>OZ026597.1:8648709-8651209 GCA_964020085.1 Micromussa lordhowensis | reverse complement strand
TTGCAGGTTTATTTCGCTACGAGGAAATCTTTTTAGTTTTCCGAGTATTTCTGGTATTTTTAGTCAAAAGAAGTGAATCGTCGAGCTCTGTTATTGAAGCGAGTTCAGAGATCGGAAGGAAAATGAAATATTTGCAAGCTAAGCAAAGAACGTGTCAAAACATGCAATGATTACGTTACTGGTAGGGAAATTCCCCACCACCATACTACAGATGGCCTTGAATAAGGATATTGCAGCTTTCACTTTCGCTGCGTGACAATAAGGTTGTGTTTACTACGCCAGAGAAGCGATGGTTTTTAGTTTGTTTGCAATTTTGCGTAAATGTCTTACGGATTTATGTGATTGAAGTGAATTCTTTGGCTGTTTGATCGAAGCGAGTTAAGAGATTCAAAGGAGAAATAATTATCTGCTGAGGTAAACTAGATCTTGCCAGAACTTGCAGCGTTTATATTAGCGTAAACCTCTGATTGTCTGACTGGCGTGACTACTACTTATTACTTAGTTTGTCCTTTACTCATAACACAAACAAATTAAATTTTGACTTTTACAAGTTAAGGAAGGAAGCTGTTTATTGATAGCAGTATTAATAGCGTGACACTTCCATATTAAGACCAATACATCATCAGAGATTTCACAACGGCTGAGAGCGATAGTGCAATAAGTGATGTAGTGAGTACAGAAATGAATGAATCATCAAGGACAGCGTTGGAATGTGCACTACGTTGCGAATGTAGGGTTAAGAAAACGGTTAAATCTTTGTAAGCGCGGTTTTAAGATCTATGATCTTCTTGTTATTCATGGAGAATCAGAACAAGGGCCAACTTGATCACTTGCGAGATACGCTTCTCCAGGTAGCAGACCGGCTGACCTCCCTGCAGAACCGCCAGAATAACAACTCAGAAGGTAAGATCGGCTGAATATTTAGATCGAGCTGAGTACGCTACTGCATGCAGCTTGCATTCCTGTCTTACCTCAGTGTGCCAGAGAAAAATATGATTGAGGCTATGTCAATGAAAAATTATGACCGAGGCAATGTCCGTGCTTAAATCACCGTCCTATGCATATTTTGGGCGTTAAGGATGACTATAAATAACAATAACGAAAGAAATAGCTTAACTGAGGCAAGAGCATCGCTCTGTCTGTCACTAACTACGGTCCCGGAAATTTGTTAAGCCCACGAATGAAGAAAACAAGGATTACAGATCAGGATGTGACGTGACGTGACCGCTTCCCCTGGACTTTTGAAATGGATTTCTGAATTTCCTCAGAAGCTGATATCAATCTTCCTGATCTGTAATCCTTGTTTTCTTCATTCGTGAAATGCTTAACAAATTTCCGGGACCGTAGTTAGTAACAGACAGAGCGAAGCTCTTGCCGTCGCCGATTAGACAATCTCTGTTTATAGTCACCCTTAACACCCTAAATATGCATAGGACGGTGATTTAAGCACGGACATTGCCTCGGTCATAATTTTTTCATTGACATAGCCTCAATCATATTTTTTTCTGGCACACTGAGGTAAGACAGGAATGCAAGCTGCAAGCAGCAGCTTACTCAGCTCGATCTAAATATTCAGCCGATCTTACCTTCTGAGTTGTTATTCTGGCTGTTCTGCAGGGAGGTCAGCCGGTCTGCTACCTGGAGAAGCGTATCTCGCAAGTGATCAAGTTGGCCCTTGTTCTGATTCTCCATGAATAATAAAGAATCCCTGAGAACCGACTGAACCGCAACGGACACCGCGACCACATGTGTGAATGACATCAATTTTGATATCCCATAATTATTGGCGGATTTGGGCTCGCGCGCAGAGCTCAACATTCAACTTTGGAAAGACGAACATGACGTTACAATGTCGAACATGACGTTACAATGTCGAACTTGACCTGGCAAAGTCCAACATTGCGTTACAGGTGATAGTAGTCTGATAAAGTCGTAGGTTCAAACGCGCTGTTGCACATTTTGATGAAATATCAGTAGTGGATGTACATAACTACGAAGTCTAAATTTACAAACTTGGTATTCACGACATGAAATGTACACTTGACCTGGAAACTTGGTAATAGCGACGAAAAATCAAGAGTTGATCGTTGAAGTTGCAAGTTGGTTTGTATTTACCGACATTGTGTTGTTAAGTTCGAAGTTGATTGACGCGAATATGAATGTTTACATGACAAACTCCGATGTTGATGTGCAAAGTTCGATGTTGCGTTACAACTTTGATTTTTGGCGGAGATGGAACGCCATAGAACTGTGCATGCATTGAAATATTCATGGAAAATACAATAAGGACTGGTTGGACAGGTTTAAAATCTGTCTTTCAGCTGTTTTTTCTCTCTAAATTTTGGCTACCGTATAAATAGATAATGAAAGTTTCATTATGGGTTGTTTTGCAATAGTGAGCAATCAATAGTAGCATCAACAGTTTGGTCTGACTATCTGTTCTGTTGTTTCAATAATCAAAGGAGGCAGAAAGGAAACACATTTTGACTCCTTGATTGAA
>OZ026597.1:8615009-8648509 GCA_964020085.1 Micromussa lordhowensis | reverse complement strand
ATTCAGATACATAATGATTATTATTGTATATTATAATAATGAATATTTACAATAAGAAAAAAATATGGTCTAAATCTGCATTGTATTTTACTACAGTGCAAAGAAAATGTAACAATAATGATTGACAACTTTAAATCCATCATGTGCCACAGTCACCCCAGCCCTACACTCCTTTCAATGATGGCTTGCAACCCTTGCAATAAAGAAAGACAAAACTAAAACTTCTGTGGAAGTGGTTAATCCACTTAGTTGTGATATTGTTTCTGTCAGTTGGTATGTTTTAAACACAGTCATGGTTGACAACATTTGAAATTACAATTGGTACATGTATATGAAGTTGGAGTAACATGATTTCCTTTCAATCTACAGTTTATCAACATGAGCGTGCAGGTATATTGATACCAGACAAGATCGCAGTGCATGCTCTCAAGTCTTAGAAAATAGCTGTTAGTTAGTAATTGTGATAACATCTGCTCTGTTGATAAGGAAAAAAGTAAATGAATAACATGACTATGACTGGGTAATATGAGACACAGATAAAGTTGAATTATGTGAGCATGATAGTGGTTTATTTTCACATTACATTTTCTTTTCTTTGTAGCTTATCAGCTGGTCTCTTAAGGCAGGCAACATATACAACAACGCGACTGGGTGTTTATACTTCCCTTATGGAACATTTTAAGAGGTTTGTGGTTAAATTGCTACCAAAATATTTAAATAAATAAATCTCTTTATTTAAATGTCAAATGTACTTAGCACTGTTGTGCTAACTGGGGGAACTGTAAATAAATAAACGAATACTTCAAATAGAACATAAAGTATTAAGAATCCTGGTGGGAGGCTGACCAGTTGGCTGTTTACTCAACACCCGGAGTACAATTCAGGACCACCTAGAACAAATCCAGATAGCCTTAGGGTGGAGGATTTGAACCAGGGACCTCCAGATTTCAAATCCAGCACCCCAAACCGCTTGACCACGCCGCCTCTTGTTTGAAATAGAAACATTACTTCCTTGCTTTAAGTTATATTATAAGAAAACATTTTTAAAGTAATATTCATAAGTCAGAGTTCTTTTGAATGTAATTATTTTAATTAGGTTTGTTTTATTCTTTGTTTAGTCCTGATGGCACTCCACCATCTTTTCTCAAGAAATGTGCTTTAGGTTAGTGTGTCTGCTTGTGTTGTTTGGTCACTCACTCATTCATTCATTTCAATGCGTGTAGCCTGAAAGCATGTTTGCATCACATGAGCAAAGCCCCATGAACAAGCACGTGAGAAATACATGAGCCTGTGCATCTGCCATCTGTCAGTCTATTTGTTTTCTTGCTTTCACACTTGCTCCATTGTTGACTCATTTGGTTGGTTTTTTTTTTCATGCATTTGTTTGTGGTTACTTTGCTCCCTTACAGTGGAACCCTGCAAAGTGTCTGTATTATTGGGGTGTCAAAATACATGTCATCTCAAAAGACACATGTCATCTCAACTTAAAGAGTAATGTAGAAGCAACAGAATGATGTTTAATGCATTGACCAAATTTGAGTCAAGAGACTTTAGGCTCATTCAAACAGTCAGATGTCTTGCATTCAAAGTTGTTGTTCTCTAATCAGTTTTGCATGCAACAATATAATCATTCAAAATCATTAATGAAGAGTGTCTATGTCTATAATTAACTGGTGTCTGTGTTAATTAGGCTGTTGAAAGAAAATTGAAACTGTCTGTGATAAGCGGTTGTCAATATTATGCAGCTGTCTGTAGAGCGGGTTCCAATTATTCATTTATTTTTCCTTTCACTGCAATAGAGAGGTTAAGGCCATATGGGCAGGTTCAGTATGAGATATAAACATCATTGGACGTTATTCAATATGGAAATGTCTAGGGTTAAAATTACAATGAAAGATTAACTGCTTGTGTTGAGCACAGTTTTATATTATATCTACATGTACTGACACTCGGTTTAAAATGGCATCACACCGGTCAGTAGATTGCCGCCCAAGACTTGAGCTACCAGCTGTAGAAGGCGTTAGAGAATTTTCTTTATTAAACAGATACATAAGCAGGACATTTTGTAAAAAAAATAGTACATTTATTATCATGATAATAATTTGAAAAGTGAGCCTATCATTATAAACAGTGTGTTTGTATTTTCTTTTATACAGGAATGACAGCAGGAGCTATAGGATCATTTATTGGTACACCTGCAGAGATTTCCCTCATAAGAATGACTTCAGATGGAAGGTCAGCAAAGTCTTCGCTAAAACAACACCTAAATGATCTCAGTTGTAAATACAACATTAAGAATTGTACAATCTACAGGTCTAGATCTTATGGACTGCTGCACTTAAGTCACTGTTATTTTCTATAGGCTTCCGTTGGAACAGCAACGCAAATACACCAGTGTGTTTAACGCCTTGTTCAGGATGACCAAGGAAGAAGGACTTTTTACTCTTTGGAGGGTAGGAGCAGCTCAGTTAAAATATAACTTAAATTCCTGAAAGTGTTAAATAAATATCTGTGCTCAGATGACCCACTGCTAACAAACACTTGTGAAGTCAAAATTCAACATTTTACTATTATAGGTTTTGCAACTTTGTGCTTTGTTTTATTTATGTTGGCCCAAGTCTCATTTGTATTGTTCTCTTTCTTTTTAGGGATGTGGTCCAACGGTCACTCGCGCAGTGGTTGTTAATGCAGCACAACTAGCTACATACTCACAAGCTAAACAGAACTTACTAGCAACAGGTAGGTCTGGAAATGCATATACAGTGACTACCACAGCTGTAGAGGTCATTGATAGATGTCATAATGATGATGTCTCTGTACAGAGGTCAGGGAGTTTATGCAAACTCAATGGCAACGCCAAGGACAATGTGGATTGAAGAACTAGATTCGGCTCTTTTTCTTGGTTCAATTATGCTACATCCAAAATAGCTTGGTGCACAATAATTCTGATTATTATACATTCAACTCTCTAACTCTTTTCTGATTGGCCGAAAGCCTACAGTGAATTTTCGAAATCAGCGCTCGTGACGTCATAACTGCAGATTACATAGTAATAATGTCAAGGTCACTCAAGGTCAGGGGTTATCATGTCATGTATGACCGCAGTGCATGGTTTCTAAGGGTAATCATGTCAAGTTCGCGCGCTTTGTGTTGCTTGCCGTCAGTGAAGAAGCAAAAACATTTTTTTTGTGCAATGTATAATAAAACAATTATTAGATTCGGTTTTTGTGATATCCAGAATAATCAAGGTCTCGGTAAAGCTTATCAGCGTCAGCCTTCGGCTTTGGCTGATAACCCTTACCTCGACCTTGATTATTCTGGATATCACAAAAACCTCATCCAATAATTGTTTATCAACTACGGGTTCTTAACCAATCACACGTAAAAGCAAAACTAATTAGTCACTTACGTTCTTCCCCTCATGGCAAAAGTTACTTGTTTTATATAGCCCTTGCTTCGAGGTTGCATTTAATTATTGCCTTGGTTTCGTTTGTTATAATTGGCCATTGTTACTGTACTTGCTTTTGGTTGAACGACACTGTTGTAAGTTGAGTCGGTAATATTAATGAGAAGATTTTTGTTTGCAGGTTATTTTAAGGATGATCTGCTCTGCCACTTTGGAGCAAGTATGATTAGCGGTTTAGCGACTACGTTAGCTTCCATGCCTGTAGACATAGCCAAGACAAGGTTAGTACAGCTGTTCTAGTGGAATAAACTTTTAGACAAACAATGACCCACACGACTGTGAAAGTCTGTTTTGGTGAGGTTATTTTCTAGTGGACGTATTTTGTAAAGTCTATGTTGAGTCAAAGTGTGCCGTTTACTGCGGGAGCTGACCCCGGTTTAAAGGGACACAGTCAGCTTTGTGACTGCGTTGACCTGGACGCTAGCTTTTCTCACTTTGAAAAAAGTTTACCTCAACCTGAAATCAAAGTTCATGCAGAAATCCGCTTCATTTTCCGCAGTATTTGCTTGATTTTCAACCGTTTACTGAAAAATCTGTTTTTGAGTGTCCTTTTGCTTATCCTATGATATTATTTTTATCATATCTGGTTAAAAACAGCATTTATCGTGTCTCTGTTACATGCAAATTATCAATTGAATGGTATGTAATGCGCATGTGTACCAGCTGACTGTGTCCCTTTAAGTAGCATCAACAACCAGGAGTCTTTCTACTCCCCCCTGCATGGATGCGATGCTAGTCCATCGCAGCACATCCCCCGTCATTTAATTTACAAGTACCTGTGTACACCCTGGCTACACACCTGACACTGTGAGAGAAAGGTAGCGGTGTCTTTCTAAGAACTCAACTCATAATTTATCCTGGAAACACCACATTGATTATATTGCTTTAAAAATCAGCAGGGATATTGGAATTATTTCGAGACTAAGACACTTTGTTCCTTTAAAAACACTTCTAAGTATTTACAATTCTTTAATTTCTCGTTATATCTTACGGTATATCTTATGGTCTCATTGCCTGGGGCCAAGCTTCCAAAAAAGAGAGCTGTTCGCTTGATCAACTTTCTGCCTTTCAGAACGCATGCGATTCCATTTTTCGCTCAATCTAACATCCTGCCAATCACAATGCTCTACTTCAAACTTTCATCAATCTTAATGCTTGATATAACCACTAACTCTGCACCTCAAAATATCTGCAACCTTTTTACTTCTACACAAGACATACATCAGTATAATACCCGCTCAGCATCTTCTGGTAACTACAGGTACTATATTAATCATTCTAGGCTCAATCTTCATAAAAACTCTTTTTCCATCATTGGGGCTAAAATCTGGAACAGCATTCCCGAAAGCTATCGAAGACTACCAAAGCACATATTCAATAAGAAAATTCAAGCATTACTATTTGTAACTTTAGAAACTCTGGACAGTTATGCTGACGCTAGCACTCTTATTTCCGACATAAAAAAGGCATCTTAATTATAATTCAATCATAATTCAATCATAATTTATAGTATTTTTCTCCACTTTGTATCACTTTTTTCCTCTCTTGACAAATAATGTATTCAAACTCGACTTTTTTAACGCCTTCAATTAGTAGTTTGTGTTTGTATGTCCTTAACAACCGCCTGCCTGGATTAGTTCGCTATTTGCAGGCGGTGTTCATTGTAAGTAAGTTTTTAGAAGACTTAAAGTGCCACTATGATCAAATTCTCGATACTCATTTTTTTACATTTTTGTATACAACAGGTCTTTCCTGGATATCTTGCCAAATTTCAATCTATTACGAACGTTAGAACTCACGGTTTTTGGACCTTTATTTCCGAGAATTTACGGCCGCCATTAATTTCCCTTGTTAGAACTCACGGTTTTTGGACCTTTATTTCCGAGAATTTACGGCCGCCATTAATTTCCCTTGTTCCAAGGGGTGATGTAGCAGCTGTCGTAAGGTCGTACATGAGTGGCTCGATACCATTAGAGTGAACAATACAACAAACAACAGAAACAATGCCCCTAGCCCTAAAACAATAACAGCTGCTACGATGACCAAACAATAGCAGCTTACGAGAGCTGCTACACTTCTGGTTCCAAGTCTTGGTGAGAATTGAAGAAAATGACGTCATTTTCTCAAAAATACCACACGGGTCGAAATTATAATAACAATTAGCCCAGCAATTCGCATAAAGAATAACAAAAACTTTGGCTCATATATTCGTGCAATTTTCGATATTAGTTGTAGAATACTGTATTTTTACACCAGTCTACAAACAAAGGTGTTTACACAACACAAAATCCACTCTTATTAGATGGGAAGAAGAAATTTGCTTTTCATTCGAGCGAATTGCATCCTATTTTCGGTGGCACATGGAAATGTTATGGGAATATTAGAATGGTGAAAGCTTGCACGAGCAGTCAAGTGACACCAATCGTTTATCAAGAACTTTAAATTTGTGTGTATGCTTGGGAAAGAACTTGCTTTAACTGTGACCAATTTCCTTGTCCATTATCTTGTGTAGGATTCAAAACATGAAGATTGTTGATGGGAAACCTGAATATCGTGGAGCAGTGGTAAGATATTTTCTTTTGTATAGTTTAACTATTAACTCCTTTCAACCTTTCAACGTATCTCTTTGACGCACAAGGGTGAGGTGGAGGCTGGTTTCTTATTCGCTGACGCACATGGTATACATACGTATACATGTTTCTTTAACTGAATGTTGGATCATCGATATGTAACCTTCTCGTCTTGTAAAGCAAGCCCAAAGCAAGCTTGGTATAATCGTTGGGCATTATGGTTTCATGATCATGTTCTCCTATGGTTCTGTCTATCTCCCCTCCCCTGTCTGCTATGCCCACTGATAGCATTTTCAGCATCAGTTGAGGATCACTTCATACCACTTTATTGAAATTTAGAACGTTATGCAATCCGTGCTGATCATTATCGGAAATACGTCTGCGTTCGCAGACTGAGACCATCTAAGCTCCTTCAAGTGTTTTTTTTTTGCGTCTCGGTTTGTGTTTCACTCTTATTTTAAATCGTTATTTCGGGGACTCTCTCCAGACACCAATACATACCTACATGTAGTAGAATCGAGACAACGATCCTAAGGAAGCAGTTGTCGCAACTGTTACTCGAGATTCTCAAACTGAAGCAAATTCTACCTACTGAGTACTTGAAGTTCTCCCAAATCTCCTCGTGAGACTGCGGTCCGCATTATGGAACGTTTAGTCAATGATAAGTGACCAATCAAAGAGCGAGTTAGTGAAATGCTGGTTTTGTTACACCCTGTTAGAAAGTAATATTCTTAGTAGCGCTTACAGTGTTACACTATGACAAATGACTTCTGTGGAATAAGGGCTCTCTTTAAATGTTCCAGTTATCGATCATTTTAATCCAGAGGGGATTTTTTCATGAAAGTGCTAGTAAATAACATTCGCAAGTTTATTTGTTGACAGTCGTTAATGAAGTCCCATAAGGACTTTAACGCAGAGTAGATTGGTGACCTTTGTGATACCAAGCGAATTTAGATGTCTCTAAAATTGTTTAGTAGCTTATTTGCCAGGATATGTTAACAAAAGATTGGTGTTAAAAGATCATGATCCGTGCGTAATTGGCAATTTCTGTTTAACACAAAAAAATATTCTTCGGAAATAATGTTCTTTGTTGATGCTGTCCTTCTGTTTTTGTTATTAGGAAGTGTTCGTTAAAGTGATTCGACAGGAGGGTGTTTTAGCGCTATGGAAAGGATTTACACCGTGCTATTTCCGTATCGGTCCTCACACTGTTCTTATGTTCATCTTCCTAGAACAACTTCAAAGGCTAGTGAGAGACCACTATGGCGTCTCTTCCAGTCTGTGAAGACACTCAGCTAAGCATGATGAATTATTTTTCGAGCAGCCGTTTTCAAATCAAGTCAGTTTAATTTGTAAAAGAAAGCAGAAGAAAGGCTTGTCAGTATCATCCAAAGGAAAAGTGTTCGTGCAGTTCAAAAGTCGAGTAAGGGAATATTCCAGTAAAAAGTGGTGATGAATTCACACTTTTTAACCATCCATTTAGTCAATAAACTCCTTAATTAAATGGTGACACGCGTTTGCGTGAATGTTTTCACATTAAACGTAAGATAAGATACAAAATGGAATACCTCATCATTTAATTCAAATATAAGTTGGGTTCTTAGGCGCAAAATAGAGTTCTCAAAGAACTGTTCTGGTTACTTTTTTACGTTCACCATGGTCTTAAACTCTCTACAGTCTCAATTGTGAAGCTGACGTTTCGAGCGTTAGCTCGTCATCAGAGCTAAGTTTGGGTAGGTTAATGCTTTACATTGGTCGCACTGGAGAAGAAGGGTCAGTACGAAATCGTTTCTGTGAGCATTTACTGAGATAAGTAAATGTAACGACAAAGGCGCCTTTAACCTGTCTCAAAACAATTCCAATCTCCCCGGCCACTCTTCGAGAAACATGAGGCAAGGAAATTTATCTTTCAACTCGGTACCTTTGCAGGCCATACAGTAGCGTAACACCATAATACACTATATAAATACACACGGCATCCGAACAGAGTGTTAGTTATGCAGTGCAATGTACACTGAAAGATGTGCAATCGAAAACATCGATGATCTCAATTGAGAGTTTTGGCCTAAGATGTTGACAGACCGCCTTGACACTGTTATGAACGAAAGGACAAGAGTTACATCGCGCGCGACGCGGACTGCGTTTTGCAGGCATAATTCACCCCTAACATAGATCCGTCCTAATTAATATTGGCACAAGCCTCTTACTAAGCGAGTATCATCTCATTTCAACCCAGTTCGCGTAAGAATCCTTCGCTTCGTAACCTCACGTGTTGTACGCTATGCCGGATGATCAAGTTCTTGTCCATGCTGCTTGCACAGTTCCTGATTCCTTCAACCGAACTAATCACGCACAGCAGGTCCAGCTTATAGAAACCCAAATCCGGCACCCTTACTAGTTCAACAGAACTTTTTCTTGTGGTTTGTAGCTTTTAGTCGTTTACGAGCTTGTTTCTGCGCACGCATAGACCCCTTCACGCTCTAAGGGGCGTTATAGGTAATCGGGGAAAGATTGCAAAGAACAAAAGATACGTTTGTCTTGATATTTCAATTCGGAGTTTAATTTTCGAGAAGAAGCTTTTACTGTAGATAGGGCAACTCCTTTTAGTGCAGAGTGCACTATTGGGATGGTTCAGGGGCGGCTGTTCGCTAAGGCACTAAGCACCAACACAATAAGGTGTAGACTTCTCCTTGAAACGCTCCTCAGTGTTTGACGTGGTTTTATTGTTAACACCAAAGGTGGCAGCAGAATAAGAACGCACTAGTCCGTGACTGGACGTGACCATTTGATAACTGATTAGATCAGAAACAAAATCGTTCCTCTTCGAGTTTTCATCAGATATTAACTTTTTCCATTTATCTCCAGCAGTGAGTAAAAAAATACATCATTCTTATATTTTCCAGGAAACAAGGGTATCATTTTGCATACCGTCGCGAGAAAAACAAAAGTATCAAGTTAAAAACGTTGGCGTGAAAAGTACAATTGCCACAATAGCTACTTCTACGTATTATTGAATTTAAAATGAACGAAACTCTACGTAAAACACCATAAGATTTAAAGCCATCACGACAAACGCTAATTGTAAGTTATTTTTGGGCCTTGAAAGAAACTTACACACTGCTAAGATTGTGCCTTATCAAGTTTTTGTCCGCTCATATTGTGCAAAGGGGAAAAGGCCTAGTTGACTACCAAGGGAGAGAACGGCAGAGAGTGACGACCTGTGTGACTACTGTACCAGAGCCATAAATTACACACTGTACTATCTGAGATCGTCTCACTAGCCTTCGTGTCCTAGCGTTTCTGAGTCGATTGAGCTAGACATTAGCCTACTAATCATAAAAATTACAATTTCCATGATTGTGATTGGTTTAAAAAACTCCTATTTTCCAGTAATTCACTTGCCAAGTTGTTGTCGGACAGTTTGTTATCGGACAGTTCAATAAGCCAATCACATTCAAAGTTGTAGTAGTTTAAATCAACCAATCTCAATTTCAGAGCGGCATGAAACAATTTACGTCTCGTTTGTCAGTCTTCAATGCAAATTTACCCCTTCCTTTATAACTTCTTTTCTCGGAAATTGTAACTTTTATGATAAATTAGTAACAAGACTTCGTGTCGTCCACTTCGGCCTGTAATCATACTCGTGATAAACAAATCGGACTACCGCTGCATGTATTACAGCTTTTCTTCTTTGTGAATTTGCCCTTAAGAGCGTGAAGAGGTCTATTGTCCCCCATTCCGTTGCCTGGCTTTTATCTATGGTTTTCCCTTCCCGTACGCCCTTTAAGTATTATCACGCTTTTACTGTGAAGTTGCAGAACTGTTTATTATTTTATGCGTGCTTTGCCTCACAAACGCCTTTTTTGTGCAGTGCCTTTCCCTCGACTCCCTTCAAGTTTGCAAGCTTTGTTATATTCAGAAATATTCTTGTATGCGTGTTTTGCCTCACAAACGTAGGGTTTGTGCAATGCTCTTTCCTCAACTTTCTTTAGTTTGCACGCTTTGTTATATTCAGTAATGTTCGTGCTTTGCCTCACAAACACCGGGTTTGTGCAATGCTCTTTCCTCAACTTTCTTTAGTTTGCACGCTTTGTTATATTCAGTAATGTTCGTGCTTTGCCTCACAAACACCGGGTTTGTGCAATGCTCTTTCCTCAACTTTCTTTAGTTTGCACGCTTTGTTATATTCAGTAATGTTCGTGCTTTGCCTCACAAACACCGGGTTTGTGCAATGTTACATGTATTCCCTCCTCGGCTTTATTATGTTTTGTACTATTCAGTGATGTTTTTTTCGAGGTTGCTTTGCCTCTCAAACGTCGGGCTTGTGCACTACTATTCCTTTGGCTCGGTGTAATTGTCACTGTTTTCTTGGTTTGTACTATTCAGTTATATGTTGACAGTCCCCCTTTTTTGCTTTTAGTTTGTACACCTATGTTCTCATGACTTGTGCAATTACCTTGGACTTATGTTATTATGCACTTGCTGTTTGTGTCTTAAGCTCTAGCGGATTACTGAAGCTCAGGCTGCTATCCCTTGGGTGGGTTTCTTCTGAAACCATTTTGTTTCTCCTTAATCGTGTGCCTTTATCACTAATATTTTATCCTGTTTTACCACTCAAGTGTTGGCAGCTTTTGTATATTATTCACACACTCTTCCCTTACAATTGCAAGCCCTTTGTCTTAAGTTTGGTGGCTAGGATTTGCTAGTTTAAGTTTTGGGTTTCGCTTTTGAGTATTTTGAGTATTTCGGATCTTTACTAAAACGTTCAACTTCTGGGCGCAGTGAAAAATATTGCTAAATAGGCCCATTGTGCTGAACGTGAGTTCAGGGGGGGGGGGGGGGGGGCAAACGGCACAGACATTTCCCAGCAAATGTATAGAAAATCTGAAAATTGCTGAATAACCGAACGCGAACCATTCGACCAAAAATTCAGGAAATTCCACGAGCAAAATCATACGGAACGGAAATTCCCGGTGACAAATTTGGGACAATTTTAGTATACCTCGCGAGGCTATCCTCTTTTCATACAAATACTATTCCATTCGCCCCCAAATCTCTGTGCGATTTGACTTAACCTTCATTTCCGCCTCGCGTCTCGGTGTGGAACGCGGAATTCGTGTGGTATTTCTCACATTTGAAAGCAACTTAAAAGGTCATTAGAACATTGCTGTTGACGAAAACATTACAGCAAACAACAAATGGGTTTGCTCGCCGATATCCCATGATATAGTGTCATGGGGAACCACGCCCTCTTGTGGGTACCCATACAGCAGGCAAAAAATTTACTTTTAGCGCTCAATGATAGATGCCCCAAAAGATCTGTTGGAGCTTGCATACCTCATGCTATCTTGTTTTCTTTCTGTTGGTAGGATGTGTTCATGAGAGTGATTCGACAGGAAGGGCTTTTCTCGCTGTGGAAAGGATTTACACCGTACTATTTCCGTCTTGGACCACACACTGTTCTTACGTTCATCTTCCTAGAACAACTTCAAAGGCAAGCAAGAGACCACTATGGCGTCTCTTCCACTCTGTAAAAACATTCAGTTTAAATTGATGCCGTGTTTCATTGATAACGTTTTGGAACTATTTTGATTGTGAAAAAAATCTTAGCGTGGTGTCTCGTGTTGACTCAGCTTTCCAACTTCCAACAAACGAGCACCGTTGTCTGTATTTTCTCCGGACTTTTCATGGACCCTTCAGATATTTTTTGTACAAAAATGACAGACATGCATAGTTCACGAAATGAAAATTTGGCAACACTAGTATTTCTTTCAATTAATTAAAATTGTGCGATGCGTAGCCTGTTTAGCAGGTATAATTATGGCGGTAATGGTATAAATGCATTATATTGGAATTTACTGAGTGCTCAAGGGTTTGATCGGCTGATAGCGTTGTTGTCAGACACCTACTCTTGACATCCCGGGAAATGTCAAGTAAATGAAAACTGTATTGTAAAGATATAATTGATAACTTGATTGCTTTCTGTTGCAAACTTTCGCATTTTTACCTACTTTTCGAGCACGTTTTGACCGAAGCGGAGACAGGAAATTTGAATTTTAGCTTCAAACTGACGAAGTTGCCAAGAGAGAGACACCACTGAAGACAGACCTGAGAAGAAACAATTACCCGTGTTGAACTGCGACAGCTTCAATCTGTTTTGAAGATGCGTGTCTCGAACTACTTACAACTTCTAAATTTTGGTTGTTTGGATAAAATAGTTCTAAAATCGATGAATAGTTTGGTTAATTTTCATATGGCAAGGTTTGAAAATACAGCAATCACGGACATATCAAGCAGATTATAGCATCCCTAAACGAAACAAGTACACAATAAAGTTATCAGAGTTCACGTGTTTCAGCTGAATAAGAGGGTGACCTTTCGCTTATTTCTTATCTTGTCGCCGTGTTACACGGTTTGACACAAATTCGGAATTTTAACCCAACTTTTCCAGGTTGATTTTAAATGGCTGCATGGTAAACAAACGCTGATAAAGAGGTTGAAATGCTCTGGGCTGTTTTCAATGTACGAAAGTGTTAACATCGATTCCATTCGCACAATATCGGTTTTACGTTAACGTTTTGTCTGTAGACAGAAGTTAAATTTTATGTTCCTCCATTATTCACCGCGGATACATATATTTTCTTTTTCATATGCCAAAGCCTTACCTAAAGGATTTTTCCCTTCGAAATTATTTTTTTGATTGCAGGGTATTGTCAATAACACTTAGTTCCTAGAAAAAATGTTTGCTTTTGTCGTTATTTTGAAAGGTGTTAACTGTTTGTATTGTAAGTGATCTGGTGTTAGCGTAAAGAACTTTGCTTAAATTGTCTTCATCATCAACAAGGTAGCCAGTCAGCACGACAGCTTTAGCAGAAGAAGCTCAGAATTAAAAAAAATCGTCCAGACATGCTAGCAAAATTTCGACCACGAATACAGAAAGATGCTCCAGAAGAACATTGATTTCATCTTTTGGAATATCAATTACTCTTACATAATTAGATCGTAATGATTTATTCAGATTTGAGGTGCTTGGCGAGGTGAACCGCAAGTCAGCGAAAAGGACATCGATTTCTCCGACACAGAAATGATGTTTCTTAGTGACAAACTGCTGAAGGATTGTTAGTTCTCGTGTAAGATGGAACGAAACACTCCAAAGAGCTGAACGACTCTTTACAGCAGGCTAATGCGCAGTGCAATGATACAAATATGTTTTAGTCCGGCCAAATTGAACTCATGAATTTGAAATGACTTTTGGCTTCTGAAGGAATGCGAGCGTCACAAGCATAAATTTAGAACAGTGCAGATTGGAAAAATATGGAAGGACTTCTCACCTTGGGCCTTGATTCCAACGAAAACGAACCTGAACTTGCAACAGTCGCGAACAGGGTCAGCTCACTTCGTTTCAGGCCCGGCTCCAATGACGCACATGGTGGACCTAGACTTGTAATAAATATCTCTGGACAGCGATACGAGACGTACGAAAAAACGCTTGAATCGTTTCCTGAATCACTTCTTGGAGACAAAGAAAGAAGAAAGCACTTCTATGATCCTGTCAACAATGAATATTTTTTTGACCGCAACCGTATTTGTTTCGAGTCGATACTAGCTTACTATCAAACAAACGGAATCCTCATACGGCCTCCTAACATCCCTCGAAAGGTGTTTATAAGCGATGTCCGTTTCTTTGATCTCGGAGCAAAGGCTCTACTTCAAGCCGGCGATGGTTTAGAACAGCCCACTGAGGCAACTAAACGACCTTTACCGAAAAACAAACTACAGAGGAAAGTCTGGGAGTTGTTTGAACATCCAGACACGTCAAATTTTGCGCGAGGAATCGCGATTTGGTCTGTGTGTATAATTGTTCTATCGATAGTTCTTTTCTGCGTGGAGACTTTGCCACAGTTTCAGGAAGATCCTGTTCAAAAAACAAACGAAACGACGAATTCTTCAACGTCAAAAAAGAAAACAGACGACCCGTTCTTTGTGATTGAAGCCTTCTGTATTGGCTGGTTCACCTTGGAGTATGTGATTCGCCTTGTGTTTAGCCCTAGCAAGTGGAAATTTTTCATTTCGGTTTTGAACATTATCGACTTAGTGTCGATTATACCATTCTATATTACTTTGCCCATGGAGGACTCGGCCAACGTTTCGTCACTCGCTGTTCTTCGTTCCGTGCGACTTGTGCGAGTTTTCCGAATTTTTAAGCTTTCGCGTTATTCGCGAGGACTACAAATACTTGGGCACACGCTGAAAGCAAGTTTGCGGGAATTAGGGCTGCTGTTTTTCTTCCTTTGCATGGGAGTCGTTTTGTTCTCC
Organism: Micromussa lordhowensis; assembly: GCA_964020085.1. Lineage (NCBI taxonomy): Eukaryota > Metazoa > Cnidaria > Anthozoa > Scleractinia > Lobophylliidae > Micromussa > Micromussa lordhowensis. Next base: position 8,634,157 of record OZ026597.1, on the reverse strand, counting down.
AGTGCTGTTTATTACGCAGAAATCAGCAATGAGGATGGAAATGATTTCCTAAGCATTCCTCATTCATTTTGGTGGGCCATTATCACCATGACCACTGTGGGCTACGGAGACATAACACCCAAGACTGTTGGTATGTACTGTACTTGATTACAGTTTGAAATATTTACAATTTAGATTTAGGTAACTTTCGGCATATGAAATTAAAACTGGCTGTCGAAAATGATTATTATAAGCGACTGTCCAGTCTTGATTCAACAAATACCACCAGTAATAGCATTATAAGAATTGAATAGATATAATGTTATCTATGAATAACCCGTTGTTTAAATCCTTTGTTTATATCTGTTGGCAAAATTCAAGCTGGTTTTCATTCATGTATAATCACAAGGCAAACACAGAAGACAGAACCTCCGGCAAAAATGAACTGCGTCTAAAACTGCAACTTATTAAGCTTTATTCCTTGGCTACGGAGGCAATACCATTCAACACGAAGTATCACGCTTCGGTTGTTTTGTCACGAAATTTCAACTATCTAAAACTTCATCTAAATGATACGACCTAGTGCTCTTGGAACTCTCGCCGTAACAATGCTTTATTTACTTTACATCCAAGATATTTTGGACACAAACACAGCACGCCATGATTTAAAATTCCGACTCAGTATTCAAGTATGCCGTTTCAGGAGCCCACTACTCCTGGCCATTTACATCTTGAAATTTTAAGGGCTCGCCTTTTTTTTCGCGAGTTTTAACTTTACACCAGTTTTGACTTTGGAAACTTCACTCTCTTGGAAGGTGATTTTCTTTTGAGTTTTGAGAGTTGGCTTTTATTCCTGTGCCATTAAAACAAGGCGTTGAAAACGAATCAGCGTTAAACCTGTTGCATCCAAACAAGCACAGTCATAGTTTCTTCACTGAAAAGCAACAAAAACATGTTTGGTTTTTTCCGTATCTTAATAAGGACTATCAAGGTTTCTTGCTTTCCCTTTTCTCGTTTTGTCGAATCGTTTCAGCCGCAGTCTAGCAGTCAACAATTTAACCCATAAACCTGCCATAAACCGCTAAATAAACCACAAAAACAACCACCAGCAATTTAAAGTATCCGTCATTTCAATCACAGATAATTTGAGTCGAGTGTATTCGGACAAATAGTTGGAGCGTGTACACCTTCGTTTATTACGCTTGACACTTCTTCGCATCATGATAAAAGCCTTTCTTGTATATGAATGACTGAGAGTTGAAGCGGAACTGAAACTGAGGAATTATCAATTCCATGTCTCCGAAACCAACTATACACACTGAACAAAACCGTGTTTGACTGATTAACATTTGTTCTTTGGTTCTTTCCAAATGATTCACGTGATGGGCTGAACAGCAACAGAAGAGCAATACTAAGAACCTGGCTTGGTCGGTTTAGGAATAGGTTTAGAGGGGTGTGGGGCAGTGGGGGAAGAGAAGACTAGGAGAAAATTGCTCCGTAAAAACAGCGATAGAAAAAAGGAACGGGGGAGTGAATTGTTTAGTGGTGTAAAAAATTAAGAGTGTAGCAAACAAGTTGGTGGATATCCGGGGGAGCCTGTTCGATTCCTGTGGATCTTGACGACCTTGACCACAGGTTCAAGGCCAATATACTCTTGCTTCCAGGTGCCTGAGTGACGTCATTAATCTATCCACACTGGCCAGTGGTCCATATCGTAACCATTTCAAAATATATACAGATTTAGATTTTTTTATTTTGCACTTCGCACTGTCGACATATTTGAAAACGGAGTCAACAAAAATAGCCTCTGTTGCACCCTCCCCCAAAGAAAAACTCGGGGAGGGTGGGGACGGCTGTAATACAGGCCCGCGGTACCTCGGTCTAGCCATTGTTGATTTTGTGATGTAACCAAAACAAAATCGCTGAAATCACGATCCTAAAACCAGTGCAAATAATTTACTGATCAAATTTGGAGTGGAGTTTCCAGCTTTTTTGCCACTGATTGTCGAACAAATTGGATAATTAAAAAACCTCTTTCGCCAGGCCAGTCTTTTGTCTTAAAGTGCTACTATGATCAAATTTTTACACCTTGATTTGTAGGTTATTCACATAGAATTCTACGAAAGATTAAAAAACGCCGTTTACCGTTTACAAATATCTGCATTGGTTCAGGAGATATTTAAGTTTGAAAAATGAGTAAAATATGCAAATGAATTACTGATGACGTCATACACCCAACCAAATATTACATGAAGTATAGAAATAGCGCTATCTCGGTCAATTTGCAGCAGAAACCATTGAAACTTGGTAGACTAATAGTTCCAAATGCAACACATCTACAGCTATAACAATTTCTGTTCCCATGGCAACCAACTCTTTTCCAGTCCCCTCTAGCCTGATATCAATATTTTAGTGATTTTAAGCTTGGAAAACATTAAACAAGGCTATGAACTCAACCTAATGGATTTATATGCTTGCTGGATTATGCAGTTGAGGCACCATTGGCAAATATCAATATAGAACCCTAAAAGTGGTCAGAAAAGCCTTTAATATTGTGGAGGTCTGGAACCTAGTATGTTGCCATGGTAACAAAAATTGTTAGGCTCATATTGCAGAGCACTTCTAGTAGAATCTTACTGTAAAAATTCAAACATTCAGTTTATTATACAAATTGACTGAGAGATCCTTGTTTATGATATTTGATCAAAATGTGGTTGGGTGTATGACGTCATCTCTTGACTAATTTGCATGTTTTAAAAACTTGAATATCTCTGGAACGAAAAGAGATATTTGAAAACAGTAAACAGCATTTTTACTCTTGTAAAGACTACTTGTTTATGTCTTAAAATGGCTCAGATTTGAAGGATTCAATTTTCGTCACAGTGGCATTTTAAAGACTACGGAAACCGGTATTTCAGAAACAAAGCTATACGCCGGAATTGTTTCGCATGAGACTGTTTCTAGACAATTGTAAAATTTTACAAAATGGCTGGAAAATCGGCAACTCGTCTTTTGAGATCTTCTTGCCAAGTATAAACGTATGCTTTGCTTACTGTCGTTATTTCTACATTCATTCATCACGTAAGTAAGCTACTCTATAGGAATAGCTTTTTTCTTTTTATTTATTGTAAAGTTAGGAACCTTCAGGTGCAAGTCTTGTGCTTATGCTTTTGATTTTCGCGTTTCAAACCAATCTTGTACTGATGGTCTCTGTTGAACTGATCGTGAGTGAAGTGAATGTTCTTTGAATCTGGAATTGGAAGGTTCTAATCTCCTTCTGATGAATGAAAGATGAGCATGCTTCGAGATACCCATGCGTTTACCATTGATTATCTCCATCTTGTCCACTCTTGCAGGTGGAAAGTTAGTTGGGTGTTTCTGTGCCATCACAGGCGTGTTGGCCATTGCTCTCCCCGTCCCGGTCATAGTGTCTAACTTCGCTTACTACTACTCAAAAGAAAACGGCAGGCAATCAAATATGGACGACGAAGAGGAAGAAGGTGAAATAGAAGAGGAACATGAGGTGGAGGAAAGCGAAACAAAGAAGAAAGGCCTACTTTATTGCACTGGAAAGAAATCCCAAAAGAATAAAGGAGATGTAAAACAAAGAAAGAGGAGCCGAAAGTATGGCACTGTGAAGTTTCCTGATACAATGTATAATGCCATAGGCTCCAATGTTAACATGGATCATCCAAATGGCCTGGCAAACTCCACTACTGTAAGAGGGAAAAACAACTATCAAAACCACGAAAAGAAGACTTCTCTGTCACAGATAGAAACAATTGTCTAAGAAGAATTCTTCAGTCAGAACTGATCACCGCCCATGAGCTCGAAGTCTTGTGGTTCGACTGAGAGACTAGCACTAGCTATAGCGTGAACTGGCGCACTGCCCGACGGGATACCACCGTGAACTTTGCTTTCCGCTGAAGGAGAGTATCTGTTTAAGCTGTCTAGAGGCTGCAGTCCGTTCTGGTCTTAGCTGCTTTTTAGTCTTGTAGAGGAGCTATGTGAAATAGCTCAAGTTCGTGGAAGCAAGACTTCCGAAACAACGCAAATAGCTCAGGCTTTCTCTTTCTTTTTTTCGCAATGATTTTGGCGTGTAGACAGAATTTAGGTGCTCTTGAATTTGAATTTGATTGGTAACATACCGATCGTTTTACTTACCATCCGGCAAAGCCAATGTGCAAGTTGCACGTTTCGATAGTCTTTGCGATTGATTTGTGGACTTCTTTTTAATTAAAACTGAGAATAAGTCACAACCAGTATCTTTGTTTGGAGGTGTCTGATAAAACGTGATACCCCTAGAGTGCAAATTAATGGATCATGAGATAACAGAGCGAGCATAACTTGACTGCAAGAAGAATGCCGCGAACTGGTAACCCCTCCCCCCACCCACCCCCCACGGGCTGTAAGCTATCGGGTAACGTGATTGCGACATTCATACGCTGACACGAGAGACCGCAAACGGTAACCACGGGCTCAATTTGTTCCTGGCAGATCGCCCCTTTACCCTAGCTCCGCTTCTCCGTAATTTTTCAAAAAAAAGAAAGCAAAAAAAATGAAGAAATATATAAAACAGACTGCAATCAGCTCTTTGGGGGCAGATTAAAAACAATGTGACGTGGCTTTTCTCTCGTCCTCTCTTCTTCAGATCGCACGTGCGATAAAAATGTCTTTATCATCCAAAGCAGTGACAGTAGCAAGAAGGGAATGGGAAAATTGACACAATACTCATTCATAGATAACCTGTGACCAGACGTTCTATTTTTTACGGAGGTGGGAGAGAGGGTGAAAAAATAGAATCTCTGTCCCGAGGTAGCCAAAAAAGAACGCCAGATTGCGGTCTTCCTTCCCATATCGCGCTCCTCTCTCTTCACTCTCAATTTGTGGTGGGAGAGAGGATGGAAAGCTTATTCAAAGGTTACCGCAGTTGGAAGGAGGTACTCAAAAGGAAAAAAGCAGCAGCCAAACGACGATTGCGTTGAGAGTTTGTTTTTTCTGGTAGATAGGTAAGTGACAAGTTTAAAGGGCCTGTGACACGATGCTCGTGTACCACTTTGATTGACACTGGAAGGTCAACTGAAAAGATTTGAACCAGTAGAATCGTAAGACAAAGTAGCACGCGCCGCCGGAAATAATTCAAGGTTTTGTCGTGCGGTATTATAAAGATCTTCATACAGAATATTCCGCGATGGCCTTCACTGAATGGCAAATAATTTAGAAAGGACTCAAACACGTTTGAGATATCAGCATCTTTCAATATTTTGACCAAAACTGCTCATAAACTCAGTTTGGAATCCGCCCACAACATTTTTCTTTACTTCATCGAAAAAGCCTTAGTCCTCTAAGTTTTTATGTGCCAGTTTCATGACCAATCATGACCTTACAACCCGCTACGAAAACTGCTGGTGAAATTTCCACTGAAAATGGATCAAAATGGCTAGCACTTATTTATAGCAGAAGAGTGCAGCCAGTCCTTCGTTTGAAAGCTATATTGAAAATAAACAGCAGTACAAGAAGATAATTTTAGGGTGCGTGCAAGGTGGAACTAAATCCCCTTTTTATCCGCCCGACCTAATAACACCCATTCGCTTTTTTGCCACATTCCTTATGGACCCTTGCGGGCAGCCCAGGGGTACTCCCCTTATGTGGGCTAGCAGCCCAGGGGTACTCCCCTTATGTGGGCTATATAGGCATGTGCCGCCCCAAAGAGTATGGTTTTCCATCCGCTTTTCTCATAAAATAATAGGGTATCGAGTATGGTTTTTGCACTCTAGGCTTGAATTGGATATGTTTTTTAGAAGAAGCTACTTTTTCATCATTATCGATAAGGTCGTCAACAAAAGCCCTTCATAAATTATGTTTAGGGCAACCATGCCTGCCGCAACGGTCATAAATAGGACATCAAATTTTTGGTCAGGTCATAAATAGGGTGGGAAAAATCGCAGATTTTAGTCATAAATAGGGTAAGGATTTTGGGGAAGAGGGCTGCACAACTCCACCCAATTTTTTCTGGAAGTACTCCCGGGGGGTGGGACAGTCTGCCTCTTAGGGATGGGCTTCTGGAATTGCTCGTGCTAGACGTCACTTGTCGCAAAGCCGGTACTACGGCAAAGGGGCATAATATACTGGCCCTGGAAGAAAACTAGCTTTGCTAGTTGAAATTTTGCCTATGGTTTTACACTATGTGCTCGCTATATGATGCACAGAGTGTTATACATTGATTACCACTGCTCCAACTTGCGCCAGCAATCAGCCGGTCACATGGACTGTCTCTGGTGAGACGAGAAGAGGATTTCATCAGATTCTTACGCGATTTTGAATTTTCTTTGAGGATTCGTGGAGTATTTTGCTATGAATGGTACGGAGAAGCAGCAGAAAAGTACGAAAGCTTTCAAACTCTCATCTTATCTGCTGGCATTGCGACCATGGTCATTTTCGGCGTCATTTATCCCTGTGGTTTTAGGGGCCGTCGTATGTTGGAAAACAACCGGTAACTTTAGCTTCATTTTACTCCTTTTAACAATGGTGGCGGTTCTTGGAGTACACGCTGCCGGAAATCTGGTTAATACCTATTACGACTACATGAAAGGAGTTGACAGTAAAGTTTCCGATGACCGTACTTTAGTTGATCATCTTTTAACGCCGAAAGAAGTTGTCAACTTGGGAGTCGTATCATACGGCCTTGCCAGTTTTGCCCTCGTGTTTCTGGTCGGATTATCACCAGCGAAAATGGAACATTTGTCATTCTTGTTCTTCGGAGGCCTCTCTGGCTCGTTTTTATACACTGGAGGTGTTGGGCTGAAATATTACGGAGTCGGTGACATTGTAATAGTGATCACATTTGGTCCTTTGGCTGTGTTGTTTTCTTATCTGATACAATGTGGAAGCGTGGCGCTGTTTCCGTTGTTTTACGCTATTCCTGTGGCTTTGAGCACAGAAGCTATTCTACATAGCAACAATACAAGAGACATGGAGGCAGACAAGAAAGCAGGAGCAGTAACTTTGGCAATTATTCTTGGCCATCAACTATCATATGCACTTTATTGCCTTCTGCTACTTGCCCCTTATGTTATATGTGCAGTGCTGTCTGTTAACCTGTCTGTACGCTTCCTTATACCTCTTACCACGCTTGGAATGGCTTTTAAGCTGGAAAAAAGTTTCAGAGAAGGAAAACTAATGCTGTTGCCACGACAGACTGCTAAACTGAATTTAATGTTTGGTTTGTTGTATATTGTTAGTTGTACAATAGCACCACTTCGCATCCACTGTGAGTAGTTCTTTCAGGTTCTTTACAACAAACAGCATGGTTACTCATTGTCTGCAGAATTGTAAAAGGAATGGTAAATGATCAAGTGGGATTATTTGTTTTGATTGGTCGGAACTGACTTTTTTTGACAAAGTAACTAAATTTCCAATAATTTTATATTTCTATTCAAATAGCAGACAGTGAAAAAAAGAAACATCTGAACGTGCTGATGTTGTTGCCATGAACACAATTCAGTGGGAATTGAAAAACCTAGTAACTGGATTGAATTGTGAATGTAGAGATATATCCACAAATGTCCTCAAAAATATTTCTTTAAAATAAAAATACAGTCATAACAAATGTTCCATAAAAGAAAAACAAATTCTATTTCATAAAATTGAATATAGAGAGATATGTCACCAACAGAAGTGATTTTCTGAGGTGTCTGTGTGTTAGTAGTATGCACTTTTCCATGGCAATATAACAGAAGGCTTTGTGTTGCCTCAAATTTTGGAGTACCGGTAGCTAATGCAAGGTAGTAACACGACTAAACATAGTCCAGCTCTCTCTGTCACGCTATGCTCTCGGAGAGAGAGGGTCTGGGGACAACTGTCTGCACATGCACATAATTTAAGCTAGTTTCCTAGGTAATAGCTACTATGCATGTACAAATAAGAAAGTAGAAGGGAAAGGAAGCGATGGTGGATGATTTGTTTGTGTGGTCCGCATAATGAAATAATATTTCTGCACTTTTTGTTTGTTCCATGGTTGCTTAGATGCACTGAGTGATTTTCTCCAGCAGTTCAGATTATTTTTCAGAAGGAACAAATGCTGCGAGCGTTACGTTAATTCTTGAAGTTCAGAGGAGTTGTGCTCAATTCAAAAACACTGGATACGGGAGACTGGTTTAGCGCGAGCATTTGCAGACAATTGTCCCTGGACCCTCTCTTTCCAAGAGTGTAGCATTGCATGACAGAGAGAGGACCAGAACTGGACTAGACTTAAACAAGCAAATAAAAAAGAAGAAAAAATGCAGCAATGGTTTCAGCAGGTGTAGTTGGACTTTTGATGGTTAAGTGTTAATGTCCTTTGGTGTAGTTTAAATGTACTGGTGTAAGGTCACAACATTTTCTGAGCACAAAGTCCAACTGTACAAACAAACATTGTCTAGGCTCTTTTGTTTCTGTGTGGACTGAGATGAAGGCAAGGTGGACATAGGAGCAAAACATGAAACTAGGCTAATATAGATGAAAAGAAATTATTGAACTTTTTATCGGCTTTTTTATCCTGTAGGAAAGGTGTTACCAATTATGACATCTTTTATGGGGAATTCAACTAAAGATAGTTGAAAACTGTATGTATTTAACTCACGGAAATGATCCTGACCAAATTTGCAACATTTCTGAAGATGTCAGATTAACCATGTTTGAGACCATTGATTTTTGGTGTTAGATGTAATGGTGGTTGAAAGTTTGTATGCCAAGTGGCATCCATCACCTTTTTCTGTATTCTCCATTTCTGGAATCAATTTTGACGCACAGTATTTTGTTAATGATCAGCAAGGCAACAAATATGTTTGCTGGAGATGGATGGGGTTGCCCTGCAAGCAGCTGGTTTCTCCTGCCAATGCTATGCAGAGCCAAAGAGGGGTGGGTGTTTAGAAGAGGCTTTAAAGTGAACCCCAGCTGACATTAGACAGTACATCCCATACAACAGGCTTATGTACCAATTCCAGTGCCCTGGCCAAATACTGGGTTCAAATGCACCACTTTAGGGTTGTATTAGGTGGTCAAATGCTCCTTTCCCGGGGACAAGTGAGTGATAGTTTATGGACTTTATGGGAAAAGGATATAAATGAAGGGAAAAGCGGGGAACTAAAAACCACCTAAATGGCTATAAATCTGTCTAGAAACCTCACGAGAAACAACTGAAGGAAACACACCTAAAAGCGAGGTAAGTATATTTTATTCAATACTTCCTTTTTAGACTTAGAATTGAACGGTTGTTTATTGTTTCGACTGTATGCGTAAGCGAATGTGTCATTTACTACAGCTTGGGCCACCTGGATGCACAATTACCGCGCTAAGGCTTGGGCACTATTGGTTGTAGTGAATAGCCAATCAAATTTCAGTTCAGATCTCAAAAACTCGAAAGAAGGAAAAAGTTCCACTTACTTTGAACATCACTTTGCAGTGGCAGTCGGTGTTGTGTCTTGTCTTAAGAAACGAGAAAATTTTTACCGGCGAATACACTTCAGAGTTAAAGTTAAAGGTACGTAGAAGGTATATTAGGTTCGAGCCTAAAATCCTGATCTGTATTGTCCTTATTGACTGCCTCGCAGCCTCAAAATTTCGACTTCCTCTTTGGAAACTGAACTAAGCTGACTAAGAACTTGCTGATATGAAGGGATTTGGGTCACATTGTAATAAAATGTGTTTTTTTCTAGAATTGTCTCATGAGATGGCGAATTCATTCAATTCTGGAAGGATTCTGCTCAATAAAATGGAGGTGGGTTCAGAAAATGTTTTTGTCCGCCTAACAACTTCCGTTCAGCATGTGAAGAGGTGAAAATTTCATTCACCTAAGGCGTTAGAAAGGTTTTGTTAAATTTCCCCCGTTTTCACAATTGCATTCCAAGTATAACATATTTCCAAGCGTTTGTTCTAATTGTTAGTCAAACTAAGCAAAAAAATACAGTTCCTATCGCGAACTCGGAGAGATCCCATAAGTTTGTGCTTAGAACTTCCTGTTGCCGTGGCAGATGGTCAAGTTGTACTTTATTCTTTTCCTTTCAGTTGTTCAACTATCTGACAACGTACCAAATGGAGCAAATGGCACATTTGAGCCTTCTTCATGCGAATCAAGCTGTTGTACCAGCAGCTACTCCAGCGCTAGGATTTGAACACTTGACGAGTCATTCCCGGATTAAGCATTTGGATCAGAAACTACATAAGCTCACAGCAAAGAAACCAGGTAAACCTGCCGAAAAACTTACATACCTACACCGAAACCTTTCACTTTCGAAATTGTTCATGTTGCTTGCTTCGATCTCTAGAATCGAAAGCGGAAAATTTTCGTGATGTCTCCTGTATTGAAGTCTTTGTTTGTGCTATGTCATTCTCGCAGCTGTCGAGCCTAAAAAGTCGTTCTTGGATGATCTGTACGAGTTTGGCGGAGATGACGTGGAGGCTCTTTTTAATGGTATTTCAGACCATTCGATTTTCAGCGACAATCAAGGGAGATGCAAAGGTACAATCGCTAAATTTTGTTCTGTTTTCTTTTTCCGTTTTAGAGATTCTAAGTGTTTGCAAATTTACGTATGCAAATCTGCAGGCTTCAAAACCTATTTTTAGGTCAGCTTGTAATTTGCACCTGTTCACAAAGACTTCCTGGATATGCTTGCTTTGTTTTCGAGGACTTTTGGTATGCAATTTATTCTCACTCCACAGCTTTGTACAATTTAAGTGATTTTAGCCTAATTAGGGTAACTGGTAGATCTGAGTCCCCCAGTCGATTAGCCCCTAGCCTGTTAGCCCCCCAGAAGTCGATTCGCCCCCAAGTTTCATTTTGATTATGGACTTTTTGTAAAAGAGTAGCTTAATGTTGAGCAGTGAATGTGAGAGGGATTCTTCCGAGTCTTGGAAAAATAGTCAGAAAGCCATAAAATTTATGAGGACACATACAGATAGACAGGCAGATAGATTGTGACAGGTATGAACTGATTGATGGATGGATTTCATCCTGGGCCCCCCCAAGAGTATTGTAAGGGTTGTCCTGTTATATTGAAATTTGCAAAGTGAACTTAGGGGGATGAAAATGAGAGAAAGAAAGCTGTTTAATTAACCAGATCTTGAGCACAAGAAAATAAATTATCTTGCTACTAGCCTACAGCGATGGCAATTGGATAAGTCAGACGAACAAAGTGAATAAACTCATTGAGATGACATTTTGCACATGGAACAAGCACACAAGTGGTTTCACAGGGTTTCAACAAGATGGCAGAAAGCACACCATTTTCCAGACCACCAGAACCGCTAGAAATTTTCATGGGAAATGGAAACAGGAATTTTGGAATTTACCTTAAGGCAATTGAAGCTTTAAAGAAATGTGACGAAATGATAGTCGGGGCTGCTATTAACCCATGTTGATGAGCTGTGTTTGGAAATTTACTCCAATTTTGCCTACTCAACCATTGTAAGCGCGATGCCCAGCTGCAGCACTGGAAATCCCAACAACTGTGCAATCCTGGTGGCAAAGTTTGATGAGTACTTTAAAAAACAGGTTCCTCAATTGATGCTTTGAGGGAAATTTGGGGCTCATCTTAAAAGAAAGCCAAAGCAAACCTTTAATTCCTGGATTATGGCCACAAAAGACCAGCTGGCTGCAAGTTACTAGGAGATGTCCACAACCAGGGTGTTGACAAACTTACCTTTTCTAGCAAGGGAGACAGTTACAAGCTTGAACTCCATGACGAGGCAGTAGCTCTTTCACTTGAAAAGGCCATGAAGATCCTGTCCTTGAAAGAAGCAACAAAGTCAATTGTGAGCTACAAGAATAAAAAACTGCAGAGATTGAGAGCATGATACAGCATCCAGACCCTCAGAATGATAATGATACAGAGAGAAGGAAACAGCCAGATCCTTAAAGGAGACCTTTCCAAACAAGCCACAGGAACAGGGCGTAACCACCAACATCTCCTTGGAAAGAGGACTTGGCCTGACGCATGGTAATTCAAGTTCACAAAACTGAGGTGGACTTCTGCCTCACATCTGTGGGAGGGGTTACCACACCCACCTGTTCCAGTACAACCAGAACCCCTGATCAAATTGGAATTTTGGAAATCGTGACATAGTGCATTGACTTACAAGCACAAGTATCCATGCTGTCCAAGTCCATTGATAAGGCTTCTTATGACAAACTGTAAGGAGTTATCAGTGCAGGAGATGTTCCTCTGGTGGTCCTTGGATGTGCACTAGTGAACCTTACCCTAGAGGAAACAGTCATTGACAAATGAGCATACATAGTCAGAGGGGCATCCAAGTTGCTTCTTGGAATACCTGCTGTCAGAAGTCTTAGTCTTGTCCATGAAATCCCAGGAACGTACAGTGTCAAAGCAGTCCATGTCATGCCTTCTCCCAGTAACAGCTCGCTCAGATCTAAAATAAAGTAGGATGTTGTAAAACAGTACCTGCTCTTTGAAGGTCTAGGCAGATTAGTGGGTGAGCACACAATTCATCAGAAGAAAGGAGCCTCACCCTGTTGTCCGATCGCTTCAAAGAGAGTGCCATTGCCACTTAGAAAGAAAGTGGGTGAGGAGACTGTACCATGTGTGAGATATATTGCACAGTATGGAATTCCAAATGCATGAGGGGAGGTTTCAGCTTTGAATTTCCAGAGGGGGAAGACGGCAAAAGCTTCACTTGAAATCGCTCATCTGTTAACTTTTCTACTTTGTCAAGTGAGAACAAACCAGCAGCAGAAGCAGGATAAAGATCGATCAAACAAGTGTTCATGTGGAACTATGGACCTAGTAAAACCTAGTTTAGAGGACCACAGAGATATATTGAAGAATGCTAAGATTAGTATTCATTAAGGACACTAGAGGACAGTAAATGTTGATGTTTTAAGTTGAGTTTAGAAAAGGGGAAGATGTAGTAACTTGAAGTCCTAAGAGACTGCTAACTGGTAGTTGTGTAGGTAGTCAGAGTACAGTTAGCTGTATGAATTGATTGTAATAAACCATGTTATGTTTATGCCTGTCATCTAATGCCTTAACCAGACTTGACCCTAGTCAGACACTTTTACTTACAAATGAGCGACAACAGAACGCTAATATGATTGAATAATGGAAACACAATTTCTTTAGGTGCATTTACCAGTAAACTAGTTATGCAACACTTTCACACAGTATACCAAGCAAAAACCCACTTGTTGCTTTTATTTTCTTGGTACACACACGCACCTTTCATACTGTGCCAATTAGAAAACACAGTAAGCAACACTATCAATGAGACAGGGGGGCAATGCATGATTGGAATATTGGTGTAATACCACTGAGTATGTGATGGCTTTCCTGTATTCTGATTGGCTGTGTTGTCCATGGCATGGATTAAATATAAATATGATATTCCAACCATATGTAGATATTGATCAACTGCCAGATCCCACAGTCCTATACAACCTGCTGGATGCTGCATCCAATAGCACACCATGCCTGCCTGATGCTATGGCACTTGTCACCAAAGATGAAGTAACAGCCTTAGTTTGTGATGATTCAGTTAGCCCGGGCCCTCAGAGCCCAGCCATCAGTGAAACTGGTTGCAGTACAGATGAAGGCATACAAAGTGACATCAGTGAGGACCTTGAATACATTGATGGTTAGTAAAAACAATGAATTAATTACCACTATACAAGTGAATATATGAAATTCAAATATCTGAACTGCAGAGAAAGATATGAAGACTTGTTCCTTCACCATCTGTGGATCCATATATAATGAACTCATGACGTGACTAGCTCCCAGTTGGCTTGATAGCTCAGTTGGTAGAGCACTGCACCGGTATCACAGAGGTCATGGGTTCGAATGCTATTCAAGCCTGAATTTTTTCAGTCTTTTAATTTCAGAGCTGCTTAAGCTGTGTATAGAACTGTGATGGTCATGTCTTCATGATTACCACTGTAATTTAATTTGTAGTTGTTATGTACACTTTTGAGAATTTGTTAGTGAATTATTTAATTATCTAGGCCATATCCAGTATTACTTTTAACATATTTATATTTAAATTGCATGCATTGGCAAAAGCCTGAATTTTATGTGGCTATTTTAATGTCATCACATTTTACTTTTCTTCTAGAATTATTGGAAAGCATGAATTCATCAGAGTCTCCCTCATTATCAACAGAAACTGAACAACAGAGAATTGTTAAACAAGGTAAAATTAAGACGCCATTAACTGACACAAAAAATAGATTTTTTTATCCCTTTCTAAGGTTATTGCTTTATTCGTTATTACTTACAGAAACACCAGTTACAACACAAAAGCCAATAAAACGAAGAAAGCGTGGGCCAAGGCCACTTGTCAAATATCGAGGTCAGTGCAACAAGTAGTGCACAATTAATGTGCTTGTTCACAGGAAAAGACACTAAATACTTGTATTCCAAAAATTGGGACATGCCTTTAGTATCATTGACTTATTTACATTGGCATATGGCTGTAATTTGCGTTTTGCACTTACCTGGTATAAATCTCAGGAGTGCATATACATTTAAGGGATACTTTGTTTTTGGACTTGTTTCAATGTTGTTTTTCATAAATGAAATGAAAACTTTTTATCAAAATGTGTCTTATGCTAGGTGATGGGCCAATCCAACTGTGGCAGTTCTTACTAGAGCTGGTCACGTCGCCTGAGTGTGCAAAACTGATCAAGTGGACCCAGGAAGAGGACTATGAATTTAAAATACTGCAACCCTCGACAGTGGCAAAGATGTGGGGGAAGAAGAAAAACAAGCCGACCATGAACTACGAAAAGCTGAGCCGTGGTATCCGGTACTACTACGGCAATTCAGTCATTGAGAAGGTTCATGGAAAAAGATATGTCTACCGGTTTTTGTGTGATATACCAAAAATACTGGGCTATGATCCAATGAAAATTAAGTGTGAAGAATTTGAGGAATATTCAGTGCACGGAGAAGCTATAATGTCACCTGAAGTTGAAGATTGCTTACTTGCTGGATCTCTTGATTTCAGTGTGCTTTACTAGTTAATTTTTGTTGAGACCCAAAACGTTACAGTAAGTTGCGTTCAGTTGTATTTAGCCTGCGTAGCAGCCGTTTCCTTTCCATTTCCAGGCGGAGAGATCGAACAAATGAGCGAGCAAGTGGGTGAGCGAAGGAGCATGCCTAGGGTGAGCACAAAATTGGGGAGAAGTGGGGAGGGGGTAAGCAAAAAGGGAGATGGGGTGAGCGAGAAGAGGGAGAGGGTGGGGAGAAAAGGAATCGCCTGCAGTCAATCCCTAAGATTTAACCAAACTCTGTTCACCCACGAACTGGGAGCAATAGTGCAGTTTGATTGGTTAGTAACCCATCAAAAAGTGACATCAGAAATTTGGCATCCATGCACAATCTGACATCCGGAACACAACAAGATCAAAATACATATGGCCAAGTCCGATGAAGCGTTCAAACTTTCTGTTCAGGAAACGTTAAAAGATCTTCCCCAAAACGGCAAACACATTCATCTAAGACCGGAGCAAGACGCTGCCATTAAATTCTAGTCCATGGACAGGTTGTTCTTAAGATCCATTTATCAAATACTCGTTGGAATGAAGGAGAATTTCCAAAGCGTTGAATCTTTTGCATGTATTCTCATGTTCTGTCAAGTGTAAAATGGAAAATGGTTCGTGACATTTGTACATTTGCTGTTCGCTTTTCGGTCTCTTGACCTTTCTTTGCTTTACATATGTTAATGAGGGGCCATTTTTTGCTGTTATTAATAGGAAGTAGAGTGAAGCCGTCAGACAGTGCTTTTTCAAATTTTTAGCGCTCTACATGGTTACCGCTGTTAATCTGCATGCCGCTTCGCAGAGTTTGACTCATCTTTCTAAAAATTTGCCATGTGCTTACACTTTGTATCGGTTCATTTCTATTACAATTTATTTCTATTAAGTGTCTAAGTATTGGTTTTCGAGGGAAAACATGTATTGTGCACATCTATTGTACTGCCCGGCTGGTTGATTCAGTTGATTCAGTAGACAGTTGATTCAGTGTACAAGTAGAACTGTTAACTACAGTACATTGCTTCTTATCATGATATCACGGATATCATATCTTTGTCCAGTTTTTCTTCAGTGACTGCCGTAGCTTTACTTTGAGAAAGCTATACATTTGTACAGAGACGTCCATTTCTTGCATCAATCTGATCGAGCTTATGTATCTCCATTTTCACAAAATCATTTTCTTTAAATGAACAATGACAGACGCAATCGTCAGAAGCCACAACACTTTAAATAGGAAGTGTAATTACGCGCACTATTTGCTTTTAGCCGACTTTATCACGATTTACCAGACGTTAATGATAATCATGTGACAGTTGGTGCCCCAATGGAGCCTGGCATGTTTGGGGGCGTTTGGTAAAATGTCTGGGATTGACTGCAGGCGTTTCTGTCGCTCTCCTCACTCCCTCCCCCTGCTCCTTGTTTTTCGCACTTGCTTGCAGTTTCGTTCCCATCGCGTGCTTTTTTAGAAACGCCTGCTACGCAAGCTAAGTTGTATTACTTCGGTAATGTTCTTTGTAGCTTGTATCAAGCAGTCTTTTGGCAGTTAGCCACTGAATAAATCGTATCGATTTGTCCATGAAAATTTTTAGAAGAAAATTATATTAATCATTCAATGAAACCCTTCCAGGGAAAACAAATTTGTAGGGTTGAACAATTTTCTTTGAAAATTATCATATTATGCATACAGTGTATGCACCACCACTAACATCAAACGGAAAATGTGAGAATATCAAAAATCAAATGAAGGCTTTTAGTGAGCCTTCTGGCCCTTCATGTATTGTGATGGAGGTGTCGTAATGGTTTATACATATCCGATTAACAATTATTGTAAGCTGCATGATGCACAGTGTGTATGTTATTATGAAATACCTTGTTTATTGCATGCAAAGTAGTTTGAAGTATTTTGTCAACTTTTGTTATGTTAACAGACGAGCTGTGTAGATTACAAATATGTACATCAATATTATAAATCATTTTTCCTAGAGGTTGAAGTGACAAGTGTTGCTTCATCATTTTACATATTGGTACAACCAAGCAAATTTACATATTGGTACAAGATAGTTTTATGTAACCATATAATATGTTACATATTAAAAATGTAAAAGCTGCATTTCTTGGGTTTTAACGTTACATTGTTATGAGACAGGAAGCTTTTTGTTCCAGTAAGTCCAAAATTGTTAAGCTCTGAAGGTTGAACAAAATAAAATGTGCTTGAGTTAGAGAAGATATCTTATTTCCATCGTTGCACAACTCTTCCATTTGATGACCCAAATAATGGTTGCAGCTGCTGCACATAGTCCTCAGACAATGCAACACCTTGAAGAAGCAATAAGGGTCAACTCAAGCAAATTCCAGAGAATTCAGAAACATCATACTGGTTGGCTTAAAAACACAACTGTGTACCCAGGCTTGAGAACATATAAGAAAATGAAGACCCTGAAATGTTTCCTAGGCTAAAAGTGGTCCAGCTGCCCAATCCAAGTCCTCTAAATTTGCCTGAACTGATCCAATCTGCTCTGGTTTGAATAAACTTTTATTCAGACATTCCTGGCCAAAAATAGACATGACTATACACCCTTTTCATAAACGGCTAACAATTTAAAATTATTTTGTATGCATTCAAATTAGCCTCACAGTTTCAGAGTAAAAATTCTTTTGAATTTTCAAAATGAGGTTCGTAAGGCTAATTTTAATACTTTCAAAAGAATATAAAATTGGCTGCCATTTATTAAATTGGTCTATACGGCTGGCAGTGTCCAACAGTCTGTGTGTGATGTGTTTCTCTACCCTTTGAGTTGATCCAAAGTCTAAATTACCCAAACAAGGCTTAAGGCATATACATGTTTGAACTTATTACCCCATATTACATTGCACCTATTCATTTGGAGAACCCTACATGATTACTGAGCCAAACAGGAAACCAATTTGTATTTTATAATCTACTCCCCAACAGTAGCTGGTATGAAAAAAAAGCTAATACATGTAGCTATCATATGGTTTTGCTCCCATCAATTTGCATTGTACATAAAATCACCAGCGAAAATGTTTCATTGAAATTTTAGATGACAATCAAGCCCTGCAGAATGAAATGATTTCTCACTGCGATCTTAGCACACCTCTTAGGAACAGAAGTTCATTTCAGAAAGGCGACATCTGTTCAGAACATTTGTTTTCCAATAAAGTTCTAACTGAAAACCAAATGCCTTCACCCAAGAGGCATGGTTCCTAATTAAATTCCAGAGCATGGAGGTGGTAAGGGAGATAAATTGTCCATCAAAGTCTGATATTGATAGAAGTAGGTGCATAACAGTAAGAACCTAAATTGTCATAGAGTTTGAAATGAAAGATTAATAAACAATTTCTTGCGAGAACTGGAGACTTTTCTTTTAAACAAAATTAATACTTTGTTTTGATCAGAGACTGTTGTTATATTCCATGTAGAAACCCTAAGGGTTTAAGAACCCTGAATGATTTACAAGCTTCAAGTAATATTTCAAAAATTATGTCAAAAGGACACAAGTTAAGTTTGGATAATGTAAATGTCCGAGAATTTACCTGGTGAATGCTGAAAAGTGATGCTGATAACCTTTCTTATGAAGAGATGAATCCTTAACAAAAGGCCTTATGATCATACCTTCTTATTCTCATAATTCATGAACAAGTGTAAGCCAAGGGCTGATTCTCCGAAGTTCGTGGTATCATAGGCTAAGGGAACATCATGAACTTTTTTCACACCTTTGTATATCATTAGAAAAATCAAGTTGTTTTCTGGAGGCTCATGTAAAGCTTATGTAAAGAGGTTTAATCAACAAGATTATTATTATAAATAAATATCTATAATCAATGAATTCAATTGAATTCCCACTACAATAGAGGACACCTAAAGATCAAGGAAGTCCATGAAGATCATGTTTAGTATAGAGGTCCTCAGTGATATCGTAAACAGGTTTTATCACCTCTGTAACCTCCTTCAACAAACGCTTTGCTTCTTCTCTATCCATGTTTGGTGCTGATATTTTCTTGATTAAATCTCCGACATTAGGCAGAGTGTACATGGCCCACAAGGCTGCTTTTTGAATTAACCATGGGTGGAATTTTTCCAAGGACTGCTTATAAGAATCTGAAGCCATGGACGAAGAAGAAT
>OZ026597.1:8544809-8607309 GCA_964020085.1 Micromussa lordhowensis | reverse complement strand
AAGGAAACGAAAAGCCGCGTATGCAACCGCGAGCGCGCCTCCGCCGACAAAAAGAAGCTCCCCCTGTTTCTGCAGCTCGCTTGGCTGGTACATGTCCGAGAAATTCGACGCTTTGGGCAGAGTCAGTCTCTGGTCGGGGTGGGCCTGGTTGTAGAGCTTGAGCGCGTAATCGGTGTTTGTGAAGTTTTTCTGCGCGTGTTCTTTGATTTCTTCGTTGGTGTTGATCCAGTCGAGCAGCTGTGTCCGCTCGCGTGAGTATTTTGCCATAGCCGACTGATAAGCCTCCAGGGCTTTGTCATGCCGCGTTTTCTCGTCTAACGCGGCTTTGCCATTGTCACCGGCCAAAAATTTGGCGAGATAGTTGCCGCCAGTGAAAGCTGCCACGTTGAGAACTGCGCCACCAATCATCATCGCAATGCTGGCCATTTTATGTTAAGATCATTTTTTCAATCAGGAAGAATCTTCTGATCTTCGAGATACCGTTTCAGCGCGATGCCGCCAGACATAACAGCGGTGAACTTGGCGTAGTTCTCAAGGCTGCCGCTAGGGTCTTGTGTGATGTTTTGTTTTACGGTCTTTTTCGCAATCCAGCCGATGGCAGCAGCCAGGCCGGTCAGAGTTGCAGCTTCCATGATTGTTTTCACAAGCTTGTTGTCAGACATGGTTATATTAAAAATATTTTTTTAATTAGAAATGATTAGCCAGACAGTTTTACAACACCCCTTGGTGAATTCGTACCAAATCAAGCCTATTAAAATGACAGCGGAAATTTTGATGTGAACCATATGTTCATGAAATTTAATCCATATTTCTAATTCTTCCTTCTTTTTTTGGCTCGACTGGAGTCGGCTCGACTGGAGGCGGCTTTTTGGCGAAAAGCGCTTTTATCTCTTCTCGTTTGTAGTAGATTCCCACTATTGAAAGAAAAATGCTGATGCCACTCAGCCATTGTGTTGTTGTAATTGCTGCTGCCTCAGGTGTTGCCTCAGGGGTTACCTCAGGGGTTACCTCAGGGGTTGCCTCAGGAGCTTTTTTGTTTGCAATGATTGCATTAGCTTCATCTAAAGCCTTTTTCTGCGCCTCGCGGGCAAGTCTCGTTTTTTCAGCGATTGCTTTGCCGGCTGCAACCCGTTTTGGGTTTTTCGTTTTTGTGGTGGGTGTTTGTGATGTGACTTGTTGAGAATCAGCCATTGTATATTTGCTGGAAAAAAAATACCGAGTAATGTTCACCAATTATTCAGCAGTTACTGAAGATTGCTCAGCATTGCTGACAGCAGTTACTGAAGATTGCTCGGCATTGCTGAAATCAACATGTTTTGCCGTGATCAGAAACGCGTTGGCAACTGCAAGCATACGGCCGCATCTCAATGCAAGACCACCAGACAGTGAGGACAGCTCTTTTGTGATGATGTAGTCGTTTTTCAGCTCGGCATGCAGAGCGTCGGCATCTTTAAGCTGCACCACTACGCCAAGTGCTTTTGTGGCGAATGAAAGAAAGCTGTCAATGAGGGTTTCTGTGGTCTTGGCGCCAACGTAGGTCTCGTACCTTTTGTGGGCCCTCATGACCTCTTTGTCTGACAATCGCTTCACCTCATCGTGTGTCAGCTGCGTGCCTATTGCTTGTTTACATTTGCCTGTGGAAACCAGAATGGCAAGCTGCTCACGGAGCGCTGGAATGTCAGGGCCAGGAGCCACGATGGGCTGTGCAGGCTCGACTTCAAGCATTTTCATGACATCTGCCAACTCGGGGTCGTTTTGTTCAGCCATTATGTAATTCATTTTTTTTTTCATTTCAATTTGCAAACATGAAAACGGGATATTGATACCCACTTGTTGAATTTTGCAAACCTTCATACCTGATGTGAGAAGTTTTTGCCCGTCTGGTGAGATCCCAGTACAAAGAAGGTGGCGCGTAATACATTTTCACGCCGTCTTTCGTCTCGAGTGTGACGACACTTATCGGCTTGTAGTTAGAGTTTTTACCGCGGCATTCGATTCCATGATACTTGTACGTTGCTCCAGGTTTCATTTCTCGCCAGCTCAAGATTTGTTCGGCTTTTTCGAATTGTTGCTCCATCATACCTTGATGTTACATTTCTTCAATTCGGTAAGGGGGCCGCAGTGAAAAAATCAAATGGCCAAATTTGCGCGCTTTCAGCCTTGAAACCATCTGCTTGAGTTCGCCAACAGAAAGCTCGCCCGCGTATTCTTCGAAAATTGCCTTTCTGGTTTTTGCCGATGGCGTGTAAAAAATAACGATTGCCGCCACGTTCTCGCGGAAAGGCTTCGCGATGCTCGATAGCTGCTGGGCCATCACCCAAACGCTAATGCCGACATGCCGAGCCGAAAAGGCAAATTTTACAAGCTCCCCAGTGCGATTTTTCACATCTTTTGATGAGGCGCAGTCATCAAGGATGATGAGAGTGTTGTCGCCTTCGAAAGCAAAACTGGCTAATTTCAGCCAGGTTTCAACTTGGTGTTGCTCGCAGATGATGATATACACAAAAGGATCTTTCTCCGAAAACCGGTACAGCGTTCTGTTATGGGCGAAGGTTGGGCAGATTAACACGATGTAATCGAACTTGCCGCGGAATGGGCCGCAGAGCTGTTTCACAAGAAAATGCGTCTTGCCAGAGTTGGTCGGCCCGGCTATTAGCGCGTTGAAGGGGATGTTGCCAGGATCCATTTTCAATACTGCATATAAATTCAAAGCTGCAAAGGTAGCATCTGTCTTTCCATTATGTTGAACTGGGAGTCGGCGATCAAGAAAACATGGCAGTTCACAGTTCCTGACCCCTTCGCGTCTCTCTCGATTTCCAGCTGCACGCCGTCTGTTGAGTTCACTAGGCGGGTGCCGCTGCCATGCATTTCTTGGCTGGCCATGGAGCGCAGATCGATCAGAAGCCCGAACTTGTCGTCGGTGTAGAACTTCTCAAGATTCATGAACTGGGGTTTTCCTTCTTCTTTCATGAAGAAGCGGCTCACTTCACGCCAAATGTCACGTCTTTCGATGCCGTTGTTGTATATCATGTTGGGCGAGCCGTTTATCGTGACGCTGATTTTCTTGATGTCCGGGTAGATGTATTTCTCCGAATCTCTTGCCCCCGCGGCGTATGACTCCATGAACAGCAATAGGATCCCTTTCAATGACCGTCTTTGGGCGTTGACTTTGACGTTTATTCTCGTTGCTGTTCCTCTGTCGATCGGGATCACTTTATCACGGACCACGTGGTCGTATAAAAACTCTTTGCCGCTGGTGTAAATGCTGGTTGCCTCTTTTGCAAGTCCCTCACTTCGGATCATATCATACTCAAGCTGGATGTTCCTCAGCTTGTATTTCAGCTTGGTTGGGTCCGAGCCTCTGACCACTTGGCTGGCTGGTGCGAGGGTCACTTCAAATACGAGGTCGCTGTACAACGCCTGGGGGTAGAAAACGCCGTGGTCTGTCAAGATCTGGTGGTCCAGATTGATTCGATATTTGTTGCCGTAAACTTCGTTGAGTTTTTTTTCGGCGTCGACGCCTGATGTTTTTTTGTCCCCAGAATTTGAGCGGATCTTGCACAAATCTTCGCTCTGGATGCCCTCAGGCGCCATGTTGTCCCGCTGTTCTCCGGGCAAGAAAAGGTCGCTGAATGTTTTGTAGATGTCATGGCTGACGGTTTCTTCCAAAATCGTGCCCTCAAACTTCACAACAAGCTTGTCCACGAGTGCTCGCGAGACGTTCTGGACAAGGAAGTTGTTCGCGTGCCCCCCAGAGAGGTCGATATCAAATATCAGGGCCAAAGAGTTAGGCACAAGTACTTCGTTCACGTTCAGCTTGGGGACGTGAACATTCAGAGCCTCGCCTGGGTTTGCTTCGGAAGGATTGAAAGTTATGCGCTTGACAGCACGCGGTGCCTTCATGGCGCGTATTGTCTTTTTTGTTTTTTCCGGGTGAAGGGCATCTTGCACAGACATGATATATAAATTCAAAAAAAAATTCTAATTAAATAAATGGCAGAAGGTGGCGATTTTGGTTACGATGATCCTGATCTTGACTATCAGATTGACCACGATGACGACGACGACGACAATCAAGAAGTCAACAGAACCCAGCCGTTCCAGCCGGGGGCGGCGTCAACACCCTATCACGGCGGTGAACAACATGAAATGCAAACGATGATTGACGAGCAGGAAGGGCTGCCTGATACCTCGTATGAAAAAACTCCTCTTTTTGGCGCCCAACAACAAATTCGAGAATCGTGGGACTCATTAACTCGTTTATTTCCCAGAGCAAGCGCAACGGATTTAGAAACATCCTACAGTAAGACTGGCCGATTACAAGTCAAGATGGCCGGCATCGGTAAAAAGTCTTATACTCTTTTCACAAGAGACAATAATACAGGACGAGACCAGTTGAACCCAAAACTTACAAAAGAAATAAAAAGCTCTCTTGGAAATAGCGCCCAACAAATCCTTGAACAAGACCAAAATTCCCTTAAAGCTCAACGTCAACGTTTGGCAGAAGTTGAAAACCAAGAAAGAGTGGCACAGGAACTCGCTGCTGAAAGGGCAAAGGAAATAGCTGTTAAAAGGGGACAAATGGCAGAAGAGATTCAAAATCTGGCCCAAAAAATTGAAATAGCTCGAGCGCGTATTGCCGCCATTCAAGAAGAAGAACAAGGCGCCAATCTTGAAAATGAAGCAGAAATGAATAGGCAGAAAAAGCTGTTAAAAAATTATGAAAGCGACCTTGAAGAAAAAAAAAAGAATTAGCCGACCTTGAAAAAAAATCAAAAGAGAAATCAAAAAAACTAGCAAAAGAGAAAAAAAAAATACAAGCAACAATAGCCGAAATTGAAAGAGAAAGAAACACAATTGAAGAAAGGCTGAACAGCATAAAGGCTCTTGGTGAACTGAAAGAGCAAGAAAGCGAGCTCAAGCGCCAAAACGAAGAAGACCAGGCAGCCATCCAAGATGAGAAAACTTCGCCTTCAGAAAGAGAAGCCGCAGAGGCGAGGGTGGCAGAAAGAAACGAGGAGCTCTCGCGTTTGCGAACTCAGATTGAGGAAAGAGAAGCTGGCATGCCTCTCCGAGAAAGGATACGCGAGATCTTCAAAAAATATGGCGTCACCGTGACGGCCATCTTTATTGCTGCCGGTGTCACTATCGGGGCTGTTGTTGGGTCAATCACCAAAGCTCTGAAAGCCACAGGCAAAGCAATTGGAAATGGTCTAAAAGACATTGGGGCCAAAATTGGCTCGCTTCTGCCTGGGTTAATTGGCTCGGTCGTCAGCTTCCTTTTCAAAACTGCGGGGCGGGCGATTGGCTTTCTCGCCGAGCATACCTGGCTCCTGATTTTGGCGGCGGTTGTTTTCATTTTTGAAAAATACATCAAAAAGCGGCGTTAACGCAATACAAGCAATAGCAATGCCGCGACTGCGACTCCACCAATAATTAGGGCGGTTTTGTTTATCTCGTGCTGCGGCGTTTTCTCTGAAACGGTTTTCTCGGTGGTCTCAATTTCTGGCCTCTGCGTTTTTGAAGCCGGCTTCGGTTCTTGCGCTGCCATGGCGGCTTTGTGGATCGGATTGGAGGGATGGCTGTTTGGCGGGTTGATTTTTGCCGGCCCCCCTTCCATGTTTTGGATTCCCACTTTTTTTGTTCCTGAATTCACGTCATTGTTCACGCCCAGTTTCATTCCTGGAACGGCCTGCTTCAGTCTGTTGTTGTATCCAACCGTGCTTTTCGTGTTGATGATCATTGACGCCGGCATCAGCCACGCTCCAGGGCACACTGCAATATTCAGCCTGACCTTCGCTTCATCAACCGCGAGCTGATACCTTTGCACGCTCTTCGCCAAATCCGGCTGCCTGATAGCGTCTTCCATTAGAGTCAAAAACTCCGTCTGCGCCTCTTTCGCTCTCCCGCCTGTTCCAATTATGCTGCTCCGAACATTCACTTGCGCGCCCAAGATGCAGTAAACGAAGGCCTCAATCGACTGGTTAATGCGCGCGAGCCCCGCTTGTGTCAAACCTGATGATTTGTTTGGTGCGAACCAGTCGTACTGGCTGAATGCCACGCCATCAAGCTCGATGAAAGCGAGCAAGTTTCCATCTTTTGCTTTCCCTCCTTCATCGGCGAAATTGTAAAACCCTCCTGGATATTCAGCCCCTGTTTTCATTGGTCCGTGTCCTGACACGCCGATATATACGTCGCCCAGGCCGTGGTTTTTTCTGCTTGTGAACCTGAAATCGCTTGTTGGGTCTATCCCGAACTCTGCACATATCCGTTTGTATGAGGCCACGTCGTAACGATTGCCCGATAAATTGAATGTGGGGTCTCCGGGGAGGGCACTTATGCTCTGGATGCCTCCCATCTGGAACAAAATTCTCCTGACTGTGAAATACACGTGAAATCTGTAGAACGCCCTCACTTGCGGTGAAAGATCCAGGCCACTGTCAAAGATTTCTCTCGAAATTCCGCAGCCTTGCGTTGCGCAAAATACCGCGAAGTTGAGCTGCTGCGGCCAATAGCTCATATTTGGGCCTCCTAGCCAGCGTTTCGCTTCCGCCGCGGTGTTGTGCCTTATTCTTGTTTGTTGGAATATTTCCCTGAATTTCGCCACAAAGAAAGATTCCGGTCTCACGTAAATGTTGATCGGGTTGTTGAAGATTTTCTTCAGGCTTGGTGCTGCTTCAGTGAAATGCACTGCAGGGATTGGCAAGGCTCTTTTTGTTCTCAGCGGGGACAGTTGATATGGGAAACCTTCCACGCCTTCCAAACCTAGCGCCGCCTTCATTTGCGGGCTCCAATCTTTCCTGTCTGACCCGGACACGCTATGGCCTCCCTTAAGAAAAATTTCAGATCCTGTGATGTTACCTTTATCATCAGAATATGCTTGAGCATAGAATTGGCTTTTTTCCGCGTTTGGGAACTGTGCCGTGAATTCTGCCCACGCTCTTTTCTTCGACGCGTCTATTTTAGCAAGCGTTGGTTGTTGGCCTTTCATTTTATATCTATCCAATATAAAATGGTTGTTCTCACAATTGTCACTCAGAAAAACGGAGAGACCATCTACTTTGACGAGCCCATCCCCCAAGTTCATTTCATGAAACTGATCTCGTGCAGTTTGTACAATTCATGGCATACTTTGAAAAGAGAAGGTAGTGCAGCGTTGGGCAATGAAAAAGATCCTTCTTTATCTATTTCAAAAATACCTCCAGGACATTACAATTTGCAAGCTGTGGCAAAATTAATAGACGGCCTGTTTGAAAAGTATCAATATCGCCAATTAGAAACAGTAATGAACGCGCCTTTGGGCGTTCTTGAAATAAAAAATCCGGGGACGAAGAAAATAACCCTCGATCGTGATTTGGCCAATTTGCTAGGCATTAATCGGGTGCTAGGCCTCACAACACACGTAAAAAAACTCAGATATCCAACGTCATACTTCATTCATTGCGATCTGATCGACGCACAACAAAACTTTTTCAACAACAAAAGATCTGACCTCTTGGCCAAACTCGATGTAAGAGGCAAGCCTTACGAAAAAGTAAGCTATGAAGCTTCTCCGCAGCAACCTTTACGCGACTGTTCGACAAGTTCACATGTAAACAGTATCACTGTCAGCGTCAGAGATGAAAACGGTGAGCTGTTTGATTTCAACGGCTTTCCTCTTGAATTTGTTTTGGAAATGAAAATTTCTATTTATACAATGCCTTCCGAGAATGTTCTGCCATCCGCGCCTCCTGAAAACATATATCCTCAAATCATTCCTCCTGACTTCAGGATGCAAAAAGTTAATGAGATCGCGTCTGATCTGAACAAAGAAGTCGAACACTATCGAAATGTTGCGAAGAAATATAAACGTGCAAAGAAAGTTGTCAACTTGAGTGCGGCTGGATCAAGCGTTGTTTCAGCTGTCTTTTCAAGCGCAAGCTTTGGCTCCGCTCTTTCTATTGTTGGCCTTCCGGCTACGATACCGCTTGGCGGTCTCGGGGGAGGCTTCGCTATTGCTTCTTCAGGACTTATAATCGCCAGCAAAAAGCTTGATTCTAAGATAAAGAAGCACCAGGAAATTGTCACACTTGCAATTGCAAAACGTGACACTGTTGACCGTCTTCTGTCAAAAGCAATGACAGACAATATAATGACCGACAACGAGTTTCAGTTGATCATGGATGAATTTTCGCAGTACAACGTGCTGAAACAGGCTGTCCGGGCTAAAATCACTCGGCAGTCGTCTAAGCTTGATGTTGACAAGATCAGAAAAGAAGAAAGAAGCAAAGTGGAAACAGAATTTCGAAAAAAAATAAACGCTTTGGCCGCCGATTAGAATTAACATATGAAAAAATTAATTCAGGCTTTCATTTTAGCGTGACGCGTTATGCATGATGCGTTACACATGTCACGCGCGACGTTGCGTGACGTGACAAAAAAAATGACAAAACCCTAGTGGGGAGGTGCTCGGTGGCTGTTTCTTTTGCCTAGCCCCGGCTAGGTCTTTCCCGCCGCTGACAAGGCGGCTGTCCCTTCCCAGTTATACTCAGGGACTGAGTTGAGATCCCGGGGGATCTCTGAGCACCTCCCAGTTATGTGCTGGGCCGGAGCGGGCTCACCCGGGGTTATCGCCGCACACTCGGCCTCACCCTCTACTCCTGACAAGTTCATGCACGTGCCTTTTAAGGAATTAGGGGCGGCCAACCCCACATCCAAGAGCACCACCAATCACTCGCTAATCGACTATTGGGCGGTCTCAGATATTTATGTTTCACAAAACCTGGTTCATAAGACTTGTGGTTCATTTTTTTTCTTCCTTGTAAAACGCATGCGCATACATATAAAATGATCGTATTGATTCACACGATTTGGCATGCCATCACCGAACTTTTGTTGCCTTCTTGGCAAAAAGAAATCAGAGATATAACACATGAAGTCGTTAACTCGATGAAAGAAGCAAAAAAAAAATGAAACTGCTGTGTGACGTTATGCTTGAAATATTTTTGCCTCATCAAAAACAAACCTTAATTTGCATACGCTCAAACGGCCGTCGCTTGTTTCCTGCTGTCTAGCACCATACATGAAATATTTCGCCTCGCTCGAATTTGCAGTTTCAAATATATAATGAAGAACTCTTTTCCCTTTCGTTCAAAATCTTAAGCAACCGTTTTTCGGTGCGTATTGATAAGATTATTTCTTTGCCGCCTGCTTCAATAACAACAATGTCCGCATCTGAATCTTCATAAATGTCATCTGGCGAAACAATGGCATCTTCTTCTTTTTTTGGGTCAAAATAGTTGGCAATCCACCCCAACGAGGCCGAAACCGAGATTGAAATCAAAAGGCACGAGGCCGAAACCGAGATTGATACCAAAAGGCACAACGCTTTTAAGACGAGACCCATATATTTCAACACATTGTATCCCTTGAATAAAAATTTGGGCTCGCCACATGCAAATTTGCATAAACCGCGTTATTTACATGCCAGCCAAAATATTGGCTAACACGCGCGGGTCGATCTGCCTCAATTCATTTAAAACTTCTTCTGGCATAACAGCCACTTTTTGTTTGCCTTTTGTCGCCCCAAGTACAAAGACTTGTTTGTCTTTCTCGGAAATCTTCCACATTTTATTTTCTTTTTTGTTTCTTTGAGTCATTGCTCCTTTACGACCGCGACCCATTGTTGTAATACAAAATTATTGTAAATCTCTAAATGGGTTTCAAATCTGCATTAAAAATTAAGCGGTTAAGAGTCTTTGTCTTTCTGTTTCTCGCCCACAACCACGACATAGTTGTATCTGACTCCTAACTCCAATACCACAACCCAAACAAGGGCGTGAAATTTTACTTCCGTTCCTGATCTTAAACCTATGTGCTTTGCAATATTCTTCTCGGCAAGATTTCCCACATATTTCTTGCTTTCCATTTTTCAACCATGGACAAATGTTGTATCCTCTGTGTCCTCGCATTTTGCAAATATGGAGTCTTTCTCTAAAAGAGACTTCACTTCGCAATCGTGTGTCTTAATCCCAAGTAGTAAGGGAAGAGTCTGACAAATACTACTTTTTACTGTGGGGCTTGAATCACCGAAATAAAGCATTCAACGTCGGGGCGAAGCAAGCTGAGACCCGACGTTGAATGCTTTATTTCGGTGATTCAAGCCCCACAGTAAAAAGTGGTATTTGTCAGACTCTTCCCTTACTACTCTTGAAGTGATATTTTATATATCATTTTTTTGCTCGGTGATCAAACATCCTTTTCTTAATTCTTCGATGCCAGCGCGGGTATCCTTCGTGAGTCAAGAGGTGACTAAACACGCGTTTCCTGTCGTCACTGGCAGCATGTAACTCCAGGACCGTGTACCCGAATGGTCGTTCGGTCACTTTTTGATACACGTCCATCATGTCTTGCCATCAAGTGGGAAAAGCTTGAAGCAGTAAATTCCTCATCCCTAATTGATCTCGTGGATTTTTGAAGGCTATGACATAGTGAGCGTTCCTGGAAATACTCTTTGCGTATTTCCCTGGTGGAAACATGTCTTGGCACAAGTACAACACGGTGATATTTTGATGATGTGAATGTTTGGTGAATAAGTCCAGCAACTCTTTGTCTTCACCTCCCTTGACCATCAGATCATCTAACACAAGTAAACCACCTTTTAGAAACCATTTTTGCAAATGGAAGGTGGTAGGAACCCCTTCGTGAAATTGTATGCCAGCATCTTTCATGTCTTGGAATCCATGTTGCCACACCCCTTGGCAATAATGAATCGTGGGAGGAGGGCTTACAAACAATTCTTCCAAGTGATCCAAGAGTAACGACTCGGTAAAACAAGTCTTGCCACAACCAGAAGGGCCCACGACCAAAATACTAGAGGGTGTCTTGAACCGAAACGCTATTCCCCTCTCTATGCCATTTGGAATCCCATTCTGCTTTTCAGTAGGAAATGCGATCCTTGGAGCATCCACTCGTGTTATTGCCGTTGACGATGGGAGGTCTACCAAAGGGAGTTTGTCGTGACCATTTTCAAATCGCTTCCAACAAGTATACTTCTCGTGATGTCTTTGACTACCAGCACGAGCAAATGGCTTTTGACAGTAACAGCATTGATGTGACATAATTTGCACGTGGTCGACTCCTTGGGGAAAATTGTTAAAGGGGCTCAGTCACGGTATTTTGAGTTATTTTAAGCATCGACAAAATTACCGTTAAATGAAGAAAACCTAAAAATAATACTTTACAAAGATAGAAGATCATCAAAGAGATGATAATAAACCATAAAGGAACACAGATGGTCAAGGATGGAGAAGATTGACATGGGTTGCAAACAACGATTTTGAAAAGTTTAGCTAAACTTTTCAAAATCAATTTGCAATCCGTGTCAATCTTCTCCATCCTTGACCATCTGTGTTCCTTTATGGTGATTTCTAGAGTGCTAATCATTATTTGTAAGACACCACATAAGATGAATTGCTCCAATCAACGGTCGGGGAATGACAAGATAGTTGTTTGTAGGAAAGCCTATCATAAGAACTATTATGCAAAGAACAGACAGCAAATCCTGGCCCGGCAAAAACGATATCGTACCGAGAACGCTGAGATTCTCAAATCACGTCATAAAAGGTGGTATGAAAACAACAGGGAAAGGCTCGACAGCAGCCAGAGAACCTATTGTCAACAAAACAAAAAACACATCAGAAATTACCGAAGCCAATACTGTAAAAATAACAGGGAACGGATCAACGAATATTGGAGATCTTATTATGCCAAGAATAAGGAACAGATCAGGCAAAGACTTCGTGACCAAAAACAAAGAAAAATTGGTCAGAATATAGTGCGTTTTGGGGCCTGGGACCAAGAGTCTGAGCAACTAGAAACGAGCTCGAGTCTAGTTCCCAGCGATACACTTTGTGGAACACCGACGGTGAAAACTTAAAAAGTTAAAGTTGTAATCATTCCTTTTGGTTTTTATGCTGTTATTATCCAATAAACGTCATAAATTATACATCACACTCTTCGTTTTGTTTATAACAATTTAATGACATAGCTATACCCCTTATCCCGCATACCCCCTATCCCTGCCCAGTCAATGGATGTTAACCACGTGCTGCGTGGGATACCTCCTACCCCCCACATTCTCATTGGATAGGTGTTTTTTTATGTACAAGTCTTTCAGACTTGAACGAAATCACTTTACTTGTGATGAAGCTGTAAGTGAAATAAGTGATCAAGAGCTAAGCATCGCTTTGGAGGAATTTGAAACGACTATGGTTGATGTAAGTGAATTATTCTTGGCACTGTTACAGAACCGCTTAGACCGAACTATAATTTGTGCGGCTGTTGAATCAGGAGCGATGCGATTTGCAATGTTTGTTTGATCCTTACTTCAAGCGCGAACGTTTGTTTGAAATACCTTAGATGTTATGTTTAGCTTCTAAGCATGCGCTGGGTTTTAATTCATTTCACGTTTAATCTCTGACTTACTATGTTAATTCTTCAATGGTGGCTTAAAATGTCTTGTTTGTTTAAGATTCTTTTGAATGATGCTTTTCTCAAGGGAACAGTCGAGTTCAATGAGTTTAGATTTGCATTTCCACTTGATGTATTTCAATTAGTAACGCACACACACCATTGTAACAAAACACACGCTCTCTCCCTTTGTGAGCACACACACACCTTGTTTGCAAATTGGACAAAGGTCCCTTTTGTAAAGAATTAAGATTTTTTAAGAAATACAATTCTTTCTCATTTGATTTACATGTGTATAGATTGATTCGCAATTGACATATCGGACAAGTCTGAGAGACCGATCCCAGGCCTTCAAGTTCAGTGGGTCATTTTCTCACCCCAGGCTGCTCAGGAAGCCGCTACCACCATCTTAAATTCTTAATTCATCTCCTGATTGGTCCAATTTTTCAAGACGCCATCTTGGATTTGGAAAACAATAGAGTCTATTGTTCTCGAGACAATAGCCTATTGTCTTTCTCGGCTCCTGATTGGTTACTGCTCATATACTGCTGCTTCATCTGGAATTTTTAATTCACCTCCTGATTGGCTGAAAATAACCTCCGCCATCTTGGATTTGGAAAACAATAAAGTCTATTGTTCTCGAAACAATAGCCTATTGTCTTTCTCGGCTCCTGATTGGTTACTGCTTACATAAGCGCCGTATAGTAGTTTCCCAGTTATTCTCGTTGCACAAATCCAGTATAGTTCCAGTAGCTGGGAATACCAGAATGTGATGATTCGACAATACTTGTTCTTCGGTCGAAGTGTTAAATCGTCCATCTTACGAAGTTTCTCTTGCCATCCAGCTCGAAGGACCATGTGAATAATTTTAATCCAATACTCTTTGCAGGCTAAGTGCCATACGCGAAACAACATACAATTCTTGAACACAACGACACTAGAACTCAACGAAAACTTGGTGAACCGCCATAAGCATGTTTCATCTCTTTTTCTTCTCACGGGGGGTCCCCGATCCCCAAAGATACATGGGAAAAAATCTGTACCATCAAAAGGACTTAAGGGCTTGAGTCAACTTTAATGTTTGGAGCTATTGTTTGGAAGACTGCATAGAACTTTTTTCAACATTGCGATGAGCTTGCATTTACAAGAGTGATGGTTTCAACAGAAGCCTGCAATTTACTTCAAAACTCAAAATATAGTCTTGATTAGCCAATCAGTGTTTGCCAAGAGGGGAAAGCCAGGTAAGCCTACCGTAATGCTAAAGATGACAAGCAAAATGATCAGGGTTTAGTAATAAGGTGACGTCAGCACTGCAGCCTGCCTAATCACATATGTAATATTGTTGAATTACCCAGGCATTTTATCTAATCATCTAATCGCTAGAGCAGAGTAAAACAGAGGGTATACTACTACTACTTGACAGAATGGAAATTCTTTCCATCACCAAATAAATACAGAGCAGACCTTTGCTTTGCTCTATTTCATTCCAAAACCAAGTGACAGATAGAACATGACCATGAAATAAATCAATCTCTTCAAAGGTGTGCCTTACCAACTCGTCCTATTTTTTTTTACTGTTCTGTGATTTGCCATAATTGTTACGAGTTTGATAAGCAGAGGCTGAAAAGGCTTACTGTGAGAGCTCTAAGGTGTGTCTACAAACGGGTGCCCCCCCCACCTCAAGGTGATGATGACTACGGCTCTTTGTCAAATCGTCGCCTACAAGACATTGCAATATTAATTCTTAAAGCTGTAAACGGTATGTTACCGGGATATATTAATAACTTGTTCGTCGTACGCAAAAATGTAAAGTGCATGACAGGCACTAACAAGCTCGTTGTCCCACGTAAGAAAACTATAAACTTTGGCTTAAAATCTACAGTTTCTTATGATTCATTGTAATAATTTTAAGATTGAGGACTGTTTATTGTTTATTTATTGATTTTGTTAGAATGTTAGTCATTAATTGACCTTGTACTCTGTACCTTTTTTTATCTTCTTTTTCATAATTATCTTTATATTTTTTTCGGTATATTAACATGGCTGTATTGCTGGGGGCCTAGTCAGCCACATCAACCTGAGTTAAAATAAAGTCACTTACTTACTTACCTCCTATCTATTCGGGTCACTGTAATTTGTGGTCCATAGTTCTTTCCCTGAATCATAGTTCGCCCAAGTGCCCTTACAATTGGAAGGTTGGACACACGATTTGTTATCAATGGCCTAAGGTGACCATGGACAAATCCAGTTGTACCTTGGTTGAATAGATGAGGCTCAACCTAAATAACCAACACATTGTATCCTCACTGGGGGCATTGCTCAAATATGACAAACTTTACATTTCAATGAAGGTTTTTTAAGAGAAAGACTATCCGAATTTCAAGGTTTTTCAAGTAATTAAAAAAGTATTTTTTCAATCGAAATTCAAAGTGTAAATTGAACAAACGAGTATATATTTCAAAAACGGCACGGTGAAACCTTTTATCAAATTTTGAAAAGCAGGATAACATGCAACTTTTGGCAAAAGTTTAAACAAAATTCTATACATTGGGTTCAGAGCCACCTTAAATTTTGGAATTTTCTTCTTTGGAATAAAGTAAAAGCTTAGGTTACGCTTAAAGTGCCTA
Organism: Micromussa lordhowensis; assembly: GCA_964020085.1. NCBI lineage: Eukaryota > Metazoa > Cnidaria > Anthozoa > Scleractinia > Lobophylliidae > Micromussa > Micromussa lordhowensis. Next base: position 8,592,232 of record OZ026597.1, on the reverse strand, counting down.
TAACCCCCAAACATGTTTTTCGCTTTGTGAAATCTGTGTATGGAATTACAAAAAATGCCGAAAAAACTCTTGTAATTGGTTAAAACCCGAATGTTTTATGAATTTTTAAAGATCTTAAAGAGCGCACTTTTTCAAAACACGACCGAGCAACAGAATCGCTTAAAGGAGTCTGGGTATAGCGCAATTGGTGACGTCATTCCAGGCCATTAATCGCCTTCTTGTTTAGTCCCATTCTCCGCTTTGCTCGGTCGTGCTACACTTTAAAAATTCATAACAAATTCGGGTTTTAATCAATTGCAAAAAATTTTTGCGGCCTTTTTTCCTAATTCCATGCAAAGATTTCACGAAACGAGAAACATTTTTTGGGGTTATAGGCACTTTGACATATACGCCACTTGTACAGTTATAATGTAGACTGCTAGCAATCTGCTATTTTAAAGTGCGACGCGAACGCATGAATACAAGGCAAAGATTTTAACTTTTCCAATGGCGCGGAGGAATTCAGAAACAAAAGCAAACTGCTGGTAGTCCCAATAAAATCTACCTCTCTTTATTTTCAGTGTTTTGAAGATTTCTTCACGTCTTTACCTTCTTAACATTACTTGTGATTATTTCAGGTTCAGTTTGAAAAAACTATAGGGATCACTTCAGGGGCTGCTGATCATTTTGGGCAGATGTGCAGCTATTCCAAGCAGTTTTGCTGGTATGTCCAAAGACCTACAATTACATGATGCTTACCTCATCTGGTTTAAGGTCTATTAATCGCCAACACGATGAAATCAAATCTGAGAAGTGGTACAGCACTTGCAACCTTGCTCTCACCGCCTCGGGGTCAACACATTTAATTGATTGGAATCGGGGAGGGATAGTGGTGGGGTGACCCAACAGCAGAGGTGAAGGTGTTCCAGGTGTTCTAGGAGAAACGAGTGGTGCCGTCCATGCTGCACTATGATTTCGACCAGCAGAAATCTGTTTGATGTTCTTCCCCTGTAAACCTGGTATAATAACTGGTTGACGCTGTGTAGTGTTGTTCCCTAGTCCCAACTGACCCTCAGAATTGTTACCCCAGCCCCAAACCTCCCCAGAACTTGTTATCACAAGGACGTGCTCGGCACCAACCGCTACATCCTCAATGAAATGTGTTGCAAGATTTGGCACTTGAAGAGGCTTGTTTTGACTGCGATGACGACCCTCTGGTTGTCCTGTAAGACGCTCTGCAGATAACAAACCAGTGTCAGAAAAGGAAACAGCTTACCTTGTGATATAATTGGAGTTCAGTTAAATCTAATGAAAACTCTTATTTAAAGTCACCTGGCAATGGCTAAATCTAAATGTTTCTTTACTTTGATGTTTTCTTTTTATTGATGCTCTGTTTATGCTTAAGGAAAAACACAGAAGTACACAGCTTACTAAAAAAAGACAAATTCAATGAAAAAAATTCATGCCATTTTCAGTTTTTATATTAAACTTATCATACATGTCCCATCTTTAAGTCGATCATCAGCAATACTCTTTTTAAGAAATACAAAACATTTTCCGTGTTTCTACAAGTTATAGAAACAAGAGAGGAAGTTCGGTTCAGACTGCTTTCAACAAATCCACATAATGACCCTTTCATCTCGTTTGTATGTCACACCGTTGATTATTGCAATAGCAGCTATTTATTTTGAATTAGTTTGAGTGCCAAATGATGTACGTTCTGAAACAGCTAGTGAATAGACTAAACTTGAAGCTGACTTTGTCATTTTAATTGAATTGTTTTGATAGATAGCTCATTTACTTAGGTTAATGTAACACCTAAGGAGTAAAGCAGTTACACATCTATTAAGCTGCCTCTTGTTAAGCAGCCACACCCGTGTTAAGTGTCCAGTTGTCAAAGTCCCAAAATTGTTGTCAGTAAACACTGTAAATAGAACCTCCATTAACCAGCCACCTTCTATTAAGAGGCCACAGCCAACTTGTGGTCATCCTGATGAGGATTTTCTATTGTCGTTACCCCGATTAAGCACACATCCAAGGATTTAACACACAAAGTTTGGCTGTGTTTTGGAAAAGGCGATGACGGATACGAGTCCAAAACAGAAGTGACCACCAATAAAAACACTCAAACAAAGCTTTATTGTTGTCTTCATGTGATTGCACTTGAATAAACTTACATTTCTACTTAGCCTCATGCTAATTTCTGACGAACAGCTATTAAGCAGCCACCCCCATTTTCGCAAGGGTGGCCGCTTAATAGAGGTTCAACTGTAAATGTACTCGTTCTAATTTGTTGTGTAATTTTTCCACAGGATAAAACCCCAAAATACCTTGTCCAAATGTGAAAAGCCGGCCATCTCTGGTTAAAACCACAGAGAACTGTGTGCCACAGCATACTTTCTTTACGCCGACACCAGCAAATGTCTCTATGGGTAGTGGTGATGGTTTAGCTGTGGAATTCTCTAGTCCAAGTTTACCGTAATCTCCGTCACCGAAGGCCCACACAGTGTTACCATCTACAGAAAGTGCTATGGTGTGGTTCAAACCACATGCCACCTATGAAACAATAAAAATCAAAACACTGCGGGCTGTAATCTAAGTATGAGAAATGATTTTCTCAAGAATGCCATGCTCCTCATAGCTCAGCCTAAAGAGGACAAGCACTTAACATAGGCACCCCATCTTTAAGACACCTTATTATTGAACGTACATTGTTAGACCAAACGCTCAATGTGGTTGTGAATTGCATCTGTATGTTGTACTTGAGCCCTTATCCTTAATAATAATAATGTTATTTATATAGCGCTATTTCGTTCATGGCCCTTTACAAGAAATGTATAAAACTACAGAATCAGAAGCCGTAAAATCGATAGATAGATAGATAGATAGATAGATAGATAGATAGATAGATAGATAGATAGATAGATAGATAGATAGATAGATAGATAGATAGATAGATAGATAGATAGATAGATAGATAGATAGCCTTTATTTTAAAACTTCGAAAATAGAACACAATCTTGCCACGAACTACCAGTTATGGCAGCTGAAGGTCCTCAAATTTTCTCCGGTCTAATGCGATGGAACTCCGCAATACAGCCATGCTGTTAAGGTTGCTTGGGGGTTTTATTTTAAGCCTTACTAAATCCTGCAAAAGTTTTGCCAGGACCTTGGCAATCATGCCGAGATTTTACTGGGATTCAGAAAGACACAAACATCTTTATCAGATTCATCAGAATCCCGCCGAGATCTTAACTCTGTTTGGAAAGACAAAACTATCTTCATTACGCTGGCAAGAATGTCTTTTTTTCTGCGGGCAGCAAACAACAAAGAATATTCTTGTCAAGGTTGTTAACTGAGCAACATGATTGCCTGATTACTGGTGGTTTTTCGGCTGTAGAATGTATGCAATTACGAGAGAAACCATGGACATCTTGTGCAATTTTTTTTAAAAAAAATTCCCAATGTTCGATTGAAACTGTATACACAATTTAAGCAAAGTCCAAACCTGAACATAAAAATTTTCAGCGAAGGCCATCCAATGATATGAAGTTGTCACTTTAAGGCTTTTGGCTTGGCGGAGCCGTAGTCCAGTTCTGCCCCCTCTCTCTGTCACGCAACGCTACGCTCTCGGAGAGAGGGTCCAAGGACAATTGTCTGCGCATGCCCGTAATTTCAGCTAGATTTTTAGCTAAAATACTACATGCTACTGCGCATGTACAACGAGATACGAGGAATAAGAAAACAGATGGCGGACGACTTGTTTGTGTGGTCAGCAAAAAGAAAATTAATATTTCCTGAATTCAATCGTGTTTGTTCCATGTTTGGTTAGATGCACTGAGCAATTTCCTCTTGCAGCTCAGATTATTTTTCAGAAGAAACAAATGCTGGGAGCGTAACGCAAATTCTTGAAGAGCAGAGGAGTTGTGGTCAATTCAAATACTGTGTTTTTGATAACACTGGATACGAGAAGCTTGGGCAATTACCAGGACTAACTGTCAATTTTGTGGTATTTGCTGTTGATCAAAACATTTTTGTCAATCGTTTTTGTAACGCTGTAACTAAAACTCAAATGTTTTTGGAATTTAAGTGGCAACTGGTAGTCTTCCAGTTGCTTCTTAGGTTAGTAAAATTGAAGAATATACATGGAACTTTAAGAACATTCTAATTGTTGTGCCTTTGTTATCAGTAATGAAAAGGGTTATCGAACATAGGCTTCAGAGTGCTTTTCCATCGGCGGTTTATTCACTCTTGAAATTCACAAAATTAAAACTACTCTGCGAGCGAAGTGGCATGTGTAGTGAAACACTCATTTGCATCGGCACATTTAATGAGCTTTCTCGCCTTCTTCTTTCCACCCTTGAAACTTGCCTAAAATCGTTTCAAAAGTCTATTCCTTTTCTCTGTCAAAGAAATAAAACTAATGAAAATGTAGACATGCCACAGACAATCCAATCCACCAAGTTAATCTTAAGTATTCGGAGTGTTGCCAACCTCACTCGCCATTAATATTATTTCAGTTGGGTGAAATCAACATCCTGCACTCTGGTCCGCTCTGATTGGTTTAGCGGGAACAGGCGCATACAATTGCGATCTGTGAAAGTGAATTTCCTTCTGTTTCCTAGCTTACAGTTTGCTGGTCAGTTTGGTACAGATTCATGTTAACTTCTTGTTCAAGAAACGGCTGAGAATAAGGCTAGTTATGTTGCGGCAACAGTTCAAATTCTTAGTGGCAAAAAACTCGCGGAGAAACTTGCCAAGATCTCGGCAAAAATTTAGTCAAAAGCATAATTGTTAATTATATCTACAAAATACCTGTCCCACTTCTTTCTTGTCAAGTGCCATGACTCTCTCGGGCAATTTCTTATTTGCTGTGTTTCCATGTCCCAGGCGTCCGTAGTCTCCATTACCAAAGGTAAACAATTTACCATCTGAAGTAACTACAGCAGAGTGCTTAAAGCCACAAGCCAACTAAAATGAAACACATAACAGAATCAGCCCAATGGAAAAGCACAGAAGTAAGACTCAGTGAAAAGAGTATGCACTATTCAAAATCCATACTCCTATATTCAGCTGTTTCGACAAAGGTTGCCCCATAAAACTTAAGCATAAACTACAATGCCAATTGATAGTTTGTTGTTACTTGATTTAGGTTCATGAAGTTTCAACAGAAGAAAAGGGAAGCATGAGTACATGTGTTTGTGCTTTTTTCTTCTATCATGCTTACACACCTTGCAGCTTCAATCAAGACACCTTAAACCAGCATTACCCATAATACCTTTCGACATTGTCACGTACACTTTAAGCTTTTATGGGAAAACCATATCTTACAACAGCTGTATACACAAACGAAGCATGCAGCTAGTATGAGTCTTCGACGTAATGATGAAGCAAACAAAGAGAATTTAGGTTTTGATAATCAAAATGTGTGCTTTTCTCGAAGTGTTTTCCAACAAAAAATAAAGCATTTTCTTTTGTGTTTCTATCAGGTCATAGAAACACTCACAAAAGGTTAGAAGAACTCAAAATAGCTATGCAAACTCGCCTACAGTTCGTGTTCCCACGGTAGTACTTATTCTTCGAATGTTTCCTGTTTCTCAAACAAGAGGGTATGATAACATAGGTCCGCAGTCCATACACATATGGCTCAACAGTTATTCCAGTTATTTTACTGACCTCGGGCTTAAAAAATGGGGGGGAAGCTGTGTAAATCATTTCTTATCATTAGGTGATATGAATTTCTCCGATGATGAATAATTGAATTTCCCAAATGGTAGAAAACGTCTCCAAGAAAGGTCTAAAACACACTACCTTCCCTCTTCTTTTTAATGATTATCTGTAGTTTGGACCTGGAATTTCAGGTCCAACTGGACCTGAAGTTCCAGTTGAACAAAGTATGAAATTTGGGCTATTGAAAGTATCAGTACAGGAAAGAGTCAAAGTCGAGCCATTGCTTTTTTTTAACAACCTGCCAAAGAGCTGTATGTATAATGAACCATGGGGTTGTATGGAAATTGCGCCAAGGGGTCGCGTTTATGCTGTTTATGAAAGATTTCAAGACAAAAAAGCGATCATCTCATAGTTTTGCTTACGAGAGAGACGAATGTTGTCTCACTTTTGCCGTGCATGAGTGGCTCAAAAATTGAACTTGACATCATGGTACTGAAGTGGGTTGCTCAGAACTTTACAGTGATTAATCACTGTTAATCTGTGCAGTTCAGACAACTTTTACTGAACACTAGCTCCTCTCTACGAGCCATTCAATGTAAAAGGGAGCTTTAACTTAGCAGATACTCAAAGGAAACAGTAGGTTCAGGTAGGGCTTAGAGATTGGAACTCTGAGCAGTTCTTTCTACAAGTGATTAGGTTTACCTACTTACAACAAACTGATCAGATGGTGGTATAAATGAGCGTGGTCTACTCACGAATGACACTTCCTCGCCCCTGAGAGCCTCTATTTGTCTGGGCCTTCTCTGTCTGTCACTGTTACCATGTCCTAATTTTCCATAGTCTCCATCTCCCCAACTGAACACTTCTCCAGTCTCAGTCAGAGCCAGCGAGTGGCCATCAGAACCACAGGAAGTGGCCAGCTGAGTAACTACATAGCCTGGCATGATGTAATACAAATGACCATGATTATTTCTGCATTGCACACTTTCTATAAAGTTTCCAAACATTCAACGGAAGGGGTTCAGCTTAAACTCAATTATTTATTCAACTTATGGTACATTGAAACTTGAAATTAATAATACTAAACACTATCTTCTTCGAAAACATACTCTCTATTGAGGCTTGTGCAAGTCGAAGTATAATGTAAAAAATAGATGCTCTCATCTGTACTAACCTTGCAAGCTGGAAAGGACTGTAAGTAAAAACAGATCATCAGAGTTGCCCATACCCAGTCGTCCATAACTACCTTCGCCACATGCTTGAACAGCTCCATTGGCTAGCAATACAAATGTGCAGTTCTGACCACAGATTATCTGCTGTGCACGCCCAAATGATTTTGCCAATGTTGGTATGTTAACTCCTTTACCACACTGGGCAATTTGCCCATGTCTACCTCCTCCCCAAAGGAACACATCATACTGATCTCTTCCATCCCAATCCTCTGGGCACAGTTGGGCCCAGCACATCACTTCCTTGTCCATGGACAGTGTCCAGGTTGAATTGTCCTGATGACAAGTAGCATGTGCACTGAATTACAAACGATTTCTTAAGTCCAGTAATGATTAGCTTCTAACTCCACTACACTTAAGTAATCTAGAACAAAACCAAGCACACAGGACTAAAGAGAACTAAAGAACTTGTCATATCAGGTAAAATCAGTTAAGGTAATAGGAGAGTTAGAATGCATGATAATGAAAATCGGATTGGAATTGATTGCCTTTACTAGAGACTTATTACATGTTATTTTACACCAAACCCGCTTACCAAGACATGTGCTTTTGTTCAGGTGGGAAGCGGATTATTGCCTAAGTACCTGATCTTGACACATTTTCAAGAAGGCATTATTTTTACAAAAGGCGGTATTTGAAAAGCTACGCTGAGGTCAATTTTGGTGCCAGGGATATCCCCGAAAGTCTGTTCTACATTAGTGGCATACAAATTTGCTCATACTGGTCAGCTGTTTTAAATGCTTGCTAAAACGAAACGACTCATAGTAAAATATAAAATGATGTACATGTAGACTTCATAAGCACGCAAAACCAGTTTCCTGTTAATTTTTAGTGGAACGTGTAGTCTAATAAATGGCTCTGAAATCCAATGAAGACCAAATTATATTCATTGCTGTTAAAATTAAAAAAAAAGTTTTAATTGCCAATGTTATACCACTCACAAGCTTCAAATTTCCATGGCAAAAAAACATACCGTAGGTCGATAAGCCATTTCACTCTCTGGACTGTCCTCATCTGGCACAGAGAACCCCCGAGGAAGTTCTCTCCTGTAAGTCAGAGCATCAGCTGCTTTCACAGCAATAGCCAGGTGGTGAAGCCAGCTCCACTCTGGGACAAGGGAATTATCAAGAGGGTTTGACGTTGAATTGCTCTTTATTTTAGATGAATGACATAGCACTTTATCCAAGTCCAGACCAACAGCCAGTGCAGACAGAGATTGCAGAAACCGACTATGAACAAGTTGGTTGCCTTGGTTAATTTTGATCTACAATGAAGAAAAGACAACTAAATAAGTTATTTCAACTGCCAAAAAGCTGTTGTTGTCACTCTAATGAGATAAAGAAACACTTGTGAAAGTTTGGGAGAACTCAAAACAGCTGTGGAAACACTCGCTTGCAGCTTGTGTTCCCAAAGGATTTCTTGTTCTCCCAGACTCCTAGTCAAGTTTCTAACAAGATAGAAACAAGGAAATTGTTTTAAACAGTCAAAAACAAGATTATTAGTCGAACTAGCAGGTATCCAAAGGGCAACATAAAGATTGTGAGTAAAATAAAGAAATACCTTCTCAAATGAATACTGCTCCTGTAGTAATGTTGGTAACTTCTCCAGAAGCCCACAGAAAAATGGTGCCTCCTTTAAACCCATAACTCCATGCTGCTTTAGTTTTCCAGATGCCCAGGCGACCAGGCGGTTTTTATCAAACACCTCCTCATTAAACTGTACCAAGACTATGTCCTGGTAACGGAAATTGATAAAGTGCAGTAAGTGCTAAAGACCTTGCCTCTTACCTCAAACAAATTGAAACAATGCTTTTGGAATTTTGATTAATATAAGAAGTCTAGCTGGGAATAGTGGCAGAAGTGTGTAACAATCCTCAATACCGGCCATCTGAAGCAGCTTCTTGGAGCAGACACAATGCCAGTTCCTCTTGGTGCAGGAATCAGACGTACACGTACACTAGAAGTTAGGGGTACTTATACCATATTAAACTGAAAAGATAATAACTATTGCTGAGTGCCAAAACTTTTAGAACGTGTTTGTGTTCTTTGCGCCTTCCCGCCGTAGTCAAATGGGATCTTGTCTACTTTGTTCCAAAAAAGAGCATTAACCACAGAGTATCCGTGTCATATCAAATGATCGCATTGATCAAAATCGAGGTACATGTAATCATCAGTGTAAATTGGTTTTCTGTGCATGCGTGTGGACTACATTGTGTAAACTGCAAACTTAATATATAACAAAACAATACCATACATTATCCCCTTTAAAGGCAGCTGCGACGCCTTGCGCACAAGTCCATGCAAGGGAGAGCAGTTGACTGTCCCTCTGGTATGTTTGTGCCACCAGACCATCCTGTAGATAAAATTAAAATGGTTGTTTTATGAATAGTAAACTTCTACTCAGCTCAACTGAGTAGAATTACTTCCTTAGAAGCTGGAGTAACACTCACAAATCCCCTCTCCAACCAAGAAAAGGTCAATGTAGTATTTAAGAGGTGCACAGCTGAAACTGAACGGGCAATGTTACTTGGGCAATCAGTGAACATGTTAACTTAAAAAACTATATTCATTTGCATTAAAAAAAGCTACTTTTAAAACTTTTCTTAAGAAAGTGTTATGATCTTATAATAACTTTAAAAACTAAATTTTTGGCACACTTTCTGTTACCTTGTAATGATTGTTTACAAAGTTAGGTGTAAGACATGTGACTCCACCAATGTCGGAGAAGAAAGAGATCCCGGAATTTGCAAGGGGTACAGAAAACAGGCACCACGTTGAAATATCAGATCACAACAATTATCATTCTAGAAAGGAACACAAGCAATAGGCAAGAATGGCTTTTACTGGAAGGTTTGTATCCCATTAAAGAACGTAACTCCATTAACAAACATATACATTTCCCACATACCTTTGGCAGCATCCCTGGGGACCAGCGACAAATAAAAACTGATTACGCATGCAGTGACACTGTTTCAAGCTAATTGTGATGGAGGTAGCAGAAAGTGTGCCGACAATTTAGTTTTTAAAATTCTTTATAAGATCATAAAACCTTTTAAGATCAGTTTCAAAAACGTTTTTAAATTTATCGAGAAGTACATAAATTTGTAATACCACATTACAAATTTAAGCATTAGGTAACTGAAACAAAGGAGTATTGCTCTGTGGTTAAGGCTTCAGCTTGCACTTAATTTGTCACTATTTGAAACATCGTCTTGTGATTCGTAAACAAATTTGTGGATTGGTTACCTGAATGGCCCAGATGTTAAGAATTCCATTATCACAGCCAGAAGCCAGAAAGGTTCCACTGGAATTGAAGGACAAGGATGAAACCAAACCACTATGGCCATTGGCTTTAAATAGAAGACTAACACTTCCGTCTCTAACAGGATATTGCTTTTTAGATGATTTCAAAACACCATCGAACTTGTAGATAATTTCGACAATGCCTGATTTCTTCTTCGGATCTTTTCCAGTTTCCTCTTCACCTCGCTTTGTTGACAGCCCCAGCAAGTTGGCTGACTCTAAAGCAGCAATTCTTGACTCCAGGGTAGAAACATCACACTGTCTTTCAGAGACGACAAATGCTTTGACCATCTTAGAGAGACATTCTTTGTCCGGTTGCTGAGGAACATACCACACACTTATGCATCCATCCGTGCTTCCACTGTTACATAACAGAAGAGAAATAGGCTATTCAATAATTATGAGATTATTAGTTGTGAAGGATGAAGATCTAATGATCCAACAGAAAAGCCTTTTTAAGCCAACTCGTTATATTTGAAACGGTCAAAGATTTTATGGAGTTTGTTACGGTTGCGTGACACAGCATAAATGTGGAACACTTGAGCTGTTTTGATTGTTGCGACTGTAATGAGTTCTAACAAAAAACTGAATGTGTTATGTACACAGTTCTTTACAGATAAATAACTGTAATCAACTTAATTTCTTTCAAATGAGACCTAATCCACATTTATTCTACTTCTCCTTTCCTTTAGAATTAGCCTATCAAGTCAAGGACTATTCTGATATTGATGCCTCTGCCCTTAGGATTTGAGGTATTACAAACATCTTCGATCCTTCATCGCACTAAAAATATGTTGAATCAGGGGATAGAAATTACTCACACGAAAGCAGGACCTAAATTGACCAAAATGGCGAATCCTGGTGTGGGCAGCCTAAGGGATGGTTTGCATTTATAAAGGAAAAATGTTCAAGCAATAAGAGTAAACTAATTATATAAAACACATGAGATGATAGGGAAATTTCACACAATTCTTTGTGGAAGAAAAACTCTTCTCGAGTGAAACCCTCACACATAATTTTTGGCAAGCTATCGATGGATCGAATTGAACAACTACCTTTGTTAATACTCTTTAATTTGGGGGCACTTGTTCGGCTCCAAACGTGAAAGATCAGTTTATCGCTTTGGTAGCCATTCTATTCACAATGGCTGGCCCTCTTGAGAAATACCCTGGTACGCGGAATTACCACCAAAAAACTGTGACCGAGTGAGTGAATTGTTTCTTCCCCAGCTAGCTACTATAACTCATTCTAGCTACACCACGCTAGCTATCACATGTTAAAAAGGCCCAAGATTAAACCCCAAGTAAAGTGCTATAGAATTACTCAATCCAGTCAGGCACTTACATGGCAAGGTACGATAAAGTGTTTGTTGCAGTAGAATTGCTGAACCACTTGAAGCACGATATTATAGAGCTGTCAAGTTCTACAGAATGTCTGAGTAGAATACCTTCTTCAACTTCATACCATATCTACAAATGATAAAAGATAAATAAATTTACGATAACTTAACATAACATAACATACCAGAGTAGGGCACGTAGTTCCCGGTGTTGTGGTCTGGCCTTGTCTCATGGGTTGGTGCTTTACATAGGGATAACCTCACTGCACCTTTCCCCCTTGGACAGAGTTGTCCAAGAAAAAATTACTATGAAATTTAACGTTTACATAGATGGCTGGTAACAGTTTCCAGAACTTTCCACCAGATCAACACTACAACTCTCTATCAACTGATGTTACAATACGCAAGTTATGGTAATTTTCATGCCACAATATATTACCATAGCAATGATTCAACCAGTAACAAAAACCCTTAACATCAGCTTTAAGTAGTTACATTTCAAAAAAACGGCTCTAAAATTAATTACCTCATTGCTATGGTCACCTATAATGCCGTGAAGTTCATCAAAATTTGTTCACCAATGATTGGGAATTTGTGTGATACCAATAATATTGTAACATCAAAACTGATAATTATAAAAACTGAAAAGAATTTTATTAATGAAAGGCAGTTAAAAAACACATAACAGTCATGCTATGCTACTCTGTTTGGTTGGGAAGTCTTGTAACCTGACAGATTCATACAACACGAAGACGACAAACTTTGTAGCTTGATAGCTCTGCTGGTAGAGCACTACAGCAGTATCGCAGAGGTCATGGGTTCGAATCCCTTTCAAGCATGAATTTTTTTTCAGGTTTTAATTTCAATCATGTATTCATATCTTTCTCTGCAGTTCAAATAATTATATGATCTTTCATGTATTCATTTGCATACGACAAACTTTCATAACAAACAGCGCACTGTTGAAAAAAGTGAAAATAAAAGATTAATATATGAAAAACTTTATTACTGCCAGACAAGGCCTAGTAATTTACAGTCTAGTAATAAATAAGTATACAAATTAAAGTGTATATGACATATTTTTTGATTTGCTTGATGGAATCTACACAACATCTTGATATGGAAATTGATAAAAAAAATTGTATAACCTTGTTTCCATCAAGCAAATAAAAGCAAATCTGTCATATGCTTTTTAATTAAGAGCTGCCCTCTGTAATTATCAACTACATGTATGGTCATTTGGACGAGAAAAAATGAAAATCCTCAAACTTTCTCAGATCAATGGTCCAGATAAGTGATTCACAAAAATATAACTTTCAGTTCAGTTCAATTCGTATTCTAGCGCTGGGGCAACCATCTTGGTTTTGCCCCTCTGAAAGGGCTTTTAGCGGTCATTTTAGGGCACATTTTTAACATTTACCATAGAAATAAAATGTGATAAATCCATATAAAAACCCTTTATTCGAGACAAGCAAGCATTTCTTATTACCTTGAGAGGCTGTTTTGGGAATTTGATCAACATCTGATTTCTTTACAGAATTGTAAAATTCTTCCCTTTCAAAGTACTCGTAAAGCGCCATAAAAAAGGCGAAATTTAAAGAAAAATATCGCCAAAAGTACATCGTTAGAGATCCCAAAACTACACTCCACTTAAAGAACAATGTCTCACCTGTAAAAATATGCAATAAAATTTTGGGGCAGTTGAAACTGTAAAATGTTAGAAGAAGTTTAAGCTGTGCTTTTGTCAACAAACACCGTCGTCCTGATTAGCATAATAATATGAAAATAACGATGTACAAAGAAAATAATGATATATTTCACTTACCTCGCGTCATGTCGACAAGCGGATGTTCCACAATTCCTCATGTTATATTATCAGTAGGTTTCAGCCGCATTTTCGATGATTAGTGTACAAAATCACTCTGAGGCATCACAACGGTCAAACAGATTTGAACTCTCCGAAGCCTGCGTAATGACATCTTGTCTTTTGCCTCGTAAACCGCCATTTACAAGAAGTTTAACAGTTTGCTGAGATCCTAACTGACCCAAAAGTCTGCTGGCAGCCTTTAAAAACCTCCTCTTAATCGAGGATTCTCATCAAGAACTCATTTAAGTTCAGTTCTGTTTCGATCTGTTGAGCACCCGCATTATTCCACAGATGGCATTTCATATGACACGTTCACATTCCAATGGGTAGGGGTAGGGTGGGAAGTGAAAATTAATGCTTTGAAGCCATTTTACGCATTTCAGTGACTAAACTAGTAACTGGCTTTCCCGGAAAAATTTGAATATGAGCTACTCCTTGGAAATTTGAGTCATTTTGTAGGTTATTTGTTGTGGAGTGGGGGTGGGAGGCATCCATTGTATTAAAAAATGAAAAAAATATGGGCTAACAGGATATGGAATATTTAGGCCAAAAATTAAAAGGAAGTGCGGTACACAGACCTTTTTTTTCTTACATGGTTTCCTTATCTGGTGGAAACACGTTTGTATTTAGTAAGCACTGTTCTTTACGAGCCTGAGACACCCCACAGCTGCTAATGTCATTCAGTTCTGTAATGGAGCACACCCGCATGTCTGCACAAGATTGGGTAGTTATCAACTCTATGTATCAACTCCCAGACTTTCACGAGTGTTTCTATAACTCGTGAAAGTTTGGGAGAATTCGAAAAACCTGTGGAATTACTTGCATGTGGCTCGTGTTTCCACAGCATTTCTCGTTCTACAAAACTTCCACTCGTGTTTCGATTAAACAATTAGATTACTATGGGATATTTAGGCCAAAAATTAAAAGGAAGTGCGGTACACACCAGTACACAGCACCCCCCCCCCCCAAAAAAAAAAAAACAGTTTGCCAACTGCTATAAGCATTTTTTCTGGACTTTTAGTACTTATATCACAATGGAATATGACAATTTCATATCCGATTTAGGGGTTTGAGGTTAGGTAACGCACCTCCTTGCTAGTAATTTCTAAACCCACACTCATTACCCTAAATAGATAGATAAAGACTGGGCTACAGAAAATCAAATAAACGGATAATTTTAAAATATGTCCCGAATTCTGTACCGTTCAACAAGAATTTCTTACATGATACCCTTTGAATCTTTGTAGGTGTAACATCCCGCACAATATATGTAAACAACTATTCTTAGTTCATTGACAACCATTAGTTTTTGATGAGAGTTTTCATTGACTTCAAATAAAACACGGATAGCATTCCAAGAAAGAGCCTCTTACTTGTTTTTTTTTGTTCAGCATTAAACTTGTGTCTTTCGCTGCCCAAAATGCCATCAAATGTTGCGAAAGGCAAAAGAGTGACAAATAGTGCACAAGAAGTAATGGTAAGCGGCGTTATGTTGAACCTCCTTATATATATATATATATATATTTTTTTTTTTTAGCCGTTCAACTTTTGCATCAGGTAAGGAAATGCTCGGAAAACTACTGAAGAACCATTTACAGTATGTTTCATGTTTCACTTGTTCCTGAAAGAGAAAACCTATTTGACAAGGCCAAAATAATCTATAGCGATAAACTTCTTCCTGATCGCAGGGTATTCACCCAGTCCTAGCAAGTTCTACACTTCCATTCTCTGCTGAAGAAATTAAACCTAAAGGTTGGGCATTGAAAGTGATGAAGAAGGCCATTCGTTTCAATGAAAAACAAAAAAATACTTTGAAGAAAAGTTTTCTTAGGTCAGGAGACGGGTTATAAAGTTGAGGCAGTTACTGTAGCACAAGAGATGAGGTACTTAAAATATGACGCCTGAAGTAGGCGGTTCACCTTAGTTGAATTCCTGACTCCTCAGCAGGTTCAATCCTTCTTCTCCAGAATGGCTACAAAGCTCAGAAACAGACAGGAGGAGGTTCTCGAAGAAGTCAAAAAAGCCGCTGAGGATCAAGCTGCGTATTCATCAACCTGAGCACATATCCTTGAAAAGTGTCAGTTTACTCATACAATTGCGTATGACTCAATCAACTTATCTGCCTTAAATGCATCCAATGGCTTGTAGAAAACAGCCCTGAGAAAATATGTGTGCTGATTGGTTAAAAATCGTGTTTCTATAAAACAATTAGATTATCAGCTCAAAATTTCTATCGCGTGATAGTTGATGAGGGCACAGCCCGATTCAACTATCACCGTTACAAATCGAGAGAGAATAATCTAATTGTTTTAGTATAAATCTACTAGTCGTTCAAAAGTTTATCTAGACCCTCTTCACAGACACTTTGAAAACGCCAGGAAGCCGCCGTCATTTTGTTAACAAGCGCACACTGAGTAGCATTGCCAATCTGAGAACGGCATTTGTGATAGAACGCTAGTAGATTTATACACAAAACTAGCACGAGCAGTTGACGTAATGATGGCTTGAGCAAAGAGAATTTACATTTTGATTATCAAAGTTAACAAGTTGTTTTCCTTTTTCTCGTCGCGGTATTTTCTAAAAGATATAGAAAACATGTTTTCCGTGTTTCGATCGAGTTATAGAAACACTCGTGAAAGTTTGGGAGAACTCGAAAAACCTGTGGAAACACTTGCTAGTAGATTTATGCTAAAACAAGAAATAGAAAACATGTACCGTATTTCTATCTAGTTTTAGTATACATCTACTAGCGTTCTATCACGAATGCCGTTCTCCGATTGGCTACGCTACCCACTATCTATTCTGTGATAGAAGGTGGGCAGCGTAGCAGTGTGCTCTTGTTAACAAAATGACAGCCGCTTCTTGGCATTTTCAAAGTGGCTGTGAAGATGATTAAGTTTTGAATGACCAGTAGATTTATACTAAAACAATTAGATTATTCGCTCTCGATTTCTAACGGTGATAGTTGAATCGGGCTGCACCTTCATCAACTATCACGCGATAGAAATTTCGAGCTCATAATCTAATTGTTTAATAGAAACATGAGTGGAAGTTTGGTAGAACGAGAAATGCTGTGGGAACACGAGCCGCAGACAAGTGTTTCCACAGGTTTTTCGAATTCTCCCAAACTTTCACTACTTATAAAAAAAACACTCGTGAAAGTCTGGGAGTCGATACAGAGAGTTGATAATGTAGAGTTGATAACTAATCTTGTGCAGACATGCAGGTGTGCTCCATTACAGAACTGAATGACATTAGCAGTTGTGGGGTGTCTCAGGCTCGTAAAGAACGGTGCTTACTAAATACAAACATGTTTCCGCCAGATTAGGAAACTATGTAAGAAAAAAAAGGTCTGTGTACCGCACTTCCTTTTAATTTTTGGTCTAAATATCCCATATCCTGTTAGCCTGTATTTTTTTTTCTTTTTAATACAATGGATGCCCCCCACTCCACAACAAATAACCTACAAAATGACTTAAATTTCCAAGGAGTAGCTCATATTCAAATTATTCCGGAAAGCCAGTTACTAGTTTAGTCACTGAAATGCGTAAAATGGCTTCAAAGCATTAATTTTCACTTCCCACCCTACCCCTACCCATTGGAATGTGTACATGTCATATGTAATGCCATCTGTGGAATAATGCGGGTGCTCAACAGATCGAAACAGAACTGAACTTAATTGAGTTCTTGATGAGAATCCTCGATTAAGAGGAGGTTTTTAAAGGCTGCCAGCAGACTTTTGGGTCAGTTAGGGTCTCAGCAAACTGTTAAAATTCTTGTAAATGGCGGCTTACGAGGCGAAAGACAAGATGTCATTATGCGGGCTTCGGAGAGTTCAAATCTGTTTGACCGTTGATGCCTCAGAGTGATTTCGTACACTAATCATCGAAAATGCGGCTGAAATCTACTGATAATATAACATAAGGAATCGTGGAACATCCGCTTGTCGACATGATGCGAGGTAATGAAGTGGAATATATCATTATTTTCTTTGTACATCATTAAAAGCACAACTTAAACTTCTTTTTCTAACATTACAGTTTTAACTGCTCCAAAATTTTATTGCATATTTTTACAGGTGAGACATTGTTCTTTAAGTTGAGTGTAGTTTTGGGATCTCTAATGATGTACTTTTGGCGATATGTTTCTTTAAATTTCGCCTTTTTTATGGTGCTTCACGAGTACTTTGAAAGGGAAAAAATTTAAAAAATTCTGTAAAAAAAAATCAGATGTTGATCAAATTCCCAAAACAGCCTCTCAAGGTAATAAGAAACACTTGCTTGTCTCGAATAAGAACAAATTGTTAAACATAGGCACGCAAGGCGTGCAAGAGTTATTTTTTATAAAGTCTCGGAGATAGGAGCATTCATGGAGTTGTTTAGAGTAATGATTTGGTTAATTTGACAAGTCTTTTTGGTTGCGATGTACAACAGGAGAGAAACTGGGAATTAATGATATACACTGTACATGGTAATATAACTAATTAGTAAGCCATAACATGTTTGACTGAACAAACTATAGTGATCTGACGCGTCTCCAGAACAATGTAGATACCATCTTATTTTCTAACAGGCAATTTGAATCGTTCTTTGATACAATCCACACTGTGATTGGCGTGACACGCGCACATGCATAACTCCCCGCCACTCACCAATCTCATAGCCCTTTCAACCCCCAAGAGGAATTTTTGCTCAAAAATGCTCAAGTTAAGAAAACTTTTCGCGTTTATTTGAGTCATAAGTTTACCCTTTTTACACAAAAACACTACTTCACCGAAAATAGAAAGACAGAAGGAAAAAACCCTCTCTGATTTGTTGAAAGTCTGATTAAATTAAATTGCACTTTAATTTGACGCCACGCAGTCTTCAAAGAACATTTGAACAGTTCTCATACTTTTTACCCTTAAAATATCAGACTGAAATGAATGTCATCAAATAAGACTGTCAACTGCTACTGGGGAGACGCAAAAAAAGAGTTAACAAATGAAAGCTTCTTTTTTGTTTAATATCCTGGAAAGAATAGCTGACAACCTGTAAGCTGATTGAATTTACTTCCATATGAAAAACAAAAGTGTCAAGTTACCATTTGTAACTAAAAATAGCAAGCATCTCGGGGAACAGGTGCTGACAACTTGTTAGCTCTAATTGAATTTACTCCCTTGTGAAAAACAAGTGTCAAATTACCCTTTAACTAAAAACTAAAAATATCCCGTTATATTTGCAAGCAAACAAGAACAAAACAATTGTTACCTACACTTACTACTGTAAACGTTAGAACTGTCTCAAATTTAAATCATCTCGTCTCCTCTAAAACATGTCCTAAGAACTAGAAATGACGTCAATACTTCAGCCATTGCTGACCACATCAAGGTCACTGGACATAACATCAAGTGGGATCATTTTGATATTTTAGCGAAGGGCAAAACAGACTATCATTGTAAAAAAGAGACCATATTTATTCAAGTTTGGAATCCCGAAAGTCTCGAACTTAAGCAACGATGATATAATTTTCAACTATTCTCATCGGGCCTTGACTGAAACTGAGAAGAGTGTCCTGGCGCGTGGTTTACGGTTCTGTCTTCCTCCTAAAGATGTTGACAAATGTGATGTTAAATGCTTCTTTGAATTACTTTATCGTGATTTAATTAAGCTCGATCTTCCGTTAACCGACGAAAACCACGATCAACTCAAAACTAAATTAAAGAATATATCTTATAGCTACATTTACTCATATGACTTTTCAAAGCAAAAGAACATTCTGAGCAAAGACGAATGGAAAGCCAGAATTGATTTACGCAATGATGACAGCATTATCATCACGAAACCGGACAAAGGAAATGGCGTTGTAATAATTAGCAGACTTGATTATCTTAACAAAATGAAACACTTGATTTCTGACAGCACCAAATTTAAAGAGTTACAACACAATCCAACTTAATCCAGGGAAGAAAGCCTGTCAACTTACCTTTGGAAACTGAGAAAGGATAAAATTATTGATGATGCAACTTTCTACAAAATCTTATCTTCTCCTGGCATTTTATATGGCCTTCCCAAAGTTCATACATGTAAGACTGGCTGCCCTTTCCGCCCTATCGTTTCATCGGTTAACACCTATAACTACAATCTCAGTTCTTTCCTTGTTTCTATACTTCAGCCAATCTCGACCAACCAAAACACTGTCAAAGACTCTTTCAGCTTCGCAGATTGGGCCAAAAAGCACAAGCATAATAATGGAATAATGTGCTCTTTAGATGTCTCCTCCCTATTTACAAATGTGCCGCTCGAGGAAACACTAAACATTTGTCTAGACAAATTGTATTCTCTTGCTGATCCTCCAGCTTTACCCAGGGTTGTTTTACGCAAGTTATTGGAATCTGCCACCAAGAAGAGCCACTTTCTTTTTGACGGTAAATAGTACGACCAAATCGATGGTGTTGCCATGGGTTCGCCATTGGGCCCTGTCTCAGCCAACATTTTTATGTGTGATTTTGAGGAAATGTGGTTGATGAAAGCCGAAATTAGTCCCTCATTTTGGAATCGGTACGTCAATGACAAGTTCACCTTGTTTCACAACAAAGACAGTGCAAATGAGTTTTGCACTATTTGAACAGTTGTCATAGCAATATTAAATTTACCATTGAATTTGAACAGAACAATGCAATTCCGTTTTTGGACATTCTTGTCACACGCAATCAAAACAGCACTTTCATGACATCCATCTACCGAAAGAAAACTTTCACAGGTCTCTACACGAAATGGGATTCCTTCACTCCACGAAAGTACAAAATAAACCTCATCCGCTCCCTCACTTACCGCTACTACCGTCGTTGTTCATCTGGCTCCTTGCTACAATCTGCCCTCAATGATCTTCGAAACTACTTCTTCAGAACGGCTACCCACAAGGCATAATCAACTATCATATCAACAATGTTTTGAACAAAACCAGACAAAAACACAATAGCAACCCTGTGTCTACTGTTCCTATGAAAGATATCATTATCCTACTTCCCTACTTAGGTTTGCAAAGCAACCAAGTCGCTAAACGCCTGAAATCTTGTGTGTACAAATTCTACTCTTTCGTTAACCTTAAGATTGTTTTTCAGAGCACTCGATGCATAAAATCTTTCTTTCCTTACAAGGACCGTATTAATCGTTCACAACAATCCAGAGTTATTTACAAAGCTAATTGCTGGGATTGTAATGGTTTTTACATCGGCAAAACTAAACGACAGCTTCATGATAGAAAAACCGAACATTTCAAGGCCCTCACTAAAAATGACGTCAATACTTCAGCCATTGCTGACCACGTCAAGCCCACTGGACATAACATCAAGTGGCATCATTTTGATATTTTAGCGAAGGGCAAAACAGACTATCATTGTAAAATAAAAGAGACCTTATTTATTCAAGAACTTGAGCCAGCTTTCAACGTCAACATCGGAAGTGAAAAGCTGATGCTTTATTAAGTAACGCTACGGACAACAGCAGTAGCACGAACGGCAATGGAAAGCTTGGAATTTTGTTTGCAACCACAAATAATTGGCTTAACTAATTAAAATTCAGCGTTCTGATTGGCCGAAATCGTTCAGTTCACGATTTTTCCACGATCTTTCTCGATTACATCCTCGTAAACCCCGAAAACTGAAAGAATGTTTTACGAACCATTGTTTTGCACGTTCGGGCAAAAATCGTATGTGAGCGTCCCAAGTTATTTTCAGAAACAAAGTCGGAAAGGTCAAAGCTCATATTACACTCGCGTGGTAGCCATATTGTGAGTCGAAATTGGAAGCTGTTTTTCTCTTTTGGTGGAGTTTGAACGCGCTAAAATCTGTAAATATAACATCTGAGTTGTAAATAGTTGTATTATATAAGCTCCCAGTTTTCGAATTCGATCTGCAAAAGGTTTCTTAGATGCCGTTTAGTTCTTCGTGTTGCTGTCCTCGTCACGATGAATGGAAGCATGATGTTGTGGGTCCCACACATTTGAGAACATGCACTCGTAAAGAGGCCGCAATCTTGAATTTTGCTTCAGACGACCCGAAAAACAAACCCCGCAAGAGAAAGATTTGCATTTACTGCCGTTCATGACTGGAAGTGGAAGTGAAGTGTAGTAATTCGGCGCTCCAAAATCAAGCGCGATTGGAAATCTTACCGCGTATGCATTGATTGGGACCGCAAACGGAAATGTTCAGTTGTGACTTCCAATCAATAGGCGACAAAATTTCTAACCGCGCGACTGATAAGATTCTCTTATTGCATGTTTCTTTGTCTTTTCAATGAACATCTTCTTAGATTTGAGATCAAGAATGGTTACGTTCATGGATTTTCTCGTATTTTATTATTTTCTCGAGCCACAAAATCTGGTAATGGTCTCCAGAGTTTGCTTATTCTTGGTGTTTCGTGTTTCATGGCAGTCACCCAATACGACAAGCTCTACAAAGCTGCCATGTTCTGGACGTAAGCAAGTCTGGTAAATTATACCAGAAAGACTAGCCTGCAAATAGCTTGCTGGCGAAGACTGAAAAAAATTCGCTGTGCGCGAAACAGAAGAATGGGCGAATCGATCGGGGCGGACTCGCGATTGAGAAATGGAAGAATTTACCCGAGATTAAACGGGATCGAAGATTACTTCTGCGATTCACGGACAGTACGGACAGCTGCGAAGATGAAGATGAATGAAGTTATGCTCGTTATTACAATCTTAACTTTCTTTTTTTTTTACGTTACTGGCGGTTTGGCGGTAAATCGGAAACCGAACTACGGTGGACTTGTTTCTGCGAACACAATGAACTGGCGTGAATTGACAAATCTGTCAAAATTACGACGAAAGCAAGGCACACTATCCCGTGCAGCGAGATGAGTCATGAATAAACACAGTTCCTCGCATACGATTTTTTTACGACTTCTCTTGTTTAAAGCTCTAGTTAAACTAAAGACAATCTGTGAATTTGAGCTGTGTAATCGAATTCTAAAGGTTTGAAATTTCCATACAACCATTTGAATTTCGCGCTAATATCATTTTGTCCAATGAGATAACCGAATAAAATTTAATTAACACTTTCTCTCGTGCTATACATTAACGGCTCCCGTTGCCGCGGACCTATTGTTCTTGCTACAGTTCGTAGCCGGAGCGTTACTTAATCTGTTCTGGTTTTTGTTTTCTTTTTATATATATATATATATATACATGTATATATATTTTACTGTTACGTTTTTTTTTTGCTTAATCTAGGTTCCAGTCCCCTCACCTTTATTATATATAAATAGCTGTTTTAAATTTCAATGGTTACTTTTGAAAATGTATGTAGAGTACATACGAAATGTCAAGTCATAATCAAAATGAACAAGTTCAATATGTTTATCACTGCTGTTTGTGTCTTATTTTTGATCAAATTACGATGGCCCAAGAACAAAAGTATTTACTAATTGAATTTACTCTTTGTGAAAAACAAAAGTATCAAGTTACCTTTGTAACTAAAAATAAAAATATCTGGTGCCGTTTGCATACTATTAACTCACGAACTGCTTCGAAACTCAAAGGCTCATCTAGTTCATAGCTAAAATCCTTAGCCTAACCCATACAAAATGAAGAAGCAAGTCCAATATATGAATACTTCCTCCTCTTTTACAAAAGAATAAATATGGCCGTTCTGAACTGTATCGAGATCAAATCTTCTCACATACCATTTACCTTGACAGCAAAAAATTTGATTGGTATTTACCAGTAGATCCAATATGATTGGTGTGACATACATACATCTCTCACTGAACCACCTATCCATAACATACCCGATGCACCGACTAAGAGAGTTTTTTTTACAAAAAAGTAACTCAAAAAATGTGCCCTCTCAGAGGCGCTGAAAGGGCAAAACCAAGATGGTCGCCCCAGCACTAGAATACGAATCGATTAGACCAATTTCGATATATTAAAATTCAGCCGAACACAATAGACCTCAGCGCGAGGCTCTGGGGAATAAACCCCATAAACTCTGTAGTTATTCCCCAGAGCCCCGTACTGAGGTCTATTGTTTTAGGCTGAATTTTAATATATCGAAATTGGTCTATTGAACTGAAAGTTATATTTTTGTGAATTACTTATCTAGACCATTGATCTGAGAAAGTTTGAGAATTTTCATTTTTTCTCGTCCAAATGACCATAGTTGATAATTACAGAGGGCGGCTCTTAATTACTCAATTGACATCTTAATCTTGTTTCCTACAGACAAGTTACCTTAACACATTCATTTTCAGCACAGGAGGCAAATGCCTCTCCTTTAGAATCAAACTGAAGTCCAATGATCAAACTCTAGACACAAAGACACATACATGAACAGAGTGAAAACCAGTTACAGTATACAGTAACTATGACAGAAAATATACCATGCCATAGAAAATACAGCTAATCAGAATACAGGAATTCGAAAGTATTACACTCGACCTTCCCTTCATGCTGCATTGATTGTGTGGGCCAAAGTATTTGCTATGACATTGTTAAAAATAGTTATACTAGAAAAATACAAGTGACTCATGGCATATTCCATGGTTTTTAGTGCAGAATGCACTATTGGGATGGTTTTGGGGGCTGCCTTCCACTAAGGCACTATGGAACTAAGGCGCTAAGTCACTAATGCCCTAAGTCGTAAGGCGTTAAGGTGTAACTTTTAATGTTTGTTTAATTAATTAATTAATTAATTAATAAATTTCAATTAATCAATTACCATTGTGGCAAGAGGGTAGGATGGGTCAGGTACCTGTGTGCACTACGTGAAACATGTTACACCTACCTCCATTTGTCAACATCAAAGCTACATATTTGTTTCAGAAAACCCCTTGCTCTCCTTGTGGTACTATTCTCTTTAGAACAAAACCAATTTGCTCTAAATGCATATGCTGATTAGCTACCATTTGTGACTATACATTAGGTGCAAGATACATTTTATACGGGATCGCACATCAACGTTAAGTGCTTTTCCTTATGGTATAACCAAACATGTAAGACCCATGCGTTCTAGCATCGTCAGCATTATACACGTCGTTTTCATCCCCCAAGCCAGGCATTATTTTTTGTGTCATGTGATGTAGCGGAGGACGGCACCCACTTAGTCCTTCTATGTGCAAAAACGCTACTGTAACTTCATGTCTTTTGGAATTACTCCTACGTCAGAAGTGACGGGCTCCTGCCCTAAGTCCGGTCGACAAATGTTATCCGTTTTCAAGCTACGAAGGTCAGATAAGCAAGGGAAACATATTACTTCTCCTTTAATTGTCTCTGTAAGAGAGACCACAAATTTCTCGAGTAAGTGCATTACAACTTGTCAAATTGTAAATTTATGACACAAGAAACAGATTTCGCTGCAACCTCATGAAAGCACAAATTAATGAAATCAAACTTTAAAGGGACGCATTCACTGATGTAGAATATAATCTTGGTTTATTAGCATTGTTCACCTTCAATACTTCTCACTGAATCACATCTGAGTTGCAACAATCAATATCATGGTGTATTGAGTTAAGTTATTATTTTCAATGGTTTTATTGTTAAACAAAAAGGCGGCAACAGAATAACAAAGTGATATTCCATGACTATTTGGTAATTAAATTATTTAGTTCTCGTTTATCGGCGTAAAGAAAACTTGTAGAAGAAGAAGAAGAAGTGAAGCCTTCGTCCAAGGCTGGCTCATAGCTGCCGGAGCTTATCCCGGTTTCTGTAGCATGAAGCCGCTAGAAGTATTTCTACTTCCCCTGGACGGGATGCTAGTCCATCCCAGGTCACTCCCCCGCAATTTTGTTAGGTTTCCCCAACAAATAGCAGGTACCCATTTATACACCTGGGTGGAGAGAGGCACTGTGAGAGTAAAGTGTCTTGCCCAAGAACACAACACACTGTCCCCGGTCAGGGCTCGAACCTGGACCGCTTGCTCCGGAGTCAAGCACACTAACCATGAGGCCACCGCGCCTCCCACAAAAAAGAAAAACTTGTATTGAGTATTAAAATCATTTCTTTTCCACTTCATCATCAGATATATAACTTTCTTCCACTGGCCTCCAGCAGTGAAAAAAGAAAAGAAGCTCATCTTCCTTGTTTTTTAGAGAAAACGAAGGATTCGTTTTACATACCTTCGCGAGGAAAACAAAAGTATCAAGTTACAAAGTTGGCACGAGAAGTGAAATTGTCACGTTTGCTGTTTCAACGTATTATTGAATTTAAAAGTATGAACGGAAACAACGTAAAGCACTAGAGAAAACAGTAATTGTAAGTTACTTTTGGACCTGAAATAAAATACTGTACCCACATGAAACAAGCACACTGCTAAGATTAGGTCTTACAAAGGTTTCTGTCTGTTCATATTCTGCAAGTGGAATATACAAACCTGGAGAGAACCAGGAAGGGGTTCTGGGAACTACCGTGCCAGAGCTATCAATTGCATTCTGCACTATTTGAGATTGTCTCACTAGTTTTTAATAAATTTATTTATTACAACACATTATAAAAAAGATGGACTTATTCCATGGTAACCCATGGTATACCACTCGAGAAGCGTTGAAGCGTTACATAACTAGTATATATGAAGGTTGGTGAATATAATAATAATAATAATAATAATAATAATAATAATAATAATAATAATAATAATAATAATAATAATAATAATAATAATAATAATAACAAAACATCGAGAAAGTATCCAAGAGAGCTAATGTGACAGAAATCCAAAAGATCTGCATGCTGGGATCTGCACGAATCCTCAGAAAGGTGCTTAGTATTTGAACAGAAAGATTGACTTGGGTGACTGATGCCCTAGGTGCATGGTTTGCACCCGGCTGACGCACTTAAAGAACACCAGCAGAGACTGTGATTTTAAAGTAATAATAATAAAAATAAAAATAATAATAATAACAATAATAATAATAATAATAATAATTAGAAAAGTCCATTCACCACACAATCAAAAGAAAAAGCAACATCACAAAAAAGAAAGTTAAGCATATCTCTCTATAATAATAATAATAATAATAATAATAATAATAATAATAATAATAATAATAATAATAATAATAATAATAATAATAATAATAATAATAATAATAAGCAGGGATTGTGGACTGGACAATGGAGGAGGTGGCCAGCATGGATAGAAAAACTAGAACGATTTTGTCACTGAATGGCTGTCTGCACACAAGGAGTAACGTTGGGAGGCTGTACTTGCCGAGAAAGGAAGGGGGAAGAGGACTGGTTGGTATTGAGGAGTGTGAGGGAGAGCAAATCCCTTCATGGCTGTCTGAGAGAGAGTACAGAATGGATGCTTCAAGCTGCATTAAAGGAGAAGGTTATTGTTGAAGAAGAGACCCTGCAGGACTATGAGAGGAGGAGGAAAGAAGAGAAAGTTAAAAATTGGAAGGAGAAAGCCCTGCACGGGGAGTTTATCCAACAAATATCAAACGTAGCTGGAGAGGAGTCCTGGAGATGGCTAAGGAATGGATTTTTAAAAAAGGAGACAGAAGGCCTGAATCTGGCGGCTCAGGAACAAGCTTTAAGAACAAACTCTATCAAGTACAGCATAGACAAGACCTCGGAGACAGCACTGTGTAGATTGTGTGGAGAAACAGTAGGACAGATTGTCAGTGGATGCAAGAAGCTTGCCCAGAGAGAGTATAGGAAGCGCCATGATAAGGTGGCCCTGTGGGTACACTAGGAGATGTGCAAGAAGTATGGGATAGAGTGTACTAACAAGTGGTATGACCACCAACCCTTGTCAACCGCAGAAAATGGAGAGGTGAGGATTACCTGGGACATGACGATCTACACAGACAAAGTGCTGAAGCATAATCGGCCAGACTACTCTAATGCATAAAGACACACAGAAATGGACACTTATTGATATAGCTGTGCCAGCGGATCAGAACATCATTCAGACTGAGGAGGAGAAGGTTGAGAATTACCAGGAACTAGCATTCGAAATCAGAAGGATTCATGGAGCCTCGAAAGTCACAGTAATACCTATCGTGATTGGTGCTCTCGGAGTCATATCGAAAAGATCAAAGGCCTGGCTTGGCAAGTTAGGTGTACCTGACTTCCTTGGTAGTGTACAATTATCGGCCATTCTTGGAACTGCTCATCTGTTGCGAAAAGTGTTGTGTCTCTAAGCTACGGGAAATTGCTGAGACACAATCATTGTTACCCAGTGGAACATGAAAATCAATTTTATAATAATAATAATAATAATAATAATAATAATAATAACAATAACAATAACAATAACAATAACAATAACAATAACAATAGCAATAACAATAGCAATAATAATAATAGCAATAATAATAATAATAATAATAATAATAATAATAATAATAATAATAATAATAATAAACAAGTTACAAAATAGAACACAGCTAAAAATTTAAGAATGTGGAAAAAAGTTAAAAAGTCTAAAACTAGATATGCACAACTAAGAACTAAGCTAAGAGTTCTTGGCAAAAAAATGTTTTTTTTTTTTTATAACAGAGGATTTAAAAGAGCCAATGGAGTCTTTCTTGCGAATGTCTAAATGGATGCTGTTCCACAGTTTTGCTCCATTGGCTTGGAAAGTTCACCCCCCTTCTGTTTCTCTGTTATAGGATGGGTACACTAAGTTTTATTTCCTATAGCGACTGGCACATGAGCCATACAGCATTATTGGCTTGATCAAGGCATTGAAATAAAGCTTACGCTCTGCGAGAGGCAAGTTACGCTTAATCTTCTTTAGCACCACAATACGTTGTGACATTTTTTTACAAATGTCATCTATGTGCTCAGTAAAACTCAAGTGATTGTCTAATTTTACTCCAAGTAGTTTATGTGAAGTAATTTGCTCGATCTCGCTACCGTTGCATGATAATTCAAAGTTCGTGTCTGAAGCTTTCTTTTTCAGTCGCTTGCCAGTTACGAGAAGACTTTTCGTTTTAGAGGCATTAAGCACCATCTTGTTGTCAGATGTCCAGTCTGCAATCTTGTTTATGTCATCTTGGAGTCTCTGCTGAATTGCAGGTAGATCTGAGACTACAGCGGAAGTGCTTAAAGTAGTGTCGTCTGCGTAAATGTCTACAGTTGACTTAGTGACTGAGTTTGGGAGATCAATTACAAAGATGATGAATAGCAGTGGCCCCAGGACCGATCCTTGCGGAACACCATGTGTGACCAGTCTGTATTCTAACTGCACTCCGCCAATAGCAACTGAGCTCCTTCTACCCTTTAAGTAGCTCGTTAAGAGCATCAGTTCCTTTGATGTTACACCGTATGCCTCAAGCTTGGACAGGAGTATATCATGGTCAATTAAGTCGAAGGCCTTCTTGTAATCCACAAATACTAGCCCACTGACTTGGTCTTTGTCCATGTCAGATAGCAACTGATCTGTCGGACAAATGAGCGCTGTCTCCGTCGAGTAAGGTCTTTGGAAACCTGACTGCAAGGTGTACAACAAGTTGTTGTTTCTCAGGTAGCTGTACTGGGCTTGGTGAGATGTTTCTCAAAAAGTTTTGATAGTAATGGGAGTACTGAGACTGGGCGATAGTTATTCTTGTCGTCTTTGCTTCCTTGCCCCTTGTATATAGGCCTTGTATATATATAGGAATACGTAATGTATTTGAGGTTTAGTAAACAAAATAGCAACAAATAGATGGCCACAGCGAACCAGTCTTTTTGATGGGATTTTCCAGCTAAATAAGCTTTGTTTCCTGGAGTCGTTGATGGAAGCCCTTCAGGCGACGACCATTTTCAGTTTATTGAAAGACTTTAGGGGATCGCGCTTTTTCATCGGCGGCCCCTACCTTATGGAACAGTCTGCCCCTTCATGTCCGCCTTGTGGACAATTTTGAACGTTTTAAATCTGTACTTAAGACGCATCTTTTTAAATTAGCTTTTGACATGTGATGTTTAATTCTTATGGTCATTTTATTTTTTATTCTTTCCTGTTCTTAACAATATTTTTTTTAAGTATCAATTGTTTCGCGCTTTTGATCATATTTGCATGGAAAAGGCGCGTTATAAATCTTTAATTATTTTTTATTTTTTTATTTTTTATATTGTGAGTGGACAGAATTTCAAAAGAGGTGTAACGTAAAAAAACCGCATGATACTTGATAACGTACAACGATTTGAATAATTTATCAAGTTAAAACAAAGAAAATCACAACCGTGAGATTTGGATACCCAGTCTTAATTAGCATAGATTTGACAATTTTACTTCCCGTTTACTCCTTAGTTTTTGTTTTGATTGAGAAGATATATCAAACACTGTTTCATCGGCTATCCAAACACCTCGAATTCCGTCAAAAATAGTCCGCTGCGCGTCGTATTTTCAAATCTCTTCTCGGTGTTTGGATTTTCCAATGAAACACTGTCTCTTGTGTTTGATATTTTACGTATGGATTACGCGCTGTAATTGTATGGCAAAAATAGAAATTCATGGAAGGTGGAAGGTCTGATGTGGTGTTCTCCCTTCAAAATGTTGCGAAATATCGACAAAAATTTTTGCTTGCAATACTTTTGCACAATACTCTATGAACATTTTTAAATGCAATACTGTTGAATATCCTTACCTTGTGAGCTTCTACGATCTTAACTTGGTCATTAGGCTCTTTTGTTGCTAAGCAGATAACACCATCTATAAATCCAGCCACAAAACAGCTGCTGTCATCGTACCATGCAGCCTTGCAGACTGGAACTAAAAAATCATACACATACAAAGGTAAGACAACTGCAAGTCACAACCTGTTTGCCACAATCCTAAAAGCTCAAAACCCAAAGGTGGACCTTTTATTATATTTCCAGTATATTATAACTGATTACTATTGAGCGGATACCTTAAAGTGGTACTATGATCAAATTTTTACCCCTTGTTTTTTTGAGTGTATCACAAAGAATTCCATGAAAGAATGAAAACGCCGTTTACCGTTTGCAAATATCTGCATTAGTTCCGGAGATATTTAAGTTTGAAAAAAGGGTAAAATATGCAAATGAGATGGCTGATGACGTCATACACTTAACCCAATTTTTTATTGAGTATAAAAATGGAGTTATCTTAGCCAATTTGCAGCGCAAAACCTTCAAACTTGGCAGGCTAATAGATCTACAGGAAACACACCTATGACTACAAAAATTCTGTTCCCATGGCAACTCACTCTTTTCCAGGCCCCACCCACTTTATTTCAATATTTTGGTGATTTTCAGCTTGAAAATGTTAGACAACGCCACAAAGTCGAGCTAACATATTTATAAGCTTGCTGGATAATGCATACGAAGTGCTGTTAGCAATTATCAAAATGGAATGCCAAAGGTGGCCAGAAAAGCTTTTAATATGGGGGAGGTCTGGAACCCAGTATCTTGCCATGGTAACAGAACTGTTAAGCTCATATTGTGGAGCACATTTAGTAGAATCTTACTGCAAAGAATCATACATTTCTGTTACAAACTTGCTGAGATATCTCTTTTCATCATACTTGGACAAAATCTGTTTGAGTATATGACGTCATCACTTGCCTAATTTGCATATTTTAAAAACTTGAATATCTCTAGAACGAAAAGAGATATTTGAAAGAAGAAAACAGCATTTTACTTCTTATGCAGTCTACTTGTTTATGTTTAAAAATGGCTTAAATAGGAAAGGTGCGATTTTCGTCATAGTACCACTTCAACAATATGGACAATTTGGCATTAGTCATGATGCCAAATTTAACAGTGTAGTGCTGGAAATCAATCTAAGGAACAACAATCGGAACAGGTTGGTTTTCCCCTGACTCACTACTTGAGATGTTGCTATCTCACCATTGAACATTTGCAACATTGAGAAAGCCACTGTTTTTCAAAATACATTATCATTTATTGTCTATTAGGATATCAGATATATGTACCTCCTTCTCTTGAACACCACTCTAGTTCAACTCTTGTGAAGGAATTACGATCGTATACCTCAACAACAGCTAGTGAGCCATCAATTCTTGCAACCAGCAGAGAATCCATGATTCCAACTTCACTTTCCAGGAATCCACGAGACACAGGCCATGTTAAACATGTGATGTGATGAGGGTGAATCTCCAGATTACAACGCCCATCTGAAAAGAAATTTAACCTTTAAAGGTAGAATGTCATAAAGTGGAGGGTTCAAGCATTCCATTTAACAATAATGGAAAACAACATGAAATGTGAACAAACCAAATAGTGGTGCACACAAACAACAAACCTTGTACATGGTTTAGCAAAAGTAAACTCTCAAACAAACCTATTACGGTCCAAATATTTAACAGGTTGTTCATCGCTCCAGCAAGAAGTTTGCCATTGGCCTAGAAAGTCACAGAGAGTATAATGGTTTAGCGTATCATTGGAAATAATATCATCTCATCTTCAACTTGACTGACAGCTAGTGAAAAACTCAGCATTAGAACAGAATTCATTAAACAGTCTTCACTTAACAGTTACTACAGCTTGTGTTTTTATATACTTTTAGCCAGAGAATGTTATTACCATGATTCATCCTAAGTGTGGCCCTGTTTTGATGAAGGGCAATTGTAAAGGGGAAAATAGTGAAACGGCTGCTAGTGCAGCTCAGTTGTCATGGCGGGCTGGAGTGGCGCTGTGCTACTGGGGTGGAAAAAAATAAAAAATCATTCAAAACTCATAGACTCTCTTACATTCCAGCAAACATGACCCATTTCTTCACCAGGATTGTCCCTGAATTGCTTATCGTCACTTTTGTGATGTGAAGAAAGGAAAACACACGTCTGTTGTAAATTGTTGTGTTTCTTGGATGACATGTTCCAAATGTGAATGACTTCATCAAGTCCACTGTTGAAAGCAAATTGAACAGAAAGGGCATGAAGATAGTCAACATAATACACAGACAATTTGGTTTTATCAACTGGGTTGATAATGTGAATTGGCTACCGTAAAGAGATTCGGAAGCTGACATTTCGAGTGTTAGCCCTTCGTCAGAGCGAATCCGTTGTTGTCGTCCTTCGTCAGAGCTTTTATGATGCTTCTTCGCATTTTCTTTCCTGTCCTGTTAATACTTTTAAAAGGTATTAGATTAATTGCTAGATTAATTACAGGATATTAGAAAACTATGATTACATGTATTGCTGTTACGAAGGTTAAGTTCATTTCAAAAATTGTTAAAAAAATTAATTGATTCTTTATAGTAAGTAGGGTAAAGACGCTGTCTTGTACTGTAATTAGTGTTAATAGCTCTGTTATATTGTAAGTAGTATTTGTAGCCTTTATTGTATTTTTTAGTGTAAAGTAATGGCAAAAGTACTGTAACATAATTATAAGCAAACAAAAAATAAATAAGGAAAAAAAAGCATGTCAGCTATAATGTCTGATACCTTTTAACTGCTTATATCCTGTAATTAATCAAACAATATATATAGCAATCTAGGAATTAATCTAGCAATATATCATAGTTTTCTAATACCTTTTAAAAGCATTAACCTGGAAAAGCTATAGTGTGTACATTTCATTGAGAAAGCCCTAGATGGAATACACAGGGTTGCAAAGTACACTGTAGGTTGCTTTATGCTTGGTGTAGGTGTCGATTTTACCACATCTTTCAAAATAATTAGCAAATTGTCCTGCAGAGTCCCTTGCCAAGATGAAGAAGAAAATTGTAGATGGCGATTTTCACAAGTGGCAAGCAACTTTTGATATCTGTGTGGAGGGCACGATTATTCTCTAGGGTTTTTGTTATCCAATCTGTTATTTTCTGTTCAGAATTTTTTTTTTTTTCTGTCCACCTTCATCACAGTTCTTAAAGTTTGTTAGTAATTGCACTACAAGCCTGTGTGCTGTTGTTTTATTGATTTTAAATCAACAGTAAGTAAGCATTAGGGAGCGGTTTCCTTTCGTTGACGCCGACGCTGTCTAAAGTTGAGTGCCACGACTCCAAGAAAAGCTGTGTTCGATGACCTGGGTTTATCTTGGGTTGATGTTGTGATACGTGGACTCAGCTAGCTGTCTAAATGCTGATTCGCTGTTGCTCGTGTACCCTGAGTTTTGCCTCCATAATCGTCATTCTTTCCAGTCAAACATACCGGTAAGTTTTGCTCAAAAAGTTTGAAAAAGGTAATGTGTAACGGTTCTCTTCCGGCACAATGAGTTCCACACACAGAAGAGAAAAGACAGGAGTGAAGAACAAAAATACACAAAACAATCCTCATATGTCAAACTTAATTTATTCAAGGTTTCACTTTCTTGCAACCATCCTGCTCCTGCACTTATTTCTACACGTACCAAACATATTTTCCTAGGTCTATTTGACAGCAATATTCTTGGCATGTCCGATTGTGAAATTAACTTTTTCAGCTCTTGATGTTTGGCAATCGAGGTGAAACTGCCACGTAATCATTACTCATAAGATTCCATAACAGATCGGATAAAGATCTCATTCCTCTTGCATCTCTACAAAGTTTCAGAGCAAAAAATCGAAGTACCAAACACATTTCCCAATTTAGCCATCTTTGTGTTGTATCCTGTTACAAGCGGAACATTTTCTCTGCTGAAAGATTATCCCTACCATTCCTTCATGGCCAAATGGCAAAAAGAGCATTTTGACAACCTTGTCAACAACGTTCCCCTTGACAACATAATCTGTGTCCATGACTTCTCTGAAAATTACACATTGTGCTTTTAATCTCGTTTTTAGTAGGTTTTATGTAGTTTTATGTTTTAAGTGCTGATGAAAATAGCTATATTGATATCGGCGCTATACAAGTTTTATTATTATTAGGATGAAATTCAATCCCAGTACTTCGACCCGAACAAAGTGAGCATTCATGTTTCCATCCTCTATCGCCATGTCAGCTTGCTTGATGGGAAAGAGAGCACAGAGGAAAAGCCAGAGTCAATCCAGGAACACATATTTGTTCTCTTAGATGACAACACCCAAGATTATCATTTTGTACATCACTCACAGAAATTTCATTTTTGATTACGTCACCAAAGAGCTGAATCTACAGATAAAGAAAGTCCATGAATTTTCTGATGGGTGTGCTGGCCAATACAAATCAAGACACACTTTTGGCGACCTTTCCTGTTCTCTTGCTGACTTTGGTTTCCAAGTAGACCGCCACTTCCTTGAAACGTCTCATGCAAAGGGAGAGCAAGATGTAGCTGGAGTCAACATTAAACTGTGTGCCACCTTAGCTGTACTGAGGCATAAAACTTCAGTCACTTTTGCCAAAGATCCAACATTGTATTAAAGACATCAGGCAGTGGATGTCCCAAGACAAGTTGCTCATGAATGATGCTAAAACGGAACTTCTCTTGATCGGTACTAGACAGCAACTCGCTAAAATCACAATTGATGGCATAACTGTTGGACACTCTGTTATTGTTCCACAATCTCCTGTTCGGAATTTGGGTGTGTGGTTGGATTCTTACCTATCAATGGGTGATCACATAACGAAAACAAACTCTGCAGCATTCTATTATCTGTACAATATTAGGAGGATAAGGAAAGATTGCCATGGTTTATGCAAACACAGTCAGGGCAGTCTGTGGTGAACTTAGAACCATCAAAAGGAGAAGGGAGACCCTGTTTAAATTATCCCCAGCACAGCATGAAGAGATTATGTCCTGTTTTTAGAGCCTTTTTAGATCCTTTTTGATCCTTTTTAGATGTAAATAGGTTTGTAAATAAGTTTAATGAGCTTTATATATAATAACAACTTGTAATTAAGGTACATTAAGTTTCTCTTGATTTTGTAATTTTTCTTTGTAATGCGCCTGTGAGCATCTCCCAATGTAACAGGCGCACTATAAGTAATAAATTATTATTATTATTATTATTATTATTATTAGAGCTGAAACTATTTTTTAGAAAATTGGTGCGGGGGAGTGGAAGAGCTAGTTTGCCTCAGTAAACATTGATTTCAGATAATCGGGGGCAAGACCATTAAGAGATTTATAGACCATATCGGCTGTTTTCAATTCACGTTGAAGAATAAGTTTTTGCCAGCCAAGTCTAACAAAGAGATCATCCACATTGGCATCATATGAAGAAGAGGTCAAAATACGGGCAGCGCGATTCTGTAGTTTTTGTAGTTTAATGGAAAGAGATTTGTTGCAATTACCCCATACGACACTACAGTAATCAAAATGAGGTTGAACTAAAGCATTATAGATGTATAGGAGCGTTTCAATGCCAATGCAGGACGCAATTTCTTTGGAAATATGTTCAATATGTACATTCCAAGTTAAATTTTGATCTATATATACTCCAAGAGATTTCGTAAATTCTACTTGTTTTATAGAGTTGCTGTCAATAGTAAAAGACGGGAGTCTATTAAAAGTATTTAACCTTTGCCTTGAACCAATCAGCATAAACTCAGTCTTTGCAGTGCTGTGGAACAGCTTGCCTACCAATCTGCGGCAAGCACAAACACTTGCTAGTTTTAAATCCAGCTGTAGGGGATTCTTTTTTGATAATGATAAATTTAATCACACAGCATTCATGGAAAGCAGGCACTTTGTGATTGTTTTGTTGTTATTAGATTTAATTAGTAGTAGATTAGTACATTAGCAATGTAATTAAGGCATTTTAGTATTTACTTTAAGTCCTGATGTTTTATCCGTGTATAAATAAGGTTAAACAAATAAATAAAAAATAAATAAATAAATGTAATTTGCAAATACACTTAGTTATCAAGTATAAGCAGATTGTGTATACTGATTTTGACTAATATTGACTGTCAATGTTGCTTGACTAGACCATATTTGGTACATTATTTAAGAATTTAAAATTAGCATTTAATCTGCAGTAATTTTTTAAATATTGAATGAATCTTGTGAAAATGACCACACCAAATGGGTAATTCTCAACTTTTGATTAACCAGCATTTTTTTACTTGATAAATCAAAAATATGGTTAGACACAATAAACAAAGTGCTAAATTAAGAAGTATGGTACTTTTTTGAGGAATTTGCTTTATAAGCCTTTGTTCCACATTTGTACCCCTGAATTATGCTTCTGACCTTAGTATGATCAATAAAAGCATAATGAAATTCATTACCAATACGAATCATTCAAAATTGTATTTAAATTTGATTTATTCATCATTTATGATTAACTAGATGACTTTATCTACTAGATGACTGCATCGTTCTCTCCTGGTTATATGGCTATTTTTTATAGTGAAAGCCACCAAAGTTGACTCTAGGGTAAATACATCATTTGCTAACAGCATATTGCAACGCACGTAATGCATTGTAGGGCGATTTCTGAAGAGCACTTTATCAGGCTAATATACTATTAATTTCACAACATCAATCTTAAATATTTAAAGTGGCTTAATATCATTTTGGCAAAGTTAGACTTCCAATGCATCCATAGAACCAATGCAGCCAGCAGTTTCTCCCTTGATGGCACGTGACCTGTGGGGTGGGCCTCAGGGGATTTGGCATTTGGCATTTGGTTCCCCGCTAAACCTTTCGTCACCAGTTTCCAAGCTCATTTATTTGTGACGAGTTTGAACAACGTAAATCCATAAAATGCAAAAAAAAAAAATCAACTTTTGGCCGTGTTAATTTTTGCAAAAACCAAACAGTATCAAAATGTCACTGTTATATGCTATTGTTCACCTCTGGCCAAGCTGCATTGTATGCTTCAGCGAGGCATACTCTTAGCTAAACTAATCTGATATTGAATTTCATGACTTTGGATTCTCTTCTTTCATTTCACTGGAAGATTCCGGCACCAAGCGTAAAGCCTGAGCGTTGCTCTTTTGTAGCTTACCATTTGTGAATTGTCTGCACGGATTAATCTTGCTTTTGACCAAGTCAGGTTGAATGAAATAATTTTGGTTATAAGTAAACTCATCTCTACTTCATTTAGAAAAGATTAACTTACCTTGTTGCTAACAACTGCTTTTTTGCATTCCATACACAAGAGGTGACCTTTAAATAAACCATAGAAGTCCTACATTTAACTAGAAGAAAGTAAAAGGGTTTTCAAGATGATTTTGAGGTAAAACAGACAGCAGTTTTAAGACTTTTCAAAATTTAGGTAAATGTTTAGCTATGCTATTGCCGTCATTACCCAACAACCTTTTCTTTTACTTTCCTGTTAAATGTAGCTCACATAGAATACAAACCTGGTTTTTGTGACCTTTGAATCGCTTTAATGGACAACAAGGAATGTCTCCTGATAATGAAATAAAATGATATATCCACGTTGTTGTTTTACAACTTCTTTACAGATAATTACCTCCTATCAGTTCATAGTTTTTTGTACATGGGTAACAATGTAAATATAAAGTCGTATTACACTGAAGAATGTATGACACAAGACACTACCATCTGCTTTAAATTACTCCTCTAGCTACAATGTACAGTGCCATGTGTAAAGAACACTACAGTGCAATGCCAACCCAAATCAATATTAACAAACAGTGCCACCAAAGGTATCAACCCTTCAGACAGTTAGCTGATGCAAAAAAAGAGGGAGCCCCTTGAATATAGTTTGTGTGGTATGTTTCCAGTTGTCTTTAACACCGTATCAAAAGAGTCAATCATATGGTAAAGAGTATTGTATTCATTTAAATTAAGGTGGCTGGAAACAGTTTCCAGTACTTTCCACGACTTAGAGTTTGATGGGTCATTATAACCACTGTGTATCGGTTGATGCCAAAATCATGGTATCAAAAAACTGTCCGATCATTGGTGAATAAGTTGCTGTCAATTTCGTGGCCCAGTAGGTTACCATAGCAACAATATGACGTGCTAAAAAACACCCTTAATTTTAGCTTTAAGCGCTTAGAACTAAAAAATGAGTTCGGTGATACCCATTTTTTATTATCTAATTGTCATCAGCACGATAAGATGTAACTTTTTGCAAATTCTTCGAAGGGAGTTCAGAGTCACCTTAAATTTTCGAAAATTTAAGTTGGCTCTGAGTGAGTCCATGGCAGAGGGGAGTACCTTGTAAATCTGCAGAGAAACAGGTGTCCAGTGCCTGGTTCCTTCCCTTGCTTTTTGTTGCAGTTGCCAGTGTCTTGACTAGTTCTACTGCTGACCACTGCCGGTGATTTGGTGGCAGCCACGTGCTCAGACAACAAGCTGACAATGCATTCACCAATGATAAGGACCTGCCTGGTTCTGAGCTTGATTTCGACGACACATGAGATGGAAAGTTACCTTTTAGATAGGAATTTGTAACAAGGACATTGTGAGATACAAAGTACACACAGCAACTGCCCACGATTTCCAATTTACACTAATAACCAAAATGGTTTGAGTACGTTATTGTACTTTTCCCTTTAAGCAGTAGGCCGCTCCGTCGTTATAGAGCATAGTTTTTTGGATTTAATGCATTGGCCAAAAATGTAGTTGATTGGAGCACATCAACTAGGTCATACTCTTGACCAGGCTCTTTCCAACTGCACTATCAGTTTTCAGACTTTGTTTACCCCTTCTACACTCAAAGCTTCAATATTTTTGCTGATGTGTTTGTGGTCTTGTAGTCTATACATACAATTAAATTACATCCCTTTCATAGTGCTCCATTGCACATTGGTTCTTGGACGCTTTTTCTCAAAATTTGGAAAGCAACATGAATTCCATAGCTTTTGGTATCGCCATTTTTGGCATGAGCACTAGGTGAAAGTCATTTGCTGCTATTCAATAGGCCATTCCCGAATTAAGTTTAGCCTCTGTCTCAAAGCTAGTATTGGTGTCCATCCTTTCATATGAAAATGAGATTTTATTCACATGCAAACTAAACTCATTTTCATATGAATGGTTGTGCACCAGGCCTTGCTTTGATATAGAAGCTGAGGCCAACTCAGAAATGGGCTATTGCACAGGATTAACCAGAAACTAGGTTGTTATCAGCCAATTAATAACTTTTTTCAGTTACAAAATTATTCATGAAATGGGCACTATGGGTGCATGTGAAAGATGATCCTGGACAGTCATTACAAATAAACCTACAAAGCAGTATTTGGCAAACTCATACTTCCACACCACCTGTTATAAGTTTGATACCTTGGGCATCCCCTCTGTTGCTGTTTGGTGGGCTTAATTCCTACTGTACCTAAATAGAAATACATATGGTGAAACAGTTCTCCGTACCTCCTCCTTCTGCCAATAAGTTCACCAATGTTTGTGTTACAGTGAAGCTTGGTAATGACAGGGCCTTTTGATCTGAGGCTGATGGATTTAAATCACTTGGCTGAAGAAATGGAGTGTTTTCCACATTACCAGATATGTTTCTTTGTAACTGTTTCCTCAACGAACCTGAAAATGTTGAAATATAACAATCAAGTTATTGTATATAATGCTGGAAAGACAAGTCATGTAGAAATAAATAATTTGTTTAAGCAAGAGATATGAACATCACAATTGAGAACACAAATTATTACATTCCCTTATAATACAGGCAGAATTGTTAGTGTAGCAACCTAATGAATGTGCCGAGGGTCACTTGTGATTGACTAGCATCTCCTACTAAGGGTAGTCAGGCACATTTCTTGTCAATTCATGGAACACAAATCAGTTAAAGGCTTCCATATCCACTAAATTGGAACAGAATTAACATTTTAATTGAGATGATATACATATATCTACCTTGGACAATATGACATAAAACAACTAAAATGGATTATTATTATTTGCTATAAATACAACTGTCAACTTAGGCAAAAAACTTGGCAACCTTATCCAAGATACAAAATTTAGGTTGTTGCTACTTGTTGAAATAAATAAATAAAATAATAATAATAAAAAAATAAATATATTTACCCTCGGCAGTGTTCATAGCACAAAGGCTAGTGGGGCCAAGCAAAAAATTGAATTAAAGTGCCACTATGACGAAAATCGCATCCTTCAAATCCGAGCCATTTTAAGACATAAACAAGTAGCCTATACAAGAGTAAAAATGCTGTTTACTGTTTTCAAATATCTCTTTTCGTTCCAGAGATATTCAAGTTTTTAAAATATGCAAATTAGCCAAGTGATGACGTCATACACTCAACCGCATTCAGGATCAAATATGATAAACAAGGATATCTCAGTCAATTTGTAAAATAAATGTTTGAATTTTTACAGTAAGATTCTACTAGAGGTGCTCTGCAATATGGGCTCAACAATTTTGTTACCATGGCAACATACTAAGACTTTTCTGACCACTTTTAGGGTTCTATATTGATATTTGCCAATGGTGCCTCATCTTCATAATCCACCAAGCATATAAACACATTAGGTTGAGTTCATAGCCTTATGTAATGTTTTCCAAGCTTAAAATCACTAAAATATAGATATTAGGTTAGAGGGACTGGAAAAGAGTGGGTTGCCATGGGAACGGAAATTGTTATAGCTGTGGATGTGTTGCATTTAGAACTATTAGGCTACCAAGTTTCAATGGTTTCTGCTGCAAATTGACTGAGATAGCGCTATTGATATACTTCATGTAATATTTGGTTGAGTGTATGACGTCATCAGTAATCTCATTTGCATATTTTACTCATTTTTCAAACTTAAATATCTCCTGAACCAATGCAGATATTTGTAAACGGTAAACGGTGTTTTTAATCTTTCTTAGAATTCTATGTGATTAACCAAAAAAATCAAGGGGTAAAAATTTGATCATAGTGGCACTTTAAATAATTCAAATTGATTAACATTGTTAAGAATCCCACCTGACCAGAGGTGGTGGTCAGGGCGGGACTCAAACCCTGGACCACTCAGCCACACTTGGACATTTCAAGCTACAGAAATTCCCTGCATATAGATGTCACGTCCTTCGATCTTATATCGTACAGGGATGGAAAAGTCTCGTACAGATTGATCAGTTGACTGGTGTTATCAAAACTCCATTCAAACTCAGCTGATTCCAACTCTTC
Organism: Micromussa lordhowensis; assembly: GCA_964020085.1. Lineage (NCBI taxonomy): Eukaryota > Metazoa > Cnidaria > Anthozoa > Scleractinia > Lobophylliidae > Micromussa > Micromussa lordhowensis. The sequence continues at coordinate 8,550,980 of OZ026597.1, read as the reverse complement.
GGCTGCCATGTTGATATTTCCACGAAGCCAAGTGACACCAAACTCGAAAACCATTGGTTGAAGCCATTCAACAAGCGGCAACTTGTTGAATGGAATAGCGCAAAGCTCTATTTTCGTTCAACAACTAACATGTTGATGGCATATTTCAACGTTCAACATCACACAATACACTGTTCAACATTAATTGTTGAACAGCAGCTGCAACATTTGTTGCTCAACAAATTAATGTTGAACCATACATGTATATCATTCGCTTTAGACTACAAATCACGAATGGCCTTTACAGTAAGTATGTTAAGTACTGCTAATAAAAGGAGTTGTATGGCTAACCTGTAGCAGATGCCATAAGATCTTTCACACAGACTTGTGATAACAGTTGAGCTGATGACGGTTGACTACAAATCAGAGCTCTAACTGCCTGACCTAGGACCTTGAGCAAGGTTGTGTTGATGCTTGCTGCCACCTCCTCGGAAATCAAACTGCTGCTGCTGCATCCTTTGGATTTAGCAGTGCTTGCTCGACCACAAGCTACAAGCTTCATCAAATTAACTAATAGCTGTATATCATCAAGTCCCATAATTTCCAGAGCACAAGTTATTGTTTCCTGTGCAAGGTTATTGTACAGCTCAGAAAGCACTTCCAAGACAAGTTCTCTTGATAGGTGAACCTGTGCAGCAACAGTTACTCTTCGAAGAGCTAATGCCTGGTCTTGTGCTGAAGAGATTGCTGCAGCTTGTTCACCAAGGGGTTTTCTTGTTCCTTCTTGCGCAGACTGATTAACATGGGATATACCCGTGAGGTAAGTGATATTTCTATTCATGGCCATTCTGCCAAGAGGGTCATCCACTGCAGATTCAACAGGACAGGGTACAGGTTTACATTCTGTTAATCCTAGCAAAGTGAATTTGTCTTTACTGTCCTCTTTGTTTTGCCCTTTGTTTGCTTCAATACTGGCATCACCTAAAAGGCGGTGAAGACTGCAGGTTAGACAGGTCATAAAAAACCCAAGTGATACTCACTCAACCTATTTCTTGTGAATGTGCTCCCACTGTCACAATAATTATGATATATTGATATCTTAAAGAGTACTGAGTTGAGTAAGCTTACAGCACATTTTCAGTGATTCTGACTTTCAAATTGCTTTTTATGCCTTTTACAGAGAGAGGATGGGTGCCAAACCTAATGTATGTATATATAGAAGCGATTTCTACTTTCTCTGGTTACTTATAGTAATTTTGATTGTAAACGTACGAGGTTGTCCTTCAGTAGCATTTCGGAATAGATAAATAAGTTGATTTGATTGAGGCCTTGAGCTACTGTAATTTAATTCTGAGCTTTCGCTGTTCTACGGCATCATCAGGGAATGAAAGAAAGTACTCCATAGTGAATGGTGAGATGTGGTAAAGGTGACGCAAATGATAGAATATATTAAGGACAATGAGTGTAAAATGATGATGGAAATATACAATAATATGGACAATCGCTAATGAGTATAAGTGATGAAATAGCTAAAATAAAGCTGTTCAGGATAGAATAGATAGAATTAAATAAAAATTACCCGAGTTCTTTCGGAAATATACAATAAAATGGACAATTGTAAATGAGTGATAAAGCAGACTAAAATAGAAGGTCTCTGATCATGATTTCGATGCATTCTTCACGAGAAGTAAGTTCGGGCTTGCACTTTCGGATGTAGAACACCTCGAATAATCGCAAGTTGACAGAATCGTTTTCTTGTGCGATTATTTTGACCACAACACCTTGGCTGTTTTGGTTGTTAGTTGACACATTACAATGTGTTTCCCTACGGACGAGTTGTTGTTGTTCTTGTTCAGGTGTTCTTTAATGTAATCATGTACAAATCGTGTTGTGCTTCCGATGTAGAATTTGTTACATCTTCTGCAGTTGACTTGGTACATGGTATTTCCTCGTAGGCATAGGTTCGTGTTTGTGATAGGGCAGTTTGTTCTTGTGCATGTGTTTTGGGTGTGGTGAGAGAGGTCTTAAATGATTTATGAGCGACGCTTCTTTGCAGAAGATTCCGGTGATTTTGTAATCCAGTTGGTCTGAAATGTTAGAATAGATAGAATTAAATAAAAAATATCCGAGTTCTTTAGGAAATATACAATAAAATGGACAATTGCAAATGAGTGATAAAGCAGTTCAAAATAGAGAATTCAGATAATTTTTATTTTATTCTACCTATTTTATCTTGAACAGCTTTATTTTAGCTATTTCATCACTTATACTCATTAGCTACTGTCCATATTATTGTTTATTATATAGACACGGATGTTTTACTGAAAAATATACATGTACCACTCGTAAAATTCATAAAAAATACATCCGGGACCCGAGTGGTTTATTTTCCATAATCTCACACGTGAGTTTATCGATGATTTCATTGATATCAAGTTTGTCTCTTAAATTGTACTTAAATTCGTTGGTGTATCATCGAAACATCTTCGGGTCTTCCTCGAAAGTCTTTGGCAATCTTTGGCAAATTTTCAGAAATTCTCGGAAAATGTTCGGGAGCGTTCGTCCTGCCTTCGGAACAATTTTGAAATTTCTTCGGAAATCTTCGGAAGGTGGTCGGAAATCTTCGGGAAATCATCAAAAACGTCGTCATCAGCATGTCTATATAATAAAAAGAACATTACATGGCGGCTTGAAGATATGAATTTTATTTTCTCGTGGCAAAAAACTCGAAAATAAAATTTGTATCTTCGCGCCCCCATGTAATATCCTCTATATATTCCATCACCATTGTACACTCATCGTCCTTAATACCTGTATATTCTATCATTTGCGTCACCTACACCACATCTATACCACGCACTATAGAATTTTCTCTTTCATTCCCTGATGTTGCTGTAGAACGGCGAAAGCTCAGAATTAAAATACAGTAGCTCAAGGCCTTAATCGAATCAACTTATTTGTCTAATTTTGATTGTGTAAAAATATGTAACTAGCGGGGAGAAAATATACAGACATACATCACCATGCTCGTCTAGGTGTAAACAACCATTTACAGATGTATCTCTTAGGTGAACTTACACAAAAAAGACAGTCATGTCAACTTCATGTACATTGTAATTATCCTTTATGTAACTTCAAGTTATTTCATGTCACTACTACTATGAGTAAGAATTCTACTCGTACACTGTATACTGATGCAAATGCTTTCAATCTCCTGGACTTAGAATGATCTCTTTTGAATAACTGAACATTTCATACAGCAACTATCTGCAAGTTTTATTTGATATTTTAATGATTTAATCACATTATTTGCTCTTGCTTTCTGTAAGGTGACAGTTCCACCAAACCTTTTGTTTTCCGTCTGTTTTCATTCTTCATCTTAAATTTCCTTACATTTCCAACCTGGGTCCCAAAGATGGCAAAGGCTGGACACCTAAGACTTAATTTATTCCAAAAAGAAAATCTTAAAATGTCTCTCCGGCACATTTAAACCAGTTTTCGGAACTCCCTAGGGAGCACACAAGGGAGCGATATCCACCATCCTACTCCCTTGAGAAATAGATACCAATTCTCAGAACACCTAGAGACATCTCCCTAAAACCAGTGTTATAATTACACTGAACAATCCTTAAGTAGCTGCACACGTAATGTAACTAGCAAACCTCATTATCTACCAAATGAAGCTGTAAAATTAAAAGCAGGCTCTCTGCTTTCTCGCTATGATCTACATGTTGCACATAAGTATGTACAAAATTGTTTTTTCGACTTATACTGCTAAACATTGATCTTGCTGAACTTTCACAGACAGTTCTCGCTCTAACAATTGTACATATGGATGCAAAAGGAAGAAGCATCTAACCTTACCTTGTATACTTGTTTCACATGGTCCCAGTAGATCTGGAGCCTCTAGCAACAAGCGAGCATCATCTAATGACCTACAAAAGGTTTATTATCAAGAATTTACATTCAAATAGTTTGATGGTCATTTTAGGGGTAACTTGTATATTAGGTTTATGTAAATTTCCTCTGTTGTTTGCTGAATTCATTTGGTTTGTGAAAATAATGCGCATTGGCAAACTCCTTTAAACAACAACAGTCAACCGCAAGCAATTGCAGACAGGCTCTTAATCCAGAGCACTGAAAGCGCTTTAAACTTTCTTCTAAACTCAAGCATAAATAAAATTTGCGTAAAATTTTGGTCATGGAAATTAAAAGAGATCAAGCATTTATATTGCGACCAAATCCTGGTCCTGTTTTTCTTACAAATTTCTGTAGATATGTCGAATTTAAAGATATTCATGTTATTCTTATCTCAGCCGGTGAAAGCCGAAAATATACATCAAGTTTATGTTTTCGCTAGTGTTCTGAGTTCTCTATTTCTCACATAGTGCTGCGTATCAGAAACCATGTATTCACCGGTACAATAACTATAGGTTTTTGACCAATCAGAGCATGTGAAGTGTGTTAGTTATTTTACAATACACTTGGATCATTGGATAATGCAATTCAAGAGTTTTCATTGGCTTAGCCATTATAGGCTATGAGCCATTGTACCAAGCTCTATGAATATGGTAAGCGTACGCATGATTTTTTTTGAATTTTTTTAAATGTGTGAAGTGTGACATCATTATTGTAACAGAGACAATGGTCTCCGCAGTGCACAGGCAGCCCAAGCTCTCTTTGTGAACCACACAAGGTACACAATATGGCATAGAATTATAAGGGTTTGTATGGGATTTTCTACAAGATATCCACGAAGGTAGTTAAAAGTGAAAATATTCAATAAAAATGGCTTACCTTCTTCCATGCGTGTGTTGTTTGCTCCTGGTGTCGTTATTTTACCGATTTAACTTGATTTAAGCGATTTTTTTGAATCCTGGTTTTCTCCATAAAGAGGAGACAAGGCGAAACACTCCTTTCCGGAGAGCCTCCCGAACGAAGTCAAAAATCCCCCGCTTAAATGTACCCACGGCCACAAATCCACCGCAGAATTCAAGGGCAAAGGTTGATCTTTCATTTCGTTTCTCTAGCCACACAATCGCAGCCCTGAGATTGACGCCAGGCGGCTCTTCGTGTCCCCAGTGAAACGATAAAACGATGGCAGACATCCGCGTACATTTTAAACTTGACACAACGGCCGTTGAAATGGGCTTGGTAACCTCGTCATTATGGCAAACCAAGACTCGCGGGGGTACTAGACCTCAATTTGTCAACAAAACTTCTTGTAACACCCGGGGTCCCCTTAGGTTGAATCTACACTGCACCATTGTCTCAAGCACCCAATCAAAACTGTGCAGCGTCGTGTTTACATGTGTGAAATTTATGCACAACTCGGAGGAAACCCAGGAAGAAATGTAGCCGGTAAATGTGTAATTTCTTTTCAGAGATGTAAGTATTCGAATTGGTTTATGTTCATTTTTATTTCTCATGTATGTATATATGAATGTAAACACGACGCTGCGTGGTTTTGATTGGGTGCTTGAGACAATGGTGCAGTGTAGATCCCACCTAAGGGGACCCCGGGTGTTACAAGAAGTTTTGTTGTTTCGCCTTGTCTCCTCTTTATGGAGAGAAAACCAGGATTAAAAAAACTCGCTTAAGGTGGCTCAAAACAGTTTCCAGCACTTATATTTGGATAGGTCGTTATAACTACTGTTTATCATTTGATGCTACAATCATGGTATCAAAAAACTGCCCAAACATTGGTGAACATGTTGTCATCATTTTCATGACACAATAGGTTACCATAGCAACAGTATGACCACTGAAAAACACCCTTAATTACAGCTTTAGGGGCTTATAATTCAAAAACGGCACGGTAATTTTTTTTTATATTATCAACTTTTGATAAGCATGATAAGACGCAACTTTTGGCAAAGTTTAAAAAAATTCTGTACATGGGGTTCAGAGCCACCTTAAATTTTCAAAAATTTAAGGTGTTTTGAGCCACCTTAAATCAAGTTAAATTGGTAAAATAACGACACCAGGAGCAAACAACACACGCATGGAAGGTAAGCCATTTTTATTGAATATTTTCACTTTTAACTACCTTTGTGGATATCTTGTAGAAAATCCCATACAAACCCTTATAATTCTATGCCATATTGTGTACCTTGTGTGGTTCATAAAGAGAGCTTGGGCTGCCTGTGCGCAGTGTTACGACTATTGTTACAGTGAGAGTGTGTGTTGAGG
>OZ026597.1:8509809-8539809 GCA_964020085.1 Micromussa lordhowensis | reverse complement strand
AGGTTGCCTGACATAATTTGCTTTGCTAGTTGAAGCAGCTCTAGTGCTATGGGGCTTAAAAACTGTAAAATCAATACCAGACTGAATCATGACAGTTTTAATCCAACATGAAATGGTGTCCTTTGACACTGCTTGAAAAGGTTTAACAAAACTAAGAAACAACCTAGTAACTCCACCCCTATAAGGTAAGGTGTGCTCAATACGCTCTCTAAGCACTGAGTAAATACACACCCTGTTATCTTCCTTAAAAACCGGGAGAATGAGCTCAGGCTGTTTTCTGCCTGGTGCAGATTGCTTAACAAGATCCCTAATAACAAATTTATAGTAATCTGCATTCGTATACATGCCATCCAAAATCCATAAGATGAATCGATTGGCGTCTCTGGCCTGTAACCAACACAATTGATATAACCAGCTTCAGAGTGAGATCAAGCTACAAGCCCGATAGGGAAAAATGGCACATTGTAAGATTTTGTCAGCTGTATCTAGGAGCTTTTTGAAGCTATGATCAGTAACACTAACAGACATGTCCAAGGAATTTAAAATAAATCCCAAATGTTCAAGGACATGGGTTGGTTGGACAACTGATTTATCCAAGTTGGGGCAAAAACCCAAATCTCCCAGAAGGGTAAGTGTGTCCTGGACATTGGATAAACATGCTTCATGTGAATCTCCTTCTACGAAAGAGTTAACCACTGGAGACATGTCCCTTAAGTCGTAGATGCAAGCACATAGACTTGAGAAGTTTGGTGAATACCCTAGGGGCACACAATAGTCCTTGTGCAAGGCAAGTGAACTGCTAGAGTCTCACTTTCCACAAGAATTTAAGATCTTTTTGAAGCGAAGGGTCAACTGATACTGAAAAATACGTATCTGAAAGGTCAATGGATCCCATGAAACACATGGGTTTCATCAAGCGGTTCAACTCTTTCAGATCCAAAATCATTCTGAAAATCCTGTTCTTCTTTTCTCTGAGAAAAACTGGGAATATGAATTCTGTGGATTCATGATGGGACTCAACAAGGATGTCCGTGATAGAAAATTTTTAATCTGATGGTCTAGGGCAGTCTCTGCCTCAGAATACAGAACAGTGGGTCTGATTTTCCCCATTTGAATAGGTTGCGACCCATAAAGCTCAAGTTTGTAACCCAGCACAACTGACAAAATGGTTTTGTCAGAGGTGATTTCCTGCCATTTGTCACTGAAGTTCTTAGTTCTTCCCCCAATAATAGCAATGGGTCTATAGCTTACCTCAGGCTAGGTTACGACTGTTTCACAGTCTGTTCGATGTTCTTGGATTCTGTTTTGGATGGTTGCTTCCTGTAGTTGTAAAGGCTGTTTCCCTAGTAGCCTCGTACATTGGTATTGTACTGATGGAAGAGGTACCGTCTGCACCCCCTTGGGCTAAAAAAGGTTTTGATGAGCCTTTATATTTTTTTCGAGAAACTGACTTTTTGGACCTTGTGAGTTGTTTAGCTGCCTTGTTAATCTCTGAGACAGTTTTGAGCTGTTCTGTGAAGTTGTCTCTAAAAACCTCACTCCAGATGACAAATGTTTAAGCTGTGATTTGCTGCAGCCACAAGTACCGTAGGAGGGAATTTGATAATCCTTCCCAAAAGGTTTCTCTAGTAGGAATAGCAGAGCCTGAATCCAAAGATTTGCCTACTTTTCCTGTCAAGGCAGCAAGTGGAATTAGTCCCTTGCTCAGGTTGTCCTGTAAGACTTGTAGCCTAGAATCCATGCCATGTGTGCTTCTTGGCAATGTCCCAAATCTCAGGATTGACAGGAGTTTGTGAAAGCAATTTGCTGTTTGAAGGTCTATGAATGTTTTCTTTCCGTCTCTTGGTGGCTTGCTCATTTAGACCACTAGCAAGTATGTTGTTGAGCATACTTGCGATTTTTTCAGAAAACGAAGATTTTTCTCGGCTTTCCCTCAAGTCAAATTTCAGACGCAGTCACCGCATTAAACAAAGATCTTTCAGAAATAGCAAGGTGGTGTTGTACGAACTCTCTTCTCATCAACCCTGATAAGACTAAGCTCCTGGTTACCATTGAGGTACTGAAAAAAAAGGATCTTGATAGCGAGGAGGCCCTGAAACTCCTCACTTCCAACGATTCAGAAAGCCTGGGTCTAAGCGTGGGCCAGAAGCGTATCTTTGAAGCGGCCATGAAAAAGTTAAAGCAGACAGGTGCGAAAGAAAAGATGAGTGACGAAAGCACTCCAGTCACGACCAAAACCCTAGCGAAAGATGGCGGTCTTGAAGAAATCCTGAAGAAGATTGAAGGAGCAGGCACACTAGAGGACTCGCTTTTGGCCCTCGGAACGACCGACTTCAGCGGATCAGGCAAGTCGCCAGCAACGCAAAGTTCGACCACTCTCTCATGACTGGACAATGACCCACACGTGTTTCTGGGCCGTCAGCAAAAGGCAGGCACTAAACAAGGTGAGAAATCTTTGTTAATACCAGACTTTGTTAACCTGGGAACATATGACAATAGCGAAGAAGAACAAGAAATTGGAAACAATGCAAGCGGGGCAAAGATTGTTCTCCGTGCGGCAAAAGGGAAATCAAAATTGGAACAAATTACCCTTTCAATGTGGGTTGCCGCAAACTCGCGAATTATGCACGAGCTCCACAAAAAGGGGAAGCTGTCGGCGACCACTTCCGACATTGCCGATTACTTGGCATACACAGTGAAATTTGCTGAGCTCCTCGAGTCTCACACTCTTGCTTCGGTGGTTGCGTACAATAACGAATATCGTAAGTTACAGTGTGAGTATGGTTTCAGATGGGGAAGCGACTCTCAGCATCTGCATACCAGATTTCTAATTAGGCGTCGGCCTCCAATGTCAGGCGCTGATAAGACTAAGCCTGATAAGACTAAGCTCCTGGTTATCGGAGTACCGCAGTTAATGAGAAGCCTACCATCTATTCCGCCTGTTAAATTGCTGGGAAAGGAGATTAAGCCTGTAGCTGTGGCCAAGGACCTTGGTGTGATTATTGACTCCTCCCTAAGTTTTAATGAGCATGTGACCAAAACAGCCTCCGATTGTCTGTATAGGTTAATTAGGATCAACAGAATTAAGCACCTCCTTGATAGGAAGACACTACTTTCGCTAATTAACGCTTTTGTTTTCACTAAATTATTTTACTGTTCCTCCGTATGGAGCAATACATCCAAAACAAATGTAAAAAGACTACAGTTGGTTCAGAACTTTGCCGGGAGGATAGTATAGATAGCATATCGGAGGGCTTGAAGTCGCTGAAATGGCTTCCTATTGCCGATAAACGTTTTTTAAATGATTCTGTTATGGTTCACAAGTGCTTAATTGGACGAGCGCCTGACTATCTCAGTCAAAAATTTACAAGGAGACTAGATCTACATAACAGAAATACACGAAATAAAAAAGATCTGAGTCTACCGAGATGCCGGTTAACAACTGGGCAGCGATCGTTCGCCTACAGAGGCGCTGCATGTTGGAACAGTCTCCCCAAAGACCTTAAGGAGGTAGCGGATGTTAGAATCTTTAAGAGGAGACTTTTCAATATGCTTTTGGCCTGAATTTTGTTTTGTTTTGGTATTATTTTAATTAGCTAATAATTGAGTTCCATTTTTTTGTATATTAGTTAGTCTTAGTTAGTATATTGTGGCTGAAAAGCCCTGGGAAGGGAGCTTCAATAAATTGTATGTATGTATGCGTGTATGTATGTATGTAAAACACCTAAAACGCCCCATGACTTTGTCCTCTGTCACTTCAGTAACAAGGGAATCTACCTTGCTGCTAGGTCGGTTGTTGATTGTCCTGCCTTAGGAGTACTGAGTTGTGTACCCAAGTCAGATTTGGGTCGTTTACTTGGAGGTTCATCAACCTTGTGTTTGCCACTGTCACTGGCGCTTTTGGCCAGAACATCCTCATTGCATAGGAGAAAAGCCTTCTGAGCTTCTTGTAGTGTTTTAACCATGGGTGCCATATCTTGCACAATCCCCATCAAGAGGTCAATCTTCTTGTGGAGTGTGGTTTCTTCGTCAGAAGGCCAAGAGGCAATGTTCTGCTCAAATTTGTGCCACAATCAGTGGCCGTCTTGGATGCAGGCTGTTTTCTTGCCCCAGAGTCTTTGTTTCCTTGAGAACTCTCCTTCGGAGAAGAGGATAAATCCTTTGTCAAATTCTGTGAAATTGACTTGGACCCAGAGGTCGCACTAAGGATGCCATTGAGAACGCCAGAGCCCGCCAGAGCCCGCCTGATGTAGGCATACTGTGATTTACCACAGATTCCAGTAGTGAGAACCTTAGCTATGCAAACACAAACTGTTTGGGTAGATTTACTACCTTTCCTCTCAATATTGAGGGGGAAATGGATGTATCTGATGGTAGGATGAAGACGTTGAACACCAGATTGTCTTGTGCTAAAAGACCAGCATGGCCAAGATGGCTACACAAGCACACAATTGACCGGCTATGTGCATGCGCTATCTCATGGAATCTCTACTGTGATGACCTGGTAGAATTATGCACTAAGAGAAGAAAAGTAAAAAAGTGCAAGACATTTTTTGGAGACATGAACATGCCTGTTTTTTTCAGGAATGCAAAACCTGTCATTTTTAGATTAGCCTGACTGCCCTCACACCCAGTGCAGGCTTTAAAACATACACCAGACTCTAACACAGTGACATGTTAACTGCGGTGTAATGGAATGTTACATTTCTTGACCAGCACTCCACATCCACCACCTGAAGATGTACACTACACTGTACTTCAGGATAATGTACAGCACACTTGCTAATTCTCATTTAAACTTATAACATTATTTACCAATTTCCATTTGATAGGTGGATGGTGAAGCCTCTAGCTCTGTAGGTGTTTCATCATTGGACTCAGAGTTGGCTATATCTTCATCATTCTATAACACATAGAAGAAAAAAGAAAACAACAAAACAAATTATTTAACACATCCCAGACATGTAAATAAAATTCTATTCCTATGTTCTCTTCATGTCATATTCCCTACCTTTTGTAACCTAAGAAAAGAATCCTTACAGAATAAGAATCACCATAATAAATTATCAAGATTAAAAGTGACAAACACAAAAACAAAGGCGATGTAGATTGGGTCATCTCAAAACAACACTGCTATACCTTAAGGGAGTCAAATCCCATTACTTCTACATATCCTCACTATACACAAAACTCATGTCATACTGTCATGCTATGAAATATAGTGAGTGATAAACCTGTTTATCGGGATTAAATATATATTACGGAAATTCCAGTCAGGCCCATGTACATATTTCGACAAATTGCATGTTGCTTCATTATACGATTCTAGCGAGCTAGCACGTGCAGCATCATTGTAAAATTTTCCTTAAAAAATGTCGACTTTTGACTTCAACTCTTGGTACGAAACTAACCAACTGAAAGAAGCTACCATTGAGGTACTGAAAAAAGAGGATCTTGATAGCGAGGAGGCCCTGAAACTCCTCACTTCCAACGATTCAGAAAGCCTGGGTCTAAGCGTGGGCCAGAAGCGTATCTTTGAAGCGGCCTTGAGAAAGTTAAAGCAGACAGATGGACTTGCTCATTTAGACCATTAGCAAGTATGTTGTTGAGCATACTTGCGATTTTTTCAGAAAACGAAGATTTTTCTCGGCTTTCCCTCAAGTCAAATTTCAGACGCAGTCACCGCATTAAACAAAGATCTTTCAGAAATAGCAAGGTGGTGTTGTACGAACTCTCTTCTCATCAACCCTGATAAGACTAAGCTCCTGGTTACCATTGAGGTACTGAAAAAAAAAAGGATCTTGATAGCGAGGAGGCCCTGAAACTCCTCACTTCCAACGATTCAGAAAGCCTGGGTCTAAGCGTGGGCCAGAAGCGTATCTTTGAAGCGGCCTTGAAAAAGTTAAAGCAGACAGGTGCGAAAGAAAAGATGAGTGACGAAAGCACTCCAGTCACGACCAAAACCCTAGCGAAAGATGGCGGTCTTGAAGAAATCCTGAAGAAGATTGAAGGAGCAGGCACACTAGAGGACTCGCTTTTGGCCCTCGGAACGACCGACTTCAGCGGATCAGGCAAGTCGCCAGCAACGCAAAGTTCGACCACTCTTTCATGACTGGACAATGACCCACACGTGTTTCTGGGCCGTCAGCAAAAGGCAGGCACTAAACAAGGTGAGAAATCTTTGTTAATACCAGACTTTGTTAACCTGGGAACATATGACAATAGCGAAGAAGAACAAGAAATTGGAAACAATGCAAGCGGGGCAAAGATTGTTCTCCGTGCGGCAAAAGGGAAATCAAAATTGGAACAAATTACCCTTTCAATGTGGGTTGCCGCAAACTCGCGAATTATGCACGAGCTCCACAAAAAGGGGAAGCTGTCGGCGACCACTTCCGACATTGCCGATTACTTGGCATACACAGTGAAATTTGCTGAGCTCCTCGAGTCTCACACTCTTGCTTCGGTGGTTGCGTACAATAACGAATATCGTAAGTTACAGTGTGAGTATGGTTTCAGATGGGGAAGCGGCTCTCAGCATCTGCATACCAGATTTCTAATTAGGCGTCGGCCTCCAATGTCAGGCGCTAACTTACAGAAACTCCCCCCACGCCTAAACTGCCAGCCACAGGAATCCCACACGATCCCTATTTGCCGCAAGTTTAATTCTATTACAGGATGCCATTAGCCAGACTGTCGTTACCAGCATGTCTGCTTGGTGCCAAATTGTCATCAAGGACACCCCAGCATGAGCATCACACAATTACTATAGCATGACAGCCAATAGTTACACCGGTTATTACCTCCCCCTTGAATCACCAGGCCTGGAAACGGAATCTCGAACATGATCCCGACAGGGATTTTATCATTGACGGACTCACAAAAGGGTTTCAAATTATTCCCAGCAATAGCGTTTTAGAAAAGGCGGAACTTAGCAACTACAAATCAGCGACCGCATGCGATGTGCGTGATAAAGTAGAGAAACAAATTTGCGAGGAAATTAGAAACGGCAATTACGTAGTAACACAAGCAAAACCCACTATTGTTAGCGCACTAGGGGCTATCCCTAAGCCAAACACTGACAAAATCCGGCTCATTCATGATTGTAGCAGACCACAGCACTCCAATGTCAATTCCTATGCCACGACGCACCACTTTTCTTACGTAACTGTTGAACAAGCAGTATCGAATATTAAGCCAAATGCCTATCTTGCAAAAATCGATCTCAAGAGTGCCTATCATCATGTTCCAATACACCCATCGAACTACTGCGCCACTGGTCTTGCGTGGCAATTCCAGGGTGACAAACATTTCACGTATTTGTACGACAACAAACTCCCCTTTGGGGCCGCGAAATCACCGGAAAACTTTCACAGGTTAACCCAAGCTGTCACGCGCATGATGGCCCGCCGGGGATTCAACACAGTCCTCACTTATCTGGATGACTTTCTTATCATTGGCGATAGCAGACATGAGTGCGAACTGGCATACAATGAACTTGTCAACCTTTTGAGCGAACTTGGATTTATCATAAACTGGGAAAAGTAATTGGCCCCACTCAGCGGCTTACTTTTCTAGGCATAGAGATCGATACCGTGCTTAGGCAACTTTGCTTACCCGAGAGCAAACTATGCGAACTGCGTGAATTACTCAGCGATGCATTAATAAGGCAATCGATCACAAAGCGAGAGTTGCAAAGCCTTGTTGGCAAGTTAAATTTTGCGGCGAGGGTCGTCTTCGGAGGGCGAACATTCCTGCGGCGCATTATCGACATAATGAACACCTTATCGCGACCACATCACCACACCTGAGTTAACAAACAGTTGCGCGCGGACCTTTCATGGTGGGCGAACTTCCTGAGTGTCTTTAATGGCAACACCTTCTTTGTTGACTCAGAGCCAGTTTCTTCGAACGAATTTTCCCCTGATGCTTGCCCTATAGGCAGTGGCGTTTTTTTTCGGGGTGACTGGTTCTACACTAACTGGGCAGTAGATCACCCAAATCTAGAGTCTGCGCATATCAACTTGAAAGAAACATTCACAATTTTACTGGCGTTATCTCGCTGGAAACACCAGCTGCGTGACAAGTGGGTCGTTGTGTACTCAGATAACACTACGACAATCTGCGCTTTGAACAAAGGTACGTGTCGCAACCCTCAAGTCATGCAATGGCTTCGGGCCATATTCTGGCTCTCAGCTAGCTACAATTTTCGCATCACTGCGCGTTTCATACCATCCAAGGCTAACTCAGTGGCAGACGCTTTCTCGTGCCTTCATGATCCTGCACTAAGTGATGTGTTAAGTGAACTCTTAAGTCGCATACCAAAATGTAACGACAGCTGCCAAGATCACTTGTCACAACCAGCTTTTTCGTTTCTCCCACGCCAGGTGCAGTCTATGCTCAAGAACAGCTACTTCAGGAGGAATTGAAACAGTACCGTTCCCATGCCTTTGCCCAATCTACAACGGCCACATACAAGTCGCAGTTACGAGGGTACCTTCGTTTTTGCCTCTTCTTTGGTTATCCACCTGTTCACTGCCAAGCTCTACACCTCCTTCGATACATTGTTTTTCTTGCGCGAACTCTGTCTACAAACAGCATCCCTAACTATCTCAACGTTGTTCGCTTATTGCACTTTCAATTTGGCTATCCTAACCCACTTGAAGAACTGCTGTTTAAACACCAGAAAACCCTTCTTCTCAGAGGTATCAAGCAGATTAACGGCGCATCTATCTCGCAAAAACTTCCTATCACACCTGATGTCCTTTACAAAATACTGGCCGTTTTAAACCTTAACTCATCGTTAGACGCAACCTTTTGGGCAGCATGTTTAGTAGCATTTTTCTCATTTTTCCGCAAATCAAACCTGTTGCCAGCTTCAACAGCGGCGTTTGACCCCCACCGCCACCTGCGCAACTGCGACGTTAGATTGTACCCGTGGGGGGATTATCCTCGTGGTTCGCTGGTCTAAAACCATTCAGTATCGCAATCGTACCCTTCTTGTCCCAGTTCCTCGAATTGCTCATTCCTCGTTATGCCCTTGGTCAGCGGTAACGCAGGCGTTCAAACTCGCGGGTGTCTATCAAAGCTCCTGACATGCTGCAGAACCTGCGTTTACCTTCCGAGAAGGTCGTGACCTTAGGACTCTTACATATCCCATTTTCAACAGCAAACTGAAACAAACACTAGATAAATGTGGTCTTGACAGCCTGTGGTTCTCTGGACACTCCTTTAGACGTGGAGGGGCTACCTTTGCTTTGCATTGTGGTGTACCTAGTGACTATATCAAGCTACAAGGTGACTGGAAGTCTAATGCTTACGAACGGTACTTAGACCACTCCCTTCGCTACAAATTAGAAACGATCAAGCAGATGCGTGACGGTATCACTCACTAAATCCGGTCCACTTTCTCCCTTTGGGGGATTTGGAGGGTGCTTTAGCGGTGGTCTAGGCAATAAAGACCCACAGAACCCCAAAGAGAGTTGGTGTGTATTTAGTGAGTGATAAACCTGTTTATCGGGATTAAATATATATTACGGAAATGCCAGTCAGGTCCATGTACATAATTTCGACAAATTGAGTGTTGCTTCATTATACGTACGATTCTAGCGAGCTAGCATGTGCAGCATCATTGTAAAATTTTCTTTACCCACCCCACCCTTCCCGGGAGGGTGCTTTAGCGGTGGTCTAGGCAATAAAGACCCACAGAACCCCAAAGGGAGTTGGTGTGTATTTATATGCTTGCAAACTCTCCCAGCTATAATTTTTGCCAGACTTAGTTCATCCCTACCAGACTAACTGCCCCTAGGTCACTGGGTTTGCAAACTAAGTAGCTTACAATCAAGATACAAAGAAATCACTGTGCTTGTCACACATCACTAACCCCATCATCAGAAACAGGGTGCTCAAGCAACCATGTGACCAACATGTTGATTCTGCGGGCATCAGCTCTCTCCCTTGTGCCTGTGGCCATCATGGCTTGAATAACATGCCTCCTGGAAAAGCCCATCTCTAACAGCGGCAGAGCATAATTGGGGAGAGATGAGAGGGCGGCTATTTCACGCAATGCCCTAGGTAATGAAGTGGGAGGAGAGGCTGGACGAGGGGAGTGCGTGGAAGGTTCACCAGCCGATGTACTAGCATTTTGTAATGTCATGTCAACAGGTTTAGGGGCAGTTAACTCAGAGGAGAGCTCTTCAATAAAATCCTGGCTGTACCGCCTCTCAGGTGGATGTTCCTGTTCAAGAGCTGATCCCATGTCTCCAGAGTCTGCATTTTGTGTTGGTGGAGAGCCTATGGAATTGGAGGAGCTGGATCGGCTACTGTTCGGTAAGTGGCCTATTGCTGAAGTAGAGTTCTCTGTAGTGCAGCAAAGTGCACTTTGCTGGTCACTTAGGCTGTCCTTGCTTTCTTGTGATGGGCTCAAAGTTTCTGCTATATAAAAAAATTAAATCAGAAACTTTTTTCACCAAAGGCTATAACTTGAGACTACATTACACAATACAGTGTGAGAACCATCATAAGAAGTGTTGTTATATAGCTGGCATTTTCCTACACTACAGCGTGCCCATTCATTGGCTAGTTCATGGTCACATGACATCTAACAATGAAACTGTTTACCACCAAATGCCATGAGCGGGTAATATTGCAAAAGCTATGACATCAAATGGGAAACAGGTCACTGTTATTCAGGAAATGTTGACTGCAGTTGCACATGATCAGAGTGTGCAGTTGAAGGTGACCTGATGTCGCCAGAATCAGCGTGTTTTTCAACAGGTTTGACCCATGTCTACTGACCCATTTCAACTGGTTTGTCCCTTGGAGAACAGTGAATTTTGCTTCCCTCAAATCTCAATGTGTCACTTGACTTTGTCTTGGGAAACAGTGAGATTCACGGAAAAAGAAATCACTGTTCCCCAAGGGACCAGTCATTAAGTGTTAACTGTTTCATGCATCAATAGTAAGAAAACCTTTTGTACCAACTTTCTAACATAGATGAAGAAGCAAACTTCTTAAGATTTTCTTTATGTGCTTGCAAACAAATTGGCTTGACACATCCACAACACAGAAACTTTGCTGCTCAAAAGTTCACATATGAAAATATTAAATCACCCATTACTAGAGGGGTTTTACTAGGTTTCTACCAATATGCTATGAGTCAGATTAAAATTGGCAACACTTCACTGTGTGTTGAAAATTGTAATACCCAAAAACTACCAGTAGGCAAGTTCAAATAAAAGATGTGGACCTTCTTCTCCTTGTGACATGGAACCGTGGCACAAAACCAAAAAAATGGATCAAATCAAGATTCTAGTCCCATTTAAAAATAATTCTTTAAGTATGATTAAAATTCATCTTCATGTGAAAAAAACTATTTCAGTTATTTTGCACCAGGTTGGTAGTTTGTGCATGTGGTACATCATCATGGATTTTTTGACAAAGTTACCATTTTATTCAACAAGCAGCTCATCTAAACTGAATGATAACGCAGATGCCTTTGTAGTATAGTACCTAGTACAGTGATAGTAAAGTGGTGGTAGCAACATGCCCTACATGTAAATATTACTATTTCAATGAAATCTGCATCTCTTAGCAACTGATAAGGTAAAAAAGACTTCCATGTGTCCCCTACAATACAACTGGATGTTGTTCCACAATGTTCCCCTCCATAGACAGTTATACATGATAGTTTAAGAATATTATTGCAATGACTCCAGCTTGCATAGTAACATGACATAATGGTTAAGTGAACTACAGTTTTGATTGAATGGTCAGGATTTGGGCCCTGGGTGAGGTCACTTTGTTGTTATCTTAGGTAACAAAGCCCCTCTCTCAATCTATTACAGGGAAATAATTACCTGTTAACTAATTTGTTGGAATGGAATAGCATCCCATTTAGCAGAGTAGGTATTATACTAGTCCTCTTATTAAAGAAAGCATAGTGACAGATATTAAAACTGCATATAACCTTCAGATACCGCTTTCCTTTCCACTGCAACTTCTCTGTTAGAATAAATGGAAGATGGCATTCTCAGAAGCACGCTTTGTACCCTTTCCAAGTCCCTTAAACTGACCACCCTTTTAAAAGGACATGGTAAAACTGCATAAGACACCATACTCCTCAACAATGTCTCTAACAAATTCAACTTCTTTTGAGAATGCTCTTCACTTGAGGTTGAGGTTTGAATGTAGACCTCAGTAGTCAATGTTTCCAGAAGTCCATTTGAGCTGAGTAAAACAGTAAGTGATTTCAAGGCACACACTTCTAAAAGTGACTTAACAATGCTTGTCATCTCTGGCTTGCTATTTTTTCTTGTTGCAATATTATCCTGCAAAGGTACTGATGGTACAGTACCACTGTTAGTATTTTGTAGCAATGTTGATTGTTCATAAAGTTTGTCACTCTGGTGAACAATTTCTTTTTTTTCACTGTCAACACTTGCATGCCTCACTGTGGATAGATCATTAGAATCTCTTGTCCCATTTGAACCTGCATCCAGAGGATTCTGTAAACCTCCATTATTACCAGTTAGAGATTCACTGTTCTCAAGAGTGGAATAACGACAGAAATGTGAGCAATTTCTTTCACTCAGTAAACCACTCAGTGCCAACAAATCAAGGAGCATTTCAAAGGGGAAGTTGGCCAGGAGACGTGCATCAAACTTTGGAGCTTCCACTGGTTCTAAGCTTGAAGCCAAGGTGTCACTGGATTGGAAAAAAAGGGAAAGGTAGTCTATGAAATGAGGGACTGATGGTGGTCATCAAATATATATTCTTTATTGGTAAAGAAATTAAATTTAAATTTGTCTTAAATGTAACTAATGACTACCATTTTCAGAACTACCCTCATATTCTGACAGTCACACTAGATTAACAATTGATTATTCTACCAAATATAGAGCACATGTATAAACCAAGTGTGATTTTGAGGCAACAATGTCTGGAGAAAGCAGCAAAACTTCACAATTCAGAGTAATCTCCTTAATGAATACAGTGAAAAACAATGATATGATTGTTTTTTTTTTCTCTTTCACTGATCACTGAGCATTCTGGTCAAACAGTGGTCTGCATCCTGAAAATGTCTTTAGGCTGACAGAAACAAAGTACATTTTGGGCCATTTAGAAATCTTTTATTGTAAGTCCTTAAAGTGCCTATAAATCCAAAAATATTTTTTTGCTTAATTAAACCTTTTTATAATTCTGAGTAAAATGGTGCAACAATTTTTGTTTTTGGTCAAATCTGGAATTTATGAATTTTTAAAGTTCAGTTTTTTTCTGCCTGTGACCGGGTAAAAGGGAGACTGGGACTAGTGACATAATTCCCGGACATTAGCCTCAGGGCAATCAATAGAGTACATGCATAGTTTTCTTTGTGTGCCAGGGAAAACCATTTTTATCCAGCTGACATTTGTTATCAGTGTACAAGAGAAATGGCTTCGAATGACTTCAGTCCAACCACTAGTTCAGACTCTGAAGGATTACGACTTGGAGGTTGAAGGTTTGCCAAACTTGAGTTCTACGGCCAGCAATCAGGAAGGCACGCAAGAAGCATATGCTGATGATCCGCTAGTGGAAAAGGAATGGCTAGAGTTGTAAGAAGGAAACAGAGAGGAGGAACCCTTTTTCTTTGCTTCGAACATTGCTACAGTTGAAAACAACACATCTCTCAGGCATGGTTTCAGCTCTGATTGAAGTCAAAACACGCGAAGATCACAGTCTGGGTTTTACGTCACAAATCACACTCGACTCATTCCCTTTTGGCAGGTTCTGCGGCTTGGTAATGGGTTTTTGAATCTCGATTTTCTGCCGCTTTGAAAATTCATAGAAAATTCCGGTTTTAACCAAAAAACAAAATTTTTTGCGTCATTTTGCTCAGAATGATACAAAGATTTGTATAAGTAAATATATTTTTGGAGTTTATAGGCACTTTAATTTTCTTGATATTTCCATATCTTGATATCAAATAAATTGAGCACAAAGTGCATTTTGTCAAAATCATTACATGTTGAAAGTTCTGATGTCTGTGATCACAATGTCACTTTCTTAAAGCTCATTTTATAGTTTTGGAGGTTCAGATCTATGAAACAGACAAACTTTGAGGAAAGAAACAGAGACAATTTACACCCAACTGCTAGATGTACATGTACCTTTCTTCAAAACAATTCTCCTTCAGGCCAAGTTTTAGGACCTAAATATACATGAGTGTGGTTTTCCGCTGGCTGAGTCACGAAAGAAGCGGAAAACGTTTTTCTCACACACGGCTGGGAGTCTGGGTACAGGTTTGCGGGGGGTTTTCAGGTCACATGGCTTGTAAGGTGTCAGTTTTTGTTTTGCCATCCGCCATTGCCTGACATGGTTTAAGTTCTCTCAATTTTCAGACGTTTTCGTATCGCTTGTTTGCTGCGTTCTCAATTTGTTTCGTTTCTAATGGCAAAGGATAATCCTCGTATGAGATCTAGAGCTGCTAAACGGCTTGAACCTTACGACAAGAGTCCAACAAATCGTTCTTCCGGGCGAAGTGGCGAAGATCGTTCATCTGATCGCAGTTCTCGAGGCGGGTCGAGGAGTAGTCATGGAAGTTCTTCGACTCCCCACGCTTCTTCAGAACCACCGGACTGGGCGAAAGAGCTTCTTAAGCAACAGCAAGCCAATGCTACCGAGCTGAAGCGCTTGCAGAGCGAAATGGCGAGCTCGAAATCTCAGAGCGCTCAGAAACCCCGTGCAGCAGATCCAGAATTTCGCTTCGCTGGTAACAAGAAGCAATACCAACTAAACAAGGAAGTGTTGGAAAAAATTGACGAAGCGTTGGCGATGGATGACGGCGAGGACTGTACTAAAAAGCTCACCGAAGGTAAGGATTTGCTCGTGGAAAGGAACAAGCACATCTTACTTGCCGAAAAGTATGGCTGGGATACGGTCGCTTGCTACACTGCCGATCCGCTTGCTAGCGACTCGGATGACGAAAAGAAGATACGTAAGGCCGTTTAAGGAAAGCAAACAGTTGAGGGAGGAAAAGAAAAGAGCGGCTTCTTCCAAGGTTCCGAAGGCTAAATTCCACGCGCTTCGGATAGGAGGGTTATCCTCGAGCGCGGTAATGCGAGTTACGCGACGCCATTAGTGGCGGCAAAACAGAGTCAACCACGTGACGGGCGGTCTGTCTGTTTTCGTTGCTTCAAGCCAGGACACTTTGCCAGGGAATGCCGTGCTGCCAACGTCCAGAATGGGGCTGGAGCTGTTGGACAGTCCACAGGAAACTATCAACAAACAAGCCAGTGAACTACTGATGTCCGAAACGGCCATCGACCTCTGCTGTGATGGTTCTGTGAGTGACTCTTTTTATGATGTAATCAGAGAGGATTTATCTGTCGACGTTAATCATAGTTGCGTTGTTGTTAAAGGTCGCTTACGAGAGAACATTGCTTTCTGGCAGAATATTGGTGCAAGTAATTGGTTACTGAGAGTTATTCGTGAAGGTTATTGCTTGCCGTTTGTCGAGTTACCTGAGGCGAAGTTTTTTCAGAATCACAGTAGCGCGTTATGCAATGCTGAGTTTGTGTATGCTGAAATTTCTAAATTGCTGAAGTCGGGCGCATTGGTGGAGGTGAATCCTACAGACCTTCGTGTGTGCAGTCCATTGGGCGTAGCCATGAACAGTTCAGGAAAACTTAGGCTTATTGTGGATTTACGCTATATCAATCAACATCTCCGGTCATGTAAATTCAAATATGAGGACATAAGTACAGCAGCTGATTTGTTCCAACAAGGTGACTGGTTCTTCAAATTTGACTATACCAGTGGATATCACCATGTGGAAATTTTTCCAGACCATACAAATTTCCTTGGCTGCTCTTCGATGGTTGATGGTTCCTGTAAGTATACCGTTTTGCCTTTCGGCCTTTCAGTTGGTCCTTTTATCTTTACAAAGATCCAAAAAGCCCTGACAAAGCACTGGAGAAGGCAGGCAATTCGTATATTTACTTACCTAGATGATGGCGCAGGAGCGGATTCTGATTTCTCTGAAGCGCAGCGGGTTTCAGACATGGTGCGAGTGGATGTGGGGCGTAGCGGTTTTGTGGCCAATGATATGAAGAGCCAATGGGTGCCAGTCCAATCTGGGGAGCTGTTGGGTTATGTCTTGAACTTACAAGCTGGAACTTTTCAAGTCCCTCAAAGAAGGGTAGATGCGTTTCACAAAGTGCTGGGGGATGTTACCGCTCACAAGTTTGTGGTATCTGCACGCACAGCCGCCTGGTTTACAGGACTCCTGGCTTCCATGAGTTTGGCGCTGGGTCCAGTGGTACGCCTTTGGACTAGAAGCTTATACCGGGACATCCTGCAAGCTGTTTCATGGGACAGCCCTTTCCAGTTATCTGCAGATGCCCAAAGTGAGGTTGTTTTCTGGGAGAAGAATTTTTGTAATACAGGCTATCCGATTTGGTCTCCTAGTCCGAAGCCTGAAGTGTTGACTTACTCAGATGCTAGTGATTCTGGTTGGGGCGGATTTGCTGTTCAGGTTGGTGGGAAAGTGGCAGTAGGTAATTGGTCAGTCGACGAGAGTAGCAAGAGCTCCACCTTCCGGGAACTGCGGGCAACTGGTCTAGTTCTGAAGTCTTTTGCTCCCCTGCTAAGAGGCAAGGAGGTTCTACACAGAACTGACAACAAGAACACTGAAATCATTCTGTCAATAGGCAGCTGCAAATCCGACCTTCACCAGGAGGCAGTTAATATCTATAGGCTGTACAGGGAGTTTAACATTTGTCTAACTGTGGAATGGATCAGCAGTGATTTGAATGGAGTTGCTGACGAGTTGTCACGGATTGAAGATTCAAATGACTATAAGCTCGATCCTTCTTGTTTTGCTTACTTGGAGAAGTGTTTGGGTCCTCATACAGTCGACCGGTTTGCGAGTGTAAAGACCAGGCAGTTGGACAGGTTTTGTAGCAGATTCCTCAACCCTGGTTGTGAAGCTGTCGATGCCTTCACTGTCTCGTGGACATGGGATTACAATTGGCTCTTTCCTCCACCATACCTGGTACCCCGTGTTTTGCGGCACGTGTCAGATGGAGGGGAGCATGGAACCCTCTTAGTCCCAGAATGGCACTCTGCACCCTGGTGGCCCCTGCTTATTACCAAGCGTGGTACGTGGAGGGAGTTTGTAACAAACTCCCTCAGGATCCAACCTTATGAGGGCATCTTTATTCCAGGATCGGCTGCCAGCTGTGTCTTCACTACAGGTGTGCCAGCTTTTGGGCTACTGGCACTTCAGCTTTGCTTCTGCGGCTCCCATGTTGGGACTTAGAGACTTGCTTGCTGCCTTGTATTACACATTGGTCTAGCAACAAAGACACAGCTGCTGTTTATACCTTGGTGTTCCAATCAGGTCCTTGGTGGCTGGTGCCATGAACGCCGTCTTGTTGGCTATTGTTTGAGTTACAAGCTTGTTATGGGCATCTGTTTGTTTTTACCCAGCTGTTATGGCTTATCAGCTGTTTTGGCTCCTAAGTCCTGTTATGGGCTCCAAGCTGTTATGGCTTCTTCTGTTATGGACCCAAGTGTTAAGTGTGGGTACATGCATGTGGATGTACTCTTCTTTTATAGTATGTGTGCTTACTGGATTTGTCCCTGCTCTTATGGCATTTATCATTGTGTTGCAACTGTGCATCCCATGGTGGAGAAGATTGTCTTTCCAGCTGAACTTCATGCAGATCGTTTTGACAATACGGAATTGCGACAGCTAGCAAAGGCATTACCAGCTGTATTGGTTCGTGATCGCGCTGCCACCACAGTTGCAACTTATCTGCGTTCTTATAAGTCCTGGAAGTCATGGGCCAGTCGTCACGATGCTGCTTTTTTGCCAGCAGATTCTGTGGTCTTTGCGCTGTACGTTGTCTCTCTCATTCAACAGACCTGGTCAGTGTCTTCGGTGAA
Organism: Micromussa lordhowensis; assembly: GCA_964020085.1. Lineage (NCBI taxonomy): Eukaryota > Metazoa > Cnidaria > Anthozoa > Scleractinia > Lobophylliidae > Micromussa > Micromussa lordhowensis. Next base: position 8,521,884 of record OZ026597.1, on the reverse strand, counting down.
TTCTGCAGTGTACGGTGTGAGCTGGGTGCATAGAAAAAGTGGTTATCGGGAGCCTAGTGAGTATCCAGTAGTGAAGCAAGTGGTTGATGCTGCCAGGCGAATTCTTGCCAGACCAGCTGACTGTAAGGAGCCATTGTCTTCTGTTGTGGTGCGGAAAGTGATCAGTCGCCTTGAGAAGGGTAACCTTGGTGACCTCCAGCTGGCAGCCTTGTTCTCCCTGGGTTTCTTTGGTTTTCTGCGATGGGATGACTTGTGCCGTTTGTCGGTGGACAGTTTTTATTTTGCTGATTCCCATGTAGCTATTTTTCTGGAAAAACGGAAGAATGATCAGTTCCGCCAGGGGCCGTGGGTGTTTGTAGCCCGTTGCAGTACACCCCCTTGCCCAGTCCAAATCGTTGAGAGATTCTTGAGGGCTGCAAACGACTCCAAAGGTTCTCCATTATTTCGACGCATGTTGCATACCAAGAGAGGAGTTCGTCTGCGGAAAGAGGCAATGTCTTACAGACGGGGAAAGGAGCTGATCAAGAAGGAGCTTGAAAAGGAAGGTCTGGACCCCGCTAAGTTTGGAATCCATAGCCTGCGTTCAGGAGAAGCTTCTGCGGCAGCAGCTCTCGGTGTGCCTGACAGACTCTTCCAGAGACATGGAGGTTGGAGAAGTGAGAAGGCTCGGAACAATTACGTAAAGGAGTCGTTAGAGTCGCTCCTACTTGTTACGAAGTCAATTTAAGATGGACTTTGGCATTGTTTTTATTCTGTTGTTAATGCCAACAGCTAGCTACGTGAGAAGGCTCAGAACAATTTACATATATAATGCATCCTTAAGACACCTACTAGTTCAAAGTTATTTAAGGATGGACAATGACATTGCCTTGGTTCTATGCTGTTTATGTCTACAGCTCGTTTTCTCATGTTTAGTTACTGGACATTCAAGGAACTCTATTTCGATCATTCTATGTCCACTTTTGCTATTGAAATAGTTTTTGGTACATGTAGAAAGTATGTTATGAGTTGATTTTTTCTATATTTTGCGCTCTTTGTGTTGTCCATTTGTGTAGTTCGGCTTGGCATGGCTCCCAGCGGTGTGTGAGAAGTGTGGTTTTCCGCTGGCTGAGTCATGAAAGAAGCGGAAAACGTTTTTCTCACACACGGCTTGGAGTCTGGGTACAGGTTTGCGGGGGGTTTTCAGGTCACATGGCTTGTAAGGTGTCAGTTTTTGTTTTGCCATCCGCCATTGCCTGACATGCCCCGCCCACCCACCCGTGAAGTACTTGTAGAATGTGTTAAGTGAGGAAAATTATTCTCACGCCACTTTTGTGTCATTGTAAGACAATTGTATTGTTATATTAATAAATGTCAGGCTGTGTAGTTCGGCTTGGCATGGCTCCCAGCGGTGTGTGAGAAATGGTATTATGACACCCTCAGAGACATCTAAGATGTGATGATATTGAAGACCCACAACAAACAACTGAATAACATATCAGACATCACTAACAAATGTAGTTCATAAAAATCCCATGAAATATTCGTGAAAGACCCATGAATCTTTTTCAGGGGCCATGAATATTGCAATTCAACATTTTTATGGTCTCACTGAAACCCATAAATTTTTCATGAAAATTCTTTCATGGCTCATGAAAAGTCCTCACTGATCCAGAACTGAAATTAATGAGTCATTAAAATCTGTCTCCATGGCCATGAAAATTCGTGAAAAATAAAAGTTAAATTTTTAAATGGGTCATGAACATATACCACTAGATTTCAAAGCCCATGAAATTGAAATGGAAGTCAGAAACTGGTCAGACCTGAATTTAATGGGTCATATGTGTTCATGGCCACGAAACAACAGAAATGTGAACCAAAATAAAATTTAATGGGTCATAAAATATACAACAATACATTGCAGAGTACACGAAAAGTCTACAAATGAATATGTGGAAGATCATATATTTAAACTGCAGAGTAAGGTACAGAGACATTGTTGATCATCACAGTTATACACACAACTTGAGCAGTTGTGAAATTAAAGCCTGAAAAAAGGACTGGACAGGACTTGACAGGACTGGACAGGATCAGGGCTGTCATTAAGGGTCGGGGACTGGGGATTTTCCTCGGCTACTACAAGTCTGAGCCCCGGCTACTTTGATAGAAAACAAAAATATTGGAAAGACAATTTAAATGCATCAAATTACAAAATTATGAATTAAAAAACAAACCAATAGTTTATTAATACAAACTCTTATTCATCTTTTAAAGTGAGGCGATTTTACAATCCCTGTGAGACTGACTGAAAACACATAATATTTAACAACGTCATCTTTTGAAAGTGCGTGATTTTACACAGTGCTCATTTCAGTTTCTCTTGTTTTCTGAATTTTTGGTCCCATGTAAAAATGTCATCCAGAAAACGAAAGGCAGAAGTGGACAAACAAAGAAAACTGGATTTCTTCTTCTCTTCTAGCTCCGCTTCAAGGTAAGATTATGTTTAACTGAACAAACAACTGTTTGGGCTTCAGCATTTCTCTTTTGAATCCACCACTGAGATTAGAGCTGAACGAATTTGCAGAAGATGCACATGGCCTAGTAGTTGTCACACATGGACTTGCCGTCGTTGTTGCACTTTAAACAATTTCTACAAAAAAAGTCGGCGATCAGTTAACTGCAAACTTGCAACAGTAATTTGGTCTTCCTCTTGCTCATTTACTCGTCAACAAATAAGGGTAAGACTGGTAAGTCTTACACATCAGTCATACATGGCTTGCATACATACCAGTTATTGCTATGCCCGACAGAAATTTGCTTCGTCCATAAGTGCAGGTAGTTTCATTGCATTAATTTCCCAAAGCAACGCTGTTGGTTCAAGAAAAAATGAACCAGTGTGATGTTCCTGACACATTCTTGATGCCATGCTTTTAACTCATGGTCACAATCTTCTTTCACTTGTTCCCAGTCTTCCTCAACTTCACTTTTCTGTCACGCCAATATTTGCGAGTCACACAGGCTGTTTTATGTTTGCATGGGTGTAATTTTTTGAATCCCAAAATAAACAGCATGCATATCTCTTACATGCACGAAAGATGCAAAATGTTTGTTTAATTTGAACAACATGTATACTTTTTTTGTCCCCCAGCTACTTTTCACCATTCCCCATCTACTTGAAAAATTGGTGACAGCCCTGAGGATTGAAACCCATGACCTCTGTGATACCGGTGCAGTGCTCTCTACCAACTGACCTATCAAGCCATCTGGGAGCTGGTCAGTATGTGAACTCACATACTGACTAGCTCCCAGATGGCTTAATATATAACTGCAATGATCAACAATGTCTTCACATGAAAAGTCTTCCAGCCACTAAATCAGTATTTCAAACAGGTTGCATAATAACTCCATAAAAATATCTCATTAAGAAATATATTCACTACACTCATTAATATCTCTGTTTGAAAAAGGAATCATGAAATAAGATACATTATAGACATTTATAATCCTTTCCAATTAAAAATGCAGGACACTCAAAAAGTGAGAAGAATGACCTCATCCCACTGCTTCCCTTCTTGTATGTATCTTTAACTGATAACACTACTTTAAGGTGGCTGGAAACAGTTCCAGTACTTTCCAAGACTTACATTTTGATGAGCCATTATACCCACTCTATACCAGTCAAAATTATGGTATCCAAAAACTGCCTAATCATTGGTCAACATGTTGCTGTCAGTTTTGTGGTTCATTAGGTTTCCATAGCAACAGTACAACCTGCTTAAAATACCCTTAATTTTAGCTTTAAGCGCTTATCACTCAAAAATGAGCCAGGTGACCCCCATTTGTTCTTATCAAATTGTAATCAGCATAAGATGCAACTTTTTACAAAGTTTAAAAACTCTTCGAAGGGGGTTCAGAGCCACCTAAAATTTTCGAAAATTTAGCTGTGGCCAATTTTGGATCTTTGTCTTAGTTTTCTTCTAGTCTATTTCAGGTTTTACATCGTATATATTACAGTCATAACTTAAACCAAAAAGAACTGAAAGTTTGTCATAGAACTTGATCTGAATAGGCCCTTCGCAGCTGGGGTCACGTGACCAAATTTTTCCTAGAAAATTTGTATATTATGGGCTATAACTTAAAGAATGCCAGAAATGGAAAGAGCGCATTGAAAATACCAAAATGGCCAAGTGCGAGCCCCCTGGAATGAAAGAGTAAGTTTATACAACAGTTTGAATTTTCGGAAGATTTAGAAGTTTTGTATGGGAAATGTTGCTGGAGCTCTCCAGCAACATTTTCCATACAAACCTCCTTATTGTTTTAAAAATTCAGACTGTCATAAAATCTCATCTTTCAATGATGGGGGCCTCAAATTTGGGCATTTTGATATTCTTGACATGCTTTTTCCATTTCTGGCATTTGTTAAGTTATAGCCCATAATTTTATGAAAAGTAGGTCACGTGACGGCTTAGCTGCAAAGGGCCTATTCTCTTATGAGCAATAAATTGCTTTCAATTAAGGTCTTGATGTAGCCTTCTGTGGTGAAACTGAAGAAACCTTGTCTGCTGATTTTAATCACATGTTGCTGTGTATTTGTTCTAGTTATTGAAGCAAAAAAGCTTGAAGTATGCATTGAGAAACAGAACTACATTATCTACATGGTTGAAAAGCTAAGTGAAATTAACAAACATGAGTGTTGATACTATCAGCATTTCATCATAATCTGTGGGATCTGACAGGAAATACCATAAACGTCTGTGTATAAGCCACATCCGTAGATTTTGGAAGCACAGATTTTGGAAAAAATAAAAACAATAAAGCTTGAAGTTCCAGTAGAGTTGTATTGCTATAAACAAACAACGACAAACAATCAAGGCTTCGAAACACCGACATAGAAGTTGTTGCCATCTTTCACATTTATCAAGTCCAAAGAAAGCCTTTTTCGTTTGAATTTACGACATCTTTAACTCAAAATGCTCTTTTATTCCGATTTTTCAAGATTATCACTTCTAAACATGCCATAAAGTTGAAATTCCTTTGCCAAACGAACGAGTGCTTAGTAGCCAAGCTTTAAATGTGGGGAGGAGTCTGGACCAGGGCCTGGGCGTCATCTGGGCATCATAACACAGAAAAGTTTTTGACTCAGCTGTTCAAGGATACCATGTCTATAAAGATGTTTGGAAATCCACAATAGGCAAAAAACCTCCTGCAGAACAGAAGCTTGATAATGCAGTCGGCAGTTGACATGAAGGTGGTCAAATACAACGAAACAATCGGCCATTTACCACGTGAGTACTCGCGAATTTCGTGGTGTTTCATCGCACGTCATGAAAAAGGCAATGAACAACAGCAACATGCCCTCAGTTTCTTTTGTGTTTATTTCTTGAAATCTTGAGAAGTTTTATGAATATTAATTTCCAAACACAGATGTATCTGTGGATAAGCAGCACCCTTGATTTTTGGCTTCAATTTTGTGAACAAAAGTGCGGCTTATACATGGACATTTACGGTGCACAGTAGTCTTCAGGGCAACTTTGAATTTGGATCTTCAAAAAATGTCAGTAAGCTTACATATGTATGCAATATTAGAGGAACCTTCAAATTTACCAAATAAAATAAATTTTGAGCAGAAAGAAGATGTTCCAGGTGGTCTTAATCTGCTGTGGACTTCTTCCATATAGGTTTTTATAAGCTTAGTAAAAGGTTAATGTTGGCGAGTTGTATTTTGGTGCAGTCTCTTTACTTCATATTCTTTTATAAAATTCTAGGCTAAGGCTCTCTATGTATTAGAGATAATATTGCTACTTGATTGTACGTGCCACATTCTCAATTTTGTAAAGCTTACTGTTCAGTGGCTAACTATGTAGCTCTCGTGTGCTCTATTTTATTGCTTTTTGTTACTATTTTTAATTTGGGGTGACCTGGACCAGGATCAGTAATCCAAGATCACTCGCATTGTATTGATATCAAAATGGCTGGAATAAAGGTTATTTGGTTTTATCAACTGAGTTGATAATGTGATTGGCCACCGTAAAGAGATTTGAAAGCTGAAATTTCGGGTGTTAGCCCTTCATCGCAACAGGAATAAAGGTTGTTTTGTTGCTTTGGTAAATGAACCATTAACGGGATTTTAATGGCTTGCAGCAGTAAAATTTTATGGACCATAAAAAATACTGTGAAAAGGTAATTAAATTAGGGAAAAACGTTTCATGGGCCATTAAAAATTCCCAGGTAATGTGGCTCTCTTGGGTCACAAATTTTGCATGCCATTAAAATCCCAGGAAATAAACACCACGAAAATCTGGATGGAAGTTTCATGGTTTGTTTTCCAATACCATGTAAGTCCCATTAAATAATATTTCATGACCTCATCAAATTTGGCATTTTCAGGGGCCCTTAATTGGGAATTTTTAATAGGATTTTAAGACGATTGTCATGGGATTTTAAATGCTTTTTTCATGGGATTTTCATTGTACATTGTACCAATGTTTGTGAGTGTGAATAACGGACAATGCAGGAGTATAAAATCATAGAGGATATTTTGCTGACTTAACTGCTCTTACAACATAAACTTGGAAACTTAAAAACACATTATTTTGCCTCACCTGACTAAAATACTTCCCTCATCCCACAGCACTTTAACACTTCTACTGCCAGGTTTGCTTGCCCCTAGTACTGTTCCCTCTCTAGACAGCAGCCTGTCCACACATCGACCACCAATGCGCAGCCCAGAGTCAATCCCACCAATAACTGCCAAGGCTGGCCAAACACAGTAACAAAGGACTGGATTATGTGATGTTGACTCACTTGTGTTTCTATCTCCCTGAAAAGGAAGAATATGACTCATTATTTTCTGGAGAAAAAAGACTGATACACAGGCTTCTCCCAAACTTTCTGACTAAAGTCTGGCAAAAAAGTATCAAATTTGAACCTAAAACCTAGAAATCAAAATTTTGGGATTTTCTTTTTATGTTCAGCAGATCTCTACATTGCTTCCATCACTGAATTTCACATTTACCATCATTTCACTTCTATCAAACAGCCTTTTGCTTCTAAAGTCCCACAGAAAACCAACAAATCAGAAAAACTTGTTTGCACTCTTATTGCTATACCCAGTTGCTTATGCCACCTTACCTGTGTATCATCTTCATTATCATCAGTAAAATTTCCTTGATTTGCTTGAATGACTGTAGACCTTAATTTCAAGCTGTTGTTGCTAAACTCTACCTTTTCAGGGCTTACCTGCAAGACATGCCTGATTTCTTGAACACCTTCCAAGATAGCGCTGATAACGTGATCTTTCCACATTGACGACAAAGAAAGGCTCCTGACTAAGGAAGCTGAGGTCTCGGCAAGTACTATGCGTATAGGGGCACAAATGGGATCTCCAGGAAAGAGATCCAGTGGGGTGCCATTCATGTACACATCTTTCAATGTTACCTACAGAAAAAAAAAACAAATATCCTTTTTCTCCCTGTCTTTTGTTACTAGACTGGCATAGCCAACCCAGTGACATTTTGTCAGGGACTTACTGTATACCTGTGAGTTAGCCCAGATCCTGCTCGCTAACAATTACTATACCGGTAATCAGTATTGGCAATTCTTGCTTGAACACTTAATTAAGGTTAACTGGTTAAGATTCTGCACTTCTTTTACAAGTTACTGTGTTGACTATTCAGTTCATGCAGGAACTGACAAGTTAGACGCACACATTATAGATCAAACAGATAGAATCACCTTTTCACCAAATATGGTGCTATAGAACAGAACACATGGGTATAGTTCGGAAGCATCAATGCCTTCAAAAGCAACTTGAGGTTCCTAATACAAAAAAAAAATTGTAACTGATAAGTAATGGTAAGAAAATACCAAATAATTTATGTGTAAGTGAATGAAACTATAGCAGCATAACATTCCATATCTTCTCAATTTTAAAATGATGGGCCCTGAATAATTGCTGATTCAAACACTGGGCTTACAAGCCGAGGTACCGGTATCTATTTGAAGTCTGGCATATATTTGAATCTGACTACATTTGCACATGTACATGTGACTGAGTCACGTAAATCAAAAGGTAAAGATTATAACTTCATGGTAGACAAGAGGGACCATTCTCATTCCGAAAGCTGTCAGCCCCTTATAGCTTCCATGGTGGGGCCTTGCAATTTTGGTTAATTTAAAGCTAGTTTTGATCTCAAAAACTATCCACTGGTTGAACTCTTACTAGAATTGTTTGCAGGATGTCCAGCAGCATGGGTCTTCAGAAAAATAGGAAACTCATGATTAACAACATAGCAAAAATAGGAACTTTCTTTCCAAAATATAGGAAAAAATAGGAGAATCAATACTCCTTTGATGGACAAAGATTGCCTCCCAATCAGCTATCACACTCCACCACTCAAGTCCATCAACAGTGATACAAATATACTTCTCACACACCTCTGGGAGCCATAGTCAAGCTGACCGCCGCCAACTGACTCTTTCATTTCTCAAACCAATACAGCCTAGCATTATACGTAATGTAGGCAAAATACAATAATGTAAAACAAGTTATAAGCTTAGTAAGACTCCATGTTGACAGTCTTAATAAAGAATATCTAACAAACAAACTGTGTGTTATCAACTTAATGAAGGGTTGGGTGGGAACTGGGGCTCAAAAATAAACGTCAGCAACGGCGGACAGCAAAATAGCAACTGACAAACACTGAGCATATGACCCAAAAAACAAACCCTCAGGCCCAGGCCCCAGAGGTGTGTGAGAAAACATTTTCTACTTATTTCGTTCCTCAGCCAGTGGAAAATACAACTTCTCACACACCTCTGGGAGCCATAGTCAAGCTGACCGCTGCAATGAACAAAGCATAGAGAGCCCAGCATCAAAAAGGCACAAAACAACCCACCAATAATGGACCATGATACTATGGAAAGTGTAATGTCTGCAGAAATAATGTCCATGCAACAAGCAAGTCTGGATCCTCAAATCCTTAGTAAATGTTTAAAATCCTTAATCATTTAAGCCTTAAATGTTCCAATATCTGTGAAGATCTCCCCCACTAAAAGACCACTTGACACACAGTCTTCAACCCAAGCTCTGAATCTTCCTTGTAACCAACAACAAGGAGTCCAATGACTCCTGGATATAATTGTTTTTCGCCTGAGTGCTTCTCCATCCTCCCTGTCTCAAGTGCTGCTGCAGACAAAGCACCCCCTGACCGGAGGCTGTGAAGACTGTATAAACTTGGGTCCAAACCCTCACTGTTTAACTCTTTCTTCACCAGCTCACTCGCACGAGAATACGACATAGGTGCTTTTTTAAGCATCTGGCCTTTCCTTGTGCTCTGGATCCTACGAAACAGCCGTGACCGCTTGGAATGACCGCCCATCTTGAGAAACATTTCTAACACTGCCGCAGGACAAGGGGCCACCTCACTTCTTGCAATGAAGACCCAAGACCCTTCCCGGAATTGGTCATTCTTACGTTGGAGCAAAAAGAGTGCAACATGCGAATCAGCAAATAACAGATCCTCCACTGCCAGATTGCTTAAATCATCCCACCGTAAGAAACCGAAAAACCCCATGGCAAATATCACTGCAACTTGCAAGTCTGCCAGACTGCCCTTCTCCAAACGAGATATAATGCACACCACCTGTTCCGCTGTACGGGGTTTCTTGCATTCTGGTGGCCTAGCCAGGATTTCTACAGGCAGCTTCCACCACCTGGGTCACAAAAGGGTTCTCAGTGACTTGTGGTTGACCCACCTTCTTCTGTACCCAGCTCACTCCGTACACAGCAGAGTTAATGGTAGAAACTGACTTGTTCTCCTGGATCAACTTAACTAAATACAGGGAGAACACCACTGGCTCCACTGGTAGGACTGACACACGACACTGCTCTGCCCAACACTTACACGCCCCAAATGCACGGAGATAACTGTTAACTGTCTTTGGAGCTTTATCTTGAAGCAGAACTGAGGGCAGCACCTTGGCCAGCTGAAGAAGCGCCGGATGCTGCAGTCCATCCACAGGGACCAAAAAGACAAGTCCAACTTGCCAGTGTCACCACTGGGCACTGAAATCACATAACATTACAGTGTAAGGAACCAAAAACATAATTGTAAGCCCTGACAGCTACAGTAGTTGTTTCACAGAGGCGCAAGGCGCTAAGCCCAAAAAACACATGCTAACAGCATGTACAGATATCACATACAAAGAATGATATGTAACATGCCCTAACAGCACAGAAAAATGCCCCACAACATTAGTATGGCCTAACTGCAGAGCAGATAGCCATAATGACAGAGACATGCCCTAACAGCATCTGTCACTAGACAAGCCTTAACATGCCATAACAGCATCTAATCGACACAAATGATTGCCATAACAGCATCAGTGATTTGCCCTAACAGCAAACCTCACTACAAATGTATACCCCATACTTGACCAGCATAGGGGTATGCTCCTAGCCTTTACCAGAGCAATGCCATAACAGCATATCAGGTGCTTTCCACCAGATCATCAAAACAAATCTTAAAAGCTAAAACAGCAAATGATGGAATTCCAGAAGTGAAAATGCTGCTGGCCTGCAGACACAGAAAGGAAGATTCCCTGGTAAGGCTCAATTCTAAAACAGTCTTTTATAAAACTTTTCCAAGTTCCAGACCTGTCTTCAAGAAGAGGCCACCACACAGCAGAAGGCCACTCTGGAGCAATCAGCGTACCATACTCATGGCCAGCAGACATATGACTCAAAACTTTCGGAATAAGCAGGGGAGGTGGAAAAATCCAATTGTTATCCAGTGACCAGGAGACTGTAAATGCATTACTAGCCTCACAACCAGGGTTGCGGTATCGACTGCAATATCTGACTAGCTGTTTGCTTTTAATACTGGCAAATCTGTTGACAGTATGAGGTCCCCATAACTGATCAATATAATGAAAGCACTTAGGATCCAGCATGTAGTCAGTAGCATCCTCCACTCTTGAAAGCTCATCAGCAACACAATTATCATTTCTACTGACCCACTCCACAGATATGCGAATGTTTAATTCACGACAAAGCTTGTAAACCAACACCACCTCCCTGTGAAGGTCCGGTATTCGACTACCAACAGACAGTATGATCTCTGCATTCCTGTTGTCAGTCCTGTGACACACCTCTTTCCCTCTAAGGTCATCACTGTACGACTCCACACATACTGTATGGCTCTTAACTCACGGAATGTAGAGCTCCTGCCGCTCTCTTCCTCTGACCAGCTTCCCACAGCCGGTTTACCATTAATGTGAACAGCAAAGCCTCCCCAACCGAGACCGCTAGCATCAGAATATGACAAGACCTCGATTTTTGGGCTAGGTGCCCAGATTGGATACCCACCATTGTCAAAGTTCTGTTTCCAAAAAAGCACCTCTGAGCGACTGTCAGAAGACAAACATATAGGTTGATCCCAACAAGGGGCTGAGCAAATGTCTCTGTACATGGCTCTTGTCCAAAGACATACAACTGTCACGCGAGACAAAGTCCTCGTGGACACACAAAAATCCTTAGCAATAATAATGTCTAGCAATTGCTTCAAAGCATCCACTCTGCAAGGAGGAACATGAAAAGTACCTGCCTTGAGGTCTACAATAAATCCCAGTAGCTCCACATATTGAGACGGCATCCACACACTCTTTTCCTCGTTGGCAACAAAGCCGCTCGATCTCGCATCCTTCCTGACAGACTCCGAAATACTGCAAGCCTCAGCAAATCCCTGTTCCCCACCAGCGCCATCATCCAGGTACGTAAATATGCGAAATCCTCTGCTTCTCCAATGCTTGACTAAAGCTCTCTGGATTTTAGTTAACACATAAGGCCCGGTTGCCAAGCCAAAAGGAGAACTGTAAATTTAAAATATCGAAGTTTACCCTCCAGCTGGAAGGAGCATCCAAGAAATGCGGTGTGGCCAATAAATATGTCCAGATGGTGATAACCACTTTTATAGTCAAACTTAAACACCCAGTCATCCTTCTGGAACAGCTTTGAAGCTGCTGGGATACCCTCATATTTAAACTTACAGGATCTCAAATGATTATTAGCATAATGCAAATCCAAAATTACACGTG
>OZ026597.1:8487309-8507309 GCA_964020085.1 Micromussa lordhowensis | reverse complement strand
GATGGCGGGGTTGAAGAACCCTATTGGGGACCCTCTTTAATGGCATCGAAAATGGCAGAAGCTGACTGGGGTCCTTTAATGTATTTTGAATGGTTAATGCAGAATATTCTCTGTTGACGTCAACAGTCATGTGAACTACCGGTATTTTTATATGAACTACATACAATACATGCAGTAGAAAATGGGACCCACTTCAATTTCAAGTGCTTCATAAGCTTCACTCGCAGCTTCCGTACCTGTTGGAGCAGGTCTATTCAGAACTTCAGCGAAATGTTCCTTCCTGTTTTTTCTTTACCTCTTCTTCTTTTATTAGTAGAATGCCTTCTTTACTGAGTCTGTTCTTCTGTTTGGTTTATTGCAAAGTTGTCTTGTATCATCAAATACCGCCTTCATGTTGGCTGTTCTGGCTGCTTTCTTGGTATCACTAGCAATCTGGTCAATCCAAGTTCTTCTAACTCTCCTTAGTTGCTTTTTCACTTCTTTGTCTTTAGCTTGATATTTCTCTCTGTATGCTGCTTTTACTCTCTCTGACCTCGTTGAATTCACTTTAGGTTTACAAGATCTTTTTTCATTGATTTTCTTCCGGCTTGCAGTGCTTATCCAGGGCTTACTCTGCTTTTCCCTGTATCCCAAGACTTCTTCAGCTGTTTTGTTATAACTTTCCTTTATGTTAGCCCATTGGGTCTCTACTTCTTGCTTGTTGCCTTCCGTATTTTCACCAGCTAAACAGCTAAATCTGTTCCTCAACTTGATCTGAAACTGCTACCTTACAATGTACTTCTGGCATTCTCAATTTGCCTGTGTCATATCTCCTGACATTGCCTGTATCCTTAACTATCCCTTTCAAATGCAGGCACAGTTGTGATAACTAAGTTGTGATCCCTACCCTCTATCAATGATCTTTTGAACCTGCTGTTTACTGCCACATGGTCAATTTGATTTCTGGCCCTCTCATTAGGATCAGTCCACATGTATTTGTGGATGTTCTTGTGTGGAAACATGGTTGATACAATAGCCAAGTTGTTAGCTGCACAAAAGGAAACAAAACAGACACCATTCTCTGACTACTCTTCTCCAAGCCTATGCTGACCCACCACATCATCCTCACCTTCCTGTTTAGCCCTGATCGTAGCGTTCCAGTCTCTCATCATCATAATCATATCACGTCTTGGAATCTCGGTAACCCTCTGTAACATATCATAAAAGTTATCCTTTGCCTCTTTCCTCTGCATTAATTGTCTGTTGGAGCATGCACTTGAACCACTGTTATTTTTATGAATCTTGATGTACATGTAAAACATGCAGTCATAATTCTATCACTAACTGACATCCAACTCTCTAAGCACCCAGCTGATTTCTGGCCAGCACAAGTGCAATGCCACTTTGGTGTATGCTTTCATCGAATACAGAATGATATCACCTGTCTGTACATCTTAAGCCGTCCAGAACCAGACCATCTGAATTCCCTAATGAAATTCATACAAGCCTAGCAAAAATAAAGCAGCTGTTGGAAGAAGCCAGCCAATTTTGGGTTCATGTTGCTTGCCACTTCTAGAGTGCTTCCACAGTGACTTCATATTGACATTTTCATGTTACTTCATAGTAACATTCCATCTTGGGCCTTTGGAGGGGCACAAACATGGCGGCCGTAAAATAACAGAAACATCTGTTATTTATTTTTGCTATTGACACAAAAAATTATTACTCTAGATTTCTGACACATTGAAAAAATTCTTTTCCAGTGCAAGAACTGTTCAGTTAGCAAAACCTTAAGCGATAACTCATCTTTTGACGTACCCAACAGCCTTCTCATGCAATAAGAATCCTGCCAAGGTAAAATGTTGTAAAACGTCAATTTTTTATAGGGTCTTTTATCTGATGAAACTGAAATCCCAGATGGAAAGGTAATTTTTAATTTTGGAATGTGACTACATGACTGTATATCACATGAAAACCAAGAATAGTGGCGGTCAGCGTAAAATGGTTTTTGACATCTGTACAGTTGCCGTTCTCTTTTCAGTCTCTTGACCTTTCGCTTATGAAGGGCAATTTATGTTGTGTTATTAGGGCCTAGCTGTTTGATGAGAACTGCTTGTAAGTACAGTGTGTTGCTTCTTATCACAGATATCATGTTTGACATTTTTATTCCATTGTTCTTCAGAGATTGCTGTAGCTTTACTTTGAGAAAGAATGCCAAATTTCCAGTCAATTGCTGTGGATCTCTGGATCAAGAGTAGGTGTTAGCCTGCTTCGCCGAAAGAGTATATCCAGTTGGCAATCCAGCATTCATATGTTTACAATCCCAGAGAATTATTTCTCAACACATCTGCTGACAACTGAAAACCACAAGCCAGCAGTCATGTTACAGGTCCCTGCAGGCGATCTATAAGTGGCAAAGGGCCTTTTTTAAAGTTTGCCCACAGGTGTTCTTTCACTTTCTCTAGCTCTCGCCGCATTTCTGAACGCCTGGAAGGGGTTAATTAACTCTTCTGGGTCAAATGCTATTCCTATGGGGTCATACATGACCCCATAGACTTAAAGCGTGACAGAAAATAGGCGTTACATCCGATTCTTACCAAATTTGGACAGTGGGATGACGTTATTATTAACCAATTACAGGCCAATTTTCAGCTCTTTTTGTCACATCCCCCCCCCCTCAGGAGAGATTTGACAAGTCACCTAATTAGTATGCACGAGGCGAAAATGGCGTCGAGTCGCGGGCGATGTTTATTTTGTCAAAATTTGTACAGAATATGGTTCAATATCTCTCTGAAATGGAAGTCAAGACATTTGTAAGGATAAAGAAAGTAATTTGGGACCAGCTGCTGGCTTCTAAGGCTGAAAATATCAAGGGTAAGCTGTATTTTCGTTTGCGTGTGAAAATCTAAAATGCTTCGTTTTTGAATAAATTACGGCTTGAATTACAGTGTCATTTTTTGTCGTTTATAGCCCGCCGAGGTCATTTTTTCATCTAAAACACTTAAGAATAGTTCGAATAAGATTTTGCCATTCAAGTTTCAGCTCTCAGACAATAATTATGTGTTTTTTTGACCAAAGCGTCGCTTCATGTTTTTCGGGTTGCTATGGGCGACTATCGCGTTCTTTGCTGACGCAAGCGGCCACCAAGCGCGAGGGTAAGGTGCGAAAAAAAAATCTAATTAATTTTGGTTTCGCTCGATTTTCCTGAAATTTTAACACGATGTAGCTGGATTGTTAAGGAATAGATTTTACTTTAGCCGATGTGTGTTAGCTTTTAACGCAAAAGCGCTGTATCGCTTTCAAGTCATATCTGATGAAGACATTCTGTGCATTCTATGGTTTCCGGTTTCCCTTGAAATCGGATAATTTTGTTTATTTTGAAGGCAAAAATAGCCCGGAAAAGGTCATTTAATAACCTTTCAAACGAATATAAATTTTTATATGTTCCGCGATGAGTTTGTAGTGAAAAATAGGATTTTCGACAAGCGCTAGGGATTTCAATTTTTTCCCCGCGAAAATGGGACCCAAAAGAGGTGTCCGCTGAACGCAGGTTTATTTTACAGTAAATGTGGGAAGAAAATTTCGGGACTCAAGCTGGTGTTTTCTTAATAGAGAGTGTCCGCTTAATATGGGGTCAGCTTAATGTGGGGTCTGCTTAATACAGGTTCCACTGTAATTATAAAATTATCTTTTCACCATATGTGTACTCATGCTAAAAAAATAAAAATACCATTATTTTACCATGCCATTCTTTCCAAAGGCCAAAGTCTTTGCATCCATATCCAGAACACAAGAGATGGAGTCACCCTGGGTGAACCCAGACAGAGTAAGAGGTGTTTCTCCATCATGGTACAGATTTCCACTGTATGCACGATACAACCACATGTCAGTAGTTGAACGATGATTATCATCATGGACTGGGTAACGAGCAACTCCAACACATGTTCCTTCATTACCACAGTTTTCTTTATCTACAAGGAACTACAAAAGGATTTATTCGATTGCTTCTTCACCTGATTGAGAAAAGAAGTTAAAAACATCTTGCATGCTTCAAAACATAATTTTTAGGGGTTATTTGGCATTGGTATTGGATTAGAATCCCAAATGACCATCACACATTGCCATAACACCATTACATGTAAATTACATGATGTGGTTCAGTTTTACCCTGGGCACAATAGTCCTTTCCCAGGATAAACCGTGCGCATTGGAGACTGGGCTGAATTATCGCCAAGGTGAGGCTGTGGTAAGTACAGATCTTCCAACGCGTGCAAAAGTAATGGTGGAGTTTGTCGATGCCAACAGCGATCAGTTCCATAAAGCCTGGACGAAGCTTGAACTACACGGAATAAAAGTGTCAGGCACAAAAGAGGAGCTAGTGGCCAGAGTGGAGAATGCGAAACGAGCGGGAGTTGAGACAGTGGTCGAAAGAGCTGCACGTGAAAATGAGGAGATTACAAAACAAGCTGCAGAAAAGCTGAGTACACCTACAGAGACTCTCCCTGATCAAAAGAATTTAAGATCGTGGACTAAAGACTTATCAAGACTTCCTCGTCTAACAAGTAAAGAGATAATGAACTATCTCATCTTTGGAAGTTGTAAGTTCTACAAGAACGAGGACATGCAATGCTTCAAGCAGCTAAAAGCTTACAAATTTTTCAAAGATGGCCATGTTCAAGACATCGAGCTTGCGTTCATTAATGAGAGAAGCAGTTACTGTTTTAACAGGGCCAAAGTATTACCATGAATGAAAACTGATCGAGTGTACAACACCTGGATATCAATGGTTAAAAACACTGCGAACGTTTTCTCAGCCGATTGTAATTGCATAGCCGGTAAGTTGCTTTGCAAGGAACTTTATGCACCTATCAATGTCTAGCCGGCGTGGGGGGGGGGGGGGGGAGGTCAAAGGGCAGGGATTTGATCAATTGCTTTGGCCCGGGGGTAGGGTATTTGAATTTTCTTGCTGTCCCGGGGATAGGGATATTTGATTTTTTTTTCATGCCTGGGACCACAAACATTGTCTGCCTGTTTCTTTTTAGGAATTAGAAAGCTAGTTGTAAGTTTATAAAAGATGCTCTCTTCTTTTCATTGTAGGTTAGGAGAAGCTTGTAATCATATCGCAGCATTGTTGTTTGCAATTGAAGACTATGTAAAAGTGACAAATGAAGGGGTGATGTCTTGTACTTCACTGCCATGTGAATGGAACAAGGCCCGAAAGAGAAAGCTTAGCCCCAAGCGAATAAGCAGTTTGCAACCAGTGAAACATCAGTATGGCAAAAAGCCCAGGCTGGCAGCCACGCTTAAACCAGGGCTGTACAAGGCAGGTGCTCCTGTCAGCAACTCTTTCCTCCCTAATTTTCTGGATAACTTACAGTCAGTGAATCCTGACTGTGTAATGTTTACAGTAACAGAAAGGCAAAATGTTGTTTCATGTGATGGTGCCATTGCATGTGATGATAACATCAGGGCACATGAAGAGGTTGTAACATCAGAATTTGATGTTGAGGAATTTGCTAAACACTATGAACCACAAAAATTTCCTCCCAGAAATTTAGAGTTATTAAGTGATAACCTTAAATATGCCTCAGATGAATTTAAAGAAAAAAGAAATACCGGTAATCATTTTGCATCACTGAAAATGTCAAAGGTCGAGGCAGAGCTGATTGAAATCAGTACTCATGGACAAAGTGTCAATCCTAAATGGTTGCAAGCCAGGAAAGGGAGAATAACAGCATCACAGTTTGGTCGAATCTGTAAGATGAGGCCAACAACACCTCCAGATAATGTTGTAAGAGTAATAATGGGTTACAAACAAGAATCTAATGGGTCTCTCCGCTCAAAAGCTGCACCCCTACAATGGGGGTCTCAGCATGAGTCGGTAGCAAAAGAGAGATATGTTAAATTCATGAAGAAAAAGGGTCACAAGAGACTCACTGTCATGGAAAGGGGCCTTGTAGTTCAGTCAGATCTTCCCTTTCTTGGTGCAAGCCCTGATGGGTTTGTATACTGCCCTGGTTGCAGGGAATATCAACGATTGCTTGAAATTAAGTGTCCTTATAAATGGCGTCTCCTAACTCCTAGAGTTGCAGCACAGGACAAAAAATATTTGTTACATCAATTCAAAGGGAAAGGTAAAACTGAAGAAAACATGAATTTACTACTATCAAATTCAGGGTCTAATGGCTCTTTGCAAACTAAAGATATGCGACTTTGTGATATGGACGCTCAAAAGTTTATTAGTAATAAGGGTTAAGTTTGATGAAACATCCTGGAGGAAGAAGATGCTTCCAAAACTGGTGGAATTTTTTAAGGTGGCCATAGTAACTGAAGTTCTAACTGAGAGGGTCAGAAGGGGGATTCTCCTGACCAAGTAGTTTTTCCTTTTTTATAACTGTTTTTTTTTCCTATATACTGCTGTCAGCTGGTTTGTTGTTATTGTTCACAATAAACTGTAAACCAAACTGTTTCAACAAATGAATTTATTGTCAACAATGCTTCCACTTACTTACTCAATGTCTTGTATTGTACTACTAAATTGAAAGTCATTTAACTAAAGGGGGCTCAAGGTTAGTTAAAGCACTACAAATAAGTACGATATTATTTGCATTATTCCATTCTGTAGCAGGAATAGTCCCCTGTAAAATCCTGAATTCTTAATTTACTCCATTTTCCTTTCAACATGGATTCGTACAGCCACAATTTGCCTTGTTTGTTCAACTTCCTCCCTTGTCAACTAACGGTTAGAATCCCTTTTTGGAGGCATATTAAGTGTTACACCTACTGGTTTAAGCAAATCATCAATATCAAATTCTTTATCTGCCATGATACTGTCCCCAGCCTCTAGTAGATTAAGCAGTCCCAATTCCCTCACAATGTGCTTGTCAGAAGCATTGCCACCCCACAACTGCGACAGAAATGTTACTGCCCCTGATGGGCTGATATTCACAAGTACCTTAAAGGTATTGTGAGATTTGTAGCTAGAATATGTGATCACCTGATTTGATGATGGAGTCTCTATAAAAAATTCAGTGCAATAGGCCCTTTGCAGCTGGGGTCACGTGACCAAATTTTTCCTAGAAAATTTTTATATTATGAGCTATAACTTTAAGAATGTCAGAAATGGAAAGAGTGCATCGAAGATACCAAATTATCCAAGTTTGAGCCCCCTGGAATGAAAGAGTAAGTTTATACGACAGTTTGAATTTTCGGAAAATTTAGAAGTTTTGTATGGGAAATGTTGCTGGAGAGCAAGGTCTTGCTCTCCAGCAACATTTTCCATACAAATCTTCTTATTCTTTTAAAACTTCAGACAGTCATAAAATCTCATCTTTTAATGATGGGGGCCTCAAATTTGGCCATTTTGATATTCTCGACGTGCTTTTTCCATTTCTGGCATTTGTTAAGCTATAGCCCATAATTTTATGAAAAGTAGGTCACGTGATGGCTTAGCTGCAAAGGGCCTATCTATAATCACACAAGCGAAAGGAAATTTTTTGAAACATTGTGGCACCCTTGATGCAATTACATCACGACTAGGCCAAGCAATTAAATGCCTTAGATGATCAGCAAGAATAGTATACCAAGTAATTAGGATACGAGACACTGTACTTGTTGAGACACAAAAACAATCCGCCAAGTCTTGCTCTAGAAGTCCCAGCCTAAGTCTCATCATCACCATTAAGAATTCATCAATCAGTTTCATTTTTCTCTGGGGTCCAGGTTTTTGCCTCCCTTCATCTGTCAGATATGGTTTCTCTTTTAAAGAATCCTTCCCTTGCCAGTAGTTTAATTTGACAGCTACTTTAGCAATGCTGTTGAATAACAGCATTAAAGTTCCAAAATTGACAATTCCTGTGTAAAATTTAGTCTTTGCATCGTTACCTTCAAGGTTTTCCGCTGTCAACAAACTAAGGAAGATTTACTTGCACCCCAACTTCACATGTTGTTTTCTCGGTTTGGACATTTTTGTCCTCAGAACTCGCGCAAAACTGCAAGCCGGTATCTGTTTGTTTTTCCTTCACAATGTCTGCAGATATACTTACCGGACTTAAAGGTAAGTAATCGTGGAAACTATCCTCAAATCTATTAAAACGTTTTTCAAGGCATACGCATTTTCTTGCTTTTAGCCCAGGTTTCGATAGCAAGCCTTTTAATCTGTCGGGCAATGGCTGTTATATAGTGGGAGACTTTGGTAGTGACTTCGAAGGAAATACTGTAGGTAGTTTGCATACACGTGTTCCGGCTTTTGGAACCAAGTTTTTGCGAACAATTTGTAACTTCCTAATCCATTGTCGTCTCAGTTGTAAGTCAAGAGGCAGTCTATGCAATTTCACTGGCTTTCCATTTACAACTTTTCCTCTAAAACTGTGGCATAATGGCACACAACAATACAAAGTACCTCAAGGGACCCGGACTCGTGACTCGCCGGCAGGGGTCACTCACGCTCGTTTTGCATTCTCCACTCTGGCCACTAGCTCCTCTTTAGTGCCTGACACTTTTAGTCCGTTATTTTTTTGGCCATTGCTGTAGTTCAAGCTTCGTCCAGGCTTTATGGAACTGATCGCTGTTGGCATCGACAAACTCCGCCATTACTTTTGCACGCGTTGGAAGATCTGTACTTACCACAGCCTTGCCTTGGCGATAATTCAGCCCAGTCTCCATTGCGCGCGATTTATCCTGGGAAAGGACTATTTGGTATTTCCCTTTGTTCTGGTGCATGGTAATATAATTATTAGAATGTGTGCGAGTCAAAGGAATAATTGTACCAAGGGTTATACTGAAGCAAAACAGATCCAATGTCTGAAAGTTAAGAGTTTGAAGTATTTTCTTTGTTTAAAGCAGAAAGGTGAAATTAATTAATGTTTTCTGATTATAGTGATCCTTATCAAATGCACATTGGATGATAAGTAACAAGTAAGTTGTGCTCTGGGGGCGAAAATGATCAACAAAAGTGCTTTGACCTTTCTCTCCAAAATTGATGGTATTTGAAGGACTTTCAATCACTTGCCTGGTCTGTTTTAACCAGCAGTTGAGCACTGATATTTGATAAAAAAGCAATGCTTGTTTGTTGTTTGGTTGTTTGCAGAAAAGAAAAAAAAGTGAAAGGCTGAAAGTCATTGTAATTACATGAAGTGTGTACCAGTAATTTATTTACTAAAAAAATTAAAACGGAATTCCTCTAGAGTAGTGATCGAAATACACTGAGTGATCATAACTAAGCATAATCCCACATTGATCACAACGGTTCCTGTAGTACTTATGCTGTGCAAATGGGCTCAAGAAGGTCAAAACAACTGTTTGCAGCTATAGGCAGCTCTGAGACATTGCTGCTTGTTTAAACTTAGGCTAATGTCGAATGTCTAACCACAGTTATATATTGAGGGCTGCCAATATGGCCTACATGTATATCATACACACTTCAATACAATGTTTTACAGTAGCTACCTTCCATTCATAGCATCCTGACCTGATGCCAAGTCCAGCCAGTCCATACCCTCTCCTTGCACTACTGTGAATAACTGTGACACCATTCTCCACACTGCAGGCTTGTAACTTGTCAGTGTCAAACATGACATCATTAACAGGCACTTGATCCACATTTTCTGTAAATCCTGAGTTGCTTTCATCATGAAGTAAATAAGGGAAAGGTGGAATGCTCCATGTGTAATCACCAATATTCTGGAAGAGCTGCTTAGTGATCTGATTATAAGAGGGAGGATATGACATGTACAAAGAAGGACAAAAAATATTATTTATGTATTTCTATCTTTTTTGCACATTCATATTATTATAATGGAAATAGTATTATTCAACCAGGGGACTCAGTTGATGGCAAGCTTTTGTCTGCACACGCAGATTGTATCCACAGTTTTTGTCCCAAGGTAGCTTTACAAATGATTATGCCATACATGCAAGTATATGTCAATGTGCTTCCATAAAGATTGATTTTGGCATAATGACCTGTGATGTCTAGTAAGAAAATCTATGTCCAATTGGAAACCATTGTACTCACTATTCCAATTAAGACGTCATCTTCACATGCCGGAAGAACAAATGTCAACAAATGAAAAGTCAGCATTCTTGTCCGTAAACTGAAATGAGAAAATTCCTTTGTCTTGCTAGGAAATGAAACAATGGCCATGAATAACTCCAGCCAATCTCTGGAGACAAGCTTCTGCTGTGCTGCTTTACTGACTGCAACTCTGCGAAGGAATTTCATGAAGTAACAAAGCGCTCCTTCATGTTGTTTATGTTTGCGAGATCTTTCACCCTGTCTTTGCTCAAGGCCAGACTCAGAAGCATTTTCAGATATTTCCAATAAGATTAACTTGCTGGCATTTTCCACCAATAACTTCATTTGCTTAAATAGCAAATCAATAACATTTTGAATGATGTGATCACTCAGCTTATCAGCAAACATCCTAATAAGAAAAAGAAAGTGTAAATCATTAATTACCGCTTTGGAAAAAGACACCAAAGGGCATCATCCTAAAATGGAAAAAAATTGCAACCAGGATTTTATCCAGATGGGGGGTGTACAGGTGTCCTGTGGATACCCACTTCTTAAAGAAAGTTATTATATTTCACAAGTTGCTTTGAAAATTGTTCATCTTAGCACATTTTGGAAAACCACTTATCAAATCTGGCTAAAAGTGTGATTGAAATCAACATACATGTACGATGCATAATGCACATTCCATGTCATCATACCTATCAGTCTTGTGGTTACATGTATGTGACAACTACATCACAGTCCAAAGCCTTTTCAACATTACAGACAAAAACACTCATAGATCACTTGTGGTCTGTATAGAAGAGTACTCTTGGAGTGACAGCTACATCACAAGAACCATGTCTTGAGGAATGCAAATTGATGAACATTCAAACACATGAAATGACTTTACACCTGCCCGTCGCTTTTGCAAGAACCCTTTACATTCTTATAGCTGGTACATAATCTGCATAGCACAATCTTTTCACAAGAGAAGAATCCTAGAAGGCCTACTAATGATTCAACAATGGCAACCAGCTTAAACAAACAAATTCACTGTAACAGTACATGGCAAAACTGTTCCCATCAGGAATTACCTAACGGATATACATGCGAGTAGCCAACAGCCTTTTCTTGTTCTGAAGATGACATGACATCTGTAATGCCTTCGTTTAGATTGCGCGACGCATACCGTCATGTCTTAGTTTTGAGATACGGGACCTTTAGTGAACTTCTCCTCTTGCAAGGAGAACATTTTGAAATGTTATCTAGTGTTTTTCTAGATTTGCTAACTAGTTTGGTTTTAGCTTTAAATGTTTGATTTTCCACTTTCTTACTCTTTTTTAACCTTGTAAAAAATTAGTTAGAAATCAACAAAGTTTGTAATTTTATCGTGTGTGAAGGTGCAATGAGTTCGCAACATCTACACATAAGTCACTTGTAAATAGATGGTTCGAGCTTGCTGGCTCTCATGGCTCTCACTATGTCTAAGATGGGCTCAGAAAAGATATACGGTAAACAACAACAAACTGACCCAGCTGTTACTGCAATTATCTGCAAAAGTCTCCAACAGGCAACTTGTAAGACGACAGACAGCTGTGTAGTGTTGTCTACTTGCGTTTTGTGGTAAGGACTGGGCTGAATAGCCAACAGGCTTCCCTGACACATGTTGAACATAGTCATATGAAGCTGTGAGGTAACAGCCAGAGCAACATCTGATAGCTGGTACTTGTTACTTAAAGCAAAAACTGCTAGGAGTTGCTGACGCTCAAGTGCACCTAAAACAAATCACATTGAACATGTGATGCATGCATGTAATACAGACACAAGAAATGTGATATAATTACTGAATGCCCTTTCATAAGTTTGAAGAATAGGTCTCCTTTGGCTCATTGCTTTGATAGAGCTGATCATTCTATAGCAAGGATTTTAGACACAACCAAGCAGGCAGGTCGATGGATGGATGGGGGATGCTAATAACATAAACATAAGAGGAGTTTTACTTAACTTGTGAAATAGACATGTCTGTGCGTGGATACAAATTTTATCTTCAAGTGTTCAAGGACGAGTGAGATATTGTGTTGAACATGAGAAGATAAATTTCGTATCCACAAACAGGCATGTAATGTTCTGTTTATTATATAAACATACAAAAAAGTCATGTACTACTGACGACTTTTTTAAGATTTTCAGAAGATTGCCAAACACTTTCCCAAGATTTACAAAGATCCTCCAAAAGTTGTCTGAAGGCCAGACAAACATTTCCGAACAAAAGATTTCCGAAGATATCCGAGGAAGATCCGATGATGTTTCGATCACACAGCAACACATCTAAGTTTAGTTTAAGTTATTATGTAACCGTGGCAATGGTGATCTTTTCAATATCCTCACATGTGACAGATAAAAATAGTATCTTCACTGTGGGCGATGAAGATATGATTTTTTTAGTAAAAGGAAAAATCCTGGTATTTCACTAGTGTTTAAAATAAATATACGGTCGTACTGGCGTACTGAAGGAAAGTAAAATATGCGGTCCTACTAACATACTGAAGAAAAGTTTAATATACGGTCGCACCAACGTACTGAAGAAAAGTTAGTAAAATATATGGCCATACATGTTATTTTCCTTCAGTACGTTACTGCAACCGCATATTTGACTTTCCTTCAGTATGTTAGTACGGCCGTATATTTTACTTTCCTTCAGTATGTTAGGGTGACTGTATATTTTACTTTCCTTCAGTATCTTAGTATGACCATATATTTTACTTTCTTTCAGTAAGTTAGTATGAACATAGATTTCACTTTTTGTCAGAATGTTAGTACGTGAATAGGACAGCATATTTCACAAAATCTACTATAGTGTACGTAAAATTTGCAAAAAATGCGGGATTGTAGAGCCGTAGAGTTGTAGAGCTGTAGAGCCATAAAGCTTTAGAGCTGTAGAGCCGTATAGTTCATTACCTACAATCTTGGACAAAATTAATGGAACATTTGCATCACCCCCCCCCCCCCTCCCAATTTCAATGATGATAAAATGGCGCGTTTTTGCTCCTTCACGCCTTCATCATTGCTTTGGGGGGAAGCTTAGGGGGCTAATTGTTCCTTTTTAGTCTGTCCAAGATTGTCCGAGATTCATACTGGCGTGACTAGGTGTGTTATTTATGGTAATGGCGAAACTTTTGTACAGTAGCAGTTGCACGGTTAAAAGTTTCACTTTGTATCAGAACGCAAACCTTACAGTCAAAGCATACCCATTGGAGATTGAAAAAGCGACTTCTATGACACTTAAACAAGTGCTATTTTAAGCGTTTTAGATCCTTTAAACAAAAGAGGCATAAGTGCGTGCTATATGCAGTGTGAAAATGTCAAGTTTGTTTGCGAGGCGGTTTGGAATTGTGAGGGACCGAAATCGAAAGTAATTCAATGGACTTGTTGCCAGGAAGACCATAAAAAGCAAGGGAAGCATTATCACATGGCTATTAAACTGAACAAGATTAAGAAGTGGCTGCTGATATGGCAATATTTAAAGAACAAGTGGAATGTTTAAGTTCACTTTTCTAATCAGCACACCAACTACTATTCTGCATGGTTGTACATCACCAAAGAAGATAACTATTTCATCCAGTCTGCTGGCCATCCAGATTTACGCAGCTCAGGTCCACCTAGAACAATGGCCGCAAGTCAAGTACGAGCAAAGCGACGACAACCCACCGTGGATTTTCATGATTCAGCAACAGATACCACAAGTGGTGGAGAAAGCGAGGGAGGTGAAGAAAATGAACAAGAAGATGGCCACTCTCCGATGACAGGGAAAAACGCAAGAAAAACATCGGTAAAGCGAAAGCTATCAAAACGCTTAAGTTGTTATCAAGTGTCAAACATAATACTTGAAAAGAAAATATAAAACCGAACTGAGCTACTCTAGCTTGCAAGTGCCCAAAAGGCTGAGGGGAAGACTAATCTAGCGGAGTTCGTGATGAACAGAGGAAACAGAGTTGTAGAGGAATGTATTTCAACAGCCTGGGAGATGGAGAAGGCGAGTGAGGTGCTACAAAGAAGTCAACTAACAAGACTTCAGATCTTGGAAAATTGTCTGCAAGATCATTGCACGCCGAGTGTTACAGCCGGTGGGTGGAATGCGCTCAACAGCTATTCACTACCGAGGCTGTGAAAAATCTCCTAGAACAGGGGAGGGGAAAATTTTGCAACAATCTTATCAAGAGCCCTACCAATACAGGCAATACATTTTTACTTAATCTGTTAAACACTGTTTAAAAGTCTTACACTAATACCACCACATCCACTTTTGCCTGGGTTGGTGCAGAAAAGGCAGAGGTCATTTTCTTAAACGACTTCAGATGGAATTCACAGGATATCCAGTGGCATGATTTACTATTGATGCTGAAGGGCCAGCTGGTGAATCTCCCGGCTCCAAAATCACATTTTTCGAAAGATCTTGAATTTCACAAGGACACCCCATTTTTTTGCACCACAAAACACGATTTAATATAATTATGTGAAGGCAGGGGTCATTGACCGGATGGAGACAGAAATGATGGCAGTACGATGGAAGGCTTTTCAGTTTCAGAGGCAGATACCGCAGAACGAACAATTGTCCATTCCACCGTGTGCAAGATGTTTTGCTGAATTCATTTTAAGTCAGTAAATGAATCAATCAATTTTTTCGACAAACTGGTCAGAAAGTAATCGCTTGCGATTATGTATTCATTTGTCAATTTCCCATTGTAAGTTGTCAGCACAAGAGCAATTTTACTTTCGAATTGTAAAAGATATTCATATAGAATATAATTCTTGAATGAAATAATTGTTACATGTACATGTAAGTAATCAAGTCCAAGGTAAACTACATTACACCACTTCTTTGCGAAAAGTCGGAATAATAAAAGAGAATTGGAGTAATTAAAAAGTAAGTTTGGCTTAAACACATCGCTTAAGAAAACAAATTTCCCTAAAAAGCGAATACGAACAGATAAAGAAAAAAAAAAACACCAGCAAAGAAAGCAGGCGAGTGCGAGAGATGAACCCTTTTTGCTTGTAGTGTTTTAACTGTCAAGGCCTTCACACACGCTACGCTCGAGCACCAACAACTCAGCGGCACTGAGCCATGCTATTTTGAGGTGAGTACCGTTTCACTGGCGATATTTGTCGGTTATTATATAAACACCAGTGAAATACCAGGTGAGCTTTCGGGGTAAAAACATGAAAACTTCTCAAGTGGCCTTTGCAACAATTTTGGAAAATCGTTGGAAATCTTCAGAAAGTGGTTGGAAATCTTCGGAAAATCATCGTCATTAGTATGTTTATATAATAAACAGAATATTACATGCCCGCTTGTGGATATGAATTTTATCTTCTCGTGTTCAACTCGATATCTTACTCATTCGCTGCGCTCACTCTAGAGATATCGAGTTGAACTCTCGAAGATAAAATTCATATCCACGTGCGGTCATGTAATATCCTCTATTTATTATCCAACTCTGCTTCCTAGAGTACAAATATCGCGCGAAACGAGTACAAATATCACGCGGTATTTGTACTCCTGAGGACCGGTTAAACAGGTTTTCTCGCAACGCGCAAGCGACGAAATTGGATTGAAGTTACGAAAAAAGTGGCGGACATTTAAGTTATTTTTCTGACGACGAAGAGTCGGAATGGCTGGCGAATATTGATCCAAGTTTATTAGATAAGGCGAACGAAGAAATTTTCATCATTTATTTAAGAAAACAGAAACAGCAAAACAACAAAGAAGACGAAATTGGAGTCGCCAATTCCATTCCGCTTCGTATACTTCTGTCACGCATTCCCCGTAAATAAATATCCGCGAAATTCGCCCGATTTGGCGTGTTGGATAATAAATCTCTTATTAGACGTTTTGTTGTGTAGTATCGCTGAGTATTTTTACTCGTTGTTTGTATTTTAACTCGCCCTACGGGCTCGTCAAAATACGGCACAACGCGTAAAAATACTCAGCGATACTACACAACAAAACGTCTAATAAGATATATGTATTTTATTTCTGTTCTCAAGATATTTTTGTGTTTGAAAATTGAAGACAATTTTTGTTTACAAATTTGTACATTGGCACAATTTCGAAGCAATATTATTAACAACGATTTTAAACAATTTTCTACGATTTTGACTTTTAAAAATATATAACAAACATTAATTCATATCTTATATAAAATAATTAGCCTGAAATCGTTAAAAACCATCCCAAACACACTTTAATCATATAGAATATATCGTAAACCGTTGCAAAAACGTCAAAATGTCCTTGAAACATAATTCAAGTACATGTACCCTATATTTCAGTCTTTCGCCACTATGCCGGCCACACAAAAACTCATAGACTGTATACATGTAGTTCTATTCATCAGTTGTTGTGAAATGCCACAGATCGTTCTTTGTACCCTTCACAAACAAAACAAAACTGTTGATATGACTCTGTTATGCCTCTTTCAAACGCAACTTTTGCCAATGTGAAATAAGTTCTCTAACGGATTTAAGTCTAGAGTCGCTGGGGGATTTTTAAAAGTTCAGATTGGCAACAGGCCATAGCCTCACAGGCTGCTTTGCTGTTTTGTGAAGGATCACTGTCGTGCAGCCAAAGTCAACTCAATCCTTTGCATGATCTTTCAAACATTATGTTGAAATGCTGGTAAATAAAAGATGCGAAATAGTTTCCATGCACTTTGTCTATCTCTCACAAACTAGCACTCCTTAGCTGTGACTTATTGCTACCATGAACTTGGCCACTTTTCCTCCCATTCCAGATTTACTGCTATTTGCCAAGCACCCTTGTGTCAGGCCTTCAGATCTTTTCCTCCGTGATGACAATGGTCTTTCTCGCTTCCTCTAATCTTTCCGAAAGTTGCATAACAATTCACTGTTATACATGTAGCAGTACACACTGTAACCAGATGACACATGTGACTGTGTCAGAGTGCTGCGTTTACTCGCGATAAACAAGATGACTGATGGCTTTCTAATTACCCACTCTCATTGTTTCGTGACATTCTCAACCTGAATACAATCTTGGACAAAGTGAATGCAACACTTGGACCACCCCTCCCCCCAATTTCGATGATGATAAAATGGCGTGTTTTTGCTCCTTCGCATCTTCATCGTTGCTTTGGGGGGAAGGGGGCTAATTGTTCCTTTTTATTCTATCCAAGATTGTAGATACATAATTATGCATAATCGTAGAGCCGTAGAGTTCATTATCTAGGTATGTGCGATCATAGAACCGTCAAGTTCATTTTGTAGAAACTATTGTCAACGAAGGAGTTCAGGCATAAGGTTGAATAAAAACTATAACAGACCAAAAACCATTGGTAACCATGGTAACATGTACACGCATGAGAAGAAGTATACACAGAAGTACAAGTAGAGGCAGAGCACTTTTTTGAGCTTCATAAAACGGGCCGGATATAAGTCTTCCCATTAAATTGAGATAAGTGAAAACTTACCCACCCTACCCCTTATCCCATTTATTTTTGCATTTGCCCCAATTGAAGACTCTGATGCACATGGGAATGCTGGCTAAACACGCTAACTAGCATACGTCCAACAAAACACAACATAAGAACCTTTTCCACATGTTGTATGATTTGCCCTCTCCAAGATTGCAACAAGACTTTGGTACAGGTAATGGACTGCCTCCTGAATTTCATCTTGGAGCTTTCTGCTGGTGGCTTTTATGTCATCCTATTTGAACATTAATACAAATTAAATAGACCAACTCTTAGCTTGTACATCAGTAAGAGAATGTACATTGTACATGCAATAAATACCAGGAACAATAACAGTTTCAACACCATTGAAGTGTGCAAACCTGGTAATGAAGAAGAAGACATCCTTCACTTTCCCCTTGTGAAGAGGGTCGCATGGCCTCTGGACCAAGGGTTCCAAGTAATAGCTGCAACCGAGCTGATAGTAAGAGGGACTGCAGATTGAGAGTAGAACCGTAACCACTGTCTGACACTGTGGCAGAGGAGGGATCCTCGCCACTGTGAAGAAGTGCAAGGATTTGCTTTAGAGCAGTCAGTCTCACCTGCAGAAAAAAGCATACCTTGACTTGACACTTAATTTTCTCAAACCCAACATTTCAAGGTTAAGAATTTAAAATTTTAAGAATTATCACAAATGCACTATACAGGGCTGTCAGAAAGTTTTGACTCACCTGTTGGCTTGATCTTCACACCCGTAACAAACTTGTTACTTTATGGGTGAATTGTATCAACTACAGGTAGGTTCACCCATAACTTTGATGGCCGATCAAACTCACTCAGCCATAAAAGGTGTTGCAGATAACGGCCCTTATTGGCAGCCCTGTCTGACCATTAAATAGTCTTTCAAACAATCCAGAAACCATGCTATAGACATAATGTGAGATGGTGTGTTCAAAAGCATTTCCAGAATCACTATAGAAATCAAGCGATTTTGTTCAAGCTATTATAAAATTACTGACTGCAAAACAACAAGATCTCTGCTTTATTTATTTTCTCCCTGAAAAGTGGCTATCCCCTGGCTAAAAGCCAGCACAGGGGTCTATCAATATGAAACGTATGACCAAATTAATTTTTTGGGGCTGTGTCCATGATTTTTACTGACATTTTCTCTCAACTCCTTTTTTAGTACACATGATGATAAATGGACATACACAATGTTTACAATAATATTGTGTACAGAATGTACATCTGTCACAACAAAGACAACAACACAAACACTAACCTGGCCTCTCAACTGTTGGTTTCCCATAGCAGCCACCACAGTAGGTGGAGATGCACATGTCTGAGTACTGTGCTCATTGTCCTTATTAGGCATTTCATCCTGACATGGACTAGTGCAAAAACTTTTCATACCCTCAGTAAGAAAATCTACAACACTTGTTGCCATCAACTTGACAAGGGAGGCCTTCTCAGTTGTTTTACTGGATCTCTGTTGCATGGCAAATTTCTCTCTACTTTTACGCATATACTTCAGAAATTCCTTCATTGAATCAATTCTTGGTAGTTCCCCTAGCAAAACACAAAACACAGTTGCATATACAGAGTTAATGATGTTCATGTAAAACGTTTCTTCACATTCTTACTACACACATAACTGATGTCCAATGTCAAACTACCCCCACATGGACAATGCAAGCTAATGGAAATCAAAGTGGCTGTGAGCCACTGAGCTGGGATAATGATTTATGAAAGGCTGAGAATGGAGTTTTTGTATTAATTAAATACTGCAAGACCATTCATATATCCAATCTTACTGTAGTCGTTCGAAATTACATCGAGTTGTACTGTCAGTCTCTCACTACTCCAGCTCCATTGAGTGACAAATGATGCCAATGTCAACCATCCAAACAGATCCACAAATGCACGAGTAAGAAACATGAAAAAAATATACTCAATAATTCACCTCTGCTTGAACTAGCTCAGGAATGAATTATTTGAGGGATAAGCTGGAACCAGCCATCTTCTTGTAGGACTTTTGAGCAACTCTTTTTACATGAGCCTGCTGTTGTAACAACCCAGCATTTTTATTGAAAGCAATATAATGAACACATGTATGTTTCACTGAATTCACATGTGGCACAGTGGAGTAGATGATCACCTGTCAAGACAGTGATTGCGATTGTGATTGTGATTGTGATTGTGACAGTGATTGTGATTGTGCCACTGTTGTGCGCAAGAATTTTTTTACTTTTTTTTTCTTATTAACGGATATAAAAAGGTTCACCAAAACACAGCGTTTGCTTTCCAATGAAAAATCATCTGAAGCACATAAATTGATCACGAACTCAAAGTATGCTAGCCTTATGCAAGCCCTTAGTTATCACAAGTTTCAGACAGGATTGCAAAGGAAAAACGATGAAGACTTTCCCTTACAATCAAATTGAGGACGATGAACCTTGAAGTCTTTCCCTTATAATCGTATATAAGCTTAAATGCAACTTGTGTCCTTGTGTTACATTCAGGTCAATCCTACAGGGGGTTACTTCCAGTGAACA
>OZ026597.1:8454809-8477309 GCA_964020085.1 Micromussa lordhowensis | reverse complement strand
ATGACATCAACCAGCCAGAAGATAAAAATGAATAAGGTACATATCTCTAGCATCAAAGGAAGTTTCAGCCTGCCTACCACCCTGAGTAAAGTTGAAAAGGGTGTCCTGTTGACTGTGCCCAACCCACGATATGCAGAAATCATCTCACAACACCAGCATCTCAAAGACGTAATGATGGATGACATGGATACAAAGTAAGAGCTGCCAATCCATGTGATCCTTGGTGCAAGTGAGTATGCAAGGCTGAAGACAAGTTCAGTGCCGAGAGTTGGGAATCCAGGTGAACCAGTTGCAGAGCTCACATCTTTTGGTTGGACCATCATGTCCCCAGGTGCAGAGACCAACTTAAGCAGCATGTACCTCACCAATAGTTCGTCCGCATATTATGAGGAACTGTGCAGCCTTGATGTATTGAGTTTAGAAGATTAACCAGCAGGTGATCAACAGGCAGTGTACAACGAATTCCAAGAGCAACTCGGGCGTCATCCAGAGGGGTGGTATGAAACGGGCCTTTGGTGGAAAACTGGCCACCTACCCCTCCCTAGCAACTGAACTGGAAGCCTCTGGTGACTAGCTAACTTTGTGAACCCAATCATTTGGATGAGTATGACAGGAAAATCAAAGACCAACTTGAGCAAGGGATCGTGGAGAGGGTGACTGATGAGCCACATGAAGAAAGAGAGTTCTACCTACCTCATAAGCCAGTAGTGAGGTAAGCAGCCGAGAGCACAAAGATGTGAATCGTTTTCGACACGTCAGCCAAAGTAGAACAAACTAGTCCGTCATTGAATGACTGTCTAGAGACTGGACCTCCACTCCAAAACGTACTCTGGAGTGTGCTAGTCCGAAATCGCTTCAAACCGGTTGCTCTTTGCAGCGATCTCAAGCAAGCGTTCTTACAGGTTCGAATTCTGGAAGCAGACCATGATGCCCTTCCCTTTCACTGGATAAAGGATAAGGACCCCTCACATATTGAGGTTTCGCGATTCACCCAGGTGTTGTTTGAATTAATTCAGTCACCATTTCTTCTTGGAGGAACTTTGAAGCAACATTTAGACAGTTTAAAGGCTAAGTATCCTGAGGAGGTTGAAGAGATTATGAAGAGTTTGTATGTCGATGATGTCATCGGTGGAACTGATACAGTAGACCAGGGGTGCAGTTTGAACGAGGTTGCAGTTTCGGTGTTTGGAGAAGCAGGGTTTAAACTGCATAAATGGCACTCGAATGTTGAGAAATTGGAGGCTGAAGATGTACTGAGAGATGAAGGGCAAACCTACGCCAACGAACAGTTGGGTGTAAAACCCAATGAAGCGAAGTTACTGGGACTTCCTTGGAACAAAAGGGAAGATACCCTAGCTGTAAGCTTTAAGGGAGATTCTGCAGGAACCACAAAGAGAGAAGTGCTGAAAAGTTTAGCATCAGTGTTTGACCCCCTAGGAGTGGCAAGTCCCATAGTTTTGATAGGAAAGAGGATCTATAGAGAGGCATGAGACCAACGCCTCCCTTGGGATGCAGTACTGCCAGAGAAACTGGGCAAACAGTGGGGCTGAGTGTGCCTGATGAGGTCAAAATTCCCCGCAGTCTAGCTCCAGCCAAAGAACCAGTCCTGGGAATTGACCCACATGTATTCGGTGATACAAGCAGAACCGGAACAGCAGCAGCTGTATATGCAGTAGTTCATCAAGATTCCAGCATGAACCAGGGTCTAATTACAGCCAAAGCTCGCTTAGCAAAGAAGGGGCTGACAATCCCAAGATTAGAACTTGTGTCGATAATGTGAGAAGTGCATTGGAGGGGTGTGCAGTGAGGTCAGTATATGGGTGGACAGACAGTATGGTGGCAGCTGGATGGCTGGTAAAGGAAACTATAAACAGTTTGTAGCTTAATGAGTGAAGCAGATCAAGGCAAAAACTTACATTCGGTGGAGCCATGTGAGCTCAGGCCAAAACCCAGCAGATCTCGGAAGCAGGGGGAATCAATCCAAGGAATTACCAGAGCTATGGCTGAAGGGACCAGACTGGCTTTCCAAAGCAGAAATGTGGCCAGCATCAATGCAATCCGAGCCCACTAAAGAAACAGAAGCAGAAGCAAAGCTAGTGAATGAGGTCTTTTCAGTAGCTGTAGAAACAGAGGACAGCCTTCACCAAGTCCTGCAGAAACAAGGATTCTGGAAAACCATTTGTATCACATCATGGGTAGCAAGGTTTCTTCACAACTGTAAGTCGAGCAAAGCAAACCGCCTGTTTGGACCCCTCACCACGGCTGAGACAGACAAGCAAGTCAAGTGCTGGGTGAAGAGAACACAACGCAGCAAGCTTAACACAGATCAGTTTCAGGAGGATCAGCTGAAACTTAATCTGCACAAGAATGGAGAAGGATTGTACGAATGTCTGGAAAGACTTCAAGGGAGCTACCCTAACTACCTACCGCCTGATGACCTTTTAACAGAGAAAATGGTTCATGATGTGCATGTTCTAAACCTTCATGGGGGAGTGGGTCTCACTATGACATTAATCCACCAAGAGTACTGGATTCCATGTCTAAGGAGGCTTACTAAGAAAGTCATCAGAGGTTGCTTGGCTGTAAAAAATTCCAAGTTGCTGCGTTCACAAACCCGGCAACAGCTAGCTTGCCAACTGACCGAACAGAGGGATCAGTGCCATTTGAGGTGTTGGGCATGGACTTTGCTGGCCCAATAGCATACAAGCTTTCACCAAAGAAGGAGGGAAAGGCTTATATCTTGCTGTTCTCATGCAAGCCATTCATCCTGGGCTACCACCAAATCAAATGGCTGAAGAAGTCATTAGAAGCCTCAAGCGGTTCATTGCAAGGAAGGGAAGACCCAGAAAAATCTACTCAGATAATGAAAGCAGCTTTACAGCAACAGCAAAGTGGTTGAGTAACGTGATTAAATCAGAACAGCTTCAGAACCAATTTGCCAACCAGGGTATAAAGTGGCAGTTCAACCTTAGTCGAGCACCTTGGTGGGGAGGACAGTTTGAGAGGCTCGTGGTGCTCGTTAAACGAGCTTTGTATAAAGGCATTGGTTGAGCTAGCCTCTCCTGGAATGAGCTTGAAGAAGTACTGCTTGATGTAGAAGTCACCCTAAATATTCGGCCAATGTGTTATGTGGAAGATGACATGCAATTGCCTGTGCTGACCCCTAGTGCCATGATGTTCGGTCAGCCAAAGTTAATAAGAGGACCTAGACGAAGAAGATGCTGATTTGAGGAAGAGAGCAAGATATCTCTGTCGTTGTAAAGATGTTCTATGGAGCCGTTGGACTCGGGAGTATTTGAATTCTTTGAGGGAGAGGCACAACCTGAAGCACAAAACTAAGGAGATGACAGTTCAGCCGGGAAATGTAGTGCTTATTCAGGGCTCCGAGCAAAATAGAGGCAAGTGGAACATTGGGATAGTCGGAAGAGATGAAGTGGTCCTTGCTATCAGGCTGAGGGCCGGAAGGTTGTACCTTGAGCATGCTATCCAGCACCTCTATCCGATGGAGCTCTCATGTGATCAACGGCAAGAAGAACATGAAGAAGGGGGAAGAATGTCTCACCTTAATCCAAGTGCGAGGGAATTTCGTCCCACAAGAAGAGCAGCAATTGCAGCTGCAGACAAGATTCGCCGCATTGCACAAGTACAAGCAAATGAGACTGAACATTGAACACCTATCTAATAAGTTACAGTATTTGATCTAAGTTCTTATATCAAATAGGGGAGAGTGTCAAGATTATGTTAAGTTGAGCCAAATTGGTTTGTTTGTTTATGCGAATCGTATGATTAGTCAGGCATCCCTAGCTCGCGTAGCCTGTGGGGGCTGGGAACTGTTAAAAAACATTATGGGATGACAGAAAAAAGAAGCACATGGCGAGCAAGTTTGTGAACTTATGTGAGACCAATTAAAGCTGTTCAGTTTATTCAATTGAGTGCGTCATGAGTATATTGTCAGAAGAAGCATTTCCGACATAGTTGTTAGCTTTGATCTTCTCAAACAAAGATCGTTTAACTATGGCCAAATGTATGTAGCACTAAGCCGCTCAAATATTGAAATAAAACATTGAAAGGTAAATCCTAAAGTACACCAAGAATATGAAAGGTTAAGAGAGATTTCACCAATTACAAATAGTCTTTCCTTTCAACTTCAGTTGACAGTCTCAAATGATGATGTCACAGTTTCTCTGTTAAATATTAGGTCTCTTCAAAAACACAGTATTGACATAAAAAAATGATGCAAATACAATGAACAGTGATGTCATAGCTTTCACAGAAACACAACTCCTTCCTCATAATTAAGATGCTGAAATAAGAGAAAACTTACACCCATTTGTATTATTTAGACAAGATCACAACACAGACAAATACATGACTTTGGCAGTGTGTACCAAGAACCATAACCAAATTGCCTAACATGACTACTTCCCCTTAATCAACGGATTGAAATTTGTAGTATTAAACTCAACAAATAAGGTAAAACATTCTTTCTTAGTAATTTATAGAAAACAATCTAGAACTATACCAGGTTTCATAACAGAATTAGAACATATACTATATAATCATGATATAGATGTAGTTCTTGGTGATTTAAACATTAATTATATGAATAGTGATGATTTTAACCCACTTAAATCAATGATGCAATCTTTAACTTTTAAACAAGTAGTAAAAGAACCAACTCTTATTTCCTCTGGCACCTTATTGGATCATATTTACCTGAAATCTTCCAGATTTAATGTCGTTGAAAATAAAGTGATC
Source organism: Micromussa lordhowensis (assembly GCA_964020085.1). Classification (NCBI taxonomy): domain Eukaryota; kingdom Metazoa; phylum Cnidaria; class Anthozoa; order Scleractinia; family Lobophylliidae; genus Micromussa; species Micromussa lordhowensis. Next base: position 8,472,551 of record OZ026597.1, on the reverse strand, counting down.
GATGTCTACTATTCTGACCATGATGCAATTAAAATTAGTATCCAAAAGATATAACTAACAAATACTATAAATCATATGAAACATTTTACTTATAATAACAACATAAACATACTAGGATTTACATACTTTATTTATTCTAGAAGCAGAATCATATATACAAATAAAAACTTAGAATAAAAGTACTTCTAGAAAAGGAAGTTAGGAGGTTAGCCCTATGCAAAAACTCCCTTATAAAAAACAACAACAATTATTCGTAATAAACTATACAAAGCAGAACCCCATCAATGATTTTTTCTCACAAAATTAAAACAGAAACTCTAAACATTTACACAAAATTTTAAAAAGCACAGCAAAAATTCAAATCTAAACAACAAAGGCTGGTATGACAGCCACTGGCAGACAACAGAAGACCTTGATGACAGTACTTCATCAAAAAAATAACAGGTTTGTAGCAAATTTTGTTTATTATACCCTTGGAACACCAATAATTCATCAAACAAAGACTTTGACACCATAAAATAACAACACAATAATATATTCCAGAAAGGAAAATAACAAATCAGCTTGAAACGTATCTTGATCCTAAAAGGTGAGAAATAAACAAAGCTTGTGCGTATAAATAGCCAAGATCACGTATGCCAGCTCACAACTGTAACAACTCTGATACTTGAAAGCTGTAAAATGTTGTCCCCTCTCAACAAGACAAGTAGTAAACGTAAAAATGAAGAGACACTCATAGGATACGCACAGGATGTATCAGAAGTGAAAAGAAACCGAAGTAATACCACTGATTATGTAACCATGAGAGTCCAGACGTTGCTAGTAAAAACGTGCCAAGCATTACTGTACTCTCCTCAGAAACGCAAGATCTTCGTTCACAGCCAACAAACGAAGAGGCCAATCAAAATTAAAGACTTCGCAAGAACAAGCAACCATAAAATAGAAATCAATGACATACGTAGGTCAACCTACAAACGAAGAGGCCAATCAAAATTGAAGACTTCGCAAGAACAAGCAACGATAAAATAGAAATCAATGACATACGTAGGTCAACCTACAGACGGCGAGTACTCATTTCAATATGCTGAGGTGCCAGAGGAAAAGCAAATCGCTACAAAAATAATCGACATACTCAACGAAGGCAAAGAATGGGACAGAGTTTCCTTAAAAGCGAAAGTAATCCAAAAAGAAGAAGCCATCCAAGTCGGATCGAAGAAGCTTAAGCTGGCAGTCGCCACCATGGCCGACTCAACTGCTTCGATCCCATTAGACATGGGAAGAATCTATTCAAAGCATTGAAATCGGAAAAGTCTACCTCATGGAACCTCTGTAAGTAAGGATATGGTCTAACAAAAAAAAACTGGCGACCCAAAAGAAGACCGACATTACGCAAATAAAAGAAGACCAAGAACTAAACGATGTAGAAATACAAACACAAGAAACCATAATAGTGAAATGCTTCAAGAGAATTCAAAAGTTCGACAAGTTCAGCAAATGCCTTGACTGTAGTAGACGCCTTCTATTCATGGGACATGCCAAGACAATGTTAAATGTGAACAGTGCGGAACCATGCGAAGCGACGAATGTTCAACGGGCATAACTGCTAAAATAATTATCATGGATGATCAAGACAACAAACTGTCTGTAAAGATAGGCGACCAAGTCCTTGGCCAACTCGTTGACAACATCTTGAATCAATGTGAACAAACTTTAGCACAAAAGTTGCTTTTTGTTGAAAATGTTTCTATCACTTACAACAAAGACACTTTGAAAGTAAAGAATGATCATCGCAGTATATTTTCCAATTTAAGCAATTGGAAAGCAGAAGCCTGAAAAAAATCAGGGCTTCAACGGGATTAGAACCCGTCACCTCCGCGATACCGCTGCGATGCTCTATTAATACTGTTATTAGATAATTACAATATAATCAATTAATTAATTTTTTATTTTTTTTTTCATTTGGGCTACAGAGCTTGATTTCTTGGCACCCTAGCCTACAAGGTTGGGTGCCCAAAGGGCTCCCTAGAATTTTTCTTAGGGCACAGCCTTGATACTATTTCCTTTCCTACTTCCCTTCATTTTAACAAAACATGTGAGAAGTTATAAGTAATTTTCTCACATGCAATTAAATTTTTCTGCTTCTTTTTGTGTGTATGACTCACAAGTATCCATCCAGTGTCCTTCTGCAGGGCAGAAAGACATGAAAAAATGCTTTTAAACATCCTAGTCTGTGTTGAAATCAACTCATCCACCTCACCTACATGTAGATTGGTGAAGTGCAGTTCTAGAGTAACAGGAGTGCAAACCTATAATACCAGTGACTGGTTAACTTTGTTCCAAGCGGCCCGGTTTAAGTAGTTGCATTGCAAGTGCTTAGAATCTGTCTGATGCCTCAAATATGCTTTGATTGTTATTCAACATACCTTCACGTTGCTCTCCATCACCTGCATTTTCATCCTAAAGAGGAAAACATAAAAAACTGGAAATAACTTTTCATGAGAAATAATAGTGATAAATAATAATGATGATAATGATGATGATGATGATGATAATTATTTCTAAATTTAGGAGGCTGACAACAGTTACCAGCACTTTTCTAACAGCTATATTTGAAGGATGAATACTAGCACTGTTTAACAACTAATGCTGCAACTGTAATGGTATCACATGTGTCCAATCGTTGGTGAACAAGTTGTGGTGATCCTTTTTACATAACAGGTTACCATAGCAACAATACAACCTGTTAAAACACCCTTAATTTTAGCTTTAAGAGCTTATAACTCAAAAGCGAGCTGGGTTACCCCCATTTTTTGTTATCAAATTGTGATAAGCATGATAAGATGCAACTTTTTACAAAGTTTAAAAAAACTCTGTAGTGTGGGTTCAGAGCCACCTTAAATTTTCAAAACTTTAAGGTGGTTCTGAACCCACACTACAGAAATGTTTTAAACTTTGTGAAAATTTGCATCTTATCATGCTTATCACAATTTGATAATAACAAAAGGGGGTTGCCAAGCTCACTTTTGAGTTATAAGTGCTTGAGGTGGCTCCCTAGAGTTATTACGAAACACCCTCCCTAAAAAGCATGAGTTAGAAAAGGAAACATAGTTAAATACTCTTAAAGTTTTCCCCTTGGAGATTTACCAGTATGGGTGCTGTTAAAATAAGGCTTATGTTTTGGTTGTCAATTTTTGGATTAAAGCCATTACCAAGGTAACATCTCATCTAATGACAGGCATATATATTCCTTATTTTGACCTAAACTCCTTAATATTTATATTTTCCTTTGGTGAAATTTTTTTATACTTCGCCATATCATGGAAATGATATTATCTGACATTTTGAACTGGTAAAAAGTCAAGGTTGTTCAGACGGTTTTTCCAATATTCTGTAATTTGTCATTATTCTAAATATATGAGATTTGCTCTCACAGATTTTAACAAAATTAGGGTATTTTATATGAACTGTATGTGGTTACAACTGAGCAAAATTTTAAAAAATCTACCGAAGGAAGCATGAGAAAATTAGCATTCATTTTCGCATTTCGTCACAAAAATCAGAAAAACACGCGTGGTATCGCCCGTGGGTATTCATTTAGGCGCGTGCTCAGGTGACGCCATGTATCACATGCGAGAAAGCAAGAGTAAATTAGAGCTCTTTTACTGGTTATTTACGGAGCTTTTTTCTCATATTTTGTCATAAACGCATGTTTGAATGGAGTTTGAAACTATTGCTACTTATACCAAAGCGATTTAACGCTTTTCAAGTGCTGCAGTGATTTTGTTTCTTCTTAGGGTTACCTGTGTCATTTTTGAACGTGCGATTACCACTGACGTTTGGCAGGCAATGGTAGTGCTCGCTAATGAGTCTAAGAAAAACTCTAGGGACCACCCACCTTAAGGCTAAAATTAAGGGTGTTTTTAACCGGTTGTATTGTTGCTATGGTAACCTACTTTGTCATGAAACTGACACCAACATGTTCACTAAGGATAGGGCAGTTGTTTGATACCATGATTGTGGCATCAACTGATTTTGAGTGGTTATCATGACCCATCATGAGCCACCTTAGTTTCAATTATAATAAGAACCCTGCCAGCATCCTTTGCAGCTGAACGTTTTTGAGTGTCACCATTTGGAAGCCCATTAACCATTACTATTTTTTTCAGTTAAAACAAGAAAATATGTCAAGTGACTCTTTGGATATTCTATGGTACATGAGAACCACTGAAAAGCACTACATAACTAGTATACATTTCCACCTTTATTGTACTTAATGATGTCCATAACCAAACTTCCTTTACACAGGAGTTACAGAAAGCTAGGTCAATTCAGCTCCCTTTTTGAGTAACTGCACACAACTAGACTTCAGGCCCGGGTTGTTCGAAAGGTGGATAACGCTATCCACCCGATAAATCACTATCCAGTGGATAGCGTGGTTTGTTTTGTTAACACTTATCCGCTGGATAGTGATTTATCCGGTGGATAGCGTTATCCAGCCTTTGAACAACTGGGGCCAGGAGGAGATTGCACACTAACTTGACAGCGGAATTGCTGGGGAGGGAGTGGGGAGAAACAAGAAAACAATGGGACAAGCAGCTGTGTACTTTGTTTGCACTAGGTAAACTATACAAGTACATGTACTTAATTTTCTTTAATGGATTATGTATATGTGTAGAGCTGCATGCATTTTCATGGTATGTTTTAACAAATACATTCAGATATACAGTTTACATGTATATAAATATTGTGCATACTTCACTCCTTGGGCTCACTGTGGAAGGGGTGTTTGGTGGTATACAGGTAGCACTGTCACCGTTGTCAGTTGTCATATTAAGTGGACCAACACCACATGTTCCACTGGGATGTCTGGGTAATGGCATACATGAACGTGATTTATTCAAAGTTTCAATAAGGTGTAAGTCCTCAGAATCAACTGGAAATGAAGTTTGCACACCAAGAAGAAGAAAGATGCAACGTTGCACCACTCCTTTACAGGCATCAATAAAAACTTGGTCAAAAGAGACTTCATTTTCTGGCAAAGAAGTGAAATAATAAAACATTAAAATGAGATGATGGGAACTGTAAACACATAATTTCAGAGGCTTTGATATTTAAATAATCTAGTGAGTGATCTACTTCTTTGAGATGTTCAACAATATCCATCTCCTGATTTTTTCTGGAATTCCGGGCGCAAAATAAAAAACTAAGTCAACCCTGTTTTTCAGCTGGCTAAAGAAGCTAACAAAGTTGCTAATTTAAGCAACACTACATCTAGAAGAGCATATATAACAAAGAAGTCGCATCATATGGATCACTTTCAATGTTCAGAGAGGAATTGAAAAAGTTTCCCTTTCATCTCAATGCTGTTTTCTCTTCAGCTTATTAAATTTTCCAGTGATATTGCTTTTGACAAAAGCAACTGCACTTTGAATTTATTAGCTGAAAAAAGAACACTGATTAGGGTGTGTAGGGAAACAAAATTTGAGTGTCGCCAAAAGTGTCGTACTGACCAACAGGACACACAATGAACTGAAACATCATAAAAGCAGCTTAAGGTGGCTCATTAGAGTTTCCAACACTTGCAGCACTTCTTCTTTGATCAATCAATGCTACATCTCAATCTTAATTGACGGAAGCTATAATGTCATCAAACACCCAAACATTGCTCATATCAAAAAGTTATGGGTATTTTTGACAAAAATGGTTACCAAAACTCTATCTCTAGGCATCTCAAAAACAAGTCTGCTGACTTTAAACATTTAAACTCTCTGCCAAGTTGAAAAAATATTGGTTGGAGCAGATTCAGAGACACTATATGAATCTGCCTACACAATTCTTTTCATTTGAGGCATACACTTGCTTACCACTGCTTGAAGGTTCTTGCTGTAACAATGATGATTCCTTCTCCTCAGAATGTTCACTAGAGGGCTGTTCACCATTAATATCCATACCACTTGACTTTTTAATTTCAGGTCCTTCTTTAAGAAACAGCAATTGCTGACGGAGACAGTACACGCTCTTGTATACTTCAATCACTTCTTTGGATCTACATGTAAAGGAGTAAGGCTTTCAAAGTTTTTGTATTCATGTAATTATACAAATCTGCATAAAAATGTAAATGTTTACCTCAGATTAAATTGAGCTAAATATTACAACAAATTGTTATAATGCATTCTCATCAAACAAGTACTATGAGATTTATGAAATACTAATTACATCATGTTCCAGGTTTATTTTCTGGGGGTTTGAGGTTTTTACAATAAATAATACAATATATCATACAAAGAACTATTTTCTTTATCCTATGCTCATGTCATGTTGATCAATTCACATTTTACATTTCATTACCAAGCTTAAAATTCCCCATCTTTATTCACTTATGACTACTCACAATGACTTTGACAATACTGATCCTAGCAGTATGCAGGATGCCTGACACATATGAACTCAGGTAATGACCTTTCTCTCCATGAGGTCTTGTAGCTCAGGGGATAGAGCACCCGGCCAGTGTTCAGGAGGTCATGGGTTCGATTCTTGTCAGGGACTCAGATTTTTTTCTTTGTTCCACACTCATATCATGTTGATCAATTCACCTTTCACATTCATTACCAGGCTTACAATTCACCATATTTATTCACTTATTGTGATGTACAGTACCGCCTGAAAGTATTTACCCATTAGCACGCGGTAAAACCTCGTCTCTGCCGAAGGGTTCTGCCGCGAATTCACCGCAGTGGGACGAATTCCTCAACCTCGTCTTGAACGGACGCAACCGAACACCGCGTCAAGCTAGATGCGGTACACCGCGGCGAAGAAACAATAGAAGCTAATTCTTTTGTTAAAAAGTGTGTCCTTATTGACTGCTCTTATGCGTGAAATTTCCGTGCTTGTAACTTGTTTTAAACAGGGCTCGCGACAAAATATATAACTTTTCAGCTTGCTGACGCAGGGGCTAGTGACAGGTTTAATTCACTAGCCAAAACAAATTTTTCACTTGCCAGATACTGTACTGTCATCGCATCCAGTCAAGTAAATGCTAGCCTGTGTAGCTAGCGGTATACTTTGAATGAACTGACACATACAAAGTTTTTGCGTCCTTGATTCTCAAAGAACCGCCGTCAAAACCTCGAAACTGGCGCCGCCGAAAAACTTTTACTTATTCATGATTTTCACGAACATAAAAAATCGATGTTATAATTGTAAGCGTCGCACAACAAGGAAAACCAAAGTCTTTGCCCGTGAGAAATTCTCACAGATCTTCACAGATGTCTTCACAATTACAAAGTTTTTGCGTCCTTGATTCTCAAAGAACCGCCGTCAAAACCTCGAAACTGGCACCGCCGAAAAACCTATTCATGATTTTCACGAACATAATAATTTGTTCCGACATAACTCTATACACTGCAGACGTAGGAATCGATGTTATAATTGTAAGCGTCGCACAACAAGGAAAACCAAAGTCTTCGCTCGTGAGAAATTCTCACAGATTTTCACAGACGTCTTCACAATTACAAAGTTTTTACGTCCTTGATTCTCAAAGAACCGCCGTCAAAACCTCGAAACTGGCGCCACCGAAAAACTTTTACCTAGTCATGATTTTCACGAACATAATAATTCGTTCCGACATAACTCTATACACTGAAGAGGTAGGCATCGATGTTATAATTATAAGCATCGCACAACAACGAAAACCAAAGTCTTCGCCCGTGAGAAATTCTCACAGATCTTCACAGACGTCATCACAATTACGGCCATCGCAAAACATTTCCTTTCTTTCAAAATGCCGCTTCACAATTTCTCATGAACACAATAATTCGTTCCATCCTAACTTTACTTACAAATTTCAAACATAGGCATCATTCTAACTTTCGAACAACTGCGATTCTAAAAGTTATTATGGATTTGCAGTGGACGAATTCGGCAAGCTTGTGCCGTACCATAAAATCATATCCGATTGCGTGTCACGGTCTCAAATAGACTAAATGCCCCGCAGTCAGAAATATTCACCGAATTCCGACTGAAATCCTCAACCAAACCTACATTGAAATTATTTGCTGTTTCTTTAGAAATTTCAAGCGATCCTAAATACTATTTTCGTTTTACATTCGAAGAATTTACCGAACTTGCATGTATGCCGGGCATTTAGCCCATTTGAGACCGTGACCGGTAGTTCACAAATGATTGGCAATTACGCAATTTCACCGTACACACAAGCTAGGTAAATTCATCGAATTTACCGATAATTTACCAATGTGATTTTATGGTATGTTCAAGCTTTCGGAATTCGTTCGTTGATCGATGCAAACTTTCAGAAGCTTCACAATAGTATTCACACAAACAACTCTCAACGCATACCGACACAAGTGCACGTGACTACAAAAAACGTGATTTGTCATGCAACATGAGTTCAAGCGTGTGAATTAAAAAACTTGCTTTAAACTGTAATGTGGCTTGTCGCTTAACGATTGTTTTTTTTTCCGGACTCTGAAGAAACTATTTATTTGGAAGAAAGTTTTATCCCTGGAAGTACTTTTGTATCAAAGATGAAATACTCAAACCAAATAGAGCGGCATTGAAGCTACATGTAAGTACAGTATTTCGCACCGCGGCGCTGACAGCGAAAGACAGCAAACTACATGTATTTATCTTGATAGCAACGTATCTTTAACCAAAAAAAAACGTATTTCCTTACATTTCACTTCCCATTCACCGCAAGAAAGTCATGAAATGTAGCGACACTGTAGTAATGGATTCTTGTGAAGTTAACAACGCTTCAGCGGGGTCTTTTAGTATTATGACGAATACATGATTTGTCACACCGGAGCGTGAAGATGGCATTGTAAAGTTTAATTGAGTCAAAACAAAAGGTCTCTTGGCCTATTCAACTCTGCCGCGTCTTACTGTTTACCGCGGTATTTTATGTCGCGGCAAACCTAGGTAAAACCTCAGTAAAATTTCGGCACGCCGCGTCATTGCCGAGGCGAGAACGCGGTGTTGATCTGCTAATCGGCCGCGGCAAAACCTCGGTAAAAGGGTAAATAGTTTCAGGCGGTACTGTATATGAATGCAAACAGTTAAAGTGCACCTAACCCCCCCCCCCCCCCCCATTTTTTGCTAAAATGAATCCACTTGCCATTCAAAGCACCTGGGCAAAATTTTTTTTAATGAGGTTGAATCCTTGATTTTCTGTGCCCTTTCAAAGTAGCGCTTGAAGTGTTTCACGACCAAATTTTAGGGAGTCTGGGGCGACGGTCGCTGATGACGTCTACCCAGGAACCAAACACAATAGCGCCTCAGTCAGCTCTCTGTATTTGCTCGAGAAAATGGAAAGCAAATCTAATAGTTCCAATGTGTTTTAGGACTATAACGAGCAATTTTTGTTTCAAAATCATTTCTTTTTCGTCACTTGAGTCAGAGTTAAGTTTCGAGTCGGGAGACTTGATTGAACTTCGATTGAACACGCTTGACAATCATGCCGGGGCCAAACGGTCCTAAAACTGGTCATCAAGATGTCGCAAACTTGATTATTTTTAGCGTAACTTTAAATGTAGTACATATCTCGTCGTGAAACTTTGCAAGTGAATAGAGGACAAATGTTAGGGGTTAGGTGCACTTTAAACTGCTATTGAACTGCATATGACCCGAAAAATATGTCATTTTAAAAATATGCTTATATGCACTTTAAAGCTCTTCTTGAAAGCATTTCCCTGCAACCAAACCTCCCTCAGTGATTACTCCAATAAATACACAGTCACATACTTTTCAGAATACTTTGAAAGAACTTGAACCACGACTCAAGACATTTCAAACACTCAAGACAGTGTTTGACCACATTTCCATCTTGAGGTTTGTTAAAAATACTCCGCCGCGGTTCTTAAGTTTCCTTCTCAATCACCCACCACCCTATTTAAGTAATGTCGTGTATGGAGAATTTGATATTTTATTGAACTGTTGGTAATCCACTACAAAACAAATTCCCAGGAAAATAAATAATGTCTTAGATCACCTGGAGTTTCTGAGAGCTGCTGGTAAGAGTCCACTGTGTTTTAGTACAGAGGAAAATGTGAAGCGGGTCACAGTATCCAGAAGGGGAATATTCACAACCTCACTTGTGTCCCAGTCTACAAAGGTCAATAAATTATGTGCTATATTAATATGTGCATGTTAAACTTCCATGTTATGCAATGGCTTAAGGACATGTAGTAAACTGTGAAATTTCCTGCAAGTGACTTCAGTATATTCCGAACCAAGGAATTTCATGTCATTGCATTTTATTGCCTAGTTGGGAGCCCTGCTTGTGCACAAGAAAGTTCTTACAATGTGACACTATACTACCAGTAGCACAGAAATAATTACCTAACTCTTAATACCAGTATTAGAATTAGAATAACAATAATATTATTATATGACTTGGGTTTGTAGCCGATCTAACGCGTGCTCTGATTGGCTAATACTAGGGCATTATTCTCCCGTAATGCCCACGGGCCGATTACAGGCCTGCAAAAGCAAGCAAAAAGCCAAATAATAAACAACTTATTAACCTCGAACATTCGGTCTTTATGGGAAAATCTCAAACCACGGCCTTGCTGTATTGACCTCGCTATTGCTTGGTCAATACGGAAAGGTCTTGGTCCGAGATTTTCCCATAAAGACCTCACTCTCGGTTAATAAGTAGTTAATAATGATAATTCAATAGTAATAACAATAATAAAAATAATTTATTTCTAGCATATTACACCAGTAAAATCTGAATTTTTTTTGAAAAAAATCTCAATGCTTTTACAAAAATAGTAACAATTTGGGATCCAGTCAAACCTTAACAATAATTAAATATAATGTAGAAATTAAACAAAGAACTATAGTGGATTGACATGCTCAAAGATTAAATAAAAAGAATACCGTACTGCACCTCTGTTTTTTGCATAGTTCTGCATTTTCACCCACAGAGTATGACCAGCATCAGATTCTGGGCCATGAGCCAAATCCAGCAGCAATAAAATGTCAGCAGGAAGATTAAACTTTGTCACTTCTACCTTATCAGGCACTGAGTCATTCTGAAGACTGGAGAGTGATACCACCATGGCTTTTTCTGTCAGAAAAATAAATAGATCACAAGGATCAACACTTTGTCACTCAACCATGACATTCATTATGTTGCAGTTAATTTTTGATCTGAATCATCTTGATTACAACTATAATCAAGTGGTTCATTTTCTTCAGGTTAGTTGACCTTTTTTGCTTAACTGTTCTGGGGCAATACTACAAACCTTTTCCCCCCTAGTCAATTATTATTACTGATAAGGGATAAAATTAATTAAAAAAACAAGTACCTCGTTCAGGATCTCTGTCTTCTAAACCATTCCACAGGAGTGGAGAACTGAGCCACTTTTTACATTCTTTCTCTTCACGAGACTCACCAGGGCCTGCCAGCATGCTGCCTAATGTTTGCCCTACCAGAAGAGCCAAGGCCCTCTCAAGATCTATCAACCACACCCAACTTGACACTGGTTCAGAAAAAGGGAGTGAGGCAGGATCAACCTTCTCAGGAACACCTTGAAGTGAATAGACAACAAAAAAACACTGTAGATTTGCCATGTCTACAATCCCAATAGTACAAAGCTAGTAAAAATGCAGTCAGGATAAAAGAACTTTGGAGGTGTGAATTTACTTACATCAGTTATTTTTGAAAACAAAAAGAAATGAGCTCCCATGGTTCTAACATGATGTTAATACAAAAAATGTACAATAGCTACTGTTCCACCCGGTGTTTTCCATGTTTTGCACTCTCTTGAGCAATAGGCAGGATAAAATGCAGGATGAAAATTAATGTGTGTAATCATAGCAACCTGTTATTTCCAGAACAGAAATTACAAAAACTCTCTAGACTTCTAAACATGTAGATGGGCAAAGCTTTTCCATCATGTCATATTTTAATGAAGCCTTTCTAACAACTGAAATTTCTGATATCAATTCCAAGACAACATGGGAAGTAGCACTCATGCACCCACGCAGCAATGTGAGCAAGAGTATGAAATCCTGTCAGCTAAGCACATGTACACCAAACATCACTCTCTCACATTTTTAAGTTATCCATGCATCTTGCCCATTTAATAATAATGCCTACTACTGCCCATTTAAATTTATTTATTTATCATTAATTTTATTATTTTATTTATTTCTGCCTACCAAACCAAATGAAGCAAATGCCAATGAACAAATCAAAAATTCATTTCTTCTCAAATTGTGGAATTAACATTCATTCAAAATTTGTCCTAAATATTGTCTGGCTTCTCTTCTTCACATGCATACATGAGTGTTTTCTACATCATTCAGCTACATGTAACACTGGTGGCCATTTTGATTGTAACCCATGTACTTTGTCTTTCAGAAATTGGGTTACTACATACATGTAGCCCTGAAAGCAAAGGTCTGCTATAGAATATGCAAAGTTATCTCAGGGCAAATGAATGCCAATCTGGGCAAGTGGATTGTTAAATTCACTTGTACTGACTATAAGTGCTCTCAAATTTAAGTTTCCAAACGTGACTTTGTGAATGGAATAAATTTATATTAATGATCTCTTTTTTCAATTAAAGAATATATTTTCTCTGTTTATAATTAGAGTCAAATCATTTAAGAAAAGCAATACTTAAACTACTTTACACCAGAATTGTACGGTGTGCTGTTTTTATTTACATAAAAATTGGCATTGTTGGTAGCAATCATTCAGTGCACAATGTTCTGTCACTGGTGTTGGTAAATTGTGGTTGGTGAAAGCTAATGTAAATGCTTCTTCAGAATGGGGTGTAACAAAGAAAGCCTCCAAACTGGCCTTTGAAACCTGTCCCAGGCTTGTAGATTTAAAGGGTTGCTAGACCATGCCAGTGGTTAAAGTTTAACAAAGTTTAACAGATGTCAAACTGTCAGATGACAAGCTTACCTTGAATAGGCCACTCTAGTTCTTGTTCCTCTAGTACCACTGCTGCAGGAAGAGCCTTATTTAGTCTGTCTATAGACGGTAGAAGGGCCAGGAATGATGGCAGTAATGGCTTGATGGTCTCCAGTGGCAAGAGCAATAAAGAATGAACAAGTAGAGATAATGTATAACCTGCTACAGACTGATATACTACACCTGAAAATGAAGTATGTTTGACTTTCAATGCTAAAATACATACAGTTGCAACAAGTTACAAGTTTGAATTTATACATAATCTGTCGAACATGTTAACTTTTATAAACATCTTGCAAAACTAAACAATATATACTTGGACTTTCATATGACTTACGACCTTGTGGACTTTCCTCTTCTAATTAACAATTAGATTATCAGCTCAAGATTTCTGTGAGGTGATAGTTGATGAGGCCGAATCAACTATCGCCTCACAGAAATCTAGAGCGAATAATCTAATTGTTTTAGCAGAATTCTAACTGAAATTTCCTTCAAATAACGATTCCAATTATTTCTGGTCTTAGTATTAAACTCCACACTTTAGGAAGTTAACTCAAATGGACTGAATTAATTGTCAATTTGACATTTGCAGTTGTCTATGCGCGCTTATCAGTTTCTATCAAAACTTTCGGGCTTTTTTAACTTCAAGAAACCATAAATCCTCTCCTTTTAGTCTTCTCGAAAATTTGGTTTCTTCATGTTTCTAAATGTTCTTTCAAAACTTCAGCAAAACGAGAAAATGGTTCACTTTATGTCGACCACAACAAGCCACTGCACACTAATGGCTGATAGTGTGCAATGGCTCAGCCAATCAGATTTTAGCATTTGCATTAGTATACTAGTAGAATTGTACTAATTTTTATTGTTAGTAGAAATCTACAAGAATACAGTACTAATGCAAATGCTGCAATCTGATTGGCAGACCTATTATAGAGTATCGGCCATCACTGTGCAGTAGCTACAGGTCATAATTATATGACAGAGTATGATTGACAATGGTAAATTGAAGGAAATTTCAGTAACATGTAGAATTCTGCTAAAACTACGAGATTCTTTGCTCTTGATTTCTATGAAGGTGATAGTTGAAGCCTAATAATTTACTTATTATATCCATTTATAACAGCACATAGTATACATGTACAAGTCAAACTTGGAAATTAAAAAAATAATAGTCAATGGCAATTGACTACGTCTCGGGTTTGCATAACTGTCTCAAACTCTCCCAACCCTCCTTGTGTTTAGATGAGGCTATGTAAACTCGTAAAAAGTGCTCTATTGCTTAAATAGAGCACTTTTGAACAATCATAATATCAAAGTCGCCTTATAACCACTGGTAGCTTATTTCCCAAGCATAAAGATCCCGTCCCAAAAGATCAAGCATGCGGTGTAATTTATTCCATTCCGTGCAAAGATTGCGACAAACTCTACATCGGGGAGACCAAACGGAAATTCAATACTCGGCTCACAGAACACCAAAAAGCGGTCAAACAGGAACATCCCAAGAAATCTGCACTCGCTGAACATTGTTTACAATCTGGTGACACTATCTCACGGGAATCGTCTACAGTACAATATTACGTACATGTACAGTGTAATAGCCCAGGCTGGCAAACCCGACGCCTCTGAGAGGCATGGGAAATTAACACATGCAAAAGTCCACTCAACCAAGATGACGGCATGTACCTGCCTCAAGATTCTGTTTTTTATTAGCAACTATGCGATCGTAAATAAACTTGTTACTTTGTTGTATTTTTATTACCCCTGAAGAAGGCTTATGTTAGTAGCCGAAATGTTGGGACTTTAAGATCTTTTTTTAATAGCTTTTAACTGGTGTAACATTTTATATTTTATTATTTAACTGTTATTTTACAACTCCTACAGCACTACCAACATCAATCCTTTAGAGTCAATTTAACAGTACCTTGGAGCTTATCTCTGATGTAACTAGCTGCTGATCCTGTGTAGTGTGTTAACAGTTTATATGCTTGATCCAATACATCACCAGCACAAGGAAGTAAGAGGAATAAATGGTTCTGAAGAACTTTTGTTGCAGTATCATTCTACAAACAGGAAAAAAGAGAACATAGATTGCGACATCTCTATTTTTTTACAAGCACAATTATAAATTGATAAATCTGACTATTATGTGACCTCAAAGTTTCATTCTTACATGTATACCTCCTTACCTATGGTAAAATCAGGGTGAAAGGTCTATATGACTCCTGACATTCATGGCAATTTCACATTTCCCGTTATCTTTTACTTTCAGACTTCCAAGCTTTATAGCTCAGCAATTTAATTTCCTTGTTAAATCAGCTATGACTGATATAACCTGCAGATCTAAATTCACATTCCAGAAACAGAATAACTCAGTGGCAGCTGTCCATATTTTTAACTGCACACTTTGCACACAATCTAGAGGAACATCCAGGAGTATTTATGACAGAAAGTCTCAGTTCTTGAGAATTAAGTTCAACGACACTTTCTGTAGGACAGCTATTTTGGTTCAGTTGTTATTGCCTGAGGTATGCAGCAGTCACAATTGTTTTGGTCCTACTTACCACTGAGTCTGGACTCTGACAATGTGCTAGCAAATGCTTCAGAAATGACAGCAACAACTGCTGAAGGTAAGGATGATTGTCCTCTTGGACTCTTTTGTTACCGTTTGTGGGCATGACACTGTCACAGACCTCGCTCTCAATGTGAGCTAAATCTTTTTCCTACAAGACACAACATGACAATCTCACTAGTAGAAAAAGGTCTCTCTCAAAATTAAAAAAACTACTTAATAGAATAAAATACAGTAAAGCCCCCCAAAAATGCATGCGCAAAAACTTCTTGCGGCTACTTGCAGGTCATTTACGCTAAAATTCAGCAGGCACAAGAACTTCTTTGTGGTAAGCTTTCCGCTCTGTAAGAACTTTTTTGTGGATTAACTTTCATGTATTTCAATATTCACCGACAAAGAGGCAAGCGGCAAGTAGGTTGGTTTATTTGCGAAAAAACAATGTTTCCACCAGCAGAGAGACAAGTGGCAAGCGGATACCGACAGTCTTCTTCCAGAAGTTGTTTTTATCTTTTGGTTTGATGTTTTCGGGTTATAATTGAAAGGCAGCGGTATGCTTGTCAAATAGGATCAAAATGTTGAAAAGTGATATATATATTTATGACCAAATTTCAATATATATGTCCAAAGTGTAATATATATGTCCAAGGTGTAATATATATGTGCAAAGTGTAATATATATATATCCAAATTTCAATATATGTCCAAATTGTAATATATATATCCAAATTGTAAGATATGTATCCAAATGGATATATATATATACAGTATATTCAAAATGTGAATACATTTATATCCAAATGCTGTGTCCACTGTTCGTTTTATATATAACTTTTTACACTTTCTAACACATTTGCAAACAGTTCGATGTATATATGTCAAGCAATTTTTCAACATACATATATTTTTGCGATAAGTACTCCATGTAAGTGTTCATGAATTGACTCGCATCCCCGCACAAACAACATGGCGACCCAATGGATTCCAAATATCGATTCCTTTTTCGATTCTCTGGTGAAAGTCATACGGGGAGCAAGAACTCACTTGTCCACCGAGCAAGTCGACAGTGCAGGATTCTGGTGCCGCAGACATGACAAATATGAGCGAACTTTGAGGTTGTTGTCAACTAGAGTGGAGGAATCAAGGTCTGATCTGGCAGCTTTTGTTCGGGATTTGGAGATCCTGTTAGATATAATGGGGAATCTTCGAGAAGCGCTTGATGCCCGAAGCCTTCATGGAGACTTTCAGATCGACAGCCAAGATACACACATTTATGATGAGGGTTCTGGGACACCCCACGCCTCGCTTTGCTCGGCACGGGGCGACAAAAAGTGGTGTGTGAGGCTTATTTTTGCAAAACTGTCTCAGAATTAATTTCTATTTGAAGAAACACGGCGCTAATTTATTATGGGCAGAGGAAGAAAAGGAATAATAGAACAAAGCCGGCTGAAGGAAATACCAAAAAGTTACCGCGCCGAAAGAGGAGGGCAATTGGTATATTTTATCAGACAAAAATGAGATATAAAAAAAATACCCGTACCTGAGCAAGCTCTTGAATTTATGAAAAACATGAATCCACAACAGCTTGTCGATATTCTTTTGCAAGATGACTGACACGTCAAAACATCGAGTGGAAATGCGTCTGGTAATTAAATATTCCGTGTATGCATGCAAATTCAGGTTTGTTTACATGTGACGAGGCAAAAATATTTCAAGCATAACGTCACGTCTCAAACAGCAGTTTCATATTTTTTTGCCTCTTCCATCGCCTTTATGACTTCAAATGTTATATCTCTGACTTCTTTTTGCCAAGCAGGCAGCGAAAGTTCGGGTGTGAATCAATACGATCATTTTATATGTTTGTAATTTATTCAAAACACGCATGCGTTTTACAAAGAAGAAAAAAAATGCCCCACATGCCTGATAAAGCTCAGTTTATGCAATATATCTCATATGGGCCAATAAACGATTAGCAACTGATTGGTGGTGTTCTTGGATGCGAGGCCGGCCCCCTCTGATTCCTTAAAAAGCATGTGCATGAAGTTGTTAAGAGTAGAGGGTGAGACCGAGTGTGCGGTGACAACCCCAAGTGAGCCCGCTCCGGCCCAGCACATAACTGGGAGGTGCTCAGAGATCCCCTGGGATCTCAACTCAGTCCCGGAGTATAACTGGGAAGGGACAGCCGCCTTGTCAGCGGCGGGAAAGACCTAGCCGGGGGCTAGGCAAA
>OZ026597.1:8432309-8442309 GCA_964020085.1 Micromussa lordhowensis | reverse complement strand
TACGGCAGTTCCCTCGCTGACAGCCTTACCTCTTCAACAGCCTTTCGTGGTCGGCCCCGGTTACTCACCAGTACCTTTCAAGGTTGTTTCTCAAATCACGGCGGGAAAGTTTGTGAATTTGGAAGATTTGTTAGCAGAAAACATTACCATGCCTGAGCAAGAGCCGCAACTTTGGTTCAACGTCCAGTTAGTGTTGTCGCACACACCGAAAAAACGGAAGCGTCCGATTATGGACATCGCGTCGTGGATGGAAGCCTTTTCCATATTTTATCTCATTCTCTGCTCATCTTTCCCGCATCGATGGAGAGATCTGAAAAGCTACAAGCTTTTAATTCTCCGAACATATCGTCAATTTAGCGGGTTTTGCTGGCTGGACTATGACCGGGCCTTCAGGGAGCAAGCGGCTGCGGAAAAAATCACCGATTGGTCTAAGATGCATGTTCAGCTCTTCAACTACCATACAGCTGGCGCTCAAGTTCGCACTCACCCAACTTCATCCAGTGTTGTCTCATCCCAGGCAGAGGCCTCTGGTAATGCTTCTAGTAAAGTCATTCGCCATTCTTGGAACGCTGGTCATTGCATTGCAGTTAATCCACAGTGTCGGTTTCGCCATGTGTGTAGCAGGTGTTGGGGCACTCATTGTGCTACCTCTTGTACTTCTTCACCATCTTCTTGTGCTCGCCCGTCGGATCCTGAGGAGCCAAAGCGTTGCAAGCGCCATTAACTGTTTTGCTCTTGTTGTTCCCCATACAATGATTTTGAGCTGTTTTTAGTTATTGTCATTGTTCTTTAGTTGTGTTAGTTGACTGGATGCTATTGTGCATCTTTCCTTTTTGAACAGAACCTTGGTCATATTTTTAGTCTGCCTACTGCTAGAGTTTGTTATTATTACTATTCTCATCCTAGGCTCTTCTTTGATGTTGCCTGCTGTGAGGGAAGTTTCTCCACTAAACTTTGAGTTATTTCAAGCTGAATTAACACACTATCCTGATAGGGCTAAGGCAAACTTTGTCCTTCGGGGCATCAAGGATGGATTTAGACTTGGTTGCGATAATCCTGTAATTTTGAAATCTGCTAGAAGAAATAAATTGTCCACTTACCAGCATTCCAGTGTGATCGATGCATAATTAGCTAATGAGGTCCGGCTAGGCCGTGTGGCAGGTCCTTTCGATGCCCCACCAGTGCAAGACCTTCACATAAGCAGTTTTGGGGTGATTCCCAAAAAAGGGCAGCCTGACAAATGGCGCCTTATTGTGGACCTGTCGTCACCGCAAGGCCACAGTGTCAATGATGGAATTGATCCAGAGTCTTGGCATCTCCAGTACATCAAAATGGATGACATTATCCAGATGGTTTCTAAATTTGGCTAAATTTGACATTGAGTCTGCATACCGGAATATTGCTATTCATCCTTCGGACCTACATCTTTTTAAAAAATGTTATAGCTTAATTTAGCATGTAATATAGCTTTTATTTTGCGATATAGTTTTAACATCTTAAATAGTTTTTAATATATTTTTTACTGTAATGCTATTTGTATTATTGTATTTTCTTTCCGAAGTACGATTGTTGTAAAGCGCTATTGGGCTAAAGGGAAATAGCGCTATATAAATAAAGTATTATTATTATTATTATACATCTATTGGGCTTGAAGTGGCGCAATGCCTATTACATTGATCTTGCTTTACCTTTTGGGCTTCTCTCAGCTCCAGCTATTTTCAACTCAGTTGCAGAATTGGGTGAGTGGATTTTGGTCCATAACTACAGCATTGAGGACTTGTTGCATTATTTAGATGATTTCATTTTGGCAGCCCCAGCGAACTCACTGGTCTGTGCCTCCAATCTTCAAGTAGCTGTAGCAGTGGTTGCCAGGTTGGGTCTCCCCTTGCACCCTCAGAAATGCTTGGGTCCAGCCTCTTGCAATTTATTCTGTCCTTGATCTCAGTTCCTTTGACGATGTAATGTTTGGGCCGCCTGTCTATTGGCTTATTTTGTTTTTTTGCGGTCTGCCGAGTTCACTGTACCCAGCTTATCAGCCTTCAACCCAAGCGTCCATTTGTCAGTGTCCAATGTTTCTGTGGATGTTCCTCTCAATCCATCTTGCCTTCAAGTTTTTATCAAAGCTTCTAAAACCGACCCTTTTCAAAACGGGTGTAACATTGATTGGCTTGGGTTCGCCACCTTTGTGCGCCGTCCATGCTGTGGTCTCCTATTTGGCATGGCGCGGTCAAGGTCCTGGCCCCTTGTTCCTTTTAGAAAATGGCCTTCCTCTAACTCGCTCGCTGGTTACAGACAGGTCAAGAGCCATTCTCCTTTCTGCTGGTCTCCCTGGTGATTTTTCTAGCCACAGTTTTCGAATTGGGGCGGCCACTTCTGCAGCAAGGGCTGGTGTTCCAGATCACCTTATTCAGGTCCTCGGCCAGTGGAACAGTGATGCCTACAAACAATATATTAGAATTCCACCTGATCTCATAATTCGGGCAGCCAAATCATTGGTGGTATAGTTTGGTGAGTGTCATTTAATTTAGTTGTATCGCCAAATTTTTGCCTCTTGCTCAATTAACATTTTGGTTTGTTGCACATCTGCTTGTTGCATATTTGCCTGTTGCATATTTGCCTGTTGCACATTTGCCTGTTGCTCATTTGCCTGTTGCACATTTCCCTGTTGCATATTTGCTTGTTACGTATTTGCTTGTTGCATATTTGCTTGGAGGGGGTGCCTCCCTACAGTTACGTACTTGGAGATTCATTGTTTTGGATGGCTGCCTCCCATTGGGTTCTCCTTTTCTCCAAGCACTTACATCTGTCTTTGGAGTTCAGTTATCTTTGGAGGTGACCCATGGGAGGTTGCCATGGTTACCCCCTTTATTTGCATTTTGCCCACATTTGCTCATTACCTGCTTTGCTGTCAATTGGCACCTACCCTCCATTTGTTGATTATTGCCTATCAACAAGTTAAATGAGATTAACAATAATCAGAGTTAACTGGGAGATCTGCTGTTGGCCAGCGGATGTTTGCTGTAGGTATGCGTAGTTGTGCCATTGCTGTGCACTTTTGCCCTGTAAAGCGCTATTGATCTGTCATTGTAAATAGCGCTCAATAAGAAATAAATTATTATTATTATTATTATTATTGTTGTTATTGTTATTGTTATTGTTATTATTATTATTATTACTGTGATATTGCCACTAAGATTCTGTAACTTCAGTTACTGGATACCTTACCATTTTTTGCCTGGTTATCAATCTCTAAGCTTCTTGCCTTTTTTGCAAGGCAAGACTATTTTATGTAAGTTTGTGCACAAGAAATGGAGTCAGCAGGGCATATACATAAAATTGGTTAAAAGAGAATATTATGGTTTGCTCATTCATTTTCTAGATTCTTAGTGTCTATACCCCCAGAAACCAAATGTGAATGCCCCAAGATACTCTACAGAAGTAATGAAGGATGTTGTACTTGCAAGCCATGCGTGAAAAACAAAGACATTGCAATTTTGATTTTTTTTACCTAAGTGACCCCTACTTTGCCACCCTGATTGTGTGTTAGCCAAATATGACTGATAGTACAACATGCAGACCTCGAAAACAAAATCCCATTCCACTTAAGACGTACTTGAACGACGAACCCCCTAAAAAATACTGTAAAGATTTGATGCAGTTGACCGAAACCATGACTGTTTAGTTACCATGGCAGTCATTAATTTTGAATTATCTGTTATATCCACAGAGCTGCAAGATTAACTACAGTGGATAGAGCACATACCCAGTGTTTGGGACGTCATGGGTTTGATTCCTGTTTTTTCTATGTCCCATGCTTGTGTCATGTTGATCAATTCACCTTTCACATTTCATCCCTGAGCTTAAAATTCACCATCTTTATTCACTTATCTCAAGAAATACATGTATTTCCTCACTTTCAAGGACTTTTTAAGAATCTGGTAAATTTCTACAGACTTTTCAAGACCTGTGCACACTACAATGTACATGTATGTGCTATCTCAAGATTCTTGAGCATATTTCAATGAAAGAAGCTCTTGATGCACTTATTGAGATATTGAGAGTTTTAATGCTTATCGCAGTATACATGTATATAACCAAATTTACCTCTCCTACAGTCAGAGAATCCCAGCTATCTGGTGCTTGAGGAAGTAAACTATGCAAAACTTCCATTCTCTCAGGTAAAGGTGGCAAGAGCAAAGATGCACCAACTGATAATGCTTCATTCACCGCCTATATGAAAACACAAAATAACACAATCAGAGTATAATTGAAGGGCTGTAGGCATATCTGCCATATGTCAAATTTTAGGTTATATTTTGCTTTTTTTGCTCTGAATTGCCAGAAAAAGGTTACAGAACAGTCTAATTTACTCTGCTCTACAGCTCTATGCTGCTCTACGCCATTTCTGCTCTATGGCTCTACGGCTCAATGGCTCTACACCTCTACAGCTCTATGGCTCTATGCCTTTACAGCTCTATGGCTCTCCAACTCTATGGGTCTACAGGTCTACGCCTCTACACCTCTACGCCATTACTTCTCTATGGCTCTACAGCTCTACGGCTCTACACCTATACTTTCTATGGCTCTACGGCTCTATGGCTCTACGCCTCTACTTCTCTCTATATAATAATCTTTACAGCTCTGAGATCACACATTTTTGGCAAACATAAATTTTGTGAAATACAAGGTTGTATTAATGTACAAACTTTCTGAAGGAAAGTAAAATAAATGGTAGTGCTACAATGTACTGAATGAAAGCAAAATAAACCATCAATTGAAGAAAAGAAGTTTAACCTTAAAAAAAACCTTATGGGGAAAAATGACCTACCGGTAGTAAGATATACAAAGAGAGCGAAGCAATTTGCATTCAAAGCATGTAATTTCTTTGGAGTTGCTTCAATATTTCATAATAATTCCGTTAACCGTATCTTCCATTTTCTATTACAGAACTCTTTTAGAGGGTACAAGATCAGTGCAGATGAAACACATTCTGTTTGTCTGGTGCAAGTGTCACAAGGCGTATTAATACTGTGCAAGTGTTTCAGCAAATCTTTCTAATCTTTGTTACTTGGCTGGCTTCAAATCTCTAAGTAAACTTACAACTCAAATGATGCTATGATAAAGCACTTTCCTGGTCTGCAATGCTCTGTGATTGGTTAAGATGAACTACACTTATTTTTGTGATTGGTTAAACTAAGTTGTTTTGGAATTGCAGCCGAACTTAGCAATGGCGGCGTTCTTTAATCCCCCCAACAATGTTCTTGGTTTGGCTAGGAGAAACCTATATAACTTCTAAACTGGACGGTTCACTTTAAACATTGGCAAAAGTGAACTTAGCTATGTCTCTTTTCATCCCAATCACTAACATTGCAGAGACTGGACGAGTTATATTTTACAAACGTGATCTGTTTTCATAATATCATTTCAATAGAATAAAGGCGGTAGGATTAACTTAGTAAATATTTTCTGTTAATGAAGTAAACTAATTAAAGTGGTCTATTGTTCATGAGACAAAAACAGTTAAGAAAATGAAATGAGAATTAAGTTCACATTTCTCTCTAAGGTGCGAGATTGCAGAAAAACACCTTGCATCTCATTTGCACCTCATTAAAAAACAAAACAGCTCATTGTATGATGCCTCGTTCTTTTGAAAACTGAATTAATTTTCTGCAATCCCGCACCTCACTCACATTTCTTAACTTTACTTTTCCCTGACTAGTTTGTTTGGCTTTCTCTGAGCATTTAAGAGCTGGAATACAGGACAGCAAACGTATGAGATCAATCTTTAAAACTTAAAGGGGCTCAGTCACGGTATTTTAAAAATTACCGTTAAATTGAAGGAAACCTAAAAATAATACTTTACAAAGATAGAAAATCATCAAAGAGATGATAATAAACCATAAAGGAACACAAATGGTCAAGGATGGAGAAGATTGACATAGGTTGCAAACAACGATTTTGAAAAGTTTAGCTAAACTTTTCAAAATTATACAGGTGGAATTATACAGGTGGAGAGCTATGAAATGCATGCAGTAAAGATTGAACGCTGCTGTTTTCTTTGTGTGGAACCTTTTCTTGTAATTTTAATTGAAGGAACAAAATATCAATATAAACCTAATTGCACTTATAAAATTTTTAATAAAATATTCATCAAAACCTAATTGCACTTAGACAATTGTCAAGAAAATTTGCTTCAACTAATCATTTTCAGTTTCCAATCATTTACCAACTTCATGGTGATATTGAAATAAAACTCTATTTTCTATGGTGATGTTTCTTAACTAAATTTAAACATTATTGCTTAATTGCTCTATCACGACTAGCTCTCTGTACCCTATTTAGATCTAAAATGCATTGCCTCTCTCCAACCAGGTATATCAATGGGTACCGATGAGCTTAATGCTGGGGGTAACCCTACAATAATGGACTAGCATCCCATTCAGGGGGAATAGAAATAATCTTAGTCACTTCATGCGACCTGATGGGCTACTTGGCTGGCATGGAGACGTTTCCTACCCAACCTTAACAATAGTGTTTAACTAAACATAAACACAAAACTCTTGAGAATATACAAGTGATTCGTAGGGAATTTTATTGTATAAAACTCTCAAGCATTGCCTAAAAAGGATATATTCATGTAAGAAATTTGTTGGCTCTTGTATGTTGAAAAACGACTACAATTTCCTCCGATACATCAATTGATTTCACACTAATATTAAGTTTCACATTATCGAGCATGCTTGTATTGCTCCCTTTCAGATACGTTCAAGAAATTGTGAACTAGAAAGCACATTAAAATCAGCAAAATTCTTAACTTAGGTTTGTCAGCATCTTTGGCAATAAGGATACTCTCTGTAGTACTGAAGTGTCAATGCCTATTTGTAGCCAAATACAGAAAAATGTAGTAGAACTTGTGCTTGGATTACATTTTTTTCCGACATAATTGAGCAATCATTCAATTCCCTTGCAGTTTTCATTACTTTGTTTGGGCACTCAACTATGTAAGAGTGCGTTCCTTTGCTGTGCTCTGGATCAGAATAAGTGATTAAAGATAACTCGGATAATGGTTCATCAAAGGTCCAATGGATTCAATCTGGTCAAGGATACATCAGATAAAAGATACATGTATTTGCAGGGCAAGCAACCCAAGGGAAGCATTTTTAATTGATCGTTGAGCAAAAGCCCCCGAAAAAAAGAAAGGACGGGGAATACCAACAAAAAACACCAAGCAAAAATAATTAAAGGCAAGATGTTACTTTTCTTTAAAGTGCCTATGAAATGAAATTTTCGCTTATTGTTTTATTCTAAATTATTGAAGTCTATGATCCTCTGATTCGTAATTTTCGACAAGCTTGTACGAACTTTTTCTCGAGCTTCAAAGTTGGCCAATTCGAGTCAAAATGTGCGACATTCCGCGCATGGTCAAAATATGCAAATTAGTACGGTTGACGTTATAATGTGTGTAAAACGTTCAAGCCATCATAGCATCTGAGGGGAATAAGCGAAGGAGTGGAAAGTTTTTCGTTACCGGAGGGCCTGTTTTAGCGAGCTGCAAAACACCACTTACATGGAAGGCACTGTCTTGTCTGTCTTTTGAACAAAGTTTCTATCGACGGCTTTTTAACAGTGGAGATCGTCTGTAATGGAGAGGTCTTAATAAAGATTCAGTGGTGGTACTCTCAAGTCTTTACACGAACAGAAACAAACCGAAACGGAGCGAAGAGTTCAATTGAAATAATACTGGCCTCGCATCATTGTGATTTTGCAGGCATGCATGATTTCGGCTGTTGATTTCTTGCAGACTTGTTATCAGAACATGTTCGCACAATAATCCTAATGCAAAAAATGCGATAGCAAATATAGAGAAATTTGTTTCGACAGAGCTTTTATAATAACTCAGAGCCGAAAAATATAATGTTTGCCTCGGGTTGCTTCAAGACGTTTTAGGTAGGATCTACGGAGGGAGAGAGGGAGAAAGCGAAAAAAAAAAAAAACCAGCCCACGTTGGAAAGAACAAGAAAATAGTACACTGCATTCGAATCGTGTTTGGTTTGCCTTATAACTATCAACCAAATTTACCACTGAAGATGATTTAAAAGCCATTGGAGCCAAGCCGTTCGGTTTTAATAGCGCGATGTCTTTGGGTGACAGTTTCGCGATACAAATCGGGAGTCATGTTGCAAAACCAGACAAGGAGTAAACAAGACGACTCAGTTGAAGCAATCCGTGGTATAACACGGGATTGCTTTACTTTTCGGTCTCTGTTTTTGATGCACCCAACAAGCTGGCAAGTATTTATCATGAACGAGCGTGAGAGCGATTACAGAATACTGGGCCACTTCGGTCCAACTTATTTACATGTGTCGAAGTTCTTTGTAGAACGAGGCATAATACAATAGATGCTATTGTTATTCAATGACATGCAAATAAGTGGCCCTGTATTCTGTAGTTTAGCCGAGAACTGGCCACGGCAATGGATTTAACAAAGCAATTATGTATGTCCTCCCGTCCAAGCAGGAAAGGGAAATACTGTTTGAAGCAACTAGAACATGCGTTTGGTTGAAACTTGATGTTTGCAACATGTGTGTGAGATTTGCAACACAACAGCGACACAAGTGGTTTAATAAATCATCAGGTTAAATATTTTGCCAAAGTGAACAGCGCCTTCACCATTTCCTTACAGGGGAGGCATGGCAGATTTCTAGTTTACCAATTTAAGACTGTTTCCTTGTTTTCGCATCGAGATTCTAAGGTCACAAAGCATATACCATCTTCTTTGTTCTCGTCTTCCTCAGTCATGTCTCCTTCTTCCACGACCCAACTCTCTAGCGCTGAACGATCGAATTAAAAGAGCCTTCCCCTTCTACCGCCAGCTGCAGCGACTCAACAGCAATCGAATATCATGTGTTACTGGATAATGCATCATTTAAGAACATTTCCACTGAATAAAACCGCGAAAAAGACTGCTCAGTGAGTGCTAATTTTGTAGGAAATACACTGACACAAAGTGAAGCAATCGAAACTTACACAACTTATGACGTCACGAGTTCCAGGCCTCAAAAAACAACAATTGCATTTTTTGCCAACTTTGGAAGGATAGAAAAATTATTTTGCGTGCCGGACCAGAGCTTAAATTCGAGAATTATGAATCAGTGCAACATAGACTTCAATTTTCTGGAATAAAAAAGGGGGCCAAAATTTCATTTCATAGGCACTTTAAACATTAATTAAGATGTAAGTATTCTTTGAATATAATTTTATTTGAAAAGATTAATGTTTGCAAAAAGAGAGATTAGTAAAACTCCTTACTACATGTACATTACAGTGTTTCATATTGTTCATTTATTATAATAGCTTAAGACTTGAAACCTTCCAGCATGTCTACATTGAGTTGAAGATTATCCTATACTGTAGCGTAGAGGTAGAGTAGATTTAGAGTAGAGTAGAGTAGAGTAGAGTAGAGTAGAGTAGATTTAGAGTAGAGTAGAGTAGAGTTGAGTAGAATTAGAGTTAGACTCGAATAGAATAGAGTAGAGTAGATCTAGAGTACAGTACAGTAGAGTCTAGACAAGACTAGAGTGTACTGAAATGTAAAGAGTATAGTAGTAGAGAAAGTAGATTGCCCTAGAAATAAAGGAAACAAAGTCTCACGATGCAACATTCTATAAAGAGATGTCTACATTACTCTTGTCTACTCTTCTCTACTTTATGGCTACTCTATGGCTTTACTCTACTAATTTGCTCTACTCTAGACTAGAGTAGACTCTTTTGCAGAGAGGAAGAGAAGAATTCACTAGCAATAAAGAAACCAAAATCTTGCGATGCAATTGTCTACTCTACTCTAGTCTACTCTAATATACGGCTTCTCTATGGCTTTCTACAACTAGTTGCTCACTAGAGTAGAGTAGATTTCCCTGGCAATAAAGGAACCAAAGTCTCGCCATGCAACATTCTACTTTACTATAGTCTATTCTGCTCTACTATATGGCTCTATGGCTTT
>OZ026597.1:8392309-8427309 GCA_964020085.1 Micromussa lordhowensis | reverse complement strand
CGGAGTTTTAATTTGTAATGAAATTTATTTTGACGCGCCAGACATGAACAGTGCTTGCGAGCGAACTTGAATTATGTCGTTTTCAAAAGAAACTGATTCTTACCTCTTATTCTGTAAGGCGTAAGAAAGTGCTTTAAATGGGAAATGTTTCTTTGTTTAGCTTTTAATGGAAACGAAATCTATATTGACGAGACAGACATAACAAACTTTTGCGAGCGTTGTATGAAAAGTCAGACGGGCGATGCGTCATGTGTGACAACAGATTCTTTTGATGATTTCTCTATGGGAAGTTTTGAATTTTCATATCTCTGGTTTGAAACGAAATTCATTTTGACACGCCAGACATAAAGAGTTTTTGCAAGCGAATTGCAATAATGACAAGCGACGCGTCATGTGTGATAACAGATTCTTTTGCCGATTTCGCGACAGGAAGTTTTTAAATTTTCGTATCACTGGTTTTATAAGGTGCAAGAAAGACATGCGACTCGCGTCGACTTGTGTGACAATTCTTTTGACGATTTCGCAACAAGAAGTTTTGACTTTTCATATCTCTGGTTCTACAAAGCATAAGAAAGTGCTTAAAACGGGAAAGGGTTAATATTTTAACGCGTCCGACGTAAATATTGGGCGAGGAAATTGTTGCCATGTTGTCTTAATCAAGACACATGACACGTACGTCATGTGTGAGTTTGGAGTTTTTATCCTTCAGTTCTTGACGGTGTAAGCATACAACATAATGTAATTCAGCTTGAATTCGAGAGCATCGATGCTGTGTCTGGCGAAACATGATGACAAACAGCTATCAAAACTAACAATAAAATAACTACAATAGGCGAACACTAGGCTAACTCATAAATACTAATGACTTGGGTATGTGCGCGTATTTCATGCGCGTGTCAAAGACGCAGACGCGTGCGTGTTTGACACGCAGGCGCGTTTTACATGCGCATTTTGGGCCCAATATCTTCGACCTGTACTGTAGTTTGGTGGACTTTTTTCCGTACTTCTGGTGAGAAAAATGCTGATCATTGAATAAGTGGTTGGGAGCTGTTCCACATGGCAAAGAGACAAGCACCAAGCAAGTAAAATCAACAAGCTTTTTTCCAGACTGGTTGTCTATTTTAATGCTCGGTTAAGGTGATTCCCTAGTTTTGCATTGCACATCCTTACTGCGCATGATTTTTGCGTCATTAGCGCGCGCAAATGAGCGCGCGCGGGTACAAAACGTAAGAGATTTTCCTCAAACTAAGCTTGATAGCGAGATAAATGCTTGTTTTCTCTTAAGCAAGCACGGTGACCCCCACTTTTTATTTTATAAATTCAATGAGAACAATATCCTCAATAACTGAGAAAAAAATTGGCAGAAATCTATGGCTACTTTTTTGGCAAATGAAATAAATGCTACAGATAGAGACGTAACGGGCCCAACAGAGCAAGTCCAAATTATGTTTCCTTTAAAGGATAAAAATACTAATTAATGATGCTAGGTATTTGAAGCCATTTTTTCTGGGACATAGATGAATAAACAATCAAAGCAAGTCGAACTCGGAGTGATACAACATGCCGCATTAGAAAATAATCGCGCTTATTTGTTGCGCAGGGAGATCACCAAAAGTCACCTTAATAACCGCATTTGTCAGCATTGTGGCGTGAAAACAAGTGCGGTGACCCCCTCTTTTTATTACGTTTTTAATATCTCCTTGTCTTGTAACATCAACATACCAAGTTTCATCAGAAATCTATGGTGGGATATTTTACTAGGAATCACCTCAAGGAATATTTTCATCTGTTATTGTAAAAGTAACCTTAATCGATTGGCTCTGAATTTGTTACTGGGTTTGTGATCAATGTTACATTTACAGTTTGCCAAGGTCTCACATCAATGTTCTTCAGTAATGTCATCACAACATGCTCTCGACTGGATGGCTGAGAAAAAGATTTCAAAGAGCAATAGTCACATAGAATAATGTGAATAGGTCACTCTAAAATACCTTGAGTCAGAAAATGAACATGTGAGCTGTTCTTGCTGCATTCTTACACTATTTATCTCCAAGAAGTTCTTCAACACACCAAAAGTTGATTCACCCAAATCCACACAGTAGGGACGATGCCAAGAAACTGATTGCCTGTAACAGGAAACAAGGTGATTAATGTTGCCATGCAAGGTTGGATAGTGAAATTTCCCCAAGCTCCTTGTTCCATGTACTTTAGATTTGCTACCAACATGAAAGGGACTTCAAGGAGTGGGAGAGAGAATGATTAAAAGGCCAGTGTAGCAACAATGTGTCAGTGATTGAAGGCCCTGCAGGTTAAAACACAACTATGAGTAAAATCCTATGTCACATGAAAACTATGGCTTGCATTTGTAGCCAATATAACACACACTCTGATTGGCTAATTCTAGGGCATTTTTCTCCCATAATGCCCACAGGCTAATTGCGAGCCTCCAAAAGTGAAGCAAAAAAACATATAATAAAGAACTCATTAACCTCAAATGTATGGTCTTTACAGGAAAATCTCAAACCTTGGCCTATTGACCTCTCTATCACTTGGTCAATACAGCAATCTCCTGGTTTTAGATTTTCCCGTAAAGACCTCACTCTTGGTGAATAATTTGAGATGTTTGTAGAGAACTGCTTTGGGGAAATAAAATATAAATTATCTTTTCATAAAGTATTTAGACAACTAAATCATGTACACAGTAACTGCACCATCACACTCTAATCTAACTTGCATCCTTTTGTACACATCATTATACATTGTGAACATGTATGTATGTGTAGTTTTACCATGTATGTATGTGTAGTTTTTATAGAGTCTTGGCACAGTTAGTGATAAAACTGTCTTCTTACAAACATTCTGTTTGCCTTGCACTTTACATCAAGTAATTTTGTAATGCAAATTCTTCATCCTCAGTGCCTGTTCAGCAACACAATAAATAACTACAGGAAGAATACCTTTCAGATGGTAAAGCAGTCCAAGCCAAACTATGAGAAGTTCCAGCAACAATCTGATGAACAGGCATGCCATCTAAACCAACAACCTTGGCTGGTTTTGGAACGGGTGTATTACAGTGTCCTTGGCCACACTGACCCATTGAGTTATTTCCCCAAGCATATACTTGCAAATCTTACCAAGAAACAAGCAATACAAAGCACATGTTAATTATCAAGTTGTCTCACAATGTAGTCACTCATCTCAACTGGTTATGCAACACCATTTTTATCACTGAGAAGTCAGTGCTTTCAGTAACACTTAACCCCTTCCAGAGCTCCAGCAGATATTCTGTTATGAAACATCATCTATGTTAGCAGTGGGAAGTTTTGCTATTGGCCTCTGTTACAGCTGTCTGACAGAGATGTCACCAGTGCAGCCACCAACTTCAAATCTTATTGAAACCAAAGCAAGTTTTTTGTTTTGTTTTTAATTACATGTACTTTTGTTAATGTACTTATTATGTCTTTACCAGGTCATGGAATTGACACAAAAGTAACCACTACACCAACCTTTAGAAAGTGCAAGACAGTGGCTGTCTCCCACTGCAATATCAATAACACAAGTTGACTGCAGTTCATCAATTAACCTTGGCCTTGCTGATGTAGCATCCACAGAGCCCGTCCCAAGACATGGACCACAACCCCAAGCAAACACCTGTGTACATGAGTTCAGAAAACATCCTGTAAGAAAGTAACCACTAATTGATGCCCTTCTACTGTAACTAGATCTATAGAAACACAAGTTGACCACATCGAGACTTGTGCCCTTCCTATTTACACTTC
Organism: Micromussa lordhowensis; assembly: GCA_964020085.1. Classification (NCBI taxonomy): domain Eukaryota; kingdom Metazoa; phylum Cnidaria; class Anthozoa; order Scleractinia; family Lobophylliidae; genus Micromussa; species Micromussa lordhowensis. The sequence continues at coordinate 8,423,530 of OZ026597.1, read as the reverse complement.
CTATGTAATGATGATGCAAGAAAAGAGAATTTACCATTCAATTATTAAAATACATGTAAGTGTCTGAGTGACTTTCCCTCTTTTTACATTGTACCTAGCATTTTTTTAAAGTGCCTATGAGGTAAAAAAATTATTGCTGCTTATTTGAAAGGCTATTCAAAATAAAGAATGGCATTTTCCTTTTTGGAATATCTTCTTTCATTTTAGACATATTTATATTTTTAGTATTATGCAAATGACAAAAGCAATGATGTCATAAATTGTTTAACTAACACAGTAAAATACTGAATCAAGAATATTTCTAGAAATATTAGAGCGGTGCTCTTCAAGCTTGGCACCAGAAATGTACATCGCAAAAGAAACAAAAATCTATTGTGCTGCCATGGCGACAGTTTTGCGACTGGTCCTGTGTTAATTAAAACTGAAATTCTCATATTTTGTCCTAACCAAGGATCATCGTGGACTCCCAACAATCTACTGAGAAGAGTTAAACAATATGGGCATGATGTATGTTCTGTAAAGGACCCTGTGCCACTTTAAAGGGTTGCAAATGGGGATATTGGTTTTTGACAGAAAGAGACTGGAGCCACTGGGTCAGTGTATTCTATAACAACATTTCTAGATGTATTCTAAACAATAATTTTGCCAGTGAGTCATTTAACCTGTAACAGGGTGTCAGACAAGGCTGCCTGCTGTCCAACCTACATGTACTTTTTGTCATTGGTACAGAGATTCTCGGCTGTGCAATAAGACACTTGAGTTCCACCAAAGGGTTTAAAATTGAATCTCGAATATGTCTAAGACTGGCAAAGTATGATGATACCAGCATTATTATAGAGATGCTCAATCCATTCACAATCTCTTTGACCTGCTTGCAGTGTTTGAAAAGTGTTCCGGGCTGAAAATGAACCAATCAAACTCTGAACTGCTATGGTTAGGATCAAAACATTTCTGTAAAAATAAAATTTTAGATCTGACTCTGAGTGATGAACCTATTCTTGCACTTGGTGTTTATTTCTCTTACAATGAAAAGAAGGCTGAACAAAATAACGTCTTTGACAAGCTGGGTCCTTTGGTAAAAATACTTAATATCTGGTCATCAAGAGACATCACACTCTATGGAAGAATCAACTTAGTTAAAACTTTAGCGCTTTCAAAATTGAAATTTGTTTGCAATGCACTTAAAACTCCAGTATTGTTTTCATGCAGACAAAGTTAACAAAATAATGTCTGACTACATATGGAAATACTAACAGCCAAAAATTAAGAAAGACTAGAGAAGAAGGTGGGACTCAAAACGACAGATTTTACAACTTTCAATAAGGCGTTAATGTTATGCTGGGTGAAGCAGTTTTGCTCAACTGACGAGTCCCCATGGAAAATAATTCCAAACTTTTTGCTTTCTAATGTAGGTGCTTCATTGGTCTTTTGGTGCAATTATGACATCAACTACATGTATGTGAAAGTAAATGATGATCTTCCAAATTTTTAAATGACACTATGCTGCAACAAAAAAAGATTCTCTGAAGCAAATCACCTGGAAAAACAGCTTTATAAAAGTTGGTAAGTTGTCGGTGTTTCATGAAAACTAGCATTGTGCTGGCATTGAAAAGCTGTCCTGTCTCTTGTAGATGAGAATAAGTGCAAATTTCTTACTTTTGATGGTTTTCAGCGAAAATTTCAACTAAAATTCAACTTCTTACAGTATTATGGCTTGTCGTCTGCATACCACAGCATTGGAAAGATATGATAAAGCTTCCAAATTCACAAGAAGCCACTGCTTCTACCATTGACATCGATGGGTTGTCTTGCAAAACACTTTACAATTTATTGATTTCAAGCAAGAACCTCCCTCCCCAACTTCTAACAGTCAACTTACCACATGTGAGACAGCAACAAAAGACACTTAATTTACTCTTTGCCATTTCGAGTAACAAAAGAAATTAAACTAGCCATTTTTCAGTATAAAGTCATACACAACATATTATGTAAAAATTATGTAAAAATTTCAAGTCCTGACTGTTTTGTTCTAACATTAAAAAAAAAAACAGCAAACCTATCTTTGTTGATTTCCATTAGCAGTGTCTTTTTTGGTCAAAATTTACACATTCATTGGTATTCTTCTCTTTGTAAGAAAAAAAAACATTCTCTTCAAATATAAAATAATGTATGGTGTTTTAAATTTGTTTTGTTTAACCCTAAACCACCTTATTCTTATTGGCAAACACTGTCTTTACATTTGTTCCCTTAATAGTACGAGATACCAATTTGTGGATTTCGCCAACCTTGTGCAGGAAAATTAGAGCTTGAAAAATATATTGGGATCTCCACCAACAAATATAGTTCCTTTCTTAAGGACGTTCGCGCTAATTGTTTCTGCACATCCTTACTGCGCATGCAAATTCACATGCCACGTCGTCCATGAGCGCACGCGCTAAGTCATAAAATAAACAAATGATAAGGCAGATGGCCATTGCTAGAGCTTTGACTGGATTTAACAATCTTGGACGTTCGGTGACCCCAATGTTTCTTTCGATGGATCATTTTCTCTACTGATTTTCTACGTTTAGGGAAAAAATGAAAAAATGTATCGACTAGAAGTTTAAATTTTTGGCAAAATGCACCATCGAATTCCGTTCTTACTGGTTCTTCGTGCATCTGTGCGGTGGTCTCAAATGCCTCTTAAAGGGTTAAATTTTGTGAAAACATTAGTAAGGTTTGGAATTATTTACGCAGCAGACCCACTTCTACAAAATATGACTAAGATCGTTTGCCTCCGTTGACTCACCTTCGATATTTTTAACTATAAACCCCTGTAAGACTGTGCTCGATGATACATGTATGCGACAATTTTTCGAAATCAGTATAGTTTACCACACGCTTTATCTCTGAAACGAAGACGGTGACCCCCAAATTTTTTTGCATTTCTGGTACAAGTAACTCATTATCTGCCTGCAGTAAAAATTTAAAAAAATTCTATCAACTGGAAAAATTTCGCGCGAACGTCCTTAAGAAATGGTCTTGCTTTAGTTTCAAATAATTCTAATCCAGTCATCAAGGCCGATAAACCAAAATATTTTGGTCCACAAACATCTACGATGATACCTTTTCCTGTATATAGAAAGAAAAGTGAAAGAAAACCTCTAAGGCTCTTTTTTTTTGCACTTTTTCTCTTTTAGGTTTGTTTCTTTTGTTTTTCTTTGTTTTTTAATTATTATGTAAGTGCATATGTTTAACTCCTAGAAGTATTGCAAGTATTTTTTCAGTCTTGTTTTTTCGTTGGTAACTTCTATGTTTATGCAATTTATCTATAATTAAAAAAAGAGCATTGTAAGTAGACCAACTGTAATTTAATTAGCAGCATTATGTTGTCATATATGTATTGTAAGTAGTGAATGTGGTGTAAGTAGTCCAAGTAGTAAATATATTGTAAGTGCAAATGTAAGTATAATATGAGTACTGTAAGTAGTATAAGTGTTCGTCTTGTAAATAAAAAAATGCACTTAATTATTTCAATGAATATTGTACATGTCATCCAAAATATTCCACTTACCAGCCCAGTAGAAGTGAGAGCCAAGCTAAACTGACTTCCACAGCACACTTTCTTTATCACTAAACCCTGTAAACCTTCAATCACCTTTGGCTTATACACTCTGTTTGTATCCCCATGACCAAGTTTACCTTGAGGAAAAAGATATTTAATCATATTCATGAAAATGGAAATGATGAGCGGAGAATGTCTCCCAATTTCTCCAGGGAGACATTTTGGTCTAATGTTTAACATGTTGGAATCCAGTTCAAGTTGTTTGGGTTTGAGCCCAAGCTAGGGTCATTGTGTTGTGTTTCTGGGTAAGACATGTTCCTCACACAGTAAGTTACTAACAAATAATTTAGAATGCCGGGAGGAGCAATATTCCTAGTCAATTAAGGATGGTGCCCTGCTTGTTAGTATGCACATGTGATTGTGGGATGTTTATAAACAGCCAATAGGATCCTTTGTTGTGCATTGTGAGAACTTTGTAGACAATCACAAATAAAACATGTTTTAGCGCCCAAGTTGTTGTTGCTACATGTATGTTATAAAAGAATTGGCTCATTCTTTTAGCTGTGCATATATCAGGTTATGGATGCACTTGGGAAGTGGGGGAGAGCACTCAAAAAGGCGACAGTTGCTCTCGGCTGTGCCTCAAGCAACTCTTACTCTTCTCTCATGCTCTCCATGAACATGTACATGACGTGTTAATGAATACAAAACTTAGTGGACAAAAACCAATTTAATGGGCTTTTGCCACCAAATTTATAAGTAAAAGAAAAGCTGCACAAAAGAGAACTGAGAATAATTTACCATTGTCACCACTTCCAAAAGACCACACTGTACATCCATCCTTAGAAATACATATTGTATGAGCACTGCCACATGCAACTTGACCAACATGACTGACATCTTTGACCAAAGTAGGCACGTTTCTACTATTATTGTCTCCACAACCTTAAAAAAACAACCTCTGTTAAGGTGTCAGAGTAATACACCATTATCATGTTAGAGGATATACATGTAACACACTGGTAAAAAGATAGAGTAACCGTAAATCCTCGAATTAGCACCTGGGTGCTAATTTCAAATTTAAGAAAAGTGGGGGGGGGGGTGTGCTTATTTGAGGAAGGTGCTTAATCAAAGGGGGGGGACTTATTTAATTTCTCCCAAATCATGGTCAGATATAATCATTTTATTGCGGGCGACCAGCGGAGCCCGCAATCCTAATCTCAACATTGGTTTCAAACGCATGCGCGGCAGTTATATAGCCTTGCAGTGACTCGAATTTAGCAAAAAAAGTCGTCCTTCCAAATATTTGTCCTTAGGGACACTAAGAACCAATGAAATGAAAGGACGTAATTTTAGCACAGGCGCTTTGACCACGCGAGACAAACACGAAGCAGCAGTAATTTGAGCACAGGCGTTCTGATCGCGCTAGAAACCAACACCAAGCAGAAGACAATTCTCACCAAAGCATAGCTGTTTCACCTTCCATAGTCAATGATCTTTAATGTAGTTGAAGGGTCAAATAATATGTAAATTTCGCCTTCTTGAAGCTAAGAATGTCAAGAACCATGTGCAGTTCATGCAGAAGTGGCGGTCCATAAATTGGAATGCACACAACACAATTTTATCACGTGGACGACGTCTATTTCGTCGAAGAATCACGTGCAGCTCATGCATAGCTGGCGCGCCGTCCAATCAAAATCGAGCGTGTGAACTTGTGATCGGAACGTTTCCTGTCCGTGTCTGTTGTTGTCGGGTTACATCAAATGACCTTGACTAAATCAATATGTCCATTTTATAATCAACAGTGTTTTTATTTACAACGTGAAAAAATAACCATTTTGTCAAACCCAACACAAAATAATACTAGTGTATAATCAAACTGGTGTTACTGTTTCACAAGGTCAGTAAAACCACTCTTAGGTCCCTTTGTCTCGTTTTAGGGAAAACAGTCACCCACACTATGCAACCCTTTATTGCCCTGCAAATATAAATGCCCAAAATGGAAAAAGAACACTACGTCACTGTTTTACAATGAATTTGTTAACCTCCGTGAAACAAATCATGCATAGCCCGCACTTCTCCTAACCTGTGGTTATTACTAGTTTTTTATGTATGTATGTGTCAGATCCTAAGAGGTCTCAGAAGGATCCTGTCTCTCTTGAAGAACTACGTAACATAACCCTTTTAGCTGGTCTAGGCCTGCTGCACAAGGTTGGTTGGACTTTGGGCAATGAATCAGCATCTTGACTACCATCTGATACAATGGTCAATTCGCAGCGCTTGAATGATTCAATAATCACTTGCTTGTGATTGAACATGTCCAAAACTACACATCCTCTGTTGTCTCAATACTCTTCCATAAAACAGGGGGAGGGGAGGGAGCACTTACTAGAGGAGATGCGCTTATTTTAAATTTTGATTGATTGGAGGGTCGTTAATTTGAGGGGAGGCGCTAATTCAAAGATTTACAGTATGCAAAATATTTTACAAACAAACGCAGCCAGGGAGTGAGTAAAATACACAAGAATACTAAATATACAAGAATATTAAATTCATATCTTCAAGCCACTGTGTACTTTGCTTTTTTTTATTATAGACAAACTGACTGCTTACACAAACAACTGTGAATCAAATGTGGCTATGAGCCACTCAACTTGGAAAATGGATCATCTGTAAATAGTGACAATTTTGATGACACTGACTTGAGGTTTTAATCCATAGGTTAAGTTAAAGTTAAAGCCCACTGGCAAAATGCAATTTGAATTCTCTTTTTCATTCCATATTTTTCGTTCTTTATTTTCCCAGATGATATCAGTATTTTTTTTCTTTCTTTGTTACATGTACCTTTTGAGAAACAAAGTATCCAACGTAGAGCATAATACCACAAGGATAGCACCGCGTCTCGTCCGCTCAACAAAGTTAAGCCCTGTTCAGCGGGGTTTATGCTTTGATAGGTTACCAAATATGAATACTCCATGTTGTAATAAGTCCTTTTTTTTCCTTTTTCTTTTTTTCTCTTCACTTTCCAAGGCAATATTAGTGACTACTGAGCTCCCAGTCTTGTGTAATGTCTTTTTTTATTTGTCAACTATTTTGTTCACATCATTTTGCTACGTTTGTATTCATCTTTGAAGCATTTATTGACAATACTGTATAAATAATAGCAAAATGCTTCGTTCAAATTCTCCTCAATTCTCTTGTCGGTTGATCATCGAAAACTTTCAATCATGGCTTGAATCATAATTGGAAAATTCATACAGCTCATCAATTTTGTTATATTATAGATATCTCCTCAGTTTTTTGGCATTCAAGTACAGTTAAATCTGTATAAGCAAACACCTTCGAGAAATGAGTTATATAATTAGCTTCTCCATAAATTATAAAAGCATTCACGTGAAAATCTATTCCATGTAGATCATTTCTGCTGTAAGATATTGAGTACTTGTGTCAGAAATTCAAAGAATAACTAACTTGACAGGGTGCAATCGACTGTAAAACAGCCTTGGATAGTGCAATGTTCAAAACCTGAGATGCAGTCCTATATGAAAGGTCTGGGATGCTTGTCGCCTCAGGTACAAATCAAGGATTCTGGTCTCACTTAGGGTGTTGATGACAAAACGTCACAATTCTTAGCTGTCAAGGTATCCTTTAGGATGTACTCAAAGAAATAATAAAAGGAATACTCTCAGTTTCTTCCGCTGATCTCTCTGGTATGCCAGTCGGGTCTACAAGTGCATGTGGGATCCTTTCTTGAAAGGTGGCTAGTAATCGAACCTATCCCGTTTTTAAGTGGTATCTTTTAGGGGTCTAATGAAGCTCGAACAACACCCACATTAGTCCTCTTTAGGAATAAAATTCAAATTTTCAGACAAGAACCCTGACCTTCTCATATGAGAGTTCCCCCCTCCCCCCAGGTACCAAATGTCTAACAGGAAGTGACCCAGTGATGGAGTGAAATCATCCCACCACTACAACTTGGAAAGTATATTTTCCATGTTAAAAAAGTGATCCTTGCTTGTAAGGATCTTCACTAGTAAGGATAGGGAAAATATACTACTCAGGTCCAGAATGAAGTTTTGTATGAATTTATGAGTGGTGTATTTTCCAGTAACTATATTATAAAGTATAACATATTAATTATAGCACAAAATTAATGTGGCCTGGGAAGAAACAATTCTGAAAATATACAGTTACTCATTTGCATCTAACACAAAGTGAAAGAGTGAAATCAGCCCTCGTTCATTTGTACCTACAACTTGAATAGTTAAGACCGAGTTCGTTTGAAGACCAGGCAGGGGTGATACATGCCATCTCTCCAATTTGGATGAAACCTGGCCAGGATCAAGTAACTACCAAACAACTCTAAAAGACAAAGTGGGCTGGCTGTGTGATTTTTCCCTTGAGAGTTAGACCGCCCCCTAGTTCTTGGTCCCAAATCTAAAAATTTGCATTAAGCATCAAATTAAGACACCGCTCTTGGTTACAGAATACAATGAATTTCAATGCCCATTTCACACAAATAAAGATTGGACCTATCTTAGTTTACACCATGAGTTTCAAGTCATTTGAAGTGACAGGTACCAATCAAGAATTGTCATTGTCTACCTATGTCAAGTAAGAATTAGCAGTGATGTAAATGAGCTAGAATTCTGACACAAATATGGCTCCAGTCCAACTTTCTTTTTCAAAACTAATTTTACCACGGTTAAGAGCCACTCGTGGCCTGATGAAATCAAGAATAAAATTTTTGGAATCTGTTATTTTTTGGTGGCAAATGCTGTCCACACAATGTGACAAAAGACTAGTTTTAACAAAGAGAGAAGGGAAAAATCTAAAAAATTAGATATTATAGAATCAATTCATTGACGTTGTTTTCATGTTAATGACATTAACAGTGCCTTGGAATGTTATTTATGGCCATTGAAGGTAACTGAACGCAAAATTCCTCTATTAAACTCGGTCTTAACACCATTTTCAGAGAACTTTCATCTGACAAGAATGTCTGGTTAAGGGTAGGAAGTTTTCCATTTTCTTCAACCTATTTGGTAAACTGGATTTCAGCATTCTGTTCACCTTGTCTTTGCATACAACAGTAAATGTGTCATCACTGTAACCTAGCCACAGCAAAACTTACTAGAGCTAACCAATGACATGTCATCAAGGCTTAACTGACCAACCAGTTTCGACACACCAGACTTAAAACACCATCAACATCAGTCAAATAATGTTCAGTTCCTTTCAGGACTACCCTCACCCAGACATTCATAGACATTGAACTACTGGTCAAAATGAAACTCAGGTTAAAACAAAATTGAGCATCAAACTAGGTTAACATGATTTTAACCTGAATTTCATTTTGACCTACAACATATACATGTATATACTGATACTACTGGGTCAAACCATTTAAGTACTATGTTATACCATTTTCCGAGTTCCAAATAGTCAGTGTTTGAGTCACTTCTAAATTATACAGACCCTTAATATAGAAACATAAATATTTAATTATGCATACTATTATATGTATTTTCATCCAACAGAAATATAAGTACCTAATCTTCCATAGTCTCCTTCTCCCCATGTGTAAAGATATCCATCATCTGTAACTGCAGCACTGTGTCTATATCCAGCGGTCACCATACTCACAACCTTTTAATGTACATACAAATCTGTTAATCCTAGCTAACATATTGCTTGTGTTGATATAATTATCAATTCTCGCACACTGAATTCCATTTGTCTGTCAACAAGGCAACAGCACTTTATTAAAAAACAACACACCTGATAACGGCATCTACAAGGACTAATGGATGCAACATACACGCATGCAACATCAAAGCCTAAGCCTGTAGGCGAAAAACACTGGTTGGGAGAGAAGAACAAGACTGGATATGTTCACACAAAGAGCCTAGTTCAGAAAAACTTTAAGGTCTCCTCCAAAAAAAAAACAGTCCCAATACGAACAACAAAGAAAGCAGTCACAAATTGATTTTATAGGCAGAGTGCTCAGGAAACCCCAAGGAGGGTTTCTTCCGTTTCCTGAATGTACATGTTCTTAGCTGATGCTGAATGCCAGCCGCTATTGGCGCATGAGCAGCCTGTCTGGGATAGCAGCCGTGGCTGCTGCAGAAGCCCCACTGGATCTGAGGCTGTGCAGACCATACTCCTTGGACTTAATCTCAATGGCTTTCAAATGCTTCTTAACCAGCTCACTAGCTCTTGAATAAGTCAGCAGTTGTGGGCCGAGGGAAAACCATGTTTGGTATGGCATATCTTTCTGAAACAGTAGACAGTTTCTTGGTGCCAGCCAACGAGTAGGAACCTTTCCGTAATTGCTACTGGACAGGAAGAAGAGCTGGTGCCTGCAACCAGGATTGAAGACCCCTCCCTGAATTGGTCGTTCTTTTTCTTGATCAAGGAGATGGACATGTGGTTGCTGGTTATGGGCAGGCACCATCCCAGCGAAGAAATGCCGCAAAACCAATGGAAATCAGGCATGTTATCTGGAGCTCACTGAGATTTCCATGGCCAAACTTAAGTACCACTTCCTTGACTTGCTCTGCTGTGATGGGCATTTTCCCATCTTTGGGACCAGTTCCTAGTATTCTTGCACACGACTCAAGCAGTTGTTTCATCAGGGTGTGATGAGATGGGGATGGTAAAGAAGCTTTTTGGTGAGCCCAAGCCACCCCAAGGGTGCTGCTTGGATGGAAACAACAGATGCACGAAGTACAGGGCAAATTCAGGACCTGATGTAGGGAGGACTTTGATGCCTCTAGGTTCTGCCCACTTTTGCCATGCTGAAAAAGCAGTCAAGTACTCCTTAACAGTACTGGGAGTTCTGTCTTGGATGATGATACCAGGTATTGACTTAGCTAAGGACCATATTTCAGGCTGGCAACTGTGCCTTAGATCCCTCAGGGTGGGGCCAGCTGGCCCCCTCCAAATGCCAGGACGTATTCCACTGCTCTTTGGCTAGGCATCGCCAGGTAAAAAAAAACCTTTCGATCCCACAAATGTTTGATTTCAGATTACGACATCGATCAAGGTAGGTTGTTGTCTTAGAAGCTGTTTATGCAGATGGCACACCTTTTAGTGTACGATATTTTACAGGCTTAGATATAACTCACATGGACCGATAATGCCTCTCACAGGCCTAGGCTGGCCAACACCTGCCTCTGATAGACCAGTGATGCCTCTTGCAGACTGCAGCTCTCACAGGCAAGTGAGCGTGGGCCAACAACCCCACTCACAGGCCAATATTGCCTCTCACAGGCTACCATAATGCACTGTGGCAATGATTGATTCCTTAACACCGGCTAACTTTTAAACATGTTTATTCACTAGCTGATTCATATCACACTCGTCAAGTACGTTCACCATTTTCTATCCACTATACCACTCGCCTCATGCTCACTAGACTGGTTGAAACTGGTTTCTATGACGTCACGTTTCGCATCACGTTTTTTGTTCCGACGCTCTCCCCCTATTTGATACACGCAAGTGGAGCAAATATAACCACACCAGACAGTCCTCCACAATTTGAACAATGGTAACAGTAACTCTCTCTCTCACTCATGCAAGTAACAAGTTTAATAGTTCTAAAAGTTCACACTCGTCAAGTACATTCGCCATTTTCTCTCCATTCTACCACACGCCTAGACTGGTTGAAACCGGTTTCTATGACGTCATGTTTTGTGTCACCAATTTTCACGTTTTTCGTTGCAACATGCACCTTTGACCTCTCACAGGTCAGTAATGCCTCTCACAGGCTACCATACATGTAAGGCCCTCGTTAGCCTGTGAAAACTCATAACATTGTACAGTACAGGTCGAAGATATTGGGCCCAAAATGCACGTGTAAAACGCGCCTGCGTGTTAAACACGCACGCGTCTGCGTATTTGACACTCGCATGAAATACGCGCACAAACCAAAGTCATTAGTATTTATGAGTTAGCCTATTGTTCGCCTATTGTAGTTATTTTATTGTTAGTTTTGATAGCTGTTTGTCATCATGTTTCGCCAGGCACAGCAACGATGCTCTCTAATTCAAGCTGAATTACATTATGTTGTATGCTTACGCCGTCAAGAACCAAGGATAAAAATTCAATCCAAACTCACACATGACGTGTCGCGTGTCTTGATTAAAACAACATGGCAACAATTTGCTCGCCCAATATTTACGTCGGTCGCGTTAAAATATTAACCCTTTACCGTTTTAAGCACTTTCTTATGCTTTGTAGAACCGGAGATATGAAAAGTCAAAACTTTTTGTCGCGAAATCGTCAAAAGAATGTCACAGAAGTCGACGAGAGTCGCATGTCTTTGTTAAAATGAGAGAGATGTAATCCGCTCGCAAAAACCCGTCTTGTTTGGTGCGTCAAAAATAATTTCATTTCCGATAAGACCTTAAACAACGGAACATTTTCCCGTTTAAAGCGCTTTCTTAAGCCCTATAAAACCAGAGATATGAAAATTCAAAACTTCATGTCGCGAAATCGTCAAAAGAATTGTCACACAAGTCGACGCGAGTCGCATGTCTTTGTAAAAATGAGAGAGATGTAATCCGCTCGCCAAAACCCGTTTTGTCTGGTGCGTTAAAAATAATTTCATTTCCAATAAGAGCTTAAACAACGGAACATTTTCCCGTTTCAAGCGCTTTCTTACGCCTTATAAAACCAGAGATATGAAAATCAAAATTTCTTGTCGCGAAATCGTCAAAACAATCGGTTACTATTATTGTCACACAAGTTGACGCGAGTCGCATGTCTTTGTAAAAATGAGAGAGATGTAATCCGCTCGCCAAAACCCGTTTTGTCTGGTGCGTTAAAAATAATTTCATTTCCAATAAGAGCTTAAACAACGGACCATTTTCCCGTTTCAAGCGCTTCCTTACGCCTTACAAAACCAGAGATATGAAAATTCAAAACTTCCCGTCGCGAAAAAGAATCTGTTATCACACATTGACATAACATACATACAATTCGCTCACGAAAACTCATCTTGTCTAGCACATCAAAATGAATTTCATTTCAAAACAGAGCTTAAACAACTGAACATTTTCCCGTTTCAAGAGCTTTCTTGCACCTTATAAAACCAGTGATACGAAAATTAAAAACTTCCTGTCACGAAATCGGCAAAACAATCTGTTATCACACATGACGCGTCGCTTGTCATTATTACAATTCGCTCGCAAAAACTCTTCATGTCTGGCGTGTCAAAATGAATTTCGTTTCAAATAAAAGCTTAAACGACGCAACACTTTCCCGTTTCAAGCGCTCTCTTACGCCTTGTAGAACCAGAGATATGAAAATTCAAAACTTCCCATCGAGAAATCATCAAAAGAATCTCTGTTATCACACATGACGCATCGCCCGTCTGACTTTTCATACAACGCTCGCAAAAAAATGTCTGTCTCGTCAATATAGATTTCGTTTCCAATAAAAGCTAAACAAAGAAACATTTCCCATTTAAAGCACTGTCTTACGCCTTACAGAATAAGAGATAAGAATCAGTTTCTTTTCTCAAACTTTACGTCACAAAATCGTGACAACAACAAATGTTGCGTCGCATGTCGTGTTGAAAACAACATAATTCAAGTTTACTCGCAAGCACTGTTCATGTCTGGCGCGTCAAAATAAATTTCATTACAAATTAAAACTCCAACAACAACGCGCTTTTCCGTTCTAAGCACTTGCTTATGACTTGTAGAACCAGATATATGAAAATTCAAACTTGTTTTTCATTCGTTCAGTGATATGATTGTAGAGCCCGATCGAAAAACATGGCAAAGGAAAAACGTATCGGCTGTTGCTTTGTCGGCGGAGATACATGTATCCTTTTAGCGGCGTTTGTTGGAATTGCCTTTTGTTTTGTTTTCTCTTGTAAAGAAGAATGCCACACAAAGCACAGTTATGAGAGTGAATAACAAAAGAAAACACGCACATGAAATGCGCGCAAATGCGCGTAGACGCGCATTTTTGCACGCATTTTTTGACACGCGTTTGCGCGAAAATGGTGCGTGCGTTTTGCGTGTGCGTAGGCCGCTTATCTCTGACCTGTACTGTATGCCGCGCTCAGGCTAGCTACTCAAGGCTACGCCTGGGTTGCTATGAGGATTAGGGTGTGATGGCCACTAGGCCCCCACAAACTCCAACCTATGTACTGTAGTGGATCCTGAGAAATCAAGCCAGTCCGAAATCACCAGAATGGGCTTCCATGGGAAACTTGGTGGTGAGAACTGGTAAGAGACCTTGAGTGCCAGCACGTAGTAATTTGGTCTTCGACTAAAAATACAGGTGCCTGGTTTTGATGGGATAAACATATCAGCTTTCTGAGGAATGTCCAGCCAGTCGAGCACAAATGACTCTGGTTGCCTTCCATCCCTGGTGATGAGTGGCCATACCCATACACCTTGCCACGTTCCATACGTTTAAGTACCCTTGGTATCAAATAAGGTGGGTGAAACAACCAGCTATTTCCCCCTGTCCAAGAAAGAGTAAATGCATTGATTCCATCAGTGCTGGGGTTAAGCCAGCGACTGCAAAAAAGGGGGACTTGGCGCGTCCTGAATGTTGAGAACCCGTTGACAGTGTGGGCCCCCCACAGGATGTCCAAGGCCGCAAAATACAGTCGAACCTCGATTATCCGGACCTCGATTATCCGGATTTCTCGATTATCCGGACTTTTTCTCTAGTCCCAATTTTGTAATGAATATTCATTAGTCATGATCAAGATTCGTAGCCATGTTCTTTTTAAAACCACGGCATCGAAAACTGCAGTGAAAAGCGAGTTTGTTTTGCTTTCAAAGAACTAGAGCAGCGCTAACATGTGCTGTAACTAATGAAGAGCATTTCAATGAGTTCTGATTGACTCAGAGTTGCTTTGTTGCTAAGTGAAATTCCACGCTCTGCTGGCTAGTTCAGCGTGGTATGCAAATCAAAACAAGCTAGCGTCACAAATAGTTATTCCCGATCATCATGTCCTTGAAGCGTAAGCGATCTGTTCTTTCGATAGCAGATAAACAGTCTATAATTTTACGATTAGAAAAAGGAACCAATTTGTCAGCTGAATATGGCGTTAGTAAGCAGCAGATCTCTGATATCCCCAAGAACAAGGAAAAGATCATGAAGTTTGCCGACAACTTGGAGACCAGCGAAGGACTAAGCGAAAATCGCTGAAAGTTGCCCATGATGAACAGCTCGATAACGCCCTGTATGCCTGGTTTATTCAGCAATGAACATCTGGCACTCCAGTTTCTGGTCCCCTTCTTCAAGAAAAAGCGAAACACTTTTACAGCCAGCTTCACACAGATCCCGCAGATGGCGACTTCAAAGCTTCGACAGGATGGTTGGAGAAATTCAAAACTCGTCATGGAATTAGAAATCTAAGCATCCAGGGAGAAAAACTTTCTGCAGCAGAAGACACTGTTGAGCCTTTTCTTCAGAAGTTACATCAAGTGATGGAAGAAAAGAGTTTAACCGCTGAGCAAATCTACAACGCCGACGAAACGTGACTCTTGTGGAAATGTTTGCCCGACAGAACCCTGGTGTCATGCTGTGAAAAATCTGCCCCTGGCTTCAAGAAATCAAAAGATCGCTTGACCGTCCTTGGTTGCACCAACGCCACAGGTACACATAAACTGAAACCAGTTATGATTGGAAAATTTGCGAAGCCAAGATGTTTTAAGAATGTAAACATGGATGCACTCCCTGCCATTTACAAGTCTCAAAGAAACGCTTGGATGAACTCGGAGATTTTTGCCGAGTGGTTTAAGAAACATTTCGTCCCGGCTGTTAAACGCCACCAACGTGCACAAAACATTCGTTCACCCAAAGCTTTGTTGCTGATTGACAACTGTTATGCTCATCCTCAAGAGCTGAAAACCCGCGATGGATCCGTTACCTGTATGTTTCTCCCTCCAAACACAACTTCGCTTATTCAGCCGATGGATCAAGGCGTCTTACAAGCAATGAAGAACCGCTACAAAAGGAAACTCCTTCAGAAAATAATTTGTGATCAAGATCTTGATCCAACACAAAACATTAAGGAAATAGTAAGGCAACACACTGTGAAAGATGCACTCTACATGCTGGCTGATGAGTGGGAAGAGGGACATGCTGATTCAGTATTCAAGGCATACAGTAAGCTGCAAATTCATCCCGTACGGCCAAGTGTTTCCGAGCCAGAACCGGAGAACATTTCCACCGAACCCATCATGGACGTTTTGAATCAAGTAGCCAACCATGAAGGTCTTTCTTCCTCTGATGTTGAAGACTGGCTTAATGTCGAAAATGAGCTTCCAACTTCGCCACAGTTGTCCGATGAACAAATTTTAGAAAGGGTTGTTGGACAGTCTTCTTTCGAAGATGAAAGTAGCAATGAAGAGGAAGAGGAGGAAGGCCAAGATGAGAAAATTGTTTCAAACTCTGAAGCTGTTGAATGTTTTAAGAAGCGTTTATCGTGGATGGAAAGACAGAGTAATGTTGACGCTATTCAGATCATGCAGCTTCGAAGAATGATGGAACTTACTTCAACATTTTAGGCCAAAGTAAGAACAGTTTTCAATAATTTTAACGTGTAAATTGTTTTCCAAACAATTTTTATGTTTCATGATTAAATGTTGCTTCCTTGATTTAATCAGTTTTCTTCCTCATTAATATTCATATTTTCAATTATCCGGACCCTCGATTATCCGGACTATTTGGTCCAGTCCCAATGAGTCCGGATAATCGAGGTTCGACTGTATCTGGATATAGTCATCATAGTCCACCTGTCCGTAAAGCGCATCAGCTTTGATGTTCTAGACAACTATTGTGCTGCCCACAGAGAGTGTAGATAGTAGCTGCCTCAGCATGTAGCTTTGGGCATGGGCTTCCTACCTTAAGGATATTTTCCACATTCATGTTGTCAGTTCGGTGGCGTACTGTTTTTCCTGATAGATCATCTGCAACTGACAGGAATACAAGCCTCATACCTTTAAGTTCTCTTCATGTAGAGCTCTCAATGCTTTCCACCTCTGACCAGCAGCCTGATACTTCAGTGTCTGCTATGTTCACACAGTACCCCCCCCCCCCCTATCCTAAGTTGCTAGTGTCTGAATAGGAGATAACATCAATCTTCCGATCTGCCTCCCTATTAGGTTGCCCCTTGCACTGAGGAAAAATCTCTCGATGACTGGACCTCCCTAACTGCCTCTGGGGAGAGAGGGATATGCTGCGACCAGAACTCTGCTGACAAGATCTTCTGGTACAAGGCCCTGGTCCACAAACAGCTGACTGGACCGAGGGCCAGGCCCATTGAAACCACTGTCCCCACCAAGCCTTCCATCAGACACACATGCAATACTCTCCTGCAGATTGGCAATGTGTTCCGGGGTACCTGGATGCTACTTTCACTCAAGTTGAGGGAAAACCCCAGCAAGTCACCCACTTAGGTAGGTTCCAAGCAGCAACAGCACAGGTCAGAGATAAGCGGCCTACGCAAATGCAAAACGCACACACCATTTTCGAGCAAACGCGTGTTGAAAAACGTGTGCCAAAACGCACATTTACACGCATTTGTGTGTATTCAATGCCTGTGTTTGCTTTTGCTATTCACTTTCATAACTGTGCTTTGTGTGGCATTCTTGTTTACAACAAAAAACAAAACAAAAGGCAATTCCTACAAACGCTGCTAAAAGGATATCTCGCCCACAAAGAAACAACCGATATGTTTTTCCTTTGCCATGTTTTTTGACAGGGCTCTACAATCCAATCACTGAACGTATGAAAAACAAGTTAGAATTTTCATATATCTGGTTCTACAAGTCATAAGCAAGTGCTTAGAACAGGAAAACACGTTGTTGTTGGAGTTTTAATTTGTAACGAAATTTACAGACATTAACAGTGCTTGCGAGTGAACTTGAATTATGTTGTTTTCAACACGACATGCGACACAGCATTTGTTGTTTTCGCAATTTTGTGATGTAAAGTTTGAGAAAAGAACTGATTCTTATCTCTGATTCTGTAAGGCATAAGAAAGTGCTTGAAATGGGAAATGTTTCTTTGCTTAGCTTATATTAGAAATGAAATCTATATTGACCAGCCAGACATAGGAAATTTTTGTGAGTGTTGTATGAAAAGTTCTGTTAATTCAGACGGGCGATGTGTCATGCGTGATAATCAGTTCTTTTGATGATTTCTTGATGAGAGGTTTTGAATTTTCATATCTCTGGTTCTACAATGGTGTAAGAGAGCACTTGAAACGGGAAAGTGTTCTGTCGTTTAAGCCTTTATTTGAAATGAAATTCATTTTGACGTGCCAGACATGAAGAGTTTTTGCAAGCTAATTGTAATAAAGACAAGCGATGCATCATGTGACGATTTTGCGACAGGAAGTTTTGGATTTTCATATCTCTGGTTTATAAGCCGTAAGAAAGTGCTTGAAATGGGAAAATGTTCTGTTGTTTAAGCTCTTATTTGAAATGAAATTCATTTTGACGCGCCAGACAAGATGAATTATTGCGAGCAAATTCTATGTATGTTATGTAAATAAAGACAAGCAATGCGTCATGTGTGGTAACCGACTCTTTTGACGATTTTGCAACGGGAAGTTTTGAATTTCATATCTCAGGTTTTACATGTATAAGGCATAAGAAAGTGCTTGAAACGGAAAAATGTTCTGTTGTTTAAGCTCTTATTGGAAATGAAATTCATTTTGGCGCATCAGACAAGACAGGTTTTTGCGAGCGGATTACATCTCTCTCATTTTTACAAAGACATGCGACTCGCGTTGACTTGTGTGACAATAATAGTAACTGATTCTTTTGACGATTTCGGGACAAGAAGCTTTTTTGAATTTTCATATCTCTGGTTCTACAAAGCATATGAAAGCGCTTAAAATGGCGTCTGACATAAATATTAGGCACGCAAATTGTTGCCATGCTGCTTTAATCAAGACATGCGACACACCATGTGTGATGTCATAACAGGAAGTTTGGAGTTTTCATCCTTAGCTCTTGACGGCGTAAGGATGCAACACAATGTAATTCAGCTTGAATCAGAGAGCATTGATGCCGTGTCTGGCGAAACATGATGACAAACAGCCATCAAAACTAACAATAAAATTACTACAATAGGCTAACTTATAAATACTTGACTTTGCTTTGTGCATGTATTTCATGTATGTGTGCGTGTTTGACACGCAGGCGCGTTTTACACACGCATTTTGGGCCCAATATCTTTGACCTGTACTGTATGAAACCACTAGCAGCTATGTCCCCCTTGACCAAGTTGGATACTGCTAATGCTGCGGCATAGCTCCTTCCTGCACCCGCCCCATGGTCCAAGTATGTGAAATTTCTGACTCACTGTTTCCAACAGTGTTTTACGAGGGCTTTTTGGATTTTCGTGAAAACAAAGGGGGAGATGCCAGGCCAAATGGGAGAACTGAGAAAACAAACCACTCCTTTTGCCCTTACACAGTCCAACTAAACCCCAGAAATTGTTGGTGGGATGGAAACATGTCCACAAGATGATAACCTGATTTGTAGTCGAACTTGAAAAACCAAAGAGAAAATATCAAGCACTCCCCGGATGTCCTCATATTTGAACTTGGAGATTAGCAAATACTTATTTACATATTTGAGATCCAGGATCAACCATTTCTTGCTACTGTTCTTAACTACCCCCAATGGACTGATAACTTTAAGCTCCAACTGGCTGACCTCAATGAAAGCAATTCTCTGAACTAACTTGCTTCTTCAAAAGCAGACTTCTGGTTTTTCAGTTAATTCCTAGGTGATAACCCAACAAATTAGAGAGCAAAGCCATCTCTTATAACTGATATAACCCACTAGTTCACCTTGATCCCCTGCCAAATGGGCCTTCAAACAACCTTTTACATGGACAGGCTACTGTGTATAACTGTTAACGGCAAACAACACCTTGTAACAAATGGGCTTCCAACAATGGTGAAGTTCACAGCACTATTGAAAATAATTATCATCTTTCATTTCATGCTCTGTAATGC
Source organism: Micromussa lordhowensis (assembly GCA_964020085.1). NCBI lineage: Eukaryota > Metazoa > Cnidaria > Anthozoa > Scleractinia > Lobophylliidae > Micromussa > Micromussa lordhowensis. The sequence goes on along the minus strand of OZ026597.1, from coordinate 8,403,974 downwards.
CTAGTTTACTATACATATGAAATAAACTGCTGTTAACACAGTTCTGATCAGATTGTACAACTGAACACCCTTGAGATGTTTGATCAAAATGTCTTACCAGATGAGGACAAGGGGATCGCTGCCTGGCACTTCTAAGCAAAAGTTTAGGATCTCCCACATTGAAAACATGAATCTGTTGGCCCTGACTCGACCTTTGACCTTGAGGCAGGAATTACCACACACCTGGTCATGGTAGAATTCTGGTGGGAGTTATATGGCTGCTGAGGGCGAGCTTGCTGTGAGTGGGGTTTAGTGGGCTTTTTATTGTCCAATTGTAATGCTTTGCTTTCCTTCACTGCTCGCCTGATATGCTTCTCATCATCCGAGTCACATGCAAGGGGCTCCTGGATGCAACAATCCACGACTTCCCAACCAAGCTTTTTGGCTAGTATAATATGTTTATTCCTTCCCTTTAAAGTTCCTTACCTGCATCAAGCACTTTGTTAAGTTCTTTGTTACTTTCTTCCAGTTTTCTGAGGACTTGAGCATTCAGCCCATACAGAACTTTGTTCTGCTTGTATTTAAACTCTAGCTGAGGAGCATGCTCAGGCTTACCACTGTGTCGGCGAGATTTCAGCACATTTTCCAGATGTTGAAGCTGCTCTTCGCTCTTGTTATGTGCCTCCAAGAGCTTTTGGGCCTAAGCCGAAGTGTATTCAGTTTTGGGTGATTCTGGTATGACCGAACGCTAGCAGCGTTTCCTAGAGGGAGATCTAGACTGATGGTGGGAACCGCTTGAGCTGCCAGAAGGATCTTTGGTTCGTTGATTCTCCGCAGCATCCAGCTCCTTTCTCGACTTTTTGCCAGATTTTTCGGGGCTGATGTAGTGAGGAAGTAATCGCTTTCTCGTTTTTCTTTTTTATAGATCTTTATAATAATTATAACTATTTATCTTCTTTTGTAAATATGGTACACCTGTTGTTCTACATGACTTTTTTAATAAAGACCTTTATTTCTATTATCATTGTTATTATTATTATCATTATCATCATCATCATCATCATTGCCATTGCCATTGTCGTTGTTATTGTCACTGGACATTGTCACTGTCAAATGTTTTCATTGTCATTGTCATTATTAAACTATTATTATTATTAATTACTGTCCGTTGTCAACAGGTTTGAAAATGTTTGAGGGTTTGTTCTAAACAGTACTGTAACTCTAAAAATTAAACTTAAACAATAATGTTTACCTTGCAAGATAAGTTGTGTTCAATAAGTTTGGGAGCCTTGTGTGTTTGACTGTTTCCATGGCCAAGCTTGCCATAGTCCCCTGGGAAGGTAACAAAAGGTGATAATTCTGACAACTTATTGTTAATGCAAAGCTGTCCATGCACAGAGAAAATTACCAAAACAATAACTCTAGCTTTAACTGACAAGTAATATTGCTGTCATTCATATTGCTGCATTGTATATGGGTATGTGCAAAAGCAATCATGGCAGATTACATTCAGCTCTGTGTTATGGGATACCCAAAACAAGTTTTGCAATACAAAATAATAATTATATGTGACCAGATTTGCCAAACCATACCCACAGAAATTTGACATGTCACAGATGGTTTTGATGCTACCCTTTTCTATTGCATTAAGGGCAGCAACCCTTCATAAACATAAGACCTAGACAGGAAACTAGTCTTTTGCTTTCATTTTAGTCAATTTCAACCCTAGCACGCAACAATTCGAATTCAACTAATTCAACATCATCAGGTTTAAGTCAGATATTGGAAGGAACAACTTACAGTATACAGTACCACTCAGATATATGTTAACTGCGCAGACCCGTTTTATACGCACATACGCGTTTGATTATACACACATACGCGTATAACTATACGCGTATGTGATACGCGTATAGACATACGCACATACGCGTATAGACATACGCACATACGCAAATAGACATACGCACATAGGCGTATAGACATACGCACATACCTGTATATTTATACACATATATACGGATGTACACAAGCGTCTGATGTGTCTTTGTTATTCAGGACGAAAACCTTTCTTTGTGTTTCATTATTGTGGAAGAGCAAGAGTGTAAAAAAGCGACGAACACATTGCACAAAGCTAATGGGGATCATGTTACAAACACGCATGTCACATCGAACAAGAAAATCAGCAGTTTATCTGTTTTATCTTTTGCTGTTGATGAATCAGAATAAAAAGAAAAATGTTACTTAAACCCAACATTTAAACTTATGAATCATCTGGCGATTTGCTAAGCAAATATTCACGTAATATGCTTCCTAAAAGTTCTATCAAATTTTAAGTGCCGAGAAAAACAATACATGTAAACACAAGGTGTGGACATCGCATGTGATGATTTGTTCGTATGCGAAGAGCTGAGATGGCTTGTTTCGAGGATCAAGTTTCAAGGCACTCGAAGAATTTTTCGAGGATCTCGAACAGAGATTTCGAGAAAACAATTAAATTCTTGAAAACAAAGTGATAGTGATGAACAAAACAATTGACACACGGCTTTATTCGCGCAAGCCCGCATTTTGTTGTGCATTTTCTACAAGACACATGCGGATAGCTTATCTACACTGAAGCTGATAACTCGATGACAGCAATTTATATGCGTTTACACTTTTTCCTGCCAGAGGGAGCGATTTTTTTTCGCAACTACAACCGGCTGCTCAAAACGTAAACAAACGTTAACTTTTTTTTTTTAACTGCGAAAAAATATCTTTTTCTTTACAAAACCCGCCTGACATACGAGAATTTTAATTTGCTCCTATGACAAATTGGATCAAATCAAACGCAAATCGGCCAATTCATGACTAGAGATTTAGACATATTACACGAAGACAAAAATACTAATTCTCTCATAGGGCGGCACGACAGAATACTAAACAAGCCGCCGAGACGTCACCAGGTTTATAACACCAAATTTGTATGCATGAGCGAAAAACAGATATTTGAATCGAGGCACCAAGGCAAACGCTAAAAATATCTCCGGTTATATTTTGCATAAATCATTCATTCAAAATCTTTGAAACAGGGATTTTCATCAAGGTTTCTGCGATGCGTCGTTTACATTAAGTCTATAATATGTGCATTTCGCCGGTAAAATTATAAAACAGTAAAAGGTAAAAACTGTTAAAATGTTTGACTAAACATTTCCGATCTTGCGATCATCTTCAGAGTGATAAAATTGCATAAACCAACTGTTTTATATTTGTGGTTACGTAATGCCAGTTCCCATGGGGTATAGAGTGAGATGGAATGATTGGACTTGTTTGTTTAGGACTGGGTTGAAGCGTACGATGTAAAATGCCTCTTTAATTTTTCTCTTTGTCCATGAGTGAGCCGTGGTCAAGATGTCCCATGTGGATTTGTGTTCGGGGTGTATCTTTAGGTGTTTTGCCGGTTCCAATTGTTTGTTTATATCAGAATGTTCGTTGACACGTACTTCAAGATTGCGTTCAGTTTCACCAATGTAAGCTTGATTACAAGTACATGTGCCTATGTATATTACGTGTGATGGATGAATGTTTTTGTCTTTGAGTTTGAAGAGAGTTTCGATCTTGCGTGTTTGCCACAAAATACCGAAATTAAATGTCCCTTTGGTGTAATTGTTAGGTTTTGTCATGAATTTCTTACTTTCAAATTCATTTCTCCGACAAAATGGCAGTTGAATGCCAATTTTTGTTCTTTCGTCAAACCAGAGAACAGGGATAATCGTCTCATCATCTCTTGCGTTGGGTTTTCGTTGGCTTTTCGTTAATAACCTCATTAACGAATTTGCCGGGATATCCAGATCGGATGAAAGATCGTTTGATAGCTTGTACTTCTTCTTGTCAATTTGTGGTTATTTGAAAAATAAAAGAAAAATTTTGAAAAATTAAAGAGGCATTTTACATCGCACGCTTCAACCCAGTCCTAAACAAACAAGTCCAATCATTTCATCTCACTCTATACCCCATGGGAACTGGCATTACGTAACCACAAATATAAAACAGTTAGTTTATGCAATTTTATCACTCTGAAGATGATCGCAAGATCGAAAATGTTTAGTCAAACATTTTAACAGTTTTTACCTTTTACTATTTTATAATTTTACCGGCGAAATGCACATATTGCAGACTTAATGTAAACGACGCATCACAGAAACCTTATAAGTCTGCAATGTTTCCATTTGTTTTTGCAATGGAAAATGTTAGTCAAGGTTTCATGATCAAAGCGTGGTTTTGCATGTTTAAGAGTACATGTATGAATAAAAAGTTAGTGAAATATTCATGTGCAAAGCGAGCGAGTGTTCACAAGTTTGAATAAAAAAGTTATTCAAAACTGAAGTGAATGATCAAAGCGCGGTTTCACGTGTTCACAACCTTTGAATAAAAAAGTCAAGGCTTCATGTGCAATGCGTGTTTTCACAAGTCCCTATACGAATTTAAAGTTATTTGACTGATCGCTTAACATGGTTTCAAATGTTCCCAAGTTTGTTGAATGATCAGATGAGATTTAGTTATCGTAACCATCGATTTTTTAAAACAAATAACTAAACTGGAGGCGAGGCGAATCAAATTCATCAAAATTTGCAAACGAGTCAGACCCGAGTCGGAACAACACGTAGTCGTGACAGGTAACGCAACATGATTAAAATGGCCTGGTAGAACTTTTTTACGTGTATTTATAATAAATGGTGTAAGCCATAAAAGAAACATCATGTGTGGGTTCATATTCAGTACGCTGTTCACAAACGGGCTTCTTTGTTCATTCTGCTGAAATACGATGCACCAGTATTAAACTTATTTTGAACACATTCCAAAGCCATTGTGACGGATGTAGTGTTGGTAAGTGATGAAAAACATCTCCTCTGCTCATGAAAGGTCCGTTTGAAAAGGATAACCTGTTTATATCGATAAGAACATGCTTTCTATCCAACTCGTTTAGACTTGCAATAGCGTATCGGGAGAAGACTTCATGTAGTTCGTAGTCGTGTAGTTCTTTAGTGCTGTCAAGCTATTCTTTAGAACAGATGTGTATGTGCGTAATACGCATTTTTATACACACATATGCGTATACTTATACGCACATACGCGTATACTAATACGCACATACTTATATTCACATGTGCGTATACTTATAAGCACATACGCATATATTTATACACGTATTATGCAAATTTTTGGTTAACGTATATCTCAGAGGTAGAGAGAGGTAGAGGTCGTCTCATTTGGAACTTTTAAAACAGAATTCTTACACTACCAGAAAATCTTTGTTCATTTAAGCAGTTTTTATGCAAACATGCCAAAGACATTGTTAAGTCTACTTTTAATAAGGAAGCTTCTTGAATTGCCATGAAAAAGGATGATTTTATTTATCATTAAAATAATAATTACTATTACTACTCCACTACCAGAGCCATGTGGACATTCGGTACAAGCGCAGTCTAATTATCACCATGTTAGATCGTGCTTACCGCATATCGTCTGACTGGTCATACTTCTCACAAGAATGCGATCGACTTGAGACTGTATTCTTAAAGCTAAAGTACCCGAAGCACTTATTCAGTCTGGCTGTCAAGCAATTCGTAGATTCCAAGGTGGCAGACCAGCAGCACATTCCATCAACCGACACGACTACATCCCCCATCCGCGTTATCATACCATTTAAAGATCAGGTCTCTGCTAATGTAGTGAAAAAACGTCTCACACACCTCAGCTCAAAAATCAAGACCACCATTCAGCCCATATTCATCAGCAGAAAACTCAGCGAAGACCTTAAAGTTCGAGAAGTCAAGCCAGCCATTGTTAACCAACAATGTGTAGTTTATAAATTTCAATGTAACCTGTGCGATGCAGGATATGTTGGTTACACTCGCGGCCACCTCCACGAACGCGTTGATGGACACAAACAAAAATCATCATCAATTTGTAAACATTATTTTTGCGAACATAACTCGAACGTACCACCTAGTCTTTCAGAACAATTTCACGTGCTTACCAAATGCACATACAAATTATATTGCATAATTAAGGAGATGCTTTTTATAAGAAAACTTAAACCATTCCTAAACGTGCAAACGGATTCGATTATTCATTCACTCTGCCTTGAGAATGGTGTCACGATGACACCGAAGCGTCGGCTTTTAACGTTAATATTCGCTTGTTTATGCTTTAAGAAATCTTTATTGATCAATTACTATTTTAATTGAGATAATTAATAATCAGAGTTAACTGGGAGATCTGCTGTTGGCTAGTGGATGATCGCCAAAGGCATGCCTAGTTGTGCCATTGCTGTGCAGTTTTGCCCTCATGGTCTTGCTTTGCGTAGCTTTGTCGCTTTAACTTTGGTTTCTAAATTTACACCACTTTTTCACCAGTTTATTTGTCTGCTGCTAGTTCAAGATTGCCCTGGTGTTATTGTTCTGTGTTTCTTTCAGTCCCTTGGATTCTCTTCGGCCGTCATGCCTCCTCGACGTACCAGAAATAGCTTGGAAAGCTCTTTGCCGGCAGTGTCTTCGGCGACGAGTGTATTCATAAACAGCCTTTATATACACTGGTATACATGAGCAGCCCAACATATTTTGCCGCCCTCCTTCAAACTCTGCATGAGATTCATTGTTTGGAGGGTCGGCGCCCATGGCTGCTACCCATCGGGTCCTCCTTTCTCCAAGCCCTTACATCTGTCTTTGAGTTCCTTTATCTTTGAAGGTGACCTGTGGGAGGTTGCCATGGTTACCCCTTTATTTGCATTTTGCCCACACTTGCTGGCTCATTGCCTGCTTTGCTGTCAATTGGCACCTACAGTACTGCTCAAATGCAAGCTACCACCATTTTGCGAGACGCGTCTCGTTTCTCGCGAGACGCGTCTTGTTTCTCGTGAGACTCATCTTGAGAGAAACGAGATGTGTCTCGTTTCTCACGAGTGCACTGGAAGTACCAATACTTCGCACTCGTCGGTATTCGAAACTCGTATAAAGACGTCTGTATTGTATCGTTTCAATTCTCGCGGTAGACACTCTCATCAGCTATGCATGTGTACCATTTGTGTATTATAAATTCTAAAGTGCCCATCAATATTGTTTCATATACATCGGCCAAACCCTTTTTTGTTCAAGTCAGACTTGCTTACATGTAACGTTAGGTGACGGGAAAGAAAAACTACAGAAAATGGCGGTGCAAACTCCTGGGGGCGAGAAGCATGCGATAGGATTGATCATCAAACCTTGACATACTTGTTATTCACACTTGCAACCATGCGAAACCACACTTTGAACTTGAAACTTTGACTAATATTTTATTCAAAAAGTTTGTGAACAAGCGACATCACGCTTTGACATGAAACTCGACTCGGACTAACATTTTATTCAAACTTGTGAACATGCGCAACCACGCTTTGATCGTGAAACCTTGACTAACATTTTATTCAAACTTGGGAAAAACTTGTGTAACAAACTGATCAGAGATTCTCGCATGTTTATGTTCATGTATGTAAGATTGAGAGACGACAATACGGTGTCGCAGATTTATGTGCGCTCGAGTACACTATTGCTGGTTGTAGGGAAAATAGAACCAGTGATGTTTTGCCGCGACGCTTTGCAAAACAAAGTTCATTTGAAGACATAGATAATCATCACAGTTGTAAACACAACTTAAGCAGCTGTGAAATTGAAGCCTGAAAAAAATTCAGGCTTGAATGGTTCAGACGCATCTCAGAAACCTTGATTAAAACTCCTGTCTTCAAAGATATACAGTGTAGTGTTTGGCCGTTTGAATGAACGATTTATGCCAAATACAACCGGAGATATTTTTCATGTTTGCTGTGACGCTTCGGCACAACAATAAAGTTCATTACGTTACCGACTTGTCTTGTGCCGCTAGATAAAACTTTCCCTGGCAGAAAAATCTGAAATTAATGCAAACAGCGCATCTCAGAAACTTTGGTTAAAACTCTTGTCTTCAAAGATATAGTACTTTGGGGTTTGAATGAACAATTTATGCCGAATACAACCGGAGATATTTTTAGTGTTTCCCTTCATGCGTGGGCAAGTTCATTACGTTACCAACGCTAGACAAAACTTTCCAAGGCAGAAAAATTTGAAACTAATGCAAATGGCACATCTCAGAAACCTTGATTAAAACTCCTGTCATCAAAGATATAAATTATGGTTTAATATAGAACCGGAGATATAATTTTTTAATAATTTCCGTGATGCTTTTATGACTCCATTTACATGAAAAGACAATTGTCTCACCGTGTTATAAGTCGGAACATTTTTTTCCTAGACAAAATTTAGTGTTTGTTTGAGTTAGTGGTTATTGGAGAGCAAACAAATGTAGGCAACTGAATTCCGAGTAAGTGATATCTAGTGCCAAAATACTCACAGTATCAGAATTGAAAAATTATAGAGAACAAGATTCGCAAAATCGCTTCTTTGCCCTTGTGTTTGCATCAATTGAAATGCATGTAACTCTTCTTATACATGTAGTTTATGCAGATATAAAACCAATGTATACCTTATGTCGGACGGTCTCAACGATTTGTCAACGAACTGCAGAGCAGCAACCGTTACACATGTCCGGTTTCTTACTCATAATATATGCCATACTTAATGCTTCAGTGATTCTCTCGAGAACGAGAAACATCTCACGAGAAACGAGACGAGAGGTGGTAGCTTTGAGAGGTACTGTACCTTCCATTTTGAATATTGCTTTCCAACAAGTTAATACGTTTTCTTTAAACTGCCTTTAGTATTTTCATTATAAATCTTATTGCATTATTATCTATTTGTAATTATCCTGTGCACATTTTGCCCTCTTACTCCTTCATGTTTGTATGTTAAGGTTACATGATACTGTATTTATTGTAGGAGGTCCACGTCAGCCCTCTGGATGCCTTAATTCAAATCTTTTCATCAAATAAAGTATTATGTAAGTATTATGTATGAATGACATGTAAACAATGCCTTGCTGCATGCCCAGAACATGTCCCCACTAATAAAAGTACATGTAGGCACCATCCTTTATGACATGCTAAAAAAGTTGTCTAGGTCACGTCTAAGTTATCATTTTGTGGCAGTAAGACTAATCAAAGAGGAAATGAACTCACCATCTCCCCAGCTAAACAACTGACCATCAACTGTTACAGCTAATGTGTGTCCATCTGACCCTTTGGATGAAGACACCATCTTTACTCCAGAGTCTGTGGGGATTTCTACTCTCTTTGGCTGTGCCTGATTAGCAGAATCTCCAAGGCCAAGACGACCATAGCTACCCTATGAGAAATAAAAAACACACAGGGCCCACATTTATGTTGTACTTTTCATCTTCAAATCCTTTATCACGATTTTTTAGCTGTCATTTTGTTATTACAAGTTTGTGTTCCTTTGATCGATTTGGGCTGCAGAGGAGGATTCCTTTAAGAACTTACTAATAATTGTTTTACCAATTTTTGTTCTCCCTTAGAGACCTCTGAACTTAAAACAATCGGTAACTTGTATGGTTTGTGGTGGATGGCAGGAATACTGCCACATTCAACTTCGTAACTACAGTAGAACCCCAGTAAGTTACAAAATAGAGCAGCCTGTGTTTTGACCTGCTCAAACTATGATGTAGATGCTGGTCACCTGTTCAAACTTCTCGGGTGGAAAAATCTAGCATACCTGTGGAGGTGACGTGGCCGAGTGGTTTAGGGCGCTGGATTTGAAATCTGGAGGCCCCTGGTTCAAACCCTTCACCCTACCACTACCTGGATTTGTTCTCGGTAGTCCCGAGTTCAAATCCTCGACCGCGTTGTGTACATAACCAACTGGTCAGCCTCCAACCAGTTGGGATTCTTAACAATTTATGTTCCATTTGAAATATTTGTTTGTTTATTTATAGTGTCCCCAATTAGCACAACAGTGCTAAACACATGCGACACTTAAATAAAGTTATTATTATTATTATTATTATTATTATTATTATTATTATTATTATTATTATTATTATTATTATTATTATTATTATTATTATTATGTAGCAGCAAATTCAAAGAGCTGCAATGGTTTACAAGTCTCTGCACGGGTTGGCTCCAAATTATCTAAGTTCTAAATTTGAGAGGCGTGAAACCACATATAACCTAAGGGACTCTGAGAATAAACTACATGTTCCATTGCCATGTACAAACTATTATAAAAATAGCTTAAGCTGTAGTGTCGCCATTCTTTAGAACAGTCTATCTTGCGACTTAAGGAAAGCAGAGTCCCTGAGGCAATTTGAACGCCTACTCAAATGAGACGTCTAAGGCACGTCATTCGTGGAAAGCAGCTTTTTTTATTTTAACTATTCCCGTTATAGTAAACATTAGGTATTAAATATATATATACATTAAGTTTTTATATATCCCAATGAAATAAAGTACAGGTCCGAGATAAGCGGCCTACACACACACAAAACGCACACACCATTTCGCGCAAACGCATGTCAAAAAACGTGTCCGACAATGCGCGTTTACACGCATTTGATGCGCGTTTCCTTTTGTTATTAACTGTGCTTTGTGTGGCATTCTTCTTTACAACAGAAAACAAAACAAAAGGCAATTCCCACAAACGCTGCTAAAAGGATATCTCCACCGACAAAGCAACAGTCGATACGTTTTTCCTTTGCCGTGTTTTTTGATCAGGCTCTACAATCATACCACTCTGAATAATAATAATAATGGATCCTATGCATACGAAGGCAATTCCCACAAATTTTCATATATCTGGTTCTACAAGTCATAAGCAAGTGCTTAGAACGGGAAAACACGTTGTTGTTGGAGGTTTAATTTGTAATGAAATTTATTTTGACGCGCGAGACATGAACAGTGCTTGCAAGCGAACTTGAATTATGTTGTTTTCAACACGACATGCAACGCAACATTTGTTGTTGTCAAGATTTTGTGACGTAAAGTTGGAGAAAGAAACTGATTCTGTAAGGCGAAAGAAAGTGCTTGAAATGGGAAATGTCTAGTTGTTTAGCTTTTATTGGAAACAAAATCTATATTGACAAGACAGACAGACAAATTTTTGCCAGCATTGTATGAGAAGTCATGTTAATTCAGACAGGCGATGCGTCATGTGTGATAACAGGTTTTTTTTGATGATATCTCGATGGGAAGTTTTGAATTTTCATATCTCTAGTTCTACAAGGCGTAAGAGAGCACTCAAAACGGGAACGTGTTCCGTAGTTTAAGCTTTTATTTGAAACGAAATTCATTTTGACACGCCAGAGATGAAGAGTTTTTGCGAGCAAATTGTAATAATGACAAGCGACGCGTCATGTGTTTTGACGATTTTGCGACGGGAAGTTTTGAATTTTCATATCTCTGGTTTTATAATGTTTAAGAAAGCGCTTGAAACAGGAAAATGTTCCGTCATTTAAGCTCTTATGTGAAATGAAATTCATTTTGATGCGCCAGAGAGTTTCTGCGAGCGAATTGTAATAATGACAAGAAACGTGTCATGTGCGATAACAGATTCTATCGACAATTTCGCGACAGATAGTTTTTCATTTTCGTATCACTGGTTTTATAAGGCATAAGAAAGAAAGCTCTTGAAACGGGAAAATGACGTGCTAGAGAGCATCGATGCTGTGTCTGGCGAAACATGACGACAAACAGCCATCAAAACTAACAATAAAATAACTA
>OZ026597.1:8374809-8384809 GCA_964020085.1 Micromussa lordhowensis | reverse complement strand
ATGGCACAGCGTTACACCAATTGTTACCATTGATCAACCACTGTGGTGGAAGGCCCTAATGATCATCATGACTGAACCTCTGGACAGTGATCTACGTAAAATAGTCTTCCGCCTGGGTGGCTTTCATACTGAGATGAGTTTTCTTGGCTGTATTAGAAGTCTCATGGATGGATACGGATTGAAAGAAATTATGGAAATTATTTATGCACCAAATGCAGTTGAGCACATCTTAACTGGCAAAGCAATTGCACGGGCAGTGTGCGTGCACCGCCTTGTTGATGTCGCTGTCAACACGCTCATGGTCTCCAAAGCCCTGAAAGTGCCCATTCCAGGTTTGCAAGATAAATCGGATGATCCGCCTTCAGTTGAAGATGAATCATACGACCATGAAGCTGACACTTCACCAAATGCACGACCTTCTGAGGATGGTAGACAAAATTGTGATGTTCAAGAAGCGTGTTCCCTTTTTGACGAATTGATGAACAAAAGAATATCAGCCGATGAAGTCTGTACAGCTGACATTCTAACCAGAATAAAAGACCTTCTTCAAGATCAGAAAGAGCTCATGAAGGACAACCGCACTGCTTTACTGTGGCTGCAATACCTTGATTTGGTAGACATCCTCCGCATGTTCGTAAAGGCAGAATGAACCGGCAATAGACCCTTCTCCAAAATGGCGCTGACTGAGGGAGGACTGGAAACTGGAGGTATAGCTTGTTTACATCAAGAGTCGCAGAGAAACTTTCTCGCAGATCAATTTCCACCATTTCAGTTTTGTCAATTGAAATGCCACATAACTGTTGTGTCCCCTTTTGTAATGCTACATCAAAGAAGAATAAGAACCTTCGATTTCACCGTTTTCCCAAGAAAAGAGAGCTAAAAGACCAGTGGGTTGCTAAAATTTGCGGCGACAAGGGAGATTATTTTGCTGTTACAGGGAACACACACGTCTGCTCAAAGCACTTCTGCGAGAAAGATTATAAAGTTAGCGAAGATGGAAAAGGAAAGAAAATCGTTCTGAAGAAGGGTGCTGTTCCAACTATTTTTAAATGGTCCAGTGAAAAACGACCTCGGAGTACTTTTGTAAGCAAAGGAAAGCGTAAAGGTGCCACAGAAGAAACGACAACGAAAAGAAGCTGCCCGCATTGTGAAAGAAAACAAGCTGCTATCAACAGACTGCAAAGTGATCTTGAAGAAAAAAATGCAAAGTTGACAGAAATTAGTGAAAGGCTTGAGCATTTCAAAAGGAAATGGGAAAACAAGAGGTTGCCAGAGCCTTGAAGGAGGATAAACATGTGTGTTTTTCTGCTGAAAACTTCAATGACCAGGACCAGTTAATTTGATTTTACACAGGTGTTGTAAACTGGACTGTTTTTGCGGTTGTTTAACTTTATTCTCAGTAGATGTAAGAATATGAAATACTGGAGATCTGACGTTAATGCAGATGTAAATCACCAGCATGAGCCTGATCAGTTACGCCAAGGAAGACCTCGAAGTTTGTCAATGCTTGATGAGTATTTTCTAACTCTTGTCAGATTAAGACATGCCTTCCCAAAGGAGCATCTAGCTTACATTTTTAAAGTATCAAGGTCAACAGTTTCAAGAATATTCCTTTCTGGGATTAACTTGTTGTACTTTGAATTGGGATCCATTCCCATCTGGCAGAGCAAGGACTTGATTGAGGAAACTATGCCCATTCCTTTTAAAGAAAAGTACCCAGCCACCAGGTGCATTTTGGACTGTACAGAAATCAAGATTTGCAAACCATCATCCTTGTGACCTCAAAGTCAGTGTTTTTCCTCTTACAAAAACACTACAACTGCAAAGGGGTTGTTAGGAATTGCACCCTCTGGTGCTCCTGTATTTATTTCTGATCTTTACACTGGTAGTATTTCAGATAAAGACATCACGAAACAAAGTGGAACTATAGAGCTGTTGGAAAAGGGTGATGACTGCATGGCAGATAAAGGATTTAACATTAAAAATCTACTTGAACCAATTGGAGTGACTTTGAATATACCCCCTTTCTTTCAGATAAAGCCCAGTTTAATGAGGAAGAAGTTGACAATACACAGTCAGTGGCTAGTGTTCGCATCCACGTGGAGAGGGCTATAAGTACATGTAGAATCAAAATGAACAAAATCATCACAAACGTTGTGCCCTTGTCTCTGGCAGGGGTGATAAATCAGATCTGGACAGTCTGTTGCATGCTGTTATTATTTCAGTCCCCAATTATTGACCAGCAAAAATTTTGGAGAAGACTGATCGTTCTGATCCATAAAGTGTCTGCAATTTATTGTTAAAAAAAATTAAACTACAAAATATCAAACCCTCTATTATACTTTGCACAAAAACATGCTTGTAAATGAGATAAATTTATACTCTTTGTTTGCTGTTTGTCATCAGTTATCTGCTTATTGCCTCAAAAGGTAAGGCAAGCAGTGAGAAAATAAAGTTCATGAACTTTAGAAGTGACTTTGTGAAAAACTCCAGGATCAAATTCAATTTTTTGTACAAACAGATTTTCTGATCCCTCCTTAGAATGGATACATTTTATTCTATTCATTAATGATCTACCTTTACACGTCAGCTCTCAAATTGATCTTTATGCTGATGATACAACAATTACAACTTCTTAGGATTTCAGGAACATATCACAACTGGAACTTTCACTGAACACATCTGTAAGTGAAATTCAGCTTTGGGCTAATGCAAATAAGCTACCTTTAAACGAAGAAAAGACGAAGGTTTTGATGATTACCGGAAAAAGACTTGCACCCAAACTTCACAATCTGCCAAATGTTACAACAGATGGAGTAAAAACCCTCAAAATTGTTAACAGTGCTACCCTCTTGGGTTTAGAAATTGACAACATGCTTTCTTTTAATTTGCATGTCGAAATGATTTGCAAGAGACTTTCTTTGCGAATAGCTGTATTACGTACAGTACCGCTCAAAAGTAAGCTACCACCGTCTCGCGAGACGCGTCTCGTTTCTCTCGAGATTGGTCTCGAGAGAAACGAGATGAGTCTCGAGAGAAACGAGACGAGTCTCGTTTCTCGCGAGTGCACTGCTTTGCGTTCGTCGACATTCGAAACCTGTTATTAAGACGTCAGTATCGTATCATATCGATTAGCGCAGTAGATATGAATTTCATTCTCGTCAGCAATGCATGTGTACCATGTGTGTATTATAAATTCTCAAGCGTATAGTATTGTCTCATACACATCGGCCAAACCTTTTTTTATTCCAGCAAGACTTGCTTAACGTTTAGTTTTTGTAATAAGTACATGTACGTTGAAAGATAACATCTGAATCATTGGCGACAGTTACTCGTGTCTACAAATATGTTAAAGAAGGTTTGTTTGCAACCCTAAACATGATTCAAATAGTTGATAATCAAAATGTAGTGTTCGTGAAAAAACATTTAGAGTTTTGTCATCCGATCTACAAGTTGTTAAAGCCGCGATCGCGATCACTTAAGTCAACACAGCAGCGCCGCGTATGTTTTACCGACTATCGCTCCCGATTGATCGATTTGTCGGGAAACTCGACTGACTTTTTATCCGAAGTGAACATGCGAAACGATGCTAAGTGATCTGTCGAATAACTTTTATTCAAAATTGTGAACATACGCTTTGGACAGGAAGCCTGGATTATCTTTTTATTCAAAGGTTGCGAACACGCGAAACCACGCTTTGATAAATCACTTCACTTCACATTTGCCATGCTGCCACCGAATAACTAATTTATTTAAACTTGTGAACGCTCGCTTTGCAAATGAAATCTTGAATAACCTTTTATTCATACTTGTGTATGCTTGAGAACACATGCTTTATGAACATGCGGAATCTCGACTACCTTTTTTTCCGTGATATTTGTGAGCACAAGCTTTCTCCACATCAAACCTTCCCGACTAACATTTTATTCAAACTTGTGAACATGCGACGCCATGCTTTGGTCATGAAACCTCGATTAATATTTTATTCAAACTTTTGAATATGCGAAACCACGCTTTGATCAGGAAACCTCCACTAACTTTTTATTCACACTTGTGAACAAAAACCTTGCTTTGATCATGAAACTTTGACTTACTTTTCATTCATACTTGTGTAAACATGCGACACCACGCTTTCATCATGAAACCTTGAATAACTTTTTATTCCAACTTATAAAAAAACTTAAGGATTCACAGTTTACAGCCAAGCGTTTCGTTTTGGTACTCTAATGAAAAATTGCCACGAGTTGCAAGGGATGTTTTTGCCGCGACGCTTTGCAAAACAAACTTCAATATTTGCTAGACAGAACTTTCCCTTGCAGAAACGTTGACTTAATGTATACGTCGCATCACATAAACATTATTAGAAACTCCTATCTTCAAAGATAGATTATTTAGGCGTTTGAATTAACGATGTATGCCGAATAGAATTGGAAATATTTTTAGTGTTTGCCTCGGCGTTTCGTAAAACAATAAAAGCTTCTTAATGTTGTTGACTGGTCGACGCTTGAAGCTAGACAAAACTCGCGCTGGAAGAAAAATTTAAAACTACTTGTAATGTAACCGGCGCATCTAAGAAACTTTGATACAAAATATATGGTATTTGAGTGTTTGAATGATCTACAGTATGTATGCCAAATGGAACTGGAATATATTTAGTGCATGTTTGCCTCGACGTTTCGGAAACCAATGAAATGTTCATTAATGTCGCCGACTGGTCGCCTCGTACTGCCAGACAAAACTCGTGCTGGGAAAAAAAAAATTAAAACTACTTGTAATGTAAACGGCGCATCTCAGAAACTTTGATACAAACGCCTGCCTTCAAAGATTGAGTATTTAAGCGTGTGAATGAACGATTTATGCCAAATAGAACCGGAGATATAATTTTTTGAACAATTTCTGTGATGCTTTTACGACTCCCATTTTTAAACAATTGACCCGCCGGCGCATGCTGAAGGCCGGAACATTTTATTCCTACACAAAATTAAATGTTTGTTTGAGTTAGCAGTTATTGCAGAGCGAGCAATCGTAGGTGGCTGAATCGTTCTGATCATTCGGAGTGAGGAAGACTCGCAAAATCGACCGTTTGCCCTCGTGATTGCATGAATTGAAATGCATAGAACTCTGCTTCTGGTTACGTTCGATGTTCGATTTTACTCTTGTTCGAAATGAATCGAACAAACGATCGATGCATATTTTGGTCCCATCGATTTGACATCAAATCGTTTACACATAACCGGTTTCCTACGTGTAATATATGCCATACTAAACTCATCAGTGATTCTCGAGAGAAACGAGACGAGGCTCGCGAGAAACGAGAAATGTCTCAAGAGAAACAAGACTCGTCTCGCGAGAAACGAGATGAGAGGTGGTAACTTACTTTTGAGCGGTACTGTAAGATTAGAGTATTTTTGCCGTTATCTCAACGCCTACTATACTATAATGCTTTGATTTGCCCAGTATTGAGTTATGTGAATGTTATCTGGTCATTGTGCGACAAGGAGTTATTAAATAGAGTTTTAAAGTTGCAAAAGCGCGCAGGGCGAGTTATCTTGTACGCAGACCGCCAAGCATCATCGGTAGCACTATTTAATAAGCTACACTGGATTCCTTTTTATGAATCATGTAACATAGACAAATGCTCCATTTTGCATAAACGTATACATGGGTTTCTACCAAGCCACCTGGATGATCACCTAGTAATTAATCACAAACATCATTTACGGAATACACGGTATGCTAATTTCAACGCTATTTGCCCTAAATATAAAAGAGAAACCGAAGGTGGACGCACATTTGCAGTATCCGCTTCAAGACTCTGGAATAATGTACCCTTATCTACTAGGAAAGTAGATTCCGTTGCCTGTTTTAAGCAAAATATGTGGAGTAAGATTTTTAGGGATCAGCAATTTTTACATCATTTTCATATTTAGTAATTCAAGTTTTACATGATCATTTTTCGATTATTTAATGGTATGTTTTTATTCATTCATAATTTTAAGTGACGTTCTATTTTAATCTTGTAATTAGTTGTTTAAATCAGGGCCACAAGTTTATTAGCCTGTGGCTATTACGTGCTACCCTGGATAAATAAAGTCTAAAGTCACATTATTATTATTATTATTATTATTATTATTATTATTATTATTATTATTATTATTATTATTATTATTATTATTATCAGAAGACGTAAAATGGACTTAATTAATGCAGACATTGATTTACAAAATTCAGAGGCAGCTATCTTGTAAACATTTTAATTTGTTTTAAACAGTTTTTTTATATAGGAATAATATTTGAAATTAAAGAATTTCCATTTTTATTAGCAAGTCGGTTTCTAAAGTCTACTGTAGTTCAAATCTAGACAATAACCTTTACCAAGAGTCTAAAGTTATAAATATTCTTTTTATACTGTACTTTCATCTTTTTTTGGAGCTGTTTTGACTTCTTGTAAATACATGTAGTAACAAAATTATTGGAAATCATTATTATTATTATTATTATTATTATTGTTATTATTATTATTATTATTATTTTGTGATATATTTCATTAAGACAATTTATTGCTATTCTCTCAAATGTACTCATGTAATTATTTTACAGCCGATACAAGTCTTTTATACCCAGCATATTATGTAAGCAAGTTATTTTTTTAAATCGTGAATAAAGTTGTTTATTATTATTATTTAAAAAAATTATTATTATTATTATTATAATAATAATAATTAATAAGGTAATAAACAAAGCTTTATTGACTAATTCTTAAACAAACTTAAATTTACAATATATGACCTACTACTGCTAATAATAATACATCAAATTCTCTTACTATGTATATTACAATATTAAGTATTATTAAATATCAAAATAAGTATTGGTTGTAAGCAATTTCAAACTAAAGCTTTAAACAACAATAATGAGAAAAAGTATACTATCGCCTAAATTACAAAATATTAATATGCTAAAATGATAGTTACAATTATAAATATATAGGAATATACTAAAAACTTCATTTTAACTAAATAAAATAGTCAGTAATTAAGCTAAAAATTATGCCAGAAAGTCAACTAGTAAAATTTTCAGAGCAAAAATCCCAAGACTATTTGAATGAACAAAACTCGTGACGGCAAATAGTTTCAAAAAAAAAAAAAATCAACGGACACCCGCTTCGCTCGCATTTAAACGGCAGTCATCAATAAAATCTCCTTGCAGAATTTTGTGGAAAGGTGTCCTGGAGCCTCTCACGCATGTGTGTACCGACCTTAAAATCTCAAAAGAAAGCAATGTTCTAATCCAGGTGATGGTAATGTGATAAGGTTCCTCATTCTTTTCTGAGAGCTTCTCGGCTAGGCGTTTGAGAAAGCAATTGCAGTCAGCTCCCATCCCACCGTTGGTTCCAAAAACTAAGGGAGTGAAAGATCCCATTTCAACGTCCAGCACCCTCTGTTGATACTTCCGCTTTTTCTCCTCTTCCTGCTCTTTAAAGATTGTGGATGTTGCTTTTCCCTGGTTACACTTGGAGTTAACATGCGTTACTCTGACATCGAAAAATGCTGTAACTCCTCGAGACCAAAAGCCCCCGGCCTTCATGTCCAGCCTTGCCTCCGGACTTGTCACCGTACTTCTGAGGTTGAATTGTTCATTATTGAGAGGTTGAAGTTGTGGTTCGACTTCAACGTTGTTGCAAACCTTACCAAGAAAAGAGGTAACAAGGTTGCGAACGCCATTATGTCTCTGCGCCACGAACCCTCCCTTTTTGCATGAGAGGGAATGGCAGACGGTATACTTCTCACCACAAACACACTTGCTTGGTAAATCAGATAGGGGCAAGTCATACCTTAAACGCAGAGAGTCTCTGAATTCTTGTTTATTCAGCACTAAGCCTTGATCGACAAGAGGCACTGCGGTAAGCCACGAGCTCGCAACCTTGTCTCTCGATTGGTTTATTGACCGCAGTAGATCAGAGGGTAGAGTGGAATCTATACTTTCCATTCTCGATTTCACCGATGCAGTTTTCAAGGCTTGATGTTGTCTTTTTAACTCCTCCGTGGACTTCTCGCCTGCCATCATAAACATGCTCTGTGTAGTAATAGAATCTACATGCGATGCTGTTATTGTCGTAGAAGCAGCAAACTGCTGTGGAGCTTCATACTGTAAGTCAGGCATGCCGAGCCCTCCTTGAGCAGGTGTCAAAGTAACAAGCTGACGCAGATTGCTAGGGAGGGGCTCCGTTTGACCGAAAAGTGTTGGGAGGAGTAAGTCGTCGATCACTTCTTGAATAGGGTCGACGTAATCTTCAAACGACTCTATTGTGCGCATGAAATAGGTAAATTTGGATTTGTAACCCTTCGTGAAAACACTGTAGGCTGCATGAGGCTGGCTCCTAGCTATCTCAGATAGGGCTTCGAGTTCTCCTTTCCATCCAAGGACCTTTTCCCGACAATATTGATCTTTGAACAGTCGAGATCCGATGACGGCCCCTAGGTGGCGCTGACCTTCAGTTGTAATATTAACCTCATCTCCAAACACCTTCTTTGCCTCAGCTGCAAGTTTGTCCGACTTGACAATCAGCCAGCTCTTTGGTCCATTCACTAGATAACCATACTTTTTTCCTTCCTGACTCAGGTAATTGTACCAATTATGCAAGGGCACGATTTGTCCACCTCCCACAGAATCATCGGCTAGCCATACTTGTTTAACACCTGGTGTGCTTATCCTTAAACTCTGGATCATGATAGATGTATTGACTGAGTACCAGGGCATGGCCAAGGGATCCCCCTGCGTCGTACCCTCCTGTGACAATATCTCACCTTCGCCACAAATAAAGAGCCTCGACGGGCTTCTGTAGGTGTTGATGATGTAAAGTGACATTTCTGTGCAGGTTATCTGGATGTTATGTAAGGCGACAGCTCTGTTCATTTGGTTAAAGGCATTGCTTGCATCTATCAGTAAAATACCATCTGTTCCTTCCTCTGCAAACACTTGACTCATAGCATGTATCGCGGACTCTGAACCTGCGCTATGGCCTGCGCAGACCTGAAAGGGGCCCGCTGCTTCTTTAATCTCTTCTTTCAAAAATCCAGCGACAGTTTTTCCAACTATTCGCCTCAAAACCTCACCAACGCCAATAGGTCGTATTCCAGGGCTTTTATCCAAGGGAATGAGCCTGCAAGAGGTGTAACCTTCCAGCAAAGATGGGTGGTAAGCAATCGTTAGCAGATTTCTTGTGAAAAAAGCGATCTCCTCTCGCAACACCTTGCCCTCAGCCTTGAAATTCTTTGAGCAAAGGATTCTTCGATATAGCTCGGCATCCATCCCCAACGGCCCGGCCGAGCCCTTTGTTTTGGATGCAGCATCAAAGATCATTTTCTTGTCGATCAAGTTAAAAGCGCCAGGAGGAATATAATCAAAGGGCCCATATAATAAAGTCTCGTCCGCGATATCTGCAGCTTCCGGATGTTTCTCCTTCAGCCCTTCTAGGACTTCTGGTGTAAGGTTGAGTAGGCCCGTTGAGCTCTCGCTATCCAAAAGCTTAATAGCTGCAGATAACTTTCCTTGGAAAACCAGTTTCGCAAAAACTTTGGATACGTCCTCAACTGTTCTAGCCTTCTTCGAATTCACAAACTTCCCTTGAATGAATCTTATTTCTTTTAGCAAGAGGCCTATATCTCCTTGCCTCCACAGTTTCAATCTTTGTTCTATTGCTGCACTATGCTCCTTGCTTTTAGAGGTAGCGGATGGCTTTTGTAAGATCAATGTTGGGAGCACCATAAAAGCTTTCAAAGCAACGGAGTTTAAATTTGAATTCGAATAAAACTGCTTTATCCAGAAAGTTAGCTCTTCTATAAAAGCTTTTCTGGCTCTTCCCGATGGTACATTGAAAATATTTCTCCTGAAATGGACAATTTCGTTATAAACATCGTTGATAGTATCAGCGAAACTCTCGTGACTGATATTGCCCCATGTTTTGTTTGTTATTTTACTAGGAAACACCTCGTCATCG
>OZ026597.1:8294809-8369809 GCA_964020085.1 Micromussa lordhowensis | reverse complement strand
AGATTTAGAGATAACTTACATGTATGTGAAGACAAAAACACTAGTTCTCTGACAGGGCGGCGCGACAGAATAATAAACAAGCTGCCGAGACGTGACCAGGTATATAACACTGAATTCGTATACAGTGTACATGAGCGAAAAACAGATAGTTGAATCGAAAAAAAAACTAAACAAAACACATCCTGTACCCACACAACTCAAAGAACATGATAACCACTCAAATTGATTTTTTAAACAATTAACTAAACTGGAGGCAAGGCAAATCAAATCAAATTAATCAAAATTTGCATACAAGTCAGACCCGAGTCGGAACAACACATACAGTGCAGCTCAGATATGTCCGAACCAAAATATACGCGTAATGCACGTCGGCCCACTACGCGTATACGCGTATGCATATACGCACATACGCGTATACAGTATATACGCGTATGCCTCATTGGTATGTATGAGCTAACGTATTGTTTTTTTCTTTTCTTACAGGTCATTGTTATTTTCAATGGCTTGACAGCTTGCCACA
The DNA here is from genome assembly GCA_964020085.1 of Micromussa lordhowensis. Lineage (NCBI taxonomy): Eukaryota > Metazoa > Cnidaria > Anthozoa > Scleractinia > Lobophylliidae > Micromussa > Micromussa lordhowensis. The sequence goes on along the minus strand of OZ026597.1, from coordinate 8,369,289 downwards.
GAGCGAGAAAGAGTTTTCTATATTTTGACAAGCAGGCGACTTGAGCCGTGTCGACTGAACACACACAAATTTACCTTGAAGAGAATTAAATAACGAAACGTGATCGGGCGGCGCACAGAAACTTTGCGAAACAATTCTTACGTCAAAGAAAGATTATTTTAACACTTGAACCAAAGATTTGTGCCAAACAAAACTGGAGATATCATTTTTTCGACAAGTATCTTCAGAACGCTTCACATAATAAACATGCTCACGGTAAGCATGCAACTTGCCGACGCGTGCCGAAACACAAAACTTTTCCTTGAAGAATAACTAACTAATCGTAAGCGACGCGCCATAGAAACTATGATAAACAATTCTTTGGCTAAAGAAAGAGTATTTTACCGTTTGAATGAACGATTTGGGTCAAATAGAACTGGAGATATCATTTTTTCGACAAGGATCTTCAGAACGCTTCACACTAATAAACATTTCGTAAGCGACTTGCCGACGCGGGCTGAAACACAAAACTTTTTCTTGAAGAAAAAAAAAAGCTAAACACGAACGACGCGCCAATGAAACTTTGATAAACAATTCTTTGGCTTTGGCGATTTGGGTCAAATAGAACAAGAGATATAATTCTTTCGGCAAGGGTCTTCAGGCTTCACACTAATAAACATTTCGTAAGCGACTTGCCGACGCGGGCTGAAACACAAAACTTTTTCTTGAAAAAAAAAAAAACTAAACACGAACGACGCGCCAAAGAAACTTTGATAAACAATTCTTTGGCTAAAGAAAGAGTATTTTACCGTTTGAATGAACGATTTGGATCAAATAGAACTGGAGATATCATTTTTTTGGCAAGGATCTTCAGAACGCTTCACACTAATAAACATTTCGTAAGCGACTTGCCGACGCGGGCTGAAACACAAAACTTTTCCTTGAAAAAAATCGTTTGAATGAACGATTTGCGTCAAATAGAAATGGAGATATCATTTTTTCGGCGAGGATCTTCAGAACGCTTCACACTAATAAACATTTCGTAAGCGACTTGCCGACGCGGGCTGAAACACAAAACTTTATCTTGAAGAAAAAATAGCTAAACACGAACGACGCGCCAATGAAACTTTGATAAACAATTCTTTGGCTTTGGCGATTTGGATCAAATAGAACAAGAGATATAATTCTTTCGGCAAGGGTCTTCAGGCTTCACACTAATAAACATTTCGTAAGCGACTTGCCGACGCGTGTTGAAACACAAAACATTTCCTTGAAGAATAATCAACTAAACGTGAGCAACGCGCCAAAGAAACTTTGATTAACAAGTCTTTGACTAAAGAAAGAGTATTTTACCGTTTGAATGAATGATTTTTGTCAAATAGAACTGGAGGTATAATTCACACAAATAAACATATCGTAAGCGACTTGCCGACGCGTGCCGAAACACAAAACTTTTTCTTGAAGTAAAAAATAACTAAACGCGAACGACGCGCCAAAAAAACTATGATAAACAATTCTTTGGCTAAAGAAAGAGTATTTTACCGTTTGAATGAACGATTTGGGTCAAATAGAACTGGAGATATCATTTTTTTCGACGGAGATCTCCAGAACGCTTCAAGCTTGAAATATTTCGCAACTTGCCGACGAGTGCCGTAACTGAGAATAAATAAACAACTAACGTAAGCGGTGCACTATTGAAAGTTTGATAAACAATTCTTCCGTCAAGGAAAGATTATTTTACATTTGAATGAATGATCTTTGTCAAATATAACCGGAGATATCATTTTTTCGACGAGGATCTATACAACGCTTCAGACAGCAGTAGTAAACATTTCGCGAATGACTTGGCGACGCGTGCCGCAACAAAGATCTTTCCTTGTAAAAACAAAAAAAATAGAAAACAGCGTGTTAAAAGAGGGAGTGGAAGCAACTGTTTCAATTTTAGTTCCATTTTTGGTAGTTAAAGATCGAGCAAATGTTGAAAAACGGTCGTTTGTCGGTGAATTTGCGCCGTGATCAAAAGCTCGGAAAATGATAGCTTTCATTGATCAGCATGACATTTTAACCATATGCAAATTTAGCTAGCTTTTTCATTTCCACAAATGTCCTTTGTTTGACAAACAATGCTTCAAATAAAGAAACTTATGGGAATGCATAACAAAGGACCATATACGCGCGTATATACGCGCATATGTGCGCGTATATACGCGAACATGTGCACGTATTGACATACGCGTACAGTACCGCTCGAAGATAAGCGAACCAAAACATACGGGAAATACGCGAATTCCAATACGCGTATACGCGTATGCCGATGCGCGTATACGCGTATGGCCATACGCGTATACGCGTATACTTTGTATACGCGTATGCTTATTAGTATTTATGAGCTAGCTTATTGTTGCTTTCTTTGTAATACTGTAGTTCAATGTTGTTTCAATGGCCCAGTAATACTGGGATTATATGGGCTGCCTAAATCGCTACGTGCCAAATACGGTAGCACTAGCCACAGTTTCACAAAATATTTTTATAGAATGCGTTCTGTAGCGTTACAATAATTTTATTGCAATAAACTGTCGTTACACAACATATCCGGAAAAACTTGTAGTCGGCTTTCCATCAGAACATTTTACCGTTCGTTTTAATCATTAACTTCATCTTGCTCCAAACAGAACCAATTCACATCTTGTCGTGACGCTTCGAAAAACGGCAGCGACAAAAACAACTAGCCGTCGCCTGTCAACAAGATTCACGGCAGTAAAGTTTCACGGTGCATCATAAATACTTCGATTTAACATTGTTTTGCAGATGGAGATCATTTTCATTGTTGAAATCACCGAGTTGTGCTAAATAGACGCCATTTTCACTACACTTCTTGCCGCGTGACGCTTCAGTCGACAAAATAAGCAAGCGACCCTCCGGCTCGTACCGAAAGATAAACGTCTTGAAAAGTTTCTATTGCAAAATAGTTATTACCTGTTCCCGGCGCACCATAAAAACTTCAACGAAACATCGTTTCTGCGGATAGGGATCAAATCGCCGATTTATGCCGAATAGAACTGAAAGTATGCTTATTTTCACTACTTGCCGTGACGCTTAAAATAGATAGACAATTAGCAAGCGACTCGCCGACGCGTGCTGAAAGATGAAAACTTTATATTGCAAAAAAGTTAATACCTGTTCGCGGCGCATCATAAAAACTTCAATGAAACATCGTTTCTGCGGATAGAGATCATTTCACCGTTTAAATCGCCGATTTATGCCGAATAGAACCAGAGATATCATTATTTTCAGTACTTGCCGTGACGCTTAAAGTCGATAGCGACTCACCGACGCGTGCCGAAAGATGAATGATGAAAACTTCATATTGAAAACTAGTTAATTTCTGTTTACCGTGAATGAAAACTTTAGTCAATTTGCTTCACAATACTTAGTGATATTCTTGTTAAAGCTACGAACTTAGATGTGAAAGCAACGCTTTTTGAACTGAAAGCCAGTGACGTGTTGTTTACAAACTCGCGCTATATTTAGCAGGAATAGTAGCCGGCGAAATGTGTCGCGAACGTGTTCCACGAACGAACCATTTCTTTTTGAACCAAAACTCCTTGGGTTGGGAGAAAGCTTATTGTCCAAACACAACATTTTGCATCGATATATTGCTCGCTCTTAAAAGCAATTAAAAGACCGTGATGCGGCTTTTCCGCTGTGACACTATTTACACGGCATTGCTAGACTTTATCGGAGTGTCTCCCGTGAACTTCGCGGTAAAATGAAATGTATGCTTAGCGGATTATACTCTTTTCCTAAACAGGGAGAAAACCAAGCAGTCGTTGCAAGTAGGCAGTGATAATTACTCGACCGGTGGCTAATTGGAAAATCTTCAAAGCGAACTAGATTGGAAATACGATAGCTTCATTGAAGATGTTTTTACAATATGCAAATTTGGCAGTAATCGAACGGCTCTCGCTTTTTAAGTTTTCCTAACAAAGCTATTTATTGTTTCGTCCAACAATACTTCACAAAAGAAACAGTTAGAGGTGAATAACAAAGAACTACCTATACGCGTATAGGCGTACGCGTATACGCGTATAGTCATACGCGTATACGCGTATTGTCATACGCGTATGCGCGTATAGACTGCGTATGCGAAGTTCGCTTATTTCTGAGCGGTACTGTATACGCAAAATACGCACGTATAAAATGCGTATGCGCAGTTCGGATATATCTGAGCTGCACTGTAGTCGTGACAGGTAACGCAACACAATTAAAATGGCCTGGTAGAACTTTTTTTACATGTATGTATAATAAATGGAGAAGATTCTGAGAAAAACTTGTTTATCGATGGTAGGTAAGCCGTAAAAGAAACATCATGTGAGGGTTCGTATTCAGTACGCTGTTCACAAACGGGCTTCTTTGTTGATTCTGCTGTAATACAATGCATCGGTATTAAATTTATTTGAACACATTCCAAAGCCATTGCGACGGGTGTAGTGTTGGTAAGTGATGAAATACATCTCCTCTGTTCATGAAAGTTCCGTTTGAAAAGAATAACCTGTTTATATCGATAAGAACATGCTTTCTATCCAACTCGTTTACACTTGTAATAGCGTATCGGGAGAAGACTTCATGTAGTTCGTAGTCTTCTAGTTTTTTAGTGCTGTCAAGCTATTCTTTAGAACAATAATCCGCTAACAATAGACAAAGCCAGCTCATACATACAAATGAAGAGATGCTTATGTGCGTATATACGCACATAAGCATCGCATTATGTAATAAAGTGGCTAATAGCAAAAAACAGTGCTCAATACACTTTTAAGGTGTAGAGCTTTGAATAAGAAGACATAACAAGGAGACAAAATTCCCTGTTACTCTGAGTTTCGTGCTCATTCACTCATAACTGTAGATTAAATACTGTCTGATGAGTGCGTGAGCACGAAACTCGGGAGTAACAGGGAATTTTGCCTCTTCGTTATATCTTCTTATACGCATTTTTGAGCATGGCATTTTTATATGCACATACGCATATACTTATACAGACATACGCGTATACTTATACGCGTAAACTTATACGCACATACGCAAATACTTATACGCACATGTGCATATACCTACAGTACAGGTCAGAGATAAGCGGCCTACGCACACGCAAAACGCATGCACCATTTTCGCGCAAACGTGTGTCAAAAAACATGTGCGACAATGCGCATTTACACGCATTTGATGCATGTGTTTCCTTTTGTTATTCACCCTCATAACTGTGCTTTGTGTGGCATTCTTCTTTACAACAGAAAACAAAACAAAAGGCAATTCCCACAAACGCCACTGAAAGGATATCTCCGCCAACAAAGCAACAGCCGATACGTTTTTCCTTTGCCGTGTTTTTTGATTGGGCTCTACAATCATGTCTCTGAACGAATGAAAAAAAAGTTTGAATTTCCATACACTGTATATCTGGTTCTACAAGTCATAAGCAAGTGCTTAGAACGGGAAAACGCGTCATTGTTGGAGTTTTAATTTGTAATGAACTTTATTTTGACACGCCAGACATGAACAGTGCTTGCGAGCGAACTTGAATTATGTTGTTTTCAACACGACATCCGACGCAACATTTGTTGTCACGATTTTGTGACGCAACGTTTGAGAAAAGAAACTGATTCTTATCTCTTATTCTGTAAGGCATAAGAAAGTGCTTGAAATGGGAAATGTTTCTTTGTTTAGCTTTTATTGGAAACGAAATCTAGATTGACGAGACAGACATAACAAATTGTTTAAGCTTTCATTTGAAACAAAATTTATTTTGACGCGCCAGACATGAAGAGTTTCTGCGAGCGAATTGCTATTAATGACAAGTGACGTGTCATGTGCGATAACAGATTCTTTTGCCGATTTCGCAACAGGAAGTTTTTAATTTTCATATCACTGGTTTTATTAGGCGCAAGAAAGCTCTTGAAACGGGAAAATGTTCCGTTGTTTAAGCTCTTGTTTGACAAGACAAGTTTTTGTGAGCGAATTTTATGTATGTTATGTTAATAATGACAAGCGACGCGTCATATGTGATAGCCGATTCTTTTGACGATTTCGCGACAGGAAGTTTTGAATTTTCACATCTCTGGTTTTATAAGGCGTGTATAAGCTCGTATTGGAAATGAAATTATTTTTAACGCACCAGACAAAACGGGTTTTTGCGAGCGGATTACATCTCTCTCATTTTTACAAAGACATGCGACTTGCATCGACTTGTGTGACAATAATAGTAACTGATTGTTTTGACAATTTTTCGTGACAAGAAGTTGAAAGACAAGAAGCACATATGCCTACATTTATATGCGTATTACGCACATTTTTTGGTCAACGTATATCTGAGCGGTACTGTACATTGTCTCAATAAAAAATTTGTATCTTCTCCTTCTTAGATTTTTCTAGACTTTTCATATGTTGATCTGTGTACTTCAATGAGATCAATGGCGAAGAAAATCTTCTGTTGCAATTTGTGATGGATCGAAATAGATATTGGCTGGACTACAAATGGGCCGGCAAATTGTCGTTTGTGTCTGGCAGTGTGGTGGGCTCAACTGGCGACCTGCACTTTGAAATCGAAAAAAATATATACATCATAGCTGTCCTAATTGTAGCAAGACTCCGAATTGTATCGCTAGATGATACAATTCTCTTGTTTGAAAGTCTTGCCCATTTGTGATAAAATATAAAGCACAAATGTCCCAAAGATGTTTCCACAGCACTCCAATCCCAATCAAACGTCTCTCCTTGTCCTTCAATGACATCACAACAAGCCCGACCCAGATCCCAACTATCCTCGGTCGTGGGGCATAAAATAGTAACTTTAAACTCCTGTAGAATCGTAGCGATTTTATTAATGATAAAAATAAATAAAGGATAAAAACTTCACGCCAGTACAGGGCAAGTATATTGTACAGTAGTGTAAATACATAAAAAAGAAGTAGAGCTCGGTAAATTATTTAATATTAATAAAGTCTAGCAAAGTCACCAGAAGGTGGAGCCCTCCACTAATTAAAGAGACTAAGATTCTGATGAAGATCAACAGTATAAAATTACCAATGAAAGAACTACTCATGATAATAATTATCTGGTGTTAACAGCTTTGATCTTGAAATAATATTAAAGAGTGACTGTGAGCTTTACCTTTCCACAGGCATGTAGACTTCTCTCATGTGAAATTACAAATGTGCAATACTGACCAGCCTCTACCTACAACGTTACAAACAAAGTCACATTTGAGTGAAATGTGTTTCCACAGAATGAAAACAAAGGAAACATAACAACATCAGTCTATTAAAACACTACAGACATGGAAATTCATCACAGAATAATTATAACAAATCAAACAATGATACCAAAGGAAACACACTAATAACTACATGTATTGTTAGAATTATTGATCATTTTAATTTTGCTGGTTAAAATTGATTTATGAACAGCTGGGACAATGGCCTATTAAAAATGAGAGAAGAGACACAATACAATGAGACAAAATGAGGAGGCTAGTGGAAAAAGGGGATATAGGGGATGTAAACAACCTGTTCCCAGACTTTCGCTCTAAATGCTGTAGGATTTGATTTTGACTTCATACACTATAAACAGTCTGCCTGTTTCCTGTTCAACAAATAAACTCCTAAAGGCAACCTGCGTGCCTTGTTTGCTATTATTATTATTATTATTATTATTATTATTATTATTATTATTATTATTATTATTATTATTATCATTATTTGCAAATGTTATTTCTCGAAAACGAAGAGAAACGCAGCGAAAAAAAATACCGAGCAATGTTTTTCAACTGAAATAAATGCCACATGCAAAAATTCAGCTTATTTGGAGCAAAAAATTAAACTACTTAATCCAATGTATATAACATGTATGCTCAGAGAGAAGATTTTTGTTCATTCTTGATCATCAACATTGTGATATCAAGTCTGCGAAGTTCTACTTGCATTCATCATTGCATACAGCTACACTATCATTGGTACTTGAGTTAGCCTGCACGCAGACTCGGGTTTGGGGAGCAAAAGCACAAGCGGCATAGCCACAAGCGCCACTTTTAGCCACAAAGCTGTAAGACAAGAAACAGAGCTTGCTCTGATCTCTAAATTTTTAACTTCCACCCGTGCTTGAAATGCACAAACAAAGTCGCAATAAAATGAGAAAGTTTTGAAAGTAAAATCGTGGTCTCATGCTAGTTTTTTAATCATATTTTTTTGAAAAGTACAACAAGAAATGAAAGAGCCACACCATTTTAAGGCAAAAATTAGGTGCACGTTGGAGAAACCTTCAATTGAACTGTTTACATTAAAAAGTTGAAAAATTATTTATAATAATGTGCTTTACATTTCAAAAAATGGGGGTAAAATGGCATTTTTGCCTAACATATTTTTCCGCCCGGTTGTCATAGCCTAATGCCTGCCTGCTAAACAACTTATTGAAGTCAAGTCAAGTCGCCTTTATTTAAAAATAAAATTTTAAAAGACCCAGGGTAATCCAATCAGGAGGCGAATGGCCAGCCTGCTATCAACAGGAGCCCTGGGTTTGAAATAAAAATACACATACTATATACATCACAAATAAAAATATACATACATATAGGTTAAAAAAAAATAGGTTAAAAATACAATGTAGAATATTAAAAGTTATTATAAAAACTATTATACATTTACAGAGTAAAATTATTAAAAACAGTGCAGCCATGGTAGTAAAAAGCGCGCTTTGCAGTCTCAGTCCGCACCGACGGGAGATGAAGAAGATTGCTTTGTCGGGTTGCCCTCAGAAGCTTTTAAGCAAGGTAATCCTTAGGGTGGCTCCTTTTTTGCATAAAGGCTGAAGAGAGCATTTTACAGTTAGTAGTGTATCATAATCATACTTACCATACTAATAATAATCATAATCATTATTCATACTAGTACCTGCTGAGCACTACCAAAAGAAGTTGATAGCTTGGCACGCAAAATCTTGTCTGTGTTTCCCTCTGCAAGCTGATGACTGCTATTGCTTCCCCAGACAAAAACCTCTTCACTGGAGGTTGGCTTAGCACCATTCAATGTAGTGCACGTTGCACCTGATTTTATACAGGAATTTTTGTAGTCCTTGGATAACATAACAATCTAAAAATAAAAAGAACATAGATAAACTGAGCTCATGGCAGGGTTTAAAATAATTTTTCAGATTTTAACTTGAATTTGTAGGCTTTTTTGTTAAGGCTCATTTTTTTCCCCGGCTGTCAATAATTGATTCAATTGTAACACAACTGGCACATTCTGCAGCATTTTTTTATCCACTTTACACTTTACACCAATTTGCGTCTGTGTGCTGCTGCAACGGGACCTGTTGCCAAGCATGTCACCAAAATCTTCCAAAATCAAAACTTTTTTTATTTAAAAAAAATTATATGTTTATGGTGTACATATAGACCAGTTTCGATATATTATAATTTGATATATTATAACACAATAGACCTCAGTATGAGGCTACAGGGAATAAACTCCACAAACTCAGTAGTTATTCCCCAGAGCCTCGTACTGAGGTCTCTTGTTTTAGGCTGAATTTTAATATATCGAAATCGGTCTATTGTATACTTGAAATTGCTGAAATAATGTAAGCATCAGAATCTTTACTTTGATCAACATGTTTCGTTGCTGCAAATGCGGCAATCTAACAAAGTGTAGTGAATGGCTCAGTTTTTCAGTGTTTGTTCAAATGTGAAATATACAACTTTGTCTAGACAAACTGTTGTCCATCTTCATTTACAGTCATGAGAAATCCGTACTGTCGGGCAATAAGAATAGAGAACCGACATAAATTTGAACGTACAAGAAGGCTTTGCAAATGACATTAAACAGGATTTGGAGGAAAATAAATTTTGATTAAAGGTAGTATGTATGTGCAGAAACATAAACACGGTAATGTGACAGTGTGTACACAAAACTTGCATGTTTCACGCTTGAACAAATACATAGAAAGCTCAATACTACAGCTGCATATTCTCCCTGTAGCACGTTTCAAATTTCGAAATTTTATACTCATTTACATTTCCAAAAAGCTTTTACATGAATAACACTTCTTCGCTGCTTTATTGTATGAAATGTTCACCATAACATGACAGGAGCTTTAACCTCAGTTGAATGATCAATAAGCACAATATTCTCTATAAAATTCTAGTTCTTCAGTGAAAAATCGCTGGCAAGAGTGCTTAAAGTTCCAGCTACCGCCAGCAGCTGGCTGTTATTTTGGACCCTGCATGGGGTACCTCATTTCAGAGATTTTGACAGGGAAAACCTATTTATTGCAATTAGCTCTTATGATTTTAATGAAATCAAAATCAGTGCAAAATCAGTGCAGCTCAGATTTAAGCTAACTTCACATACATCAAAAAGTAATATAAGTAATATACATCAAAAAGTAATATAAGTAAATTACAAGGTATTCAGAACTTTGCTGCTCGAATTGCGACGGGTACGCGCAAATACGATCACATCACACCAGTTTTAAAAGAGCTTAAATGGCTACCGGTAGCTACTCAGCTATACTTCAGGAGCGCTATTATGGCCTTCAAATGTCTAACATCCCGCGTGCCGGAGTACCTTACCTCCCAGTTCAGTAAGCGAGGAGAAATTAGTGGACGCGCCACGAGAAGTTCACAAATGCTGAACATCCCACTTTTCAAGACCGCCAGTGGTCAGAGAACGTTTTACTATAGAACAGTCAGCATCTGGAACTCCATGGACAGCTCTCTAAAAACTCTTGAGAAAGTATCTGATTTTAAATATTTTCTGAAACGTAAACTAATTAAGGATTTCATAGATTGTTAATTATTTTTTGATTTTAAGTGTAAATATTTCTTTGTACTTTCAGTGTGATTAATTTTAATTGTAAATATTCCCATAAGTAAAGTAGGTTTAAATTGTCATTGTATTTTTATTTTATTATTATTCTCTTTGAAAAGCCTCCGTGAGGAAAGTGAATAAAGTATGTATGTATGTATGTATGTACTCAATTTATACATGTATATTTTGCGTATACCTTATGTCCATACACGTATATACCAGTATGTGCACATATGTCTCTTTGTTATGCATATCATTCCCATAAGTTTTTTTATATGAAGCATTGTTGGTCAAATAAAGGACATTTCTGGAATGAAAAAGTACCAGACTTCAACGCAAAATTCCATATTGTGCTCGAATGTCAATGACAGCTAATCATATTTTGAGTTTTTGATCGCTTTGCAAATTCACCATTAAAGTACCATTTGTTAACACTTGCTAGATCTTTAGCTACCAAAAAATTGGGAAGAAAATTGAAACAATCGCTTAAACTCCTTATTCATTTTAACACACCAAACAATGATTACTCTGCAGTTTTAAAGCTAAATAACCATCTCTAACTTAAGTAAACACTAATTTCTATTTAATTTCAAGAATAGGAATAAAACTCTCTCTGAAACTCTGTCCACAGTTAGTTAATTACGCGGGATGACGTAGTCAGCCAGCGTCTTAAATTTGGGAGCGCATTCCTTTGGATTTCTTAAGAGTCAAAAATTGCCTTGTTTTTTTAAACTTTCCCGTATCCCGTCCCGAAAAAATTGTGTGATTTTTATTGGCTGCAACTACGAATCACGTGCAAGTCAGGTTGGAGTGCACCATTCAAGCAGGAAAAAGTTACTTCCTCAGCAAAGTTTCAAGTTTCAAGTTTATTCAGAAAATTTATAATTATAGAATATGATTTACCACTGCTCGCAGGTAGCTACAGCTATTCGAGGCAAGCAGTGGTTTGACGCATAACATTAAAGCTTTGACATACGATACTAAGTAGAAAAATATTTACAATTACAATACAGTTACAATTACAATTACCAATACAAAGTAAAATTAATTAATTAATTAATTGTCATACAATACATTAAAATACATTGAATACAATACAGAAGGATAACGCGGATAAAATGAGTAGTTGAGTTCAGTTTATGGCATATTTAAATCTAGTAGATCAATATATTCATTGGCCTCCGTGAGTTTCTGAAGAAGCATATTGTGAATGTTACGTTTAAAATTCACTTTAGACATTTGGCGAGTTTCATTAGATAAGTTATTCCAGATTCTGACACCGTTTCTTGAAAAGGACATGTTCAGCTTGTCTAGTCTAGAGTATTCGAGAAAGAAGTTGCCTCTTATTGATGATCTTGTATTATGTGAATGAATATTATGTTGGTAAGTAAATTAATTACTTATTTGAGGTGGCGATATGTTATTTGAGACGTCATGCATTAAGATGGCAACTGACTTAAAGTAAAGAAGATCTAGAGGTAGTAAACTGGATGAAATGAAGCAGGGTATTGCATCAGTTTTATAATCACAAAAAAACATGAGGCGAAGGGCACGTTTCTGTAGACGTAGGATTTTGTTTCTGTGAGTTTTATCTGCTCGGGCCCACGCAGTTATATCATATAATAAATAGGGTTGAATCAGCGATCTGTATATATGTTGGGGCTACGTGCATGTTGTTGGTTAACAAAAGCGTAACATCGTGTTCACTCCTTCGTACATCGTGCATCTTTTGCGTATATCGTGCAACGTACACCGTGTCGCTACATAAGTATCGTGTATAGTGGATCACACATCATGCGTCGCTACATAACAGTCATAAGTATCGTGTATAGTGGATCGTACATCGTGCGTCGCAACAAACAGTCATAAGTATCGTGTACAGTGGATCGTACATCATGTGTCGGACCACATTTATAAGTATCGTGTACAGTGGATCGTGTGCTTTCGTCGCTAAAGAAGTATGGTATATAGTGAATGGATCGTGTGCATCATGCGTCGAGGAAGAAGAATCGCGTGTAATGCATCATGTAACGTGTGCAATTGAAGGACTTAAAGGATCTTTATTATGTGAATTGATTTTGTCATGGTACTTTTCTGACTTTTATGTGAACACAGCGTGAGAATTTATACTGTACATCGTGCTTGCATTTGAGGACCTTGTGGGAAAATGTACAACATTGCCCTAATTTACCTTTGTTTCGTGACAGATAATTACTTATCTTAAATGCCGTGATCAAGCTACAATTTTCATTGCGGAGAAATCATCCTTAATATAAACAACATATTGTGTACAAATCGACTTGTATAGCAGCCGTATTCGCAGTACACTTAGTGCTACCATTTGTTGTTTAGGTTAATTGAAATGTGATGATTTCGCCCTCAGGTCAGGCTAAACGCATTTGAATATCTTTCTAAATAAGTGATGCTTCACCTCTTTTGCTGGTTTCTAAACCCTCCGAAGCAAGCTCTTATTTAACGGTGAAGGTGGGACTGAACGTGTGGCAAGAAAAACTCATTAGCTGGAAGTATATAATGCAAAAGGTAGCCACATCTGTCACAGGCATCATTTCAACAACTCTGAGCGAGGTATTGTTCATTTGGAGTTACCGTGACGTCATTGATTACGGAAAAATATTGTGCTGTAGTTTATCACCGTGCTTAATCAAAATAAATACCCTATTAATCGATACTTTTTTTTGTAAAAAACGCTTAAGCACAAGCCTTGGGCGAAGTCAAGGTCTTGACATCCCCGAACTGGTTGAGATCTTTGTTTATAAAAATTATACAGCATGACATACGTCTGACCCGGAAACTGTTTGACACTCGTATGCAATTTCCTTTGCTTTCTCAATTCATTAACAGTAGCTGCGGGTGGGGATATGATCCAGCTATTAATTTTTGTCATGTTTGAGATATTTCTATGACACGTTTTGTGTACACGACCATGGTGAATCAAGCTATCATCAGACCGCTTAAAACTTCCACTGGTGGTAATAAAAGGTAATGAGATCATTCAGAATGCCCGTGATCTGTTTAATTATGCTGAAAAGAACTTGAAGGAACCTGCGCCATCCCGTTATCAGTCGGAGAACGTAACCCTCAAGCGTCGCATTTTTTTTTACGTCGACAAAGTGAACAGGGACAGGCCTTACAGGCTATTTACAGAGGTCAAAGGGAACAGGAGCATTCACAGTATTATTTCAACTGGCGAAAGTAACAGTCTTGATGTTCGCCAACTGTCATGTTACTGTAACCACTGCATTGATGGCGACTACAGTGAATGCGAAGACAAAGAACATGTCGATGATTGGGAGACAATCGAAATTCAACCAGAAAAAGGCTATGGTCATCACCGGGCAACACGAGGAGACATCCAAGAACAGCGGGAAGGCATTAAAGATCTGGTTACCAAAAATGCATTCATCGCTATTGCATCAGGCGACCCCGGAGAAGAGTACTATTTATTGAAAGTTACAGGAAATGGGCTAGAGGTACTTACAGAGAGGACCACAGATGATTGGTCTTGAACATATCGTTCAGGGGCTGAAGTCTTCCGTGGAAATTTTCTTGTAGGCGAAACCACAGTCTCTGAAGATCGTTTATATAAACTAGACACCACTAAGAAAGCAATAGTTTACGCAACAACCGCCCAATTTATCTGCCCCGAGCTTCAAACGGAGAAAACTACATTGTATTAATGGGACATTCTACAAAGTAAACAATGAGTTGCACCTAGACATATTAGGCTCCCTGGATGGGTTTTAGGTTGATAATAATAATTAGTGTATACTAACACAGTGGATAGCGCTGTTCGGGGCACACTCTGATTTTACTTCTAAGCAACTCGGGAAAAATGGCGTCCCGGTTTGTATCCGGGACAAGTGAAGAAATCATCCAAATCAATTTTTTGTGGTGTATATTATCTCACTGTATTAGTACATGTATATACTAAAACAACTATTCAATTTTTTGCCTTGCCTTGATAGAAACCGGCTTGTATAGCAACAACACCAAAAGCTATTCGACACGTTCCTACACGTTCACTACTAAAATGATGCAAGAGGCTAGCAGTATCAGCATGAACTCTAAGTTCTCGTCCGTTTACATTTTAAAAGCAACTATTTGACATTGACTTTTCTTAGAAAAAAAATAGACAAAGCTGCTTCATCAAGGTCCAATACATCGCCCGATACACGATGCATGGTGCACGATCCATGTAAATGTTGAGATGCCGTGTTTTGTAGAATGATTTTGTTTGCATAATTTTTCAAAGATTTGGCATAAGTTGACTGTACATTGATTACGAAGTCGTGATAGATGACACCTAAGTCACGAAAGGACTGAAGTGCGTTTTGGCTAGACTCACTGATGAAAAGCTGACTGAATTTTTACTAGCACGGCAAAAAAACGAAGTTTTACCATGAATAATGGAAGAGACAGATAGTTTATAGTTGCAATATTATCCAAAGATTTGTAATAAATAAATATTCCCACTTATTGGGCCGAATACAATAGTAACTTTGTATGCAACTTTCGGAACAAAGGAATGCTACATGATCCTAGGTTTACACGATCGATACCTGCTTATGTGACGTCACACAACAGGAAAACACAGAAGTCATGAAGGGTCATATTTCTCGGGCTTCTTTCGGAGGGAATATTTTGGCGGGGTATTGTCGTCTGTGTTGTGCGACTGCAGATTTGAAGTGAAACTGTTAGCCTTTACCTCGAGGATAACATACTATGATCAAAGCTAAATTCACTGAACCTGAAAGAGCTGGATGGTTTTACGTACAGCTAACAAGAACACTATTTGCGTAAAGAGTGTTATGGCAGAAAGAAATTTACGTGCGCAAGTTGACAACATTTGCATAAAATTATTTGTATGTGGACATAAGAATTCCATCATGGCAGGTAAATTTAATAACGTCAGATTCGAAAAAGTACACAGGAAGCTGTTTAATGCATTCCGATTGTCTTTATTCATGAACGAGATTATGTTTTCTTTATTTAAATTCAGCAAAAGAACGATCTTCTACACAGCTTCTACATGCTGGCTGTCGGCCTTGGAACCACCCGAAGGAGGTTTATGTGAAAGCTACAGATATATCAACAACAGTACGTGCATTTGGATGACCTGCAATGAAAATTGACAATTTTCTTTTGTCTACAGTCCATGTCTCAATATGTTTTCTCCAAAAAGCCTCTCATATTAGGGAATAGCCGCTTGCAAAGTACCATGGATACAAAGAACAGTTCTTATTTTGTTCTTCGACTTAATAAATACGTACTCACATGCGATGGAAACTCCTTTCAAATGGTTCTACGCACGCTGAGCTACGCTATAGCTGCATGGTATGCGATGCATGATGTACGATGCAGCCTGTTCAAGACACGATGCACGGTGAACGGTACACGATCGATGATAGCCCACGATACACCATCGATGATAGCGCACGATACACCATTTGCCTTCAAAACAGCACGATGCACGGTATTCAAAAGAAAGTGGTGTACTTTAACGGGAATTATTGGACAATGCTCTTCTCATCTCAGAAAAAACGCCACACAGTCAGAAAAATATGCGAATTGATCAAAACAACAGTCCTTATAGCTTGTTTATTTTATGAACCACCCAAGCGTGACTTCGATTTGAAGGTAGGATCACTAAAGCCATTGTAAATGTTGATTGTAAATTTTGCCAGTGACGGTCATGATAGCCATTGGACATTTCGTCCTCATCTTATGAAACGTCTCGTTTTCCGAAAAGGCTATCCTTAACTTAACACAAGTTGCAGCAAAAGAAAACTTATTTTATGAACGTTAAAGTTTTATATTTTTTGGCCCATTAGTGTAAGTGAAAATAGAGAAAACGCAATTCATTTTGTGACATTCGCGTTGTGTGTTACGTGTGACATGTCCAAAATTCGTAATTTTGACCTTTCATTTGGCTAAATATCTCAAACTTCCACCATAGAGTATTTTTTTATTACGAGCGAAAGATCGAGGTATTTTCGTGCTTTGATCAAAACTTTGTCACATGGGATTAAACAGTCTTCGCATGAAATGTAATTGAAATCGGTACTTCACAATTGCTCACCAACAGCATGCACATAGCCTTGCAAAGTATCAAGTGGTACGAAATGTCTTAACCTAGCGATAATACCAATCAATGTGCTTATTTTAGAGGCTATATGTAAAATATGATGTTTCCAGGAGAGATTCTCATCAATAAGCATGCCTAAGTATTTAACATAACTTTTACGTTCCAAAGATGTGTAAGAATTAGTATGATGATTGAATATTTTTAAATTAACTTCATATTTACATGTAACTTTTTTTTGTCTTGGTCGGAAAATAACTTAATTAGATTTTTTGATGTTTAGAGATAATTTGTTTGCTATTAGCCAGTCGTAAAGCTTACAGAGCTCTTCGTTAACTGTAGATTCCAGGGATTTTAAGTTTTTATCTGCATATAAAAGATTCGTGTCGTCTGCGAATAGATAAAACTTCATCTGGTTGCAACTGTTACAAATATCATTTATGTAAACAAGGAAGAGCAAAGGCCCTAAGACTGATCCTTGGGGAACCCCTGATAATACTGTCGCTTTCTTAGATATGTTTGCAAATAAAGCCAGGTAACTGCGTAGAGTGGTAAAGTGGAGTAAAGTGTTTGACACTTACATCGGATAATTGGTTTGTTATTTTGATTCGTTTCGAAATTGTGTGGTTAAACGTGAAGAGCTGCACAGAGGGTGGTTTTTGAAACTGTGGTTAATAATTTGTCAGCGAACCAACGAGTTCAAGTCGAACCAACGAGGTTCACCATATCTAATCGAACCAACGAGTTCATTGATAATTAAAGCTGTGAGTAGGCACTTGTAGACTTGTTGAACGAGTACAATTGTTGTGAAAAACTATTCAACACGAAATGGAGCGATTACAGAATACTGATGCTAACTAATGCTGTAGTTTAGCCGCTTTGGAGCTTGTCAATCCTCACCATGTTGCTTTTACTGTTTGTGATATCCATTTTGACGTTACATAACCAGAGTATTGATTTCGCTAATGTTAAAATTTCTAATCGATGCGCGTACGATTTCCAATGTTTTCCTATTCACGTTGAGAGATACAGGGGAAAGTATTTGTTGAGAAGAATACCTCATGCTTCACATGGAAGCTTTAATCCTTGCATCATTGCTAACAAAGAAGCGCACATTATAAATGGCAACATGTTCAGTAACGTAACTAAAGATAAGACCAGAGCTATCAGTGAACAGTCACAACAGACAACTAAAGATCGAAGACATTTCATGAACTTTTGTTTTACTCATGCAGGAAAATTCTCATGCGCAGTAGACTGTTTTCTTGAACTTACATTTGCTGTTTTTAAAGACTCTTTAAACTGTATTGAGCGTAATGAGTTTTTTCAAAAATTGTTTTTAATTAGAAAACTATGATCTTCAAACAGATATGATGTTAATTCGAGAACCTATTTGGGCTCATTTAAGAGAACGTTGCAATTCTTTTGCATCAATGTCTGCAAATGCTGTATTCAGTGATATATTTAGGTTGAATACAGTTGGTAGTCTCCTAGGCTTGTCACGCGTTCCTCTCCACGAACGGGGAGGAACGCGTGACAAGCCTAACAACGTCTGCGTGGGAGGCCAGGTATACAGTAGTTACAAAGAGTTGCACTATATTTTTCCCTCATATCAACGTCAATCTTTCTCAATAGGACAAATACCCGCCGAGCAAAGGCTACATTTTCACACTGTGAGCTACCTTACGAAAAGTAGCCTCTCCCAACAACCCTTCAATGCCCGCAATTCGTCACACAATTCCTAAGCAAAATTAATCGTCAGTTCTGTCGTCAAATGGCACGACTTTTACGCGAATAAAAAAATTGCCACAACTCTGATCTCCTAGTACACAACGCTCACACAATACTCAACCAATGTGGTCAAGAACATGAAAAAATCCTTTGTCCGCAGAGTCTACTTTTTCGCACCACAGCTCACCACCAACATGAGGCCTCTTCTTCCATGTTTATACCGTGCAAAGAAACCCGTTTAAAAAAATGGCAGTTTCATGTTGAAGTAAATGAAAAGTCTCAAAGCCTTTTCTCCCTTACCTATGGATATTTCCCATGGTAAATTAGTCTCATGAACGGTCCGGACACACACACCACGCTCAATTCTCCCGCAATAATATACCACAATAATATTCTCCCTGCAACCGTAACTATTATTAAAGGTCTTCATGCCCACTTCATTCTCATCATGTCTTCTTGGCTTTTATATCTTTCACAGTTGGAGTACTCAACATCTCCGTCTCTCCTGCACACATTTGTCGTTGATACACTACTCAACCTTCCAACGCCATTCAACATAATTCTTACTAAACCAATACATCCCGCGTAAACGCCTTAAGGCGTCTTCTTGTTTGTGAAGGTTTTGTGTTTGTATTTTGGAATGTGCCAGCAAGAAGCTAACAAGTCACAACTGTTGATTGACTTCATTAGTTTCTACTCTCTCGACGAAAAATGATTTCTATGATTCTGACTGGCACAAATCATTCATTCAAATGGTCAAATACTCAAACCTTGATTAAAGAATAATAACTTCAAAAAGTACAGTTGAAACCCTCTGAGAGTACTGAATATTTATTCCAAAATGCCAAGCAATTGAATGGGTGGGTGCAAAACAGACCTAAGTGACTATCTGGGTGAAAAAAAATTTTGCGAAAGGGCCTGAATTTTGGCGTGTGGGTTTCGTTTCACCTGAGAAACATTGCTCTGAATTTTTTTTTCGCTGGGTTGCTCTTCGTTTTCGAGAAATAACATTTACAAAAAAGGCACACAGGTTGGAAAAAGCGAGTGTTTTTTGCATACGCAATATCTCGCAAAAACTACAGGACATATCTTAACATGCCTGAACAAAACTGCATGCAAAATTTGTAGTGTTTTCGACAAAGTTTACTTTTGATTAAAATAGCTAATGCACTTTTTCCGCTTAGCCCTTTAGATAAACGAAGCCGCCGGGGCCTCTGTTATGATAAACCAAGCCAATCCTTTGTTATAAGAAACCAAGCCAAGCCTTTGTTATAAGCTGAAGTCTTGCCTCAGTTTATTATAACAAAGGATCGGCCTGCAAGGACTTTGATTTCACTTAGAAAACAGCAAAATGTTAATTTCACACAATGCATATAAGCTCAATTTTGTTGATTTCAGGTCAAAAAAGGTTAAAATGTTGATTTCACGTTAACGCGTGACGGCAAGGATGTTCATTGCAGTTAGAAAACAGCAAAATGTTAATTTCACACAACTCATATAAGCTCAATTTTGTTGATTTCAGGTCAAAAGTGGTTAAAATGTTGATTTCACATTAACGTGTGACAGTAAGGATGTTCATTTCACTTAGAAAACAGCAAAATGTTAATTTCATGCGACGCACAAGGCTGACAGATTAACACAGATTAACCCTTCTGCGCAACGTACAGGTCTAGATACATCTGCATGTCCGCTGATCCCAGAAGTTCAAAACACTACAAATCATGCCGATTTGAAATAAAATCAACACAACAACAATCGATCGATCGCTACTTGTTGGCCATTATTATGTTTAAATGAAAAAGGAAAATCAATCTACTAACTATTTCCCAGTGCGAGAAATGTCCGGACAACAGGATCACAATGCATGCCAGGAAGGGTCTTTACACCTCGTGCGTGGGAAACATGCCGCTCGGATACAAGACAAATTTTATAAGTCTAAAACCAGTTCGCGCTTTCCAAACTTTGACGCTAGCAACGCTTGGCAAATGGGCCACAACTCACAAGAGGGTTTTCTTTTCTTGGGCAAGAACTGCTCTTGTACTTTGCTGCCTGGATCGACCTGACTTCAAACGCTGATAACTCGATTTTATCAGCAGTTTCGTTTCAATTTACAGAACACATTTTGCTTCTTTAAAACGTGTTGATGACTTACATGTATGGGTTTATCAAAGCTTTATGATGCCTCTCAACCACCAGGCAGCAGCTATACAAGGTACTTTAAAACAATGCTAAAGATATCAGTTGACAGAGCTCTAATGCATGACTTTGATGGTATTTCGTTTGATGCTCGATCGATTCACATGTTGTGTTTCACGTCACAATAATCGATGTAAACAACCTGTTCCCAGACTTTCGCTCTAAATGCTGTAGTATTTGATTTTGACTTCATACACTATAAACAGTCTGCCTGTTTCCTGTTCAACAAATAAACTCCTAAAGACATGTCTAGGAAAAGCCAAAGCTTACATGCCAATATTCAGGCCCTTTCGTGAATTTTTTTTTTCACCCAAATAGTCACTTAGGTCAGTTTTGCACCCACCCATTCAATTCTTAATAATGTTTTGGTTTTGTAGTGGACTAATGCTCAGTACATGTAGCTTTGGCATACTATAAAAATCTCAAAACACGAGCAAGGTTGTTCAAAAAACTACATATCCTAGATACTCAACGTGCGTGCTTCCTTGGTAATGCCTCATCATTTTGCATCACCTACATGTATGCTTACTGGAAAGCACATCATAATTACCTGTGATCTACATGTGTGCTTACTGGATAACACGTCATGTTTTCACCTATGTGCTTGCTAATTATTGCCAATGCGAGACTTTGTACACACTGTCAGGGTGAGATGAAATTCAAAATCTCCAATTGCTCTTCGGGTAAGCTGCAATTTCATCTTACTAGCCCAAGTCTCTGAAATTATTTATTTAGTAAGGATAATTACATGTAAATCAATTTTGAAACGTGTTCCAAGATGTTTTCCTTTTTTATTTACTGTTTGCTTACATGGAAGTCTTTTTACCATTTTATGTGAACTTCGAACAATTTAAGCTAATTTAAATGTCAATGAATAGCCAAAATGAATGACCAAGTACCTAAGAAGAGACTGGGCACTAGTAGGTTGTGACGTTTTTCTTAAAATCTACCCGTATGACCCCACCTCAAAATTTCAGGAATTAGAAATTGGCTCAGATTTGCCATTCATGCAAAGTAAAATGAAAATCTGCAAGACAGAGCTAAGAAAAGAAAATGTGAAATCAAAAATAGCTCAAAATCTGTCTTACAGATTTTTTATAAATTTTGGCTCTAAACGCGATTCATCTCTTCAAATCAATTGTGAAAATTTCATCATACATGTAGGTTTTACGGTAGGTTTTTGAGCAATTGTCGATCAAAGACTGGCTTTTACAACCTTGGACAGGAATTGAATTGCACATGCTCTTTATTTAAGCACACGCTCATGTGACGCCATGTCTTGCGTGTGAGAAAGCAAGAATAAGTTGGAGCCCTTTTACCGGTTGTTTACCGACCTTTTCTGTCGTATTTTATTGGCCCCAGGCTTAAAGTGCATTTAACCCCCAAAATTGTTTTTCGCTTATATAAATCTCCTTGTTTTCCTGATCACCACTGCGAAAAAAATATCGTTCTAGCTATTTTCGTTAATTTTCTATGAATTTTCAAAGTTCGTAAAATTGGTCTTTCCATGTCCCACGACCAAGGAATAGCGGAGAATGGGACGAGTTGGCTCGTGACGTCATCGCAGGAGTAACAATGTTTTGTTTCTGAGAAGAACATATGCGAACATGCAATAGTGTGATTTAAAATTGTTGCAAAATGCAAGGAAGATGTGTTGTTGGAGGCAGTAGCATTACAAAAAGCTTAGGAGAGAGTATTCTTCTTCATTCAATACCTCTATCTCGATGGCACTCGACCAGAAGCGAGAGAAAGACAGAAGAAGTGGACTGACTTGGTCGGACCGAAAGAGTAAGCCATCGAGGAGTTTATCGATCTTGGTTTCGCCGCTACTGTAAACACCTAGAGATTTTCATGGCCTGTATATTCTTCTCTAGCTTCTAGTGAAAAGCTCAACATTGCCAAGGTAGATAGATCTAGATATGACACGAATTTGGGGTAAGCTTGGAGCCATACGCCTAGTCAATTCAAATGATCCCTTGAGATTCAGACCAAAATAATGGAAACTAGGTGAGAAAATTATACGGCAAATTAAACGCATTCGAGTTTTTTGTCCTTGAAATAGAGAGTTTTCAAAACGAACAGTAAGCGAACTTACGTCCTAGAATGAGGCGATTAAGATTAGTGAAGCTTCGAACTGCTAAACTACAGTACCACTCAAAGGTAAGTTACCACCGTCTCGCGAGACGCGTCTCTCGTTTCTCGCGAGACTCGTCTCGTTTCTCGCGAGACTCGTCTCGAGAGAAACGAGATGAGTCTCATTTCTCACGAGTGCACTGGAAGTACCAATATTTCGCATTCATCGTTATTCGAAATTCGTATAAAGATGTCTGTATTGTATCGTTTCGATTATCGCGGTAGACACTATTTTCATTCTCGTCAGCTATGCGTACCATTTGCGAATTATAAATTCTCAAACGTCCATCATATTGTTTCATACATCATGGTATACATCGGCCAAACCTTTTTTGTTCAAGTCAGACTTCCTTACATGTAACGTTTGGTGACGCGAAAGAAAACAACGAAAAAAAATGGCAGCACAAACTCTTGGGGGCGAGAAGCACGCGGAAGGATTGACCATCAAACCTTGACTCACTTTTTATTCACACTTGTAAACATACGACACCACGCTATAATCATAAAACCTTGACTAACATTTTATTCAAAAAACTTGTGAACATGCGAAACCACGCTTTGACCTCGACTAACGTTTTATGCGAACATGCAAATCATGAAACCTCAACTAACATTTTATTCAAACTTGTGAATATGCGAAACCACGCTTTGATCATGAAACCTCGACTAACATTTTATTCAAACTTGTGAACATGCGAAACCACGCTTTGATCATGAAACCTCGGCTAACATTTTATTCAAACATGTGAACATGCGACACCACGCTTTGATCATGAAACCTCAACTAACATTTTATTCAAACTTGTGAACATGCGAAACCACGCTTTGATCATGAAACCTTGACTAACATTTTATTCAAACATGCAAACATGCGACCCCACGCTTTGATCATGAAACCTCGACTAACATTTTAGTCAAACTTGTAAACATGCAACACCACGCTTTGAGCATGAAACCTCGACTAACATTTTAGTCAAACTTGTAAACATGCAACAGCACGCTTTGATCATGAAACCTCGACTAACATTTTAGTCAAACATGTAAACATGCGACACCACGCATGACAAAACTTTCCCTGGCAGAAAAATCTGAAATTAATGCAAACGGCGCATCTCAGAAACTTTGATTAAAACTCCTGTCTTCAAAGATATAGTATTTTGGCGTTTGAATGAACGATTTATGCCAAATAGAACGGGAGATATTTTTCGTGTTTGCCGTGATGCTTCGGACAACAATAAAGTTCATTAGGCTACCGACTCGTCGTCTCGTGCCGCGAGACAAAACTTTCCCTAGCAGAAAAATCTAAAATTAATGCAAACGGCGTTTCTCAGAAACTTTGATTAAAACTCCTGTCTTCAAAGATATAGTATTTTGGCGTTTGAATGAACGATTTATGCCAAATAGAACGGGAGACATTTTTCATGTTTGCCGTGATGCTTCGGACAACAATAAAGTTCATTAGGCTACCGACTCGTCGTCTCGTGCCGCTAGACTAAACTTTCCCTAGCAGAAAAATCTGAAATTAATGCAAACGGCGCATCTCAGAAACTTTGATTAAAACTCCTGTCTTCAAAGATATAGTATTTTGGCGTTTGAATGAACAATTTATGCCAAATAGAACGGGAGATATTTTTCGTGTTTGCCGTGACGCTTCGGACAACAATAAAGTTCATTACGCTACCGACTCGTCGTCTCGTGCCGCGAGACAAAACTTTCCCTTGCAGAAAAATCTGAAATTAATGCAAACATTGATTAAAACTCCTGTCTTCAAAGATATCGTATTTTGGCGTTTGAATAAACGATTTATGCCAAATAGAACCGGAGATATTTTTAGTGTTTACCTTCACGCCTGGGAAAGTTCATTACGTTACCGACTCGTCGTCTCCTACGCTAGACGAAAGACTTAGCGGTTATTGGGGAGCAAATGTACATGTAGGTAACTGAATTATGAGTAAATGATATCTATTGCCAAAATACACACAGTATCAGGATTGAAAAATTATAGAGAACAAGATTCGCAAAATCAACTCTTTGCCCTCGTGTTGGCATGAACTGAAATGCATGTAATTCTTCTTATACAGGTAGTTTATGCAGATATAAAACCGATACATATCTTAGGTTGGACGGTCCCATCGATTTGCCAACGAACTGCAGAGCAGCAACCATTACACATGTCCGGTTTCTTACGCGTAATATATGCCATACTAAACGCATCAGTGATTCTCGAGAGAAACGAGACGCGTCTCGCAAGAAACGAGACGCGTCTCGCGAGAAACGAGACCCGTTTCGCGAGAAACGAGACGAGAGGTGGTAACTTACCTTTGAGCGGTACTGTAGGTATGTATTTTGTGGATTTTATATACAACCACACGCGCGACGTGGATAATCCAGCCGAGTTTCTCAAAGGCCCTTCCGCATACACAATTGTTTTATTCCTTGAGCAACGAAATATATCTCAATTACAAACTTAAAACGAATCAAGCATTGATGAGTATATAAGGAAAGTAAAACAAACCATTTAGATTCGACTCTACCGACTGAGATTGTCACGCTGAAAGAAGAATGCGCTTGTTATCAACCAAAACGCAAACTAAATTAGGTTAGTAATACGCTATTAATTAGTAACCTGAGAGTTCTCCACTTACATTAAAAGGACTGTTTAAACTAAAGAACAGTAAAGCCAGGAGAAATGTATTCATTTACCTGACACTATACTGAACCTTTTGTCAAGATCCTGTCGAAGGAATTTCCATTACCAGTACGAAATATGCCCATTTGTGTAGCTTGCAATGTTTATGTTCAAACGCACTAATTGACTATGCATACATACAGAGCGAAAAGACGAATTTTTGAATCTAGAAATGTTTTGACACTCCAAATTCTACAAGTTCTGTAAAGTCAAAGTTCCACTCTTCGTGTTCATTGACATCTTTATAACTCTTCGCCATTATTTTAAACTCTATAAATCAAATGGCCCGGCAAATTGTCGATGTGGCGGGCTGGGCGACCCGCGCTTCGAAATGCAAAAAATGTATACATCGTAGCCGTCCGAATCGTAGCTAGACTCCGAAATCGTAGCTGGACTCTGAATTGTGTTGCTAGATGCACAAATACATCAACTATGTTTTCACAGCGCTCGAAGCCCAGTCAAAGTCTCTTGAGTTCTTTGAGCCCAGCTCCTTCGATGACGTCACTAGAAGCCCGACCCAGATCCCATTTTGCTCGGTCGTGGGACTAGAAATTACAACTTTAAACGCCTGTAGAAATGCGGGGATTTTATCAATCGAGATAATTTTTCACTGAAGTAATTGGGAAAAGTAGTAGATTTTGTTAAAGGAAAAATAATTTTGGGGGTTAGTTGCACTTTAAACACATGTTTGAAAGGATTTTGAAACTATCGCATCATGTACCAAAGTAATTTAACACCCTTCAAGTGCTGAAATGGTTTTCCTTTCTTCTCAGGGTTATTTGCGTCAGTTTTGCACACACAACTAATTGAGTCTGGCAGACAATCGTAGCACACGCTACTGAGTCTCAGAAAAACTGTAGTAAGCCACTTAATATGCAAAAATAATGTTATTTAAGGTGGCTCAAAACAGTTTCCAGTACTTTCCAAGACTTATAACCACTCTACATGTATATCGGTTGATGCCAAAATCATGGTATCAAAAAACTGCCCAATCATTGGTGAACAAGTTTCTGCAATTTTATGGCACAATACAGTACCGGTCAAAAGGACTGCAGCACCTACACGCACGTAAAATGCATGTAGTATGCGTGTAGTATTCGTGGACAGTGCGTGTAATTACAGGCGTGTAAAATTTACTGATATGGTAGTGACACGCATTTGCGTGTAATTTCACACATATGCATGTATTTAAATTGGAGGGAAAAACCTTTGTTCTTCATACACACATTTGCGTTTATTTTGCAAAACACGAACGTTAAAACACGAACGATGTATGTCGCAAGGTAATATTTACCCACGCACGAAATGTCATTTCAACTCCTGTTCCTTCGATAAAAATGAAATAGGAATTCAAACAGAAACCATGGACTCTCTCTCTCTTAATCTGTCCACACTTCTGCTTTAAAACGGCAAAGAATCGAACTTTTTTAACAAAATCTAAGTGTTCGTTAATTTTCAGTTCATCTGGTTTACACCCGGCTCATTCGATTGTTCAGCTCAAATTACAATACACAGTTGACTTCCGATAAGCTAGATTCGAGAATATCGTGAGCTCGACTTATCGGTAGTCAAGTTAATATTTCAAAGAAACACAGCTTGGATCTCATCTTATCTCATATTCTTTATTCTCAATTAAACAACCAGCTAATGTTAAAATTTTATACGGTGTACGTATAATAAAATTATTTTTTACCGATTGAAACTACACTGTTACTTGTTAGTGGCCCGAGGCTCTCCCTTCACGGCTTATGACTGCAGGAATAACTTTCTGCAAGTGGTTGATGTATTTGGCGCATTTACCAGGTGTCTCGCCATCACAGTACTGCTTAATTCCACAAGTGAAGTTTGGGAGATCGAGAAATGCTTGCTGGCGAATTTCAACTTAACTTTCACGATAGCCTGCGTGGCAAGCGTTCCCGTACGAGCCGGGCGAAATCGTACCGGGGAAGGAATTTTTTCGCATTCGTATTAAGAGAATTGTGAGCAGTTTTTTAGGTCGAAAGAAGAACATTCAGATTTTCGTGGTCGGGTTGACAAATAGAATAAGACAACTTTCGCACATCACAGGATTTCCGCTTGGGTAGATTTTGGTCACGTGCTAGGCAACGATATTCCAGAA
The DNA here is from genome assembly GCA_964020085.1 of Micromussa lordhowensis. Classification (NCBI taxonomy): domain Eukaryota; kingdom Metazoa; phylum Cnidaria; class Anthozoa; order Scleractinia; family Lobophylliidae; genus Micromussa; species Micromussa lordhowensis. The sequence goes on along the minus strand of OZ026597.1, from coordinate 8,341,486 downwards.
ACAGATCGAATTTCATTTCAATCAGATCAAAACATGTTGTTTTCAGATAGACAACATTCGCTTCTGAGTGCGTAATATTAATGAAGAATCTTTAAAGGTTTTTTAAACTTAAAGAAGGATAACTGGTGTTTAAAAAATAGCTGAAAATCTCAAGCGAAATAATGCCTTTTGCTGTTATATCGTGTTCATCAAGCCGCGGACAACCTTGTTGTTTCGACGGAACACTGATAAATTCCAAACGCTTCGGGGTACGAAGTATTTGGATTATTTTAAAGTAGAATGATTGCTGTAATTTAAAATTGAAACAACTTTATGTGTTTGTGTTCTGTTATCTCAGTGAATCCTAGCACCCCTGCTAGTCGCTGGCGCCGCTTGTTGAAATTACAACGGAAAGAAAAAATACTTTTGCTGTAAAGACGGTAAGCCAGTTTAAGGAAACTGGTCAATTCTATCAGAAACGTTTGACGACCAGAAGCAGAAAGACTAAAGACTAAAATGTATCGCAGGGTAGTACAGTAAGGTAAATGTTACACGGTAAATTGTTTTGTTTACATTACATGCACTTTTAATATTCTGTTCTCATTACACGCAATTAATGAGTTCCAGTTAAACCACTGTGTGTAATTTTACACGCAATTCCACGTATACAGCGTAGAAATTACACGCGTGTAATTACACGCAGTTTAAAACATTTGCGTGTAAGGTGCGTGGACACTGCGTGGGCACTGCGTGTAATGTGCGTGTAGTACACGCGCTTTACCCGCGTGTAATGCTGCAATCCCTTTGACCGGTACTGTAGGTTACCATAGCAACAATATGACCTGCTAAAAACACAATTAATTTTAGCTTTAAGCACTCCAGGGGCAGCACTTCTTGCTATCCACAGTTACATTATGCTTCAAATAGCATTGAAACAACTTTGCTAACTTAAAGGGGCTCAGTCACGGTATTTTAAAAATTACTGTTAAATTGAAGGAAACCTAAAAATAATACTTTACAAAGATAGAAGATCATCAAAGAGATGATAATAAACCATAAAGGAACACAGATGGTCAAGGATGGAGAAGATTGACACGGATTGCAAACAACAATTTTTAAAAGTTTAGCTAAACTTTTCAAAATCATTGTTTGCAATCCATGTCAATCTTCTCCATCCTTGACCATCTGTGTTCCTTTATGGTTTATTATCATCTCTTTGATGATCTTCTATCTTTTTAAAGTATTATTTTTAGGTTTACTTCATTTAACGGTAATTTTGTCAATGCTTAAAATAATGCAAAATACCGTGACTGAGCCCCTTTAAGCAAACTATTGACTACACGGATAGCAGTGAAAAGATGTGATAACCTTGTTACAACAACTTTTTGTCTCACACTACTGCCACGCTGTCGTAGTCAGGAAAGATTTACCATTTTGATTGATTTTGGTCACTTAAATTTTACACTTTACTCTATCGTAGAAACAAGATTGTATCGTTTCACTTTCTTTCATGGCCCGTCTGCTAAACACAAGTCTGAAGTTTGATTTTAGGGAACAAAACAACAACAACCAACATTGTTTCACTCGTGACCACTTCATGCTTACCCGTTGAGCAACATGTGATAAAAAGGCGCTAGCCCGACCAATGGTTTCACTAGCCCCAAGCTATCGGACAGCCTTTTTGTCTCGCCCTGACTGTACATTCATTCAGTAAGTACTATTCACAGAAAATATATTTAAATAAAAAATAAATAAATAACACATAAATACATAATTCTAAAAGCAAAGATAAATCCCAAAAAATGAGAATCACAATGAAATTTGGACTCTTCTAAATGCCTTTTTAAATGGACCAATTTTTCTCATTACTCTAAGATGTAATACTATTAACAGTGATCAACATATACCTCTTTCAAAAGATGCATTGCGGCAATAGGAAGAGGTAGAAGACCTGATTCAGTGGAAGGTAGTTCTGGCATTCTCTGATTGGAAAATGAAGACTCGCTCTTTTGGGGAGAGGATAATGGAGTATTTGAGGTTGATGAATTCTGCAATTTAAAGGTCCAACACAAAACAAATATTGTAGTAAGTATCTAAGGCAGGTAATAGAAATAACAGACTGGTATAGCATACTTACATAATTATGTGCAGGTTTCAGAGACAAAAATTAGTTACAGTACCGCTCAAAAGTAAGTTACCCCCGTCTTGTGAGACTCATCTTGAGATAAACGAGACGCGTCTCATTTCTTGCGAGTGCACTTGAAGTACCCATACTTTGCATTCATAGATACTCGAAACTGTTTTGTGTATTACTTTATCATACTGATTTGCATGGTAGACATGATTTCCATTCTCATCAGCGATGCGTGTGTACTATGTGTGTATTATAAACTCTCAAGTGTCCATCAATATTGTTTCATATGCATCGGCCAAACCTTTTTTATTTCAAGTCAGACTCGGTCTAACATTTAGTACCTCTCTCCTCTTCAGGGAGTCGACACAGAAGACTGAACCCTGATGGCCAGTAAATGTGAAAAAGTGAATTTACGAGTCTTAAGAATCAGAGATTTTCGCATGTACATTTATGTAAGATCAAGAGACAACAATATAGTATTGCAGATTTAAGCGCACTCAAGTACAGTATTGCTGTTCGAAGGGAAAAGTTTCCATTTTCATGAATATAATTATTTTAAATGACTCTTAAGACTACCTGGAAAATGTAAATAATAGTTGTGTGCAAATATGGTACCATAACGAAAATGCGTTTCTGTGTTCAGAAGTCTGCTATGTCTGCCTTGAATAAAATGTATTTATTTACATACGGCTCAAAATCTTCACCCGTCGAATGACAAAAATTTTATCTCCTAAAGAGAGAGTATTGCGCCATTTGAATCAACCATTAATGCCAAATAGAACCGGCAATGTTTTTGCCGCAACGATTTGCAAAACAAACTTCATTTGTGTAAATCAACTCATCAACGTGTGCCGCTAGACAGAACTTTTTGTTGCAAAAAATATAGACTCAATGTAAACGTCGCATCACATAAACCAAAAATTCTATCTTCTAAAGAGAGAGTATTGCACCATTTGAATCAACGATTTATGCCAAATAAAACTGGCGATGTTTTTGCCGCGATGATTTGCAAAACAAAGTTCATTTGTGTAATCAACTCATCAATGTGCGCCGCTAGACAGAACTTTCCCTTGCAAAACCATTTACTCAATGTAAACGTTGCATCACATAACCCTTATTAGAAACTCCTGTCTTCAACGATATAGTATTTGATGTTTGAATGAACGATTTATGCCAAATAGAACCGGCAATATTTTCAGAGTTTGCCTTGACGCTTCGGAGAACAATAAAGTTTATTAACATTACCGAGTCGACGCATACTGCTAGATAAAACTTTCCCTAGCAAAAAAATTTGAAACTAATGAAAACAGCGCATCTCAGAAACCTCGATTAAAACTCCTGTCTTCAAAGAAATAGTATTTTGGCATTTGAATGAATGTTTTATGCCAAATAGAACCGGAGATATTTTTACATGTAGTGTTTGCCTTCACGCTTCAGAGAACAATAAAGTTCATTAACCTTACCGACTCATCATCTCGTGCTGCTGTTATCAAACCTTTCCCTGGCAGACAAATTTAAAACTAATGCAAACGGCGCACCTCGGAAACTCCTATCTTCAAAGATATAGTATTTTGGAGTTTGAATGAACAATTCATGGTTCGTACAACTTTAGACAAACAAAATTCAAGGACTTTTCAAGGACTTTTCAAGGACAAAAACTAAGTTTTCAAGGACCAAGGTTTATTCAATAAATCAACCTTTTTTGTCTCCTTTTTTCCACCTAAAACACTCATTCACAGCCCATTCCAGTTTTTAAATAGTCTCTGTAACAACATTTTGTAAAACGATCAATCAGAGATACAGGAATACAACATTGTTCAACAAAAAAAATGATACCAAAATGTTTCAGCAGCCTCTAAGAGCTTCCAACTTTCCATTTAGTTTGTCCTCAACTTCTTGCAGTTGAAGAGTCTTATCTTTGGCTGCCTTTCTAAGAGCATTGGACTTAGTGACAAGAGTCAGTTGCCCAGTTCCTTCAGCTTTGATACTGAAATCATCTGCTGACTTCACAAGTGAGTCTATGTCCAGTTTCATCCTTTTCTTTTTCTCCTTGAGCTCCTCTATCTCATCCAGGACATGTTTTCTCTTTCTCTGTTCTTCAGCTGTCTTCTTTTTGTCCCTTTCTTCCTGTAGATACTTCTTATATTTCTGTCGAGATGAAGCTGCTGCAGCAAGGAGTTTCTTTGTAATTGGCACATTAAGAACTCCACCAACTGCCCTTAGATGATCACAAAATGATACGCTGAGCTACCAGAGAGTGCTCATGCAAGTTCTCTACTTCAATTTCTTTGTTGACAGAAAACCCCGCTCTACAGATGCCTGACCATGTGAAAGCACCAGCAGAACTTTCACTATGTCAAATAATGCTGCATAATTCTCACCGGTCATGTGGGTGGAAAAAAACTCATCGACTCTATGAACATTTGGGTTGAAAGATGAAAACAAATCAGAACCAATTATTGGAACCCTGTCCAAAAAGGTTGAATATTGTTGCAAAATATTGTCACAGTTCTCATCCCTCACTTTGTTGGAATTGACAAGCACAGTTAGTAGGATCCTTTTGAATTTCCCTCTGCAGATGTTTGCATTAGCAGCCATCTCTCTGGGATCTAAAGCCACCATGTTGCGGACAAGGGAGTAGGACCGTGGGCACTTTAGGATCAATTTCTTCATGATTGCAATGAGGAAGCTTTTACATTGAAGCCTAAAAGACATAAGTTGTTTGTCACTTATGGAGCATCCCACTTTTTGGGCTTTTGCACGAGCATCCTTAAGCGCATTTTCTGTGCAGAAGCCAACTTCAATTTTCTTGTAGCTCTTGTGGTTACTCTTCTCCTCCACATCAACTACCATGAGCTTCTCCACTGTAGTTGCTTCAGAGAGCACATCATCTTTGATGAATCTTCTCATATGGGCTCTTAGAAGAGTACTAAAGTCAGTTGCCAGGAAACAAATCATGGGCTTGTCAGTTTGATAATTGGCTAGAAAAGGTTGTAACTCACTAGCAATGCACTTAAAGAAATGTAGTTTGGCCAGGATTAGTTTGTCATCCACTGCTTCTTTAATCACTTGAAATGACTTGTTTCCAGGATTTGGAATTCTTTTTTCTTGCACTGCTTTGACATACGCCTCAATATTCCTCCAGATATTAAGGGCCCTTTCTGAGACAACAACATTCTCTAACCATCTATGGCTGACAAATTTGAGTGGCAGTTGGGAATTTCCTGTCACTTTAACATAGTCCTCCCTTCGGGCAGGAGAGTCCTTGAAATGATAATACAAGCTAGACAAGAGGGAAGAGATACTCCATGCACTTGCCACCACACCAGCCTTGAAGCTGTTATGTACAGTGTGGATACCACAAGAACCGATATTGACTGGAGTTGTATGGAATTCTTCTGACAAATTCACCTTCATCATATCATAGAATTTCCAATTGACATTTGGCCCGTCCATACTGATTTGAACCATGTTCTTAATGTTAAGGCCACTGTTAATTATCCCAGTGTTGAAGTGTTGTACCATATCTTCTGCTGTTGCATGACCTACAAACATAATAAAGTCATGAACAGCAGTTTTTGTCAGCCTAAAACATAGAGCAGACCATAGAGCAACCACAGCAATTATCGGAGAATAATGCTTTCTCCTAATAATGAAAACACCTTTCCTTTGAAATAACAAATCACAGAATTGAGTAGCTTGAAGTCATACATAGAACACGTTAAAGTTATTTCAAATCTCCGAACTACAACCATATTAGAAGCGTAAAATACACGTGTGTTCAGCATTATAAAGCTACAGTGTGAATATAATGTAGCAGCTTTAAGTGGTTTTCCAATAACTTGCAAGAAAAATGTCACTGACTGAAACACATTGCTATCACTCACAATTTCACAGAAAATTGATGCTTACCCATAAATTGCAACCCAAAGTAACGTGTAACAACTTGATTTCCAACCCAGAAGCGAACATGGATATCCATTTGCTTCTGTTGGCTCTTGTTATTCAAACTTTCGTCAAATAAAATACAGAAAGGCCCTTTAACTTCATCCATCAATAATTCTTTAAAGTGCTTTGCCAAGCCAAACGTACATAGATAAGCAGTCTTCTTCTCACCGCATGCAAACTTTGGTGCAATCACACTATCCGGAAACATAGCCTGAAAAATTTTCCCCACTTTCTCGTTTGACCTGTACGAATAGTGAGCAGATATTGTTTGCAATGTCCACAGAATTTCAGCAGAGAGCACATCATTTTTTCCCACAAATTTCGCCGATGTGCCACGTCTTTGACATCCGTCAGTATGCTTGGCTGTTGACTGACCATCTGGCGGGGGTACAGAAAATTCATTGTTATTCGCTTCTGCACAACTAGGCACAGATTCCGACCTTTGATCACAACTTGAACTACGTTCTTTATGCAAAAATGTAGTCATCAGTACAGACTGAGCGGAAGTTAAAGATGCACTGGAGTTCCTTTTGTGTTTCTCGCCTTTCATGTGAGACTTCAAGGCGCTTTCTCCCATCCTTTCTATGTCTATCACTTTGTTACAAACACAACACATGGCCTTGTGTTTGTCGCCTTTGAATTCTTTCACCCAGCTGAAATTTGCACCACTCAACCACTTACGATTAAATACACATTTGCCCATCACTCATTTAAATTGCAAACGAAGGGAAAGTCAACAATAGCTTGCTCGCAAAAACGCAACACAACCACAATCACAAAGTCCCTGAAAACAAACGCATGTGGTGGACAACCCCACATTAAAGGCCTGGTACCTGAGGCAAAGATCAACTTTTACCTCATGTAGACTCAAATGTGTCATACCGACCGTTTGTCAGACTGTTATCGCCCGTTATTCGTCGTCAATGCGCCAATTTTTTCAGCAAAACCATTTAATTTTTCAGAAAAGTGATAGGGCATAAGTAAATTACTAAATTTCAAGGACTTTTCAAGAACTTATAAAGAAATCAAGTACTTTTCAAGGACCTTAACCGAATTTAAGGACTTTTCAAGACGACTACTAAAATTCAAGACCTTTTCAAGCTTGTAGGAACCATGAGTCAATTTGTACCATTTAGAACTGGAGATATCAGTATTTCAAGAATTTCCGTGACACTTTTATGACTCCCATTTACATGTTTAAACAATTGACTCGTCAATGCATGTTGACAGCTGGAACATTTTTCTACTACATTGTACACAAAATTTAATGTTTGTTTGAGTTAGCGGTTATTGGAGAGCAAACAAATGTAGGTAACTGAATTCCGAGTAAATGATATCTAGTGCCAAAATACTCACAGTATCAGGACTGAAAAATTATAGAGAGCAAGATTTGCAAAATCAACTCTTTGCCCTCGTGTTCGCATGAATTGAAATGCATGTACCCCTACCTGTAGTTTATGCAGAGATAAAACCTTACCTTGGCTATTTCTATGAACTGTTTCCTTTACTTCTGATATATATATATGATATATGCTGCCTGGCATTTTTAACTTATCAGTTATTTCGGGCAGCCAGTACCCCTATCATCTGCTGTACATATATATATACTTCTTTTCTCTTGTAATAATTATGGGGTAAATAAAGTCTTGTGTTGTTGTGGTTAAAAACAATTGTGTTCTCAGACAACGCAAGTGCAGTGCCTAATAATTATCACTACGAACATTTGTTTGTTTGATATGAATCGGATGAACAATCAATGCATATCTTATGTTGGACGGTCCCATTGACTTACCAATGAACTGCAGAGCAGCAATCATTACACATACCTGGTTTCTTATGCGTAATATATGCCACACTAAACGCTACACGGTGATTCTCGAGAGACACAAGACGCGTCTCAAGAGAAACGAGAAACGTTTTGGGAGAAAGAAGACTCGTCTCGTGAGAAACGAAACGAGAGGTGGTAACTTACTTTTGAGCCGTACTGTGCAAAGCACATAAGGAAATATATTTTGGATCAATGGTGTTTTATTGGATTACTTGGCTCAAGCCAGGTTAACTTATTGGAATCAGGAGCTCTGCTTTTAGGCTTGTCTAAATCTATATATTATTGTAAAAGATGTGAAAAAGGTCAAGAGTAAACATGGACATAAACTTTTTTGGCCAACCACAAGTGTGCATGTGATAAAGGAACTGACATACCAAGTTTTCATTAGTACATGTACTTACTGCAGATTTCCTGATCTGAATAAGAACGTCGCAGAGACAAGCTGATGAGATCCCATTTGGAACACAAGGTTCTTTCTCCTTGTTTGAAGAAGAGCATGGAACGCTTAGAGCCATTTCAATCCACTCCAACAGATACTTCAACGACCCTCTCAGGGTGTTAATTCTTAAGAGCAATTCACAAGCAAGCTGTCTTCCAACATTATCAGCTGCTGAGCTTGACGATACAACTCCCTTAAGAAATGCTGTGGTCTGGTTCAAGCAATCTCGTCCCATCTCAGGAATTTTTGACTCTTGTGCCAAAGCAAGTGGAGGAATAGCAGACAAAACATCCGATGCAGTTAACAGCACATCATTACACAGCTGTCCATGGTTAAGTTGCCACGACTGACGAAATAAAGCAAACAAAAGTGACATCCCGGTTTTAACACCCATTTCTATTAGTACCGCGGAAGCATCTTTCGTCTCTGCGGCTGCAAGTTTCGTTAAACTCGTGGAATTATCCCGAAAAACATTCTTTGAAGATAAGGCTGATTTAGGTGACGAGAACTTGTGAAATTTGTTTGATAAAGCGGAAAATATCCTCTGTAAGACTTGAAGTCTACGACGTAAAGTAGAATGAAAAGGAGAACTGGCGCAAACATTGCGGGCAAGTGATAACTGGCTATATAAAATTTCATTAAGAAATTTATCTTGATCCTCGGAAGAAACGCTGGTAAGTCCCCGTTCATATTCCGGAAGATTTGGACCTCGAATCTGCAGTGGAATTTTCGGTGTTGGAGGAGCTTCCTTGTTGTTAAGAAGCTTTTGGTGAAGTAAAACAACACCTTGTCTTGTAACCAAAGTCTCAACATCTTCCCTCGACCAGGAACCATCAAAGTGGTCCAAACAATGTAGTTGAACAGAATTCATCTCCTGAAATCGGGGCACCAGTATCGAAACTTCGATAAATCACTTTAAAGGCGATGTGATCTTGTGGTAAGCCAAGTGAAGATCAGTTATTGCCAGTTATTGTATAAAAGACGAGGCACGCAAAACAAGACGCGCGTACCGCCATTTTTCATGAGAACGCAAAGGACAGTGGGACGGATAGGTGCTCGGCCCCAGCGCATGCGTGGCTTGGTTTATTTGGAGTCCAGTCAGTCCAGAGGCAATCTCGTTCCCAGAGCCCACGTGCCTTTTGGTCAGCACCAAGACACGGAGCTCTGGAATAATCAATTTCCAGAGACCAAGATTTTAGGACTTCCGGTTTCACAGCGCATGCGTGGCTTGGTTTATTTGGAGTCCAGAGGTGAAGTCGATGTGAATACGTTCCACAAAGACATTCAATACGCACTGGAAATACTAGGAAAGTCGAAATTTGGCTTTGAAAGAACGGCAGTTATCAAATTTTAAAAGCAAAAGAAACGAGGGCTCTGGGAACGAGCTTGTTGATTATTCCAGAGCTCCGTGTCTTGGTGCTGACCAAAAGGCACGTGGGCTCTGGGAACGAGATTGCATGACTAACCCATTGACTCCTGGAGCTTCTTGCCAAAAACGCATTTTTTGGACATTTTGGAGATTTTCCGCCCGGTTTGAGCCCAATTAGGTCCACTCTACTCAAAAATGCATTTGCAACATGACAGCAAAACTTTATTTCTATCTAGCATCGCGTTTTTACCACATATTTGCTCGGGCATGCGCAGAAATCAGAATTTACGTCTTTAGGCTTTTCGTTTTTTTTCTCCTTTCCTTCTTCTCCTTTTCTTATCTTTGCGCTGCAGTGATTGATTATCTTCTGGGCTTGCTTCCAGTTCAAAACTTTCTGAGAAATTATCATCAAGACGGGCAACTTTTACAATGGAGTAGCTATAGTCCAGAAAATTTTGCTCCGAGTTTTTCACTCAAATTTCTGAGTATTTTCATAAAGAATCGGCGGGAACAACTATAAAATATATTCCACCAAATACAAAGGACGGCCAAATTTGGAAAAACCTTCCAGAATGTATTATTAATTCTAGGTCATTTAAGGTGGTCTTATACAAAAAAATGACTTTTTGTATTGTCACTTGCCATGTTGTAGAGCATAAAAATTTAAAATGAATAACACTTCATTTTGGTCACATGACATACTAGTTAATGATTTACTGAGCCCCAGGGGTTATAAATATGGCAATATTATAAACATGATATCTTCTTAACCATTCTCTACATGCCCGGATAATTTATTTGGTAGCTGTACCTAAAAAAAAAAACACAACTTTTTTATAATTATTTTCTTTCCTAAAAATCTAAAGTTAAAGGCGGACAATTTCGAATATTCTTGACGTTTAAATCAAGTTTTTAATGCCAGATATATTCATCTGATATGGATACAGGTTAAAACGCGTGTTTTAAACATGTTTATTTAAAGGGAAAAAACGAAAAATAATTCAAGCAAAATGCTCCTCGTTCTCTGCTCCCCCTACCCCCCTCATGGGGGTAGGGTTAACGGGAGCAGAGTCTCTGCAGAGTCCCACCCTCACCGGTCCACCCGCACGAGGAGCCTCCAACATCTCTTCGATGCAACTAACTTTAAGTAGGAGGTGAAAAGCTCTTTGCCTCCCTTTTGGGAGGCATTTCTTAGACTCGCACGAGGCGTAGCCTCGTTTTGGCGCTAAGCTTGTTTTCATCCTATAACGCCATGCAATTGCTGTTTTCATTTGTTATCTTGACAGACGTGTTAAACTTGTGATTTTCTTCACACCTATTAGCTTGACAGTAGCTACAGCTTGAATGACCTTAAAAACTTCCTCTTAAGGTGGGGGTACACATGAAAGCCGTATTTTGGCTGGGTAGTATGTTTTTTATGCAAATATCTCGTTGACGTTTCAAGCAATCAAGAATCTCTATGCTCATTTCACATATCTATGTTTTGGGTTGTTTTGTAAATTTTTTGGTGATTTTTAGGTATATTTGGAGAGAAATAGTTTTTCTTAAAGGATTAGTAAAATTGATGGAAATAGGAAATTTTGAAGATTTGGTGTTGTTTTAAAATTAGAGTTTGAAATTAAAAATTGGTTCATACACTCCAAACAGTTGCCCAACAACCTGGGGTGCCATTGTGCGGTCAGGCAACTGTCTGGTGGTGTTCCATAACCCTTTTTTTTCCCTTTCAACCTCTCTTTAAACTTACCAAAATTTCACTTAAATTCACGTGTACCCCCGCCTTAAGATGGCACATTATTGGATAGCTCAAAACCACTGACAGCACTCCAAGCTGATACTGTTTTGGTCGCCATGGCGAGTGAAAAAATAATTTGGCGACTAAATTTTACGAGCAGGTCGCCAATTTGGCGACTGGTGCAGTAGAAAAGGCTGATTGTTCATCGACAGGATTTTTTCCAATATAATCACTAAGCCAAACGAATAGCTGTTATCGGAGTTGAGCCCGCTGTCAAATATTCCTTTGTTTAGAGCGGCACACAAACGAGGCTAAAGGGTCAATACAATGCAGTATTGACCCTTTCGCCTCGATTGCATGTCAAACCGCTGATAACTGCGATAAGAGCTATTTAAACAGAATTTTTCTATGCTTGTCTTTCTTACTAGGCTCGATTTCCAGCCGCTGTTCGGGAAACGAGCCCGCGCTCCTCCCCCGAACTCACGGCTGGACTCGTCTGGTTGCCTTTGTTAGTTTCAACCAATCGGAGCAGTGCCCGCAGAATTTCGTCGGGCATAATTTTCATGCATAATAAACAATTATTGGATGAGGTTTTTGTGATATCCAGAATAATCAAGGTCGAGGTAAGAGTTATCAGCCGAAGCCGAAGGCTGAGGCTGATAACCCTTACCGAGGCCTTGATTATCCTGGATATCACAAAAACCGAATCTAATAATTGTTTTATTATACATTGAACGAACGCAAAAACTTGGAAGTCATGTTTCTGCTTCTTCACTGACGGCAAGCAACACGAATCGCGCGAAGTAGACATGATTAGTGAATAATCTGTAGGTTGCGCTGTTCCCCAGAATTAACAGTAGGCTTTTAACCAATGAGAAGACAGATGGTAACTACAATGTATAATAATAATTATTAAGATCGATTTTTTTAAAGGAACTAGACGCATATTTGCGTTCACTCGGGCTTTATGATTGGGAGAAACTCTGTTTTTTTTGGACGTAGTTCGCAAGGATTTATCTTGTAATTGTTTCTGTATCGGTATGTTGAAAATGCAGGGTTATTACTTATGTATACAAGCAGAAGTTTGAAAACATAGTTGTTATGTAGGCTGAAGACATGTTCCTGGGCTTGGTCAAAATGTTAGGAGTTATCTCTTTTTTCATTTTTATGCGAAAGTTCAGTGTAGCGTGACATATTGCATATATTGTTACATCTACGCGAAAACGTGACTCTTGCTTGCAGCATATGGAGGTGTTGCATTCGGCCGCCTGTGATTAATATAGAACAAGAGGCCTAGAGGCCTTAACGCGGATGCTGTTTAGTGATCATTATTGGTTTGTGTGCGAAGAGTGAGGCCCAGTTAACGAAATAAGTGAAAATGCTGAATGTTTTTTTGTAAAGGAAAGAGAAGCCTTAGTTGTCATGATTGGTTTTCGATTGAGTTGAGTTGAATCGTGAACAGTTAGAGAGTTCAGCTGAAAACTTTCATTATGGACAGCGCATTGAAAGACGAGCAACATATCTTTTGAGGACTTTTATTCACATAATTATAAAGCCGCTCAAATTTAGCTTCGGGCTATCTGCCGGCACAACCTCGGCCATTGAATTTTTGTGGCAAAAAGTCAGCTAGGCATTTTTTCTAGCTGAAGATTTCCAAGCCCCTCACAAGCAAGGAAAGCAAAGATTTGGCTTTTGTGACAGTTCGCTTTTCCTTTGTGCACGACCGTCACGACATAAACTTGCGGTCACACGATCTTAAAAAATCGGGAAAAGAAAACAAGTAAATACACGAGTGAAGGAAATTTTTCACATATAAGAAAGCTCCTGATGACCTGTTGATCTTAGCTTGATAGGAGTCACATAATGAGAAAAATTCAGAGATTTCCCTTTACGCGAATTAGGCCAGGCTTTACGCGTATAAATGTCAGAGAATTGTAAACAAACAATTTAATACCGAAAAGCCAGCAAATTCTTGGGATGAATATCTTGAAAATCTCATTTCAGTACAGCACTTATACTGGAAAAGAAACAACACCTTTTCGTTCAGAAATAGATAAAACGACCTCGAGCAAAAAACACGCTCTTCTTACGAGAGAAAAGAAATCGAAACGCTAGTAATTTTCCGACCGCTATTTGCATAAGTATCCCCTGATTCGATCAGAACGCATGGATGCTCTCGAATCAAATATATTGTTTTCTATCATTCTGAACATTTTATTGCGAATTTTACCCCATGTTTTCTACGAGCCGTACAGTTCTCTCTCGGCTTGCTATGTATGGTACGGGGTTTTGCTCGTTCCTAAAAATAAATGCTTGTTTCTTAACACGCCGCTGTCTGATCTGGAATCGTAAACAACACACATTTGGGACATTTGCTCGGGCGTTCCAAACGGAGCCGTTCAGGTTTAGGTCTTTCACTGAAGTCGAAGCAATTCGTAAATAAATTAAGCTCGAGACAACGAAAACCAAGTATATAATAACCAAACAAGAGGCTATTTCGATGGTTCTTTATTAAATATGCACCTTCAAGATCAATTTCCTTGACACAAGCAGTCCACTAGTCTCCTTCGCAAGCAGTTCGTCCAACGTGCACTACAAAAACAATTGAATATGTCGCGCTGTTCTAAAGGCGGCGAAATACGAGAAGCAAAAACACGTATCTCGTATATCGCCGCTTTAAATGCGGCGACGATATATTCGATACAAAAACTGTTAACTTAGCTGATGTTTCGAGTTCTTCACAGTCTTCACCTTGCGCGATCAACTCGTTGTTTTCGTAGGAGAGAGCGGCTCTACTTTGAACAACAACTTTTGGCTTTGCTGCTCGTTCATTAAACTCACAACTTGTTGTGCATTAAATTTGCTCACATTTCGCGGCAAGTTGAGGGTTTGTGCATCTCGTGAAGCAGTCTCGAAGCTCACCGCATGAAACCTTCCATATTGCGACAAATGCAAACTTGAATCCAGATGAAAAAACAACAGGAGCTCCCATTGGCTACAACGTACGTACAGCCAATCACAACTTGCGTTACAATTTGCGACTACCATGACGAAAAAAAAAAAAAAAAAAGAAATTCGCGTAATTAATCTAACATACAACTTAAAGGTAACCGGAAGGTAAAGTAAGTGAAGTTAACTTAAAGCAAAGTGGAGTGTTTATCAGAAGCAAACCTAAGCGCGGAGTTACTGCTTACATAATAAAAGGCGTTTTTGAGCGACGTACGGCAACCGGAAATGAGACGTTTTCTTTTTTTACTCGCCTTGGCGCTACAACATTAATAATAATAAGTGTCATTGCTCTTATAGAGACGATTTACTTGAAAATTAGAGCGCATCCACTGCCCAAAAATGAGAAACGTCCACTTCCGGTTGCAGTACGTCGCTCAAAAATAATCATTCGTCTACGTGGGAGGCATTTTTCGGAGTTTCAAGTTTCACTCCTGTGATTAAATATTCATTTCGGAACAAACAACGACAAAACGAATGAGTTCTGCCTTTTCAAAGAGAATTTATACGAACAATTTTTGATAAAGACTGCAAGATTTTATACATCAATCCTTTCGATTACCAAGAGGCATAGAAGCTTTAATTAAGGACCAAGATGTCTTCATAATTCAGCCGATTGCCTGAACCAAGCCGAACAATGGCAAATAGAACACGCAGCACAGTCAACAGAGACTTACGCGTAAACAGCTACATTTGAATCATGTTGTGTGAGAACGAACAACAGGAGGAATAAAGTTAAACATCGAGCGCGAGAAACATAAGCTCGATCAGATATATGCAAGAAACATAAGTATGACTCTAGACAAACGTATAGCTTTCTCGAAGTAAAGCTACGGCGTCTCCGAAGAATAACGTAAGAGGACAAATAAGAATCTACATACTGTACTTGCATTCAGTTTTAATCAAACAGCCGGGCCCGGTGTCACACTATATGCTGCAAGTAAGCAACATGTTCACGGTAAATTTCATATTTTGTCCCCGAAAGCAAATTCTTGGACACATATCTTGCATTAAAAATGAGCCTAAGCAATTCATAAACACATGGCAAAGTACAGAGGTGTCAAACTCTGCAAAGCGACATGCCGATAACAGCGGAAACTATGTAGACCAATGACCTCTAAATTTGCTATAGCACAGTCTAATGGCTCAGCTCTACTAAAAATTCCTCTTTATAACACAACATGAAGTGCCCCTCATAAACACGAGTGAGGCAACAAAGAGACCGAACAGAGAAAGGCAAATGTACAAATGTCACGAACCGTAGGAGTCGTGTAGGCTAGTCAACCTCAATTTACACAAACAACCTTCTCATGTTGCTTTTTCGCGCGAAAAATCTGACTTGTGACACCAGAAAACGCATAAATTATTTTTTCGATGACGTCACGGACATGGATGGCCGCTCACGCGTCCAGGACATGGATGGCCGCTCACGCGTCCAGGACGTCCAGCCGTCTCTTTTCGGGGAGGAACGTAGACCGGACACGAGAGAGCGGCGGAAATCGAGCCTACTTTCTTACCTGTTTCTTTTTTCTTTTATTTACTTTCCTTAACGGTAAATAAGACTGTTCAACAAGAAAAACTGTTGAAAACGAAAACTAACATCGTCTGAACGGTTGTCGGAACGTTCTCAATCTCGAGCCCAGAGTTCTCAGGCTCCTCGGTCAGCGGTGGGTCGGCGACCCACCGCTGACCGAGGAGCCTGAGAACTCTGGGCTCGAGATTGGAACGTTCTTTGAACGATTCCAATGTCAACCTCGTTCCCAGGGTCTACTCCGCTTTCAAGATGGCAGCTGAGTAGACCCTGGGAACGAGGTTGTTCCAATGTGGGCTCGTTCTGGTCAGCGGTACTAACTTTATGTAAAGTGGCACGAAGTGTCCTTCTTTGAAAACGATTTGATTTTGGGACCAAATTTATCGTAGTGGCGACCACTTTACAGAGGAAGGTCGCCAAAAGGCGACTTCTGAAAAACTTGAGCTTGGAGCACTGCCACAGGTGTTTTAGGTTTGGCTCCTAGAGATACATATAAACATGTTTTCCTGCAAATTTCATGCTCATAAGTCCATACAAAAATGAAATACCATGCTTACAACACAGGCAGACCACTCTATGTGTTCGTGGTTTAATATAGAGAATGTATGAGAGTTATGAATAAAGCTCTGAAAATTGCATATTTAAATCACATCTCGGCCTAAATATCCCAATAAAGTTAAATGAAACCATAATCGACTCATGTATGGTGTTTTTTCGCCTTCCTGGGCCGTCTAAAGCGTCTTACAACGAAATTACTTTTGGCCGGTTACGGTTAGACATAAGAAGGAGACAAGGCATGCAACTTCGAGGCCGTCAGCCCCGACCTCCTCCACTTCAAATTGGAATTAACGCAAAAATACTGAAAATCTCACCTGAATGGCGACGGATCTTGATAGATGAGTTTTTTCTCTATCTCTTCGCCGAATTTCAGCTTCATCCCTCCAACAGTTTCCGAGAAAATCGACGCTGAAGTCATAAATACAGCTTTCTCAATATGATCGGTGCCAAACTCAACGACCAAAGGAATTCAAGGAATGCAGGCCGTTTCAAATCTACCAATCAGCGCTTGGCTTCCCGCGGCAGCGGTAGATTCCCGCGGTAGATTTGAAACGGCCTGCATTCCTTGAACTTTATTGGGATATTTAGGCCGAGATGTGATTTAAATATGCAATTTTCAGAGCTTTATTCATAACTCTCATACATTCTCTATATTAAACCACGAACACATAGAGTGGCCTGCCTGTGCTTACAATATACAAAATATTTTCGGTTGCTTTGACATTCCTGTTTTGTATCCTGAGAATGTCAGCCATCCTAAATTCCTCCAAACAGAATTCACCAGGTTCAAGTCCTAGTTCATGGAGAATATTTACAGCAGCCTGGGAACCAATGTTAAAATGAGCCACTGCATCGTACACTCCAAGTTGTAGAGTCTCAGATCCAGTTAAAACATCTTTGGGCACGCGTTCCCAAATCATGCCATAAGCATTTAGGGACTCATTTTGCTTTTGGGTCTTCCCATCCATCCAAACACCTTGCCAATAAATAATCTTCACTAAGTCTTTTGTAAACTGGCTTCAGCTCAGCAATAGCATTCAAGGGTAAGCCTGGACCAGGTTTGTAGATATTTGTTTGGTTTGCACGATCCTTATTAAACCAACACCAGCTATTGGGTCCTTCAAGGCGATGAAGGTGGGGATTTCTTTACTCAGATGAAGCACAATGAAATATATAAACTAGCATGTATTGCTTTTTTCATTTGGGCAAGGTCTCCAACATTACTTCTTATGGCCATTCCATAATAGTTTTGTAGTCTGTTTATCATTGCGTCTGTCAGCTTACACTTGCCACCCAGACCCCTTTTTTCCTTCTTAAGTTTACGCAATGCAGTTCCAACATGTTTATGCATGTGTAGAACACATGCTCTTTTAGTTATGGTCACTCCTTTATCTCTATAAGTGTTTTCAACTTTTGCAAAGCCTTTACTGTCACCATCACCAAAGTACTCAGTGTAGAAAAGTTTGTGTTTTTCCTCACTTCGCTCAAATATGCGTTTTACACCTTCAACCTCCATTGCTGGTGCAAATCCTTTGTAATTTGCTTTGCATTTCCCTTGATGATCTGCCTGCAACAACCTTTCCTCTTCAGAGTCTTCTTTATTTTCATGTCTTTGGCATCCCAACTTTGACATCAAAGCAATCATTGTGCCGGTTTCCATTGAGATCACAGTAACACATCCATTCATTGAAGAATGTCCTCTTCTCTGCCATGTACCATCACATGACACTCCACACTTTGTGATTTCATTTTCCTCATGACTTAGTTGATGGATTTCACTTGCAGCTGAGTTCATGGTTTCCTCAGCGATAAACTTGGCTGCTTTCATCAAAGCTTTATTGTGCCCTTGATAGGCGTTCGGTTTTGGGGGAAGAGGCATGTTCATTACCCCACAAAACGTCTTGGAGGAGCTTGCACCTTGACCTATGGATCGCATGCCATAAACTAACCTTCTGTTTACTTCAAAGTGCTTTTTAACCTTCTTTGAAGTGTAAAACGAGTGCTTCCATCCGCATGATGCGCAAAACGAACGTAGACACGAGGAGCATCTTTTCCTCTTGAAGGATACATCGCTCAATGTGAGAGAAAGCTCTCCACAGTCCTTACAAGGTATCAATTCAAAGACGGACGCAAGCACTTCCATACCAACCAAACGATATCCAGAAATATCAGCTTTATGTTTTTACCTTAGATTTCGTTTCCTTGTTTTCGGCCTTGGGCTTCTTTGGTTGCAGTTTTTTTTTATGCTTTATTACTTTATTCCATAATACAAATATGATTAACAGCATGATGAGACAGTCAAATACACTTGCAAAACTACTTACAAGACTAAACAACTTAAAATTCTAGTTCAGTTCTATTTGAATGTTCCAATATCATTAGTTATACCACATAACGTAAGGAGATACAGATATCTACCTTAAGAATCGAACACTAAATAGGTAAAATAAAACTTTTATGATTAGACTAGAGCGATGCATTGAAGGAACATCTTCTTAAAGATATTTAACTTTTACATACATTTTAATTTACATTTTCAACGTTTTATTTTGTGTTTAATTTAGTGACGAAATCACAGAGAGTAACTGATCTATTGTGGAGTTTGCTGGTGTAAATGTAATAGCGCATATACAACAAGGTGTAATTGAGGAGGTGGGAAAAAGTCCGAATAAAGTTTCTTAAACAGACGGATGTTGGTTAGTGTAATTTACGTTAATAAACCATTGAATAACTCTTCGCTGGAAAACTTTTGAAAATTGGCAATTAATAAAGGTATGTTCGACGGAGTCTTCCTTTCCACAATATAAACAATCACTATCTTGTTTAATACCAAAGCGGCATAATTCTTTCTTGGTAACTATAATTCTATGTAAAATTCTTTTAATTTATTTTCTCTGCAAATCTGTTTTGCCAGTTTGAAGATGTCTCGCCATTCGGTAGAACTAAAATTCATAATATTGCTCCATTTTTTCGGGCCGGCAGGAAATGAATTATTTACCTTTTCATTTAGTAGGCAGTAGAAATCTATGGGCCGCCGTCACCACCAAAAATACAAACAATACAAACAGTCTAGCATAAACAGAAATGGTTTAAACGTCCTTTGTTAGTTGATACAGGTTATATGGAAATGATGCAGTTCCAATGCACTTGGACCGGTTGTCTTTGGTGGAATGGGATACTCAACCAGTAAATGGTTTAGACAGTTTAGAAACTGTCTAGCCGCCCTTGTCAAAACGGTACAATGAACACCCGATTGATTCAGTCTAAATGTAAGTAGTTTAGTTCCAGTTTGTTAAATGGTACAACATAAAAAGATCTGGTTATGTCAAAGAACGAATAGGCTAGCTCTTTCTGTTCAAGCGGCACAGCATAGTTTAAACTGGGCTAGAGTGATGTCAAATGGGATAGCGTTACATGAAATGGCAGAGCAAAGTAACAATTGATACAGGGTAAGATGAAATAGCTGAGCATGAAATGGCACAGAGTCGAGCGAAACAGTTCAGCGTGATGTCGAATGAGTCAGCCCCGGATGAAATGGCACAGTATTTGGTGAAGTTATACAGCGTAATATCAAATAGCACAGCTTTGCGTGAAATAGCTTGGCATACATTCAGACGGTGCAGCCTAAGACCACGTACACAGCTCGGCGTGAAGTGGTACAGCGTAACATCAAATGGCACAGCGTTGCGTGAAATGGTTCAGCATACATCCAGACTGATTAGGGCGATAATAAGTGAGTAGAACATGTTCAGAACTAGCTCAGCAATGCAATGCATGAAACATAGTATCTGAAGTAATAGAGTATTGCTACGAAGTTGGTCTTTTTAGGTGGCGTGACATCAGTGCGCCGAAACCACCAAAAATACAAAACACGAATGGAACAGCCAAGAGTAAACTGAGACAGAGGTCGGTATGACGTCACACTTGTGAAATTTTGGCGCCAAACATTGAGAGCTCATTCAGTCAGCGTGATGTCTGTAACCTCGTTTCATCATATTTTGGTAAGTCTCCTTCCTTATTTCGTTTCACAAGGCTGTATGAATTCCCTGCAGTTCAAGAATAAATGCTTATGTTATTTCACGGAATATCATTTCACCACAAAAACCCGACACAATATTATTACATTTCCATGTGCTCTCTGCTGTGTCTGACAGGAATATTAAATTCCATTGTTTCACTGATTGTCGATGTTCCCATCGTCATTTTAAACTCCGTTGTACTTTTTGAATTAATTGGATCGTTGATAAACTCTTGTAGTCGGTCAAGGCTGCGAAAAGTACCGTCTACTAGACGAGAGAACTTACATAACTGCTGTTCAATGATTAAATTTTGTGTCACGCAATAATCAGTAACGTAACATAGGAAGTCCTCTCTCGGTTGCTGGAGGTAAACAAAGGGAGAATATTGCAATAAATATTGCATTGAAATTAAAAAAAAATCAGCTATGAAATTAAATCCCTGATCTCACAACTCTAAATGTCCTTAAACGTACTCCAAGCAATGGCAAAAAACAGAGAGAGGAGAAAAAGAAAAGGGGAGTAAGAGAGTGGATGAAAAAAAAAAATACTGACACTCTTTCTACTTTAGAGACGCTTGATTTCTTGACACTGTTTTCATATATAGATATGCCTGGATTTATGAAAACGCTGTTAAAGAACGGCGTGCCCTAACCGAAGTCTCAAAAGTTGGCGATATAAGAATTGAAAGAAGAAGCCTGAAAAAAATCAGGCTTCTTCTTTCCAGTTGCTTAAATTGGAAAATTCACTGCGAGGATCATTCTTCACTTTCATCTGTGACCGCAGTTCAAATATATGAATTATTTCATATATACTTACATCATTTCACTCCTCACGGGAAGATATGAACTCAACAAATTGACCTCGCTCCTAATGTGTGGCTTCATAGTTTAGTTGGTAGAGCATCGCACCGGTATCGCGGAGGTCACAGGTTCGAATCCCGTTGAAGCCCTGATTTTTTTTTCAGGCTTCTTCTTTCTAGTTGCTTAAATTGGAAAATTCACTGCGAGGATCATTCTTCACTTTTATCAGTAGTTTTTTCTTATCAACTAGTTTAACTACATTTTATGGCTCTCCTTTTCCCTTTTTTTGTCTAATCTTCATAGCTTGTGTATCTTCATGTAGTGTTTTCTACTCTTTTTACTTTCTGGAATTTTAGTATCCATTTCTTTTTTTTTTTCAGCTGTTGTGCATGCATTCTAAGCACATGGACTTTCGACGGGAACTCTCAAACAGCTTGCACGAAATAATAAATGGCCTCGAAGGGAGTGACCAACTGTTACATACTCATGACACGGACGCCATGTTGGATCAACAATCTGAACCGCGTGGTTTAATGTGATTGGTTAACAAACGTAACTTAACAATTGCACAACTATGAATAATCACCAGCGGTATTGCCATACATAACACCAACAGACCGTTAGTTTAAGGCTAGAGGTTCTGTATGAGACCGGGTTGATTAATGGGGACGTACCTCTAGATGTAGACTTTCTAAAAGTCCTTTCAATAAGGTCGACTTGTGGCAAGTCTACTCTAGATGCCATTGATTTAATTGACCAAGCACGCAAACAACTCATTGCAATTCATAATCTTCATCAGCCTTTTCACAGCTATCAAGCACCACTATTGAATGACTGGGGATGGGCAACGCGGAAGACCCAAGTTTTCGATATCTGAGCAACAGTTATTGTTTTTAGAGGTATAAAGAGGAGAACTTCACTGTTTTTAGTTGTGGCATACGCCATCACTTTTGCTTTATTTTGCCGCAGTAATAAGGAGAGTTAGAGTTACTTGCCAGACATTTTTTTTACCCTGCGAGCAGTCGCTTTCTCTTAAAAACAGACAGGCGTGGGAATGGACTGTCAAACAGTCTCCTATTCCAAAGCTTCATATGTATCTTCTGTTTCATTCTGCCTGTGAAGTTTTGTATTTCCATCAACACATTGACATCTATAATCTAGCCGCTGTGATTTTTTTGTGAAAACGCGATATCTTCCACAGTGTAAAATGGGGTTGACAGGCCTGCACGATTCCCAAGCGCGTGTTTAAGCCTTTTTCATAGCTTGGCTTTCACGAATATATCTTTGAGCGAACGCCCTCTTTTGTATGAAATGAGGGGCGGATCTCTGTAGATTTCGCTCAGTAATGGTTGTTGTTCAATTAAATGCCACTTTTTTTCATGAGAAAATGTTTAGATTTGGCACTGATGGTTGATATGTTGTGACAAAAGCAAAAATTTCTTTTGCCTTCTTTTTGTTTTGGTTGGAGGGCTAATTTCCTCCCTTCAAATTTCACTTCTAAGAGAGTCGTCTCAATTAACTTCTCCGGGTAACCTAGACGTAACCTAGAAGTAGACGGAGTGTCAGTATTTTTTTTCATCCACTCGTTTACTCCCCTTTTCTTTTTCTCCTCTCCCTGTTTTTTGCCATTGCTTGGAGTAATTTTAAGGCCTTTTAGAGTTGTGAGATCAGGGATTTAATTTCATAGCTGATTTTTTTATTTTCAATGCAATATTTATTGCAATATTCTCCCTTTGTTTACCTCCAGCAAACGAGAGAGGACTTCCTATGTTACGTTACTGATTATTGCGTGACACAAAATTTAATCATTGAACAGCAGTTATGTAATAAACAGTTCTCTCGTCTAATAGACGGTACTTTTCGCAGCCTTGACCGACTACAAGAGTTTATCAACGATCCAATTAATTCAAAAAGTACAACGGAGTTTAAAATGACGATGGGAACATCGACAATCAGTGAAACAATGGAATTTAATATTCCTGTCAGACACAGCAGAGAGCACATGGAAATGTAATAATATTGTGTCGGGTTTTTGTGGTGAAATGATATTCCGTGAAATAACATAAGCATTTATTCTTGAACTGCAGGGAATTCATACAGCCTTGTGAAACGAAATAAGGAAGGAGACTTACCAAAATAGGATGAAACGAGGTTACAGACATCACGCTGACTGAATGAGCTCTCAATGTTTGGCGCCAAAATTTCACAAGTGTGACGTCATACCGACCTCTGTCTCAGTTTACTCTTGGCTGTTCCATTCGTGTTTTGTATTTTTGGTGGTTTCGGCGCACTGATGTCACGCCACCTAAAAAGACCAACTTCGTAGCAATACTCTATTACTTCAGATACTGTTTCATGCATTGCATTGCTGAGCTAGTTCTGAACATGTTCTACTCACTTATTATCGCCCTAATCAGTCTGGATGTATGCTGAACCATTTCACGCAACGCTGTGCCATTTGATGTTACGCTGTACCACTTCACGCCGAGCTGTGTACGTGGTCTTAGGCTGCACCGTCTGAATGTATGCCAAGCTATTTCACGCAAAGCTGTGCCTATTTGATATTACGCTGTATAACTTCACCAAATACTGTGCCATTTCATCCGGGGCTGACTCATTCGACATCACGCTGAACTGTTTCGCTCGACTCTGTGCCATTTCATGCTCAGCTATTTCATCTTACCCTGTATCAATTGTTACTTTGCTCTGCCATTTCATGTAACGCTATCCCATTTGACATCACTCTAGCCCAGTTTAAACTATGCTGTGCCGCTTGAACAGAAAGAGCTAGCCTATTCGTTCTTTGACATAACCAGATCTTTTTATGTTGTACCATTTAACAAACTGGAGCTAAACTACTTACATTTAGACTGAATCAATCGGGTGTTCATTGTACCGTTTTGACAAGGGCGGCTAGACAGTTTCTAAACTGTCTAAACCATTTACTGGTTGAGTATCCCATTCCACCAAAGACAACCGGTCCAAGTGCATTGGAACTGCATCATTTCCATATAACCTGTATCAACTAACAAAGGACGTTTAAACCATTTCTGTTTATGCTAGACTGTTTGTATTGTTTGTATTTTTGGTGGTGACGGCGGCCCATAGAAATCCTTTGCCTTTGTTTTCTGTAAATCAATTTCAATATTTTCAGCTAATTGAAACTTAGTGTTATGATTTCCTAAATAATTTTCTTTAAGAGGTTTGTCTTGAGTACGTGCCTTAATTACTAATGCTTTCGGAATAGCATTTATTACTTGATAAAAATGTAGGAAATGAGTTCTAAAGTCATATTTCCTTTGAAACTCTTGAAAGGAAAGAAGTTTTCAACTTTCGTTCCTTTGGAAAACCATTCCCGGATAAAGCAGGGTTTCCCGCCGATTAAAATAGCTTTATTATTAAACAGGATTATTTCCTGCCCCTGATCATACTTGTACTGAGATTTCAATTCAGAAAAAAATTAGAATATCCTTATAAAAGGTTGGCAATTTAGGATCTAGATATTTTGTATCGTAGTTACAGCTGAGCAGAAAATTTAATCCTCCAAGTTTTTTGAAAAAATAATCTGGTATTGATTTCCAATTAAGGCTGTTGGAATTTAAAGGTCTTGGGATCCAGGCAAGTCTTAATGCCTTTATCATTATATCGACATCAGTCATACGAATTCCGCCTTTATCATAGTCTTGATAAATGCTTCCTCTCTTAATTTTGTCTTTTTTGTTGTTCCAAAGGAAACCGAATAACTTATTTTTGATGGTATGTATGATTTCATTCGGGACATTGACATTAGATGCTGCATAGACTATTTGAGAGCGAGCGATTTAATGATCAAAACGTTTCCAAACAGGGTCAAATTTCTTGCTTTCCATAAATCCAGCTTTGTCTGTAATTTCTGAAATTTTACATCAAAATTAAGGTGCTTGTTCTTGTTCTCATCATAGGAGAAGTATATCCCTAAGACTTTAACAGGTTGGTTTAGCCATTTTAATTGTAACATCTGGCGCAGAATAGGATAGTATCATCTGTCGGAATTGGCTTATTTTAACCTCATTCCCAAATAAACTAATCCCTTTGATTTCTGCTGTCTGACGAAGTCTGTTCGATAATATTTCGGCCCCAAGTATGAAGAGATACGGTGAAAGTGGACAGCCTTGCCTGACCCCCCTTGTTGGTCTAAACCAGTTGGTGGCAAAACCATTATTCATTACTGCGCTTTCAATATTAGCATAGCAGATTCTAACCCACTTTTTAACACTCTCACCAAAATTGAAAAAAAAAAAATCTTCTACAAATTGCCATTCCAAAGTATCAAAAGCTTTTTTGAAATCCAATGACACCAAAATTCCCCCTTTTTTCTCCACCATGGTGTACTCCATTACATCGTATATCAATCGTATATTCTCTCCTTTCATAAATCCAGCCTGATCGGAGTGCACTAATTTTGGAAGTACATTTGGAAGTACATTCTCTATTCTTTTAGCCACTGTCTTAGATGCGATTTTAGAGTCTATGTTGAGTAAAGTTATAGGTCTCCAGTTCTGTAGGTCTAATAAATCGGAATCTTCCATAGGTATCAGAGTACACTGTAATAACGCCTCTTCGCTGCGAAATGGAGAGTTCTCCAACTTCAAAGACTTGGTGTGGACTATTTATAAGATCAGTTCCGACTAGGTCGAAGAAGTGTTCATAGAACTCAGCGGTAAATCCATCTTCGCCTCGAGATTTATTGTCTTCGAATGTTTCTAGCACCTTCTTACATTCTTCTAAAGGTAAGAGCCCTTCCAGTTCGTTCTTTTCTTCGTTATCAAGCTTCGGAATTTCGATATCCTCAATGAATTCGTCAAAAACCACTTGGGACACAGTTATTTTGGATCTGTATAAATCTTCGTAAAATTTCTCTACTGTTTCTAAAATTTTATCTTCTTCCTTTACTATTTCGTTATCGTCTGTTTGGAGTTCGGTGATTGTTTTCCTGTTATATTTTCGTTTTTCTAAATTGAAGAAATATTTGATCGGTCGCTCTCCTTTCTCCACCCATCGGCATTAAGATCGAAAGATGGCTGCACGTCCTTTTTCCTCGTATATTGGTTGCATTTCGATTTTAAGGCTCTTTTATTCATTTAAAATATCATCTATGTTTGATAAATTATCACTGTCACATATTTTATAATCGAGCTCTTCTAGCTATTTAGAAATTTCACTTTCCCGCCTAAAAGCAGCTCTAGCTTTTCTTTTCGCGAAAGACACGGTGTGGTCGCGAATTTCCATTTTAATTATTCCCATATTAATCTTTTGTCGTTCAAAGACTCGTATTTCTCACGTATGTGAGGAATTAATTCACAGATTTCACCTGTGTAATTTTCGTCATTCAATAGAGTGTTATTAAACTTCCAAAATCCTGGTCCCCTTGGGGAGGAGTTGTTCGGCCTGGATAAACAAAGATGAACTGTTTCACATTATGATCCGGAGCTATTGAGGCCTTAATTCCTGTGCTTTTTACGAATTTTGAATGATTCTTTGCAATTAAAATAAAATTCACTCTAGATTTACCATTTAAGGCCTTGGATACGTAGGATTGAGTATTCAATTTTGGGTGGCGACCTTTTTGTATATCTATTAGTTCAAAAACTTCCATTGTGCAAGTACCTTTGCTGTGTCGACACCCATTGGAGAAATACATTTTACCACCCCATTCGTTTTTGCCAAATTGTTTCTTTCTTTAGTTCTGAGTAAGTTTCCTTCAGAAAGTAAATGCTTGCCTTTTGAAAAGATGCTCCTTCTCTTCGCTTGATCCCGTATTCCTCTTACGTTGAGTGAGATGACTTTACACATTAAGTTATTTGGCATTGGAATGTGATTGTGTAATTAAAAAAAAAACAGACACCCACAAAAAGAAAAATAAATAAATAAATAAATAAATAAAGGATACAACAAACGCTAGATCCACTAAATAAACTAAAGAAAAATGAAAGAGATCAAGCTTCTCTCTACGCTTTCTTTGACACACCTTGAGAGTTCCCTCATTTATTATACAGCTCCAGTACTGGTGGCAACCTAACAGAAGTTCGCATTAAACTAGACATTTAGTAAATCATCCTCTGTGTTAATTCAGATCGGCCTACCCTCAGGCGAAGTCTTGACAAGATTTTTCCGTCTACAGTCCACACCCCTTTAAGCAATTGTTGGCAATTCGGCCCAGGTTTCGTCTGTGTGTTGTCAAATTTTCGTTGATAAATATGCCGTTTGACGAAGCCCTTGCTGCTGCAGATGCTCTCGGAAAGAGTTGCGAGAAACTGATATTCTTTAGTTGAACTCGTTGCTTGTGGAGTGCCCCCTTAACCTTGTGGCTAACAAATCTTGCTATGATGGGCCTCGTCTTTTTCCTCTTGATTCTATGACAGATGTCGATATCTTCTCGTTAAACGTTGACGTTCAGAATTTCTGCGACTTTCAAAACCGCATCTTCGTCGTTGCAAACATTTTCATAGGCTCGATTTCCGCCGCTCTCTCGTGTCTGGTCTACCCTCCCCGAGAAGAGACGGCTGGACGCGTGAGCGGCAAACCATGTCTGTGACGCCCAGATGACGCCTAGGGCTCGTAACATTTATACATGTGCCGTTTTCGCCACCTCCTCTTTAAATTTTGGCCTTCCAACCTATTTTGTTTCACACTATTTTTTACGGAAAGGCATTATATGCTGTTTTCTATAGAAGAGTTTTTTAGAAAAACTTGAGCAAAGCTATTTGACTGTGGTGTGGCAAACAACATGTCAAAGGTCACACATCCCGGGTCACACATATGTTTGTGTGCATCGTGTTGACACCAGGTTTTTGTTTGCTAGTTCAATTTGCTTTGGTTCATTTAAAAATTTAATTTTGTCTGGCTTCGCCAGAAACTGGTATCACTTTCCTTCAAGGAGACTACCGTACGCATCAATTTATGGCGCGTTTTTCCTATCAAAATTCAATATATTAGTCGTTTTTACAGACGACCTTCGTTTTTCAGATTGAACATTCGTTTTATTTAATCCTGATAGTCGTTTTCCAAGTTGAACATTCGTTTTATTTTACTTTGATAGTCGTTTTCTAAGTTCAACATTCGTTTTATTCTAGCGCAATGTTCGTTTTATTCAAGCGTGACGTTCGTGTATTGACGTCGATGTCTGTTTAAGTTTGTCATTTGCTTTTAAGATAAACATATTTTTTTTTAAGTTTGTCGTTCGTTTTTCAAGCTCAACATTCGTTTTATTCAAGAGTGAAGTTCGTGTAGTGTCATAGATTTTGCCAATTTTTTGCCAATTCGTTTTATTTAAATAGCCATCCGTTTTACTGAAGAGTGACATTTGTTTCCAGTTTGTCATTCATTCGTTTGCGAAGTACAATAGAACGAACGCGAACTTTTGTAGGAACGCCTTGGGAATAGTGTGCCTGACAAAGTATGTCTGATCCATCGGTGAAATTGTCCTTTCTAGGGTTCGATCGCTTTTAGAAGTCCTGTCCTCCCGTAACAGCAGGGACGAAGAGAGCTTAGAGCACGATTTTGACGATTTATACACTCGTGCAAACCTGTTATACCGGTATCACCATGGTGTGCGCCTTGCGTCTGTTCATATGATTAGAGGAATCTACGATAACAAAGCTCAGAAATGTCGCCGATTTGCTAACAGAAAAACGAGATTCCCTGCAAAGCACTCGTTTCTATTAACAAGCTGAGCAAAGAGCCTCTCCTCGTAGGCCGAAGCTAATCATTTCCGAAAGCCAGCTATCATATTTGAGTGCAGGAGGGCTTTGCACTTTTCTAAAGTACTCGCTGGCGCTGTGTTCCCCACGTTCGCCATCTTGATATCTCTCCCGCCAATTTCCTCGTCAGGGAGGCTGGCAGCCCAGCTTTTCAAGTTCGTTTCCAGTCTCAATTGACCTCAATCGATCACGCTCGTTGAACTTGTCGATTTCAATAAAACGAATGTCGAAGTTTAAAAAAACAAATAAAAAACTAAAACAATACCTAAATGTCACGCTTGAACAAAACGAATATAAAGCCTTAAAACGTATGTTTGAGCTTGAAAAACAAATGACAAACTTACAGACATCGACGTCAGTACACGAACGTCACGCTTGAATAAAACGAACATTGCGCTAGAATAAAACGAATGTTGAACTTAGAAAACGACTATCAAGGTTAAATAAAACGAATGTTCAACTTGGAAAACGACTATCAAGGTTAAATATAACGAATGTTCAACTTGGAAAACGACTATCAGGGTTAAATAAAACGAATGTTGAATCTGAAAAACGAAGGTCGTCTGTAAAAACGACTAATAAATTGAATTTTGATAGGAAAAACGCGCCATATCAATTTGCTTGAGTGTTTTTTTTTCTTGAGCTCGATGTTTGCGTTTATCCCTCTGATTTTTGTTGACTTTGTTCGTTACCTGACATTCTGGCACCACATGATTCAAATATAGATTCTCACGCATAAAGTCTGTTGACTATTTTATGTGTTGTATATGCTGCTAGGGAATAGATCAGGCATTATTTCATCAGTTGAAGGTATTTGGTTAGATTTCCCGCTAACGCGATCGCTCTTCATATCGCACAACTTCTTTACTACTGCGAAAGATAATTTATGCAGTCTGCTCAATTGAGGCAGGCAGATTTCTTATTGGTCGAAATTAACAATACTAAGGTCCACGAGTCCAGCCGTGAGTTCGGGGGAGGAGCGCGGGCTCCTTTCCCGAACAGCGGCTGGTAATCGAGCCTAACATTTTCAGGAATACCCTCAATCTCAAGGGAATTTTTTCTTGTATACTGTTCGAGCGAGTTCCATACTCTCGTAAAGCTCACAGACTTCGTCCTCCTGCTCTTTCTCTCGTTGTTTAGTAGCTTTCAATTCCAATTTGAGTTCGTCGTTGTACTTGAGCGCGGCGTTTAGTGAATCTTTAGCAGTTCTTAGCTCCGATTCCTGTAGCTTGAACGAGGCTTTTAGCTCAGCAACTTCATTATAAAGTTTTTTCATTGATTTCAGAACATCTTTCAGTGTTGCATGGATATCCGAGAGGGCGGGTTGTTTGTCTTCCCGCTCCACTGCTTCTGAGGCTCGAAGTCTGCGGACGCTATATTGACACGTTTAGGATCTGCAATTTGGTCGTCGGTTGACCTTCTTTCCCCTCGCTTGTTTTTACCATTTGTCTTTTTAGGGGGCATAACGTTTACACTACTCTCATGCTGTTGCTGGACTTTTTCGTCTGATTCTGAAGAGTTTTGAGGGAAGACGCCTTAACTATTTAGCGAAATAGAGTAGTTGAATACCTTGGTACAAAAAAATGGCCGCCAGGCTGGAATATTTACACGTGCTGGCCCTAATCGGGTCAGCAGTAAGCTGATAGAGTGGTAGTTGCTGTAGACCAGGATAAACTAAAGACATTTACTCAGTGAAAAACTACATCACAACTGATTACGAATATTTAAGTAGGTTAGGAGCGGATCTCTAGAGAACGCACGTGCTGCCAAGTTATGCAACGTTACGCATCTTATTATAACACCCTCCCTTTTCCAACACACAAGCTGACTTGTACAAAAAATGAATTAAGCACGCATTAACGAAGTCAAACCGAGCTCTATAAGCAAGAGGTCTTTAGAACAGTTCACGGCTTAGTCAAAACAAAGTCACTATAGCGCTCTGATGGCCATCGTTGACGCTCAGATCGTTATAGCACTGGTTTGGGTAGAGACTCTGCTGCAGCTTGGAACAACGTCTGGACTACTCGGAGGAGCATCTTTTTGACTTGATGCAGGTAGATTCACTTCTACGGGAAGGATGGTCGGCAACTCATTGGACTGCGGAAGAAGGGGAACAGACACCTCAGCAGGGGCCTGGTCTAATGATGGCGGTGACGTCTCAATTTACACATACTAATTTGGATTTACGCATACTAATGTAGATTTTCTGCATACTAATAAAGTGTCTCCTCCATACTAATTTGCCTGCGAAAACAGCCGCCTTCTTCGCACCCGGCCCGAGTGGCGTTTCGCGAGAAGGACGCCTGCGATTTACTGCCGAAAATTCCATACTGATGACGCAAATCTGTCCCGAATCTGGTCATGAACGCTGATTGGTTCGATCGGTAATTATGCATAACGAAGTCCGTAAATATGCGGGACATTGAATATTCTCACCAAAACAAATATGGCAGACCTACACGACTCCTACGGTTCGTGGCATTTGTACATTTGCCGTTCTCTTTTCGGTCGCTCGACCGTTTTTGTTGCTTCACTCTTGTTTATGAAGGACTCTTCATCTTGTGTTATCTGAAGGAGAATTTCCAGTAGAGTTCAACCGTTAGACCGTGCTATGGTAAATTTTTAGAGGTCACAGGTCTGCATAATCTCCGCTATTATCCCCCTGTCGCTTCGTGAGTCTGACACCTGTGTTAATGCACCGTTCAGGCTCATTTCTATTGCAAGAAGAGATGTGTTTTTAAGTCTTGAAGTATTTGCTTTCGAGGGACAAAGTATGAAATTTATCATGAACATGTTGCTTACTTGCATTCTATATTGTGACACCGGGCGCGGCTGTGATAAAGAACTGTTTGCAAGCATAGTAGGTAGATTCTTATCAGGGATATCATATTTGTCGTCGTACGTCCTTCGCCGTAGCTTTACTTCGAGAAAGCTATACGTTTGTCTAGAGATATTATGCTTCTTGCAGCTATCCGAAAAAAAAAGTCTTCATCAAGAAATTGTCGACTACGCAAGTCACTTTCCACGGTAATAATGTTAACTTAATATCACTGAGTCCTCACATAATATCTGTCGCCTTTTCAGCGCCTCTTCTGCAAAGAATGTAAGTTTCTTCCTGATCATGAATATTCATCTCCTCGGGGAAAAACCGCTTGGTCTTTGCGGCGGAACCAGTGACATCCGGAAATGCGTCTGCGTTCGTAGGCTACCATTGAAAGCAAATGTTAATTTATGCCTATTTTGTAGATTTAGGCAACATTACAAAGTTCGCACTTACGTCATCAGTATGGAATTTTCGGCGGTAAATCGCAGACGTCCTTCTCGCGAAACGCCACTCGGGCCGGGAGCGAAAGAAGACGGCTGTTTTCGCAGGCTACATACTAATGAAGTCTCTTCCTCCACACTAATAAGCGTCACCCTAATACAATAAAAACAATACCGGTCTTGCCGGTTAATAGATCGTTTCCACGTGACGTCATCACTTTCTAAAATCTAAAACTAAAGATCCACCATAGTTTTCATCTTCATCAGGTATAAGAGGTGACATATTTATATCTGTTTACAACTTTACAGCTCAATAGCGTGCTTCGTTTGAAAACTAGAGCATTTTGAATTTCCCGGTTATGGAGGTGCGTGACACAAGGCTACGATCAAATTTGTTGAAAAATATATACTTATCTCATGATTTTGAGCCCAGATAGAAGCTAGAGCATTAGGAAAAGTGCTTATGTAAATACTTGTTTTTTTAGTACTGATAATCAGTCGCCTAGAAAGCCAAAGTAAGTTTCAGATGTTTACACTATTTTCCGGCCGCCATATTGGTGGCGTTTTCATACTGGGCTCTGTAAATTTCTGCGAAACATTTCGACGAATATCTGAAGTTTGGGGAAACGCACAGGGCTAAAACTTGGAGAAGTGTCTTATTTTTTTATCTTCTATAACATCACAATTTCTTAGCTTTTTCCACTGGATAGTTTTCGATTTATTTTTTTTATTGCGTGACAGTGAAAACTAGTTCACCCTGATTAACTCATGTAGTCTATTACATATTTAAAATAAAAGCGCGTAGATTTCGAAAGCGTCATTCCTTCATTCAACTTGAACTCGCTGGAAATTTGAAACTTTTGTTCAATTTTCGAAACATTTATCGCCAAGATGGCTTTTTTCACCAACGTTGTTGATCTCCAAACTGCTTTGAACGCTTGCGTAGCAGTCCTTCTCACATCTATTTGGTAATTTACAGACAAACACGCATTACTTTGCGTAATGATTTCTGAGGTTCTCTAGCTTTCTTTGAAAACGTTATCCGAGTTTCCTTCCGTCGCCTATCCCCCTCCCCACTTCACCCCAATTTCTTGCTCGCCATACCCACCCCCGCTTTTTTCGCTCGCTTGTTCGCTCTCCGCCTGGAAAAGGAAAGGAAAGGAAACGGCTGCTACGCAGGCTAGACCTACTACTACTGTTTCATTTGTCTTCCGTAAGTGAACACGGTTGTGACGAACCACATCCATTGTGTCTCGACCTCATACGATCTCTCATCTAGTCGACTTCGCACAACTCCTTTCTGTCATTCTCGCTTGCCTAGCTGAAACAGTTTTAGTCTCACTACATCTCTTCTCAAGGGATCGACAGCACCTCTGTTGTAATACCGAGCATGTCGCTGTTTGCGCTCTTCGAGCTATGTTTGGCACAGCTCGTTGTCTGAGTCTGCTTGTGGCGCGAGCAAATTGGCTGTCATTGGTAAGAGACTCCAAGCTCTTTTGTTGAAGAGACGCTGTGCTGGACTAACTTAGACACTTGCAGGCGGGGTAATGCGATGCTCAAGCAAGGCTAGAAATGCATCTGATCCACTCGCTCTGCACTTTCTGAGAATTTTCTTGGCTTCTTTCACTGCGCTCTCTGCCTTGCCGTTACCCTGACTGTGATGCGGGCTGCTCATGAGATGTTCAAAGTCCCATTCCTTCGCGAAAATCAGGAAGTCACGTAATGTAAACTGTGAACCGTTATCAGTCACCAGGTGCTCAGGAATACCGTGGCGCCCAAAATGAACCTTTAACTTTCTGATGACAGACACTGACGAAAGAGATTTCAGATGGTAAAAGTAAAAGAAATCACTGTAATAATCTGAGGTCACTAAGTCACTAAGTCCTTCAAACTCAAACAGGTCAACTCCTTGCCAGGGTCGAGTTGGTGTCCCAGGGGAAATCATCGTTTCCTTAGCTTGACCTCGTTTATATTATCCACAGGGCTCGCAGGTTGACACATGGTTCTTAATGTCAGCTGTCATCCCAGGCCAGTAAACACACTCGCGCGCTCTGATCGTGATTAGACAGCCGTTGACCCCAAGATGTGAGCTGTGAATCCGCTTCAACAGCTCGCTCCTAGAAGCACGTGGAACCACAACTCGCTCTCCTTTGAAGATGAGGCCGTCCTGGATTGACATCTCGTCACGCATGTTGAAGTAAGTGTAGATAATACTGGGTAGGTTACTCTTATGCTCCAGCCAACCCTTCTGAATCACGGCTTTTAACACTTGAAGAGATTCGTCCGCTTCTTTCGATACCAATAGATCCTTGATCATGTTAATGGTCTCAAAATCTGGCTCGTCTTGCTCACCGCCTGGAAGAAATGCCTTTGAAAGGGTGTATGCCAAGGACATCTTGTTTCCCTTCTCATATTTCACCTCCAAGCCGTACTTCTGTAAGCGAATGATCAAGCCTTGCAAACGCTTGGGGGCTGCAAAGGCTTCTTAAGAATTGATTTCAGTGGCTTGTGGTCACTGAAAACCACTGTTTTTCTGCCAAACGTGTAGTCCTTAAACTTCTCCGTCCCGGAAATAATAGCAAGCATCTCTTTTTCTATCTGTGCGTAGCGGGATTCTGTTTCCGTTAACGCCCTACTTGGATAGGCTATAGGGTGTCCGCCCTGCATGAGGGCTGCACCAAGACCAGCTTGACTGGTGTCACACTGGACCTCTAGCGACTCATTTGCCTTGAAGTAGGATAGCACAGGGGCAGACGCGATGAGGCTCTTGACCTCACTCCAATCCCGTTCTTCTGCGTCGGACCAACACCATTCTACATCCTTATGTGTCAGGTCGCGGAGCGGTTTCATCACGTCGGACATGTTCGGCAGGAAACGACTGAGATAATTAACCATACCATTCAGACGTGACACATCACCTGAATTTTCAGGTCGTGATATTTCAACAATCGCTCTGGCTTTCTGAAGATCTGGCTTCAGGCCTTCTGTTGTCAGTAGATGCCAATGAAAGGTGACCTCCTCACACTTGTAGTCCAGTTTCGCGAGGTTCAGCTTTATACCCTTCAGCTGTCACCTCTTCATGAAGCCTTCCAGGTTACCATCGTGATCAGCATCATCTCTTCCATAAATAAGCAGGTCATCAGCAATGCACTTTACAACTAGTAGACCCAACAATTCTTGGTGTAAATCACAATTGCCAATCCAAAAATCATTCATATTTTACTTGACTACTTAACATTCCTAAAAATTTACATTACAATTTACTTATCTGTTTAAAGCATTTTCACCCCGGACGAAAACATGCATTAGATTTTTTAGCCAACTGGGTCCCTTGTGAGTTTCGTTTCTTCTTCGCTGAGTTCACTTGAAAACTGACCCGAAGAGTAGTATAGGCTCACGGTGTCGTGTACGTTAAGGACCTTTTCACCGCTGTAAGAACATCTTCGTAATGTTCTTCTCGATTTTTGAATGCTCTGGCTACTTCTGACGTCTACGACGTCTTTGATTGTTTGTCATCTTCCTGTGCCAGTGGAGATGTCTTCCTTTACTTCTGTACCAGCTTCAGCGACACGAAAGGTGCAAACAGTCGTTAATCAAACCTGCCCGCTTTTTATAACATGGGCTCGAGAAAGATGGATACAACGAACTTCAGGAAACAAAATACACCGTAGCAAATGAAAGCAGAACAGCTGATGCCGCGGCTTTGCGAAAGTATATCAGGGGAAAATACGAGAACAAACAACCGAGGCGAGGAAGTGGTTTATTGCACAGGGTTTTCTTAAATTTACAGATCGACATACTCGCTGACCTTAACAACATTGTATAGCTAACCGCAAGCCGCTTTTGCTTTGGCCTAAATCGCTATTTTAAAGCATTTTTACACTGTCGCATAGAACTGAATCGCTATTATTTTAAGCTGGTTTTAGTCTGCGCTTCAATTTTAAATGAAGTAAACGCGCCATACGAAAAGGCTATACGACATAACTAGAACAATGTCGGGGAAGAGAAGCAGACCGCCTGTGCCAGTTAAGAACAAGGACGGCGTTATCATCACCGAAGAACAGAACAAAAAGCAAGTTGGGTGGAGCATTTCCGAGACATACTGAATAGACCGCCTCCCACAGAAATGCCAAACATCACCCCTACTGAAGAGCGCTTACTCAATTTTACTGTTAACCCACCATCTAAAGCGGAAATTGAGCGAGCGTTGAGGCAGTTAAAATATGGGAAAGCAGCAGGTCCAGACGGTATCCCCCCTGAAGCTCTCAGAACAGACCTAAAAACTACATCAGCCATGCCACACCCGCTTTTTCTTCAGATCTGGGAGACAGAGAGGGTTCTAACCGAATTTAAGAATGGTTATCTTGTCAAGCTGCCTAAAAAAGGGGATCTGGGGATCTGCAAGAATTGGAGAGGAATCATGCTCCTCTCAGTCCCCAGCAAGGTTTTCTGCCGAATTATTCTTGAGAGGTTGAAACATGACTTAGACCGCAAATTGCGTTGTGAGCAGGCAGAGTTTAGGAAAAACAAATCTTGCACCGATCATATCGCAGTCCTGAGGATAATAATCGAACAATCTACAGAATGGCAGACTCCATTATACACGAACTTTATCGACTTCGAAAAAACTTTCGATAGTGTTGACAGGAACGTCATCTGGCAACTCACGGGTCACTATGGAGTTGCACCAAAATTTATTAAACTGATCCAGGGTTATATGAAGCCTCGTCCTGTCAAGTTATCCACAACTGTCAGAGCCATTTGAAATGAGCACGGGATGAATGATCTTCATAACGGTTGTTGATTGGATTATGAGAGAGGTAGAGAGTCAGGGACAAACAGGTATACAATGGACACTTACAACTCAACTCCATTACCTGGACTTTGCAGATGACATATGTCTTCTATCCCAGAATCCGCAACATATGCAAATCAAGACCGAGCACCCTGCATTAGCTGCAGAAAAAAACGGCCTCAGGATCAGCAAAGAAAAGACCAAAGTTATGAGAGCTAACAGCAAACGGCTGGAGAAGATCAAGCTGAGAGATGAAGAATTGGAGGGTGTTCGTATTTTTACCTATTTAGGGATCGTCGTGACATCAGACGGAGGTGCAGATGAGGATGTAAAAAGCAGGATAGGCAAAGCGAGGCAGGCCTTTAACACCCTAAGACCAGTGTGGAACTCAACATCAATATCCACTAAAACCAAGCTGCGAATCTTTAGTACCAATGTGAAGTCAGTCCTTCTTTATGGTTCCGAGACCTGGAGAGACACAACATCCATATCCAACAAGCCACAAAACTTCATTAATAAATGTCTGAGAAAGATCTTGAAGATATACTGGCCAGAAAAAATCAGCAACATGAAACTTTTGGCACGAAGGATGTGTTCCAGAAGAGATCGCTAGGCGTAAATGGAATTGGGTCGGCCACACTTTGCGGAAGCCAACATCTGACATAACCAGGGAGGCCCTAGAGTGGAACCCGCAAGGCAAAAGGAAGGTGGGAAGAACTGCCCCAAACAGAGTCCGCTGGCGCAGTACAGTGTCCGCCCTTTGTTCCACGAGGAACCCAATGGTCTAACTACTAACTACTAAATGCGCCATAAAAATGAATTTTAGATTTCGATTTTCCGTAATTTGGCCCTTAAAATCGTGAATTTTTCCATGTCTTTTTAAACTCGATGCATTTTTCCGTATTTTGGACCTAAAATTTGAAATTTTCTTCTAAGTTTAAAAAAGTGCGAAACTCTATTGTTTTGGCTATTGTTTAGTTAAACAAAGAACTGTATGCATAATAAATCTATGGGGTTATACGGAAATCTTGCCATTGTCTTTCCCGACAGTCCATCCGGCGTCGGAGCTTGAGACTTTTTCTTCTTTGACTTGACCTGATTAATGTTGTCTGCCGGTTCGATAGCGACTTCATCTGCGACTTCGTAACTTCCTCGCTGCGGCATACGTCAATACAACGATTCAAAGTAAGATCTCTTATTCTCAGCAGCTTCTTGGTGGTCTGCTCGTTTTTAATTCCAAGCACAATGCGATCACGGATTAGGTTGTCCCGCAAACAATCACAAAAGTTACACGTCTTGGCCAACGTCTTTAGTTTAGCGACTAAACTATTCACCGACTTGGTTGGAAGTTTATCTCGTTTGTTAAAGAAATACCTCTCATAAATGTCGTTGACCTCTCAAATACAATACTTCTCAAATTTATCCATTACCACGTGCCAAGTATCCGAGACCTCGGCTTCAGTGTAACTGAACGTCTTCATAACTTTCAAAGCATCATCTCCAAACATCACAAGCTGGTATTCTGGGCTCTCGCGATTCAGCCTAGAAATGACGAAATAGTTGTTGTATTTTTCCTTCCAAAGCTTCCAATTTTCGCCGACTTCTCCGCTGTGTTTCAAAGCAAGAGGTTGCGGCGGCGTGATCTGATGAAACATTGACGATAGAGGCAGTAAAGTTTGGGATGTTGCGCCCGAGCTTCCACCACCATGTCGTAAACGGTTTCATTTGTCAACGACCAAAATAAAGTAGAACAATCCCACCGCTGCCACCATGTAATAAGACGAAGGGCGACCAGGATAAACTAAAGACGTTTACTCAGTGAAAAACTACATCACAACTGACTGCGAATATTTAAGTAGGTTAGGAGCGGATCTCTAGAGAACGCACGTGCTACCAAGTTATGCAACATTACGCATCTTATTATAACGGTTGTTAGGGAAAAAATTCAGGATGTCAGAAATTTGTTCAATCTCCAAACATAGGTTTTAAATGTACTTGTACTAACCTGTATACTTTTAAACATCGATATCGTTTGTTTTACTAATAAGCAGCCACATGTATGATATAAATTTTTAGTGTTATGAAACATCAGTATTTTAACAGGGGCTCTCACTGAAAAGTCCAGAACGGTCTACTAAGAGCTCCTGCTCCAGAGAGACACTAATAATAGCTTCTTGTAGAATTCCATTGGGGAAAAATAAAGATTGATTGATTTATACTGATATTTTTTTGGTCTTCAGAGTTTGAATAATCGCAAACTACACAAAACATAAGCAGTGAAAAAAATTCATACAAGAAAAATACTGGGTTAGCGTTAACTGGCTCAGTTCCGAACAACCCGGCCCTAATTACAGTAAGTTAACCTCGTTTGAGCCGGCAATCCAATAAAAAAACCGGTGCTTGTCAGCGGTAAACTTAAAAAAAAACTTGTGACCTCGATGAGTTTAAAACTTGAGCCCGCAATATGGTCATGTGATACTGGTCAGGGGATACCATAAAATGGATGTCCAATATCAAGATTTGGCTGACCCGATCATCATGGTACGGAAGCCTGCAAGGGACGTTTGAGATGAGAGTGAGTCGGAGAAGAACAAAATTTCTGGGAGTAAATGCGACCTAAAAATGCGAGATGCGAGCTAAAATGCGAGATGTGAGATTAAAAAAAGCGACATGCGAGATAAGAATGCGAAATGCGAGATAAGAAATGCGAGACGTGAGATAAAAATGCGAGATGCGAGATAAAAAAAATGTGAGATAGAGTATTGCGAAATGTGACACTGCAACAACAACATGGTGCGGACAATGGCTGTGTCCTTTGCCAACATATTCACGGCATAGATTGAAATCGAAATCGAAATCCTAAGCAAAAGCGTCTTTAAACCTACCGTTTGGAAACGCTACATTGACGAACGACATCATTTCACAGTGGGACATAGGTAAACCCGACAATGAAACTTTCATCGTACAAGCAAATTCACATCACCCAACTATCAAATTCACGGCCGATATTTCTGACACTGAGACCGTGTTCCTAGACACGGTTATATACAAATCGATCCTTGATATAAAAACACATTTTAAGACAACGGAAACCTTCCAGTACACACATTTCACCTCTTGCCACCCACCAAGTGTTAAAAATGGATTCGTGAAGGGCGAATGCTTAGGAATCCTCAGAACAAACTCCTCGGGAGAACATTTCAAACTTCAAGATACACTTGCTAGACAGAGGCTACCCTCACAATCTAATAGACAAAATCCTGTCAGGAATAAAATTCACAGGAAGAGCTACAGCGCGTAAACAGAACAACAAAGAAAGGAAAGAAATCTTGTCTTTTGTAACACAACATCAACCATCAATATCCAATTGAAAGGAAGCTTTACTCACAAAATGGCACCTCATACAAAATCAACCGCTACTTCGCCAGATATTCAAATAGGCACCTATCCTTTCAAACAAGAAAGGGAAATCCTTAAAAGATCTGCTCGTTAGAGCCAAAATATAAAAGGTCGACCGTTATGTCGGTCGATATATCAGTCGATTGTCGGTCGACACTCGACCGATATATCGACCGAGAGTCAGTCGATAGTCGGTCGACACTCGGTCGATAGCTGGGCGATAGTCGGTCGGTATTGCGCAGACGCATCTCGATCGAGTATCGGTAAAATGTCGGTGGGATATTGGTCAAGTGTCGGTGACATATCGGTGAACTGTCGCGCAAATATCAGGCATGTGTCGGCCGAGATCTCTCGGTCGACAGTCGGTTGAGAGTCGCTCGAACTCGGTCGCTAGCTGGTCGATAGTCGGTGGGTGGTAGGTTGATATAGCGGATCTGCTTTTTGTGTGTGCGTGGGCTTACACACTAAGCTGGCGGCCACGAACTTTGCAACAGTAACGTGATCGACTATCGGTCGACTATCGACCGATATATCGACCAACATATCGGAAGCTTTTCGTTCGACCAGTAGTCGACTGATACTCAGTGTCGGTGAAGTATTGGTGAAGTATCGGCGAAGTATCGGCGAAGTATCGGCGAAGTATCGGCGAAGTGTCGGCGAAGTATCGGCGGGGTATCGGTGAACTAAAAACTATATCGGCCGACGCACATCTCGACCGATATATCGACCGACTATCGCCCGAGTGTCGACCCACTATCGACCGCCTCTCGACCGACTCTCGATCGACTCTCGATCGATATATCGGTCCAGTGTCGGTCGACACTCGACCGATATATCGACCGACATAGCGTTCGAGACTACCTACAGTAAACATGATCCAAAAAGTATTCACATCACATTTACACATGCTTCATGCCGGCAGGGATTGTGCGGCCTGTCACCCCTTGCGTTATCACACATTTTCGTTCCCATAGCTGTCCCATGAATTTGAATATTGCTTTCCATTGAATTGGAAATAATTTTCTTTTAGAATTAGTCTAAGCATTTCTCGGAGGTAGTGTGTCGATATGGGAGAGCTGTCTTTATAAAAATTGTCGTATGCTGCGCATACTATGTCAATACGCTCGTTTTGTGGTATATTTGTGTAGAGACTTGTGACGTCCATCGATGCAAGGAATGTGCGGTTTTTAACCTTTGTGCTTTCGATAAAGTTTATAAAGACAGTTTGTGGTATGACCTTTGTGACTTAGACATTGGTTGAAGCAGTGTGTCAACAAAAGATGATATTCTTTCGGTTGGTCCATCACAACCGGAGATGATTGGTCTCCCTGTAAGAGTTGGTTTGTGAATTTTTGCGAGGGTGTAGAACTCTGGTATTCTTGGTGGGCAAGGTGTTTGTAAAAGCCATTATTTGGTCATGTCGTCGATGTGTTTTGTATTCCAATCGAATACAAGTATGAGGATACGATCTTGCTGGTCATTTAGGGATAATGTAACTGGGAAGAACAGCATCCACACAGTCAAGTGAGAAAGACACAAGTGCAACAAGAATACCAATAAGTACAGGCAACTCCATTTTCCACAACCGCGTGGACGGACACAAAACACAGAGGAAAGTAAGCAGCCATGTAGCTTATAAGCCAATCTTAGCAGCCGCTAAAAAACGGAGAACGCCCTGGGAACGGGGTTGCTAATCTCAAAGTCGCAAGTAAGATTGCGGGCTCGTCTTTTCCTATTTCGCATCTCGCATTTTTATACCGCATCTCATATTTTTTATCTCACATCTCGCATTTTATTATCTCGCATCTCGCTTTTTTTTATCTTGCATCTCGCATTTTATGGCGCATTTACCTCCAGAATTTTTTCTTCTCCTACTAAGTCGCATCTAAAATGTCCCTCTTTCGTATCATGACCATTATGATGTCGCTGCAAACAAAGCGCGCAATTGCACAAAATTTTCGAAAATAGCACGATCGCCTCTCGCAGATGACAACTTTTTGAAGCGGATTTCTCCAATTATTCCAGCTTCAGATGGTATTGTGGTTGGATCTCAAGGAGTAATCATTGTTCTTTCTTAAGAGTGGATTTTAATTGTAACCGAAAAATCTTGCATAAAGTGTATTAAAAGTATTACAGTCATAGCTCTCGAGTGGAAATATGAAGGGCAAAATTTTGACTATTCGCTCTGTAAAATTGCCTTTTTCCCGTGATCGGTAACCTCAAGAAACGTGAAGCTTGTATGTATAGGAAAACATTGTAATTGAAGATTATATTGTATTCCCATTTCCTTTATAGAGAACTAAGTGCTCCGATTAGCCTGAAATATGCGGTTCAAGCTACTGGGACGGATCTAGGGGGTTCGGGGGTTTCGATCGAACCCCCTAAATTAAAACAGCTAACATCAAACACTTGTACAAATATTAAATAAATACAAAATAGTAAAGAATGGCATTCTAACTTTAAAAAGTGAGATATTAAACACACTGTTCAGAATGGCGGAAATCGTGTTTCTGAGGACCACCCTTTTGCGGCTCCTTATTCGTTTACCTCCTTCAGCGGCCGCCTATCATTCAACACCGCCTCTCCTAAAATCCTGGATCTGTGCTAGGGTTAGCTGGTGTATGGATAGCTCTCTCCATCGATGAAAATGGGAATATGATATTCTTAAAAAGCCTGCAGTGTACATTTTACCCCGGCCCCGGTCTGCAGTGTAGTCTTATCAAATATATATATTGATACTATATTATGTAAATGTTAGAATATGTGAAGATTCAATTTTTCTTATATACCGAACGAAAATCTCGCCGATGACCAGCGGCGAGGTAATTTTGTCTGTATAATAACGCAACGAAAATCTCGCCGATCATCATCGGCGAGGTATTTCTTTCTGCATAATAAAGGAACCAAAACCGCGCCGATGATCATCGGCGAGGTATTTCTGTCTGTATAATAAGGGAGCCAAAATCTCGCCGATGATCAGCGGCGAGGTATTTCTGTCTGTATAATAAAGGAACCAATACCTCGCCGATGATCAGCGGTGAGGTGTTTCTGTCTGTATAATAAAGGAACCAGAATCTCGCCGATGATCATCGGCGAGGTATTTCTGTCTGTATAATAAAAGAACCAAAACCTCGCCGATGATCAGCGGCGAGGTATTTCTGTCTGTATAATAAAGGAACCAGAATCTCGCCGATGATCATCGGCGAGGTATTTCTGTCTGTATAATGCCCTTATTGGAGCAAGACTTGAGGTTGAACACAACCGAGTTAACTTGGATGGCTCCACTGAATTTCTCGGCTGGATAAAATGCACCATCGCTACATGGAATAGATCCAAGGGCTATTTAGTTAATTTTGAAGACGGTGACCAGGAATGGCTGCAGTTTGTAGAAGAGCACGACGTGGGACTGATTGAGTAATAACTGATAGAGTATGTGTATTATTCGCTAAATAGAATTTTATTGGCATTATGCAGTTCTAGAGAAAATAAAGGGAAATATCACTTTTCGGCACTCAAACTGTAAGAACAGCAAGTACTCGAACTGCACTGAGAGATTAATTGTTGCGAGATTGGAAAGGGTGACAAGGGTAGTGTGGGGAAGCAGGAAATACAACAGTGATAGGAACTCAACTATATTTCACTTTGGTTCGACAGCATTACAAACATGGCGGTCATATTGAGCGAGCTTTTGAGCGGGAACGAAAAACGTGTTTTGTACCTTTCCCGAATAGTGACGTAAGCAATGACGAGACTAAACTACAGTAACGACCGCTGACCGGAAATCACTCGAAATTAACAAATATCAGATTAAACTAATAGAAACAAAATAAACGTTCAAAGTCACTGTTTAAACTATTCTACAGGTAGGTAGGGTAGGAAAACATCATGAAAGCAACGTATGCAAACGCAACGGATTAATGTTTTGACAAAATACAGCTTGCGGACTTCAAGTTCCGATAATAAGTGTTTTCAAAATTTTAAAATTACCGTCCTGAATGTAAACACACAGCATCCTCCTCTTATCAAACTCTTTCCCCAGTGCAACAAACATTGAAGGAACGAACATTTCGTCGACGATCAGCGCTCACAAGCCTTTGACGATAGCCGAGAGAACCGACTGAGAACTTTCCCTGTGTTCTTTTTCACTCTCCTTTGAAACCGTATAGATTAGCAAGCTGTACAAAAATTTTAAAGGGCAAAGTGAAACGAAAAATCCGCAAAGTAGCCTAAAAAATGTATCTATTCTGACAATAAGTAACTTCATGTCTTACTTGTTTCGCAGTGGCTATTCGTACGGCACCCGTACGGCGACTTGTATTTGCTATTCGTACGGGAGTCAGTACATTTGATTGGATTTTTCTGTGATTGCTGATTCTTGCTTATCCAAATTATCGTATTTACCTTTAGAAGGATTA
This sequence comes from Micromussa lordhowensis, assembly GCA_964020085.1. Classification (NCBI taxonomy): domain Eukaryota; kingdom Metazoa; phylum Cnidaria; class Anthozoa; order Scleractinia; family Lobophylliidae; genus Micromussa; species Micromussa lordhowensis. The sequence goes on along the minus strand of OZ026597.1, from coordinate 8,296,531 downwards.
GCGATTCCAGTGAGTGCCGTTTTTCGAGCCAGATTAATCTTAGGTAACGAAAGACCCACTCGCGACACTTCAAATATTTTCCGATCTACAGAAACTTGCGCATGTCACGCAACCTCTTGTTCAAAGATTTGCTGGCTGCAAGCCTACAATTAGTACACTGTAGGTTTAAAATGTGCGAAAAGAATTTCTTATACCTTATAAATACTTAGAATACACTGGCTTGGTCTTCCTCTACTAACTATGCTTGGATCGAGTGGTAAGTGAAAACTTCAAAATTATATGAATTTGGACTCTCGTCTGTCTCGTTGGTAATCCCGTACGAATTATTCGATTCATACGGGAATTTTTCCTCCTTCAAAGGTTGGCACAGTTTCAGTCATTGTGGTGAATTTTTATACCTATTCCAGAAGAACAGATGTGTTCTGTTATTTTCAACATAATTTTCTACAGAAATGCCGGTCTCCAATAGGTGAATTCCTCCAATCCCGGTCTCAAATACTGCAACTCTCAAAAAAGCTGGCGGTTTTGATCGCTGCTGCCGGTAATCTTTGCCATGCATGTGACTCACATTGTTTCATGTAAGAAAACTTAGTGCTTCAATCTTTAGGTAAGAGCTTACCTTTTATTTTGCAAATGATAATGATAATGACAATGATAATGATAATGATAATGATAACTTTTATTGATACTCAGAGGATCGCGTATGAATTTAGCAAATAAATATACCAGCCGCTGTACGGTCCTTTCTAATCGCGTAACATGTGCGAATCGCAAGCAGAGAAAATTAATCTGGCTCAAAAAAACGGCGCTCCTTCTAAATGTAGATACGATAATTTGGATAAGCAAGAATCAGCAATCACAGAAAAATCTAATCAAATGTACTGACTCCCGTACAAATAGCAAATACAAGTCGCCGTACGGGTGCCGTACGAATAGCCACTGCGTACTTGTTTATCTCGTAAATGACGGCAAATTTCTTCCCGAAGCGCTTTCAGAGTTTCCCGATTCCTCTCCTACTGCTTTCACGATTGCAAAACTGGAACAAATCACAAGGAGGAACATATCGCTGTTTTGAAGGGCCATTTGACGAGCTCAAATCGGCTTTTTGTTCAGCAAACAAAGGAAATTTGTTCCTCTTTACATTTTTGGCGGTACATTTTAAATTTGCGCTTGCGCGAAAGAAATATCGCCCAAGACCCCTTGCTCGGTCGTGTGTTGATCTTGTAAATTAGGTGTCTTTCTTATACTGACTAAGTTAACTCGCCGCTGATCATCGCCGAGGTTTTGGTTCCCTTATAATACCGACAGAAATACCTCGCCGATGATCATCGGCGAGATAGTTGTTCCTTTATTATACAGACAGAAATACCTCGCCGGTGATCATCGGCGAGATTATGGTTCCTTTATATACCTTGCCGCTGATCATCGGCGAGATTTTGATTCCTTCATTATACAGACAAAACTGCCACGCCGCTGATCATCGGCGAGATTTTGATTTCTTGATAATACAGACAGAATTGCCTCGCCGCTGATCATCGGCGAGATTTTGATTCCTTCATCATACAGACAGAAATACCTCGCCGCTGATAATCGGCGAGGGTTTGGTTCCTTTATTATACAGACAGAAATACCTCGCCGATGATCATCGGCGAGATTGTGGTTCCTTTATTATACAGACAGAAATTACCTCGCCGATGATCATCGGCGAGATTTTCGTTCCTT
>OZ026597.1:8274809-8292309 GCA_964020085.1 Micromussa lordhowensis | reverse complement strand
AATCAAAATAATATAGTTTACTTGAATTTCGCTATATACAGTGCTATGAGTGAACATCTACTATCCGTTACAATTTTTCTATGCACAATGACATGGCTTGAAGCTATTCTTGGCTTTAACTTACTTCTACCTACATGGCTGATGTTTAAATAAAAGTGCTTTTACTTTCCGTTTTCCATGCCAACCTGTTTTTATTTCTCTTTGCCGCCGATTTCTAAGTTTTCCTATTAGCCCCTCTACCCAGCATATCGGAAGAACAAACGTTTTCATCAAGAGAGGGTTTTAAGTCACTGATCAATAGCATTTAGTTAATTTTACAATGTAAGTCGGACTTTCCAGTAGCGAGGATTTCAAAATGGTTCCATTTGATGTTGTGACTGGTAGAGATGACATGGTCTGCAACAGCGGAGGCGTGCCCATCTTGTGTAAGAGCGTCTTCCGGTCATGCAATCGACGTTTGGTTTTACCTAGATAGAAGGAATCATAGTCCCAAGTCACTTCTGAAGATGTATATTGCAAGTCAATACAGTTAAGTTTTTAGATCATACGTTGTCTATTTGTAATGTTTGTAACCGCTGTTTGCTTTCTTTTCCTTTTGAAATTGAAATGGCCGAAGAACAAGAATCTTTATCATGTAACTTTGAACTTATATTACTTGATTGTAAAATAACACTTCAAGGCCCTATTTCTCTCGCAGGGAAAACGACACGATGATGATGAAAATAATACTTCAATGTCTTCAATGATCAACAGTTTCATCAAGTCGGAACATGCCCGAAACTATATCTACGCGTGGCTTATGTATTAATGTATTTTGTAATGTATTTTTTCTTATTATCTCTCAGTTGCTACCCACACCGTGATTGGTCAATTTAGCTGGCCGTATTCTACTGTACGGCCCGCTAAAATTCAAAGTTGTTTTTGCTGCCAAGAAATGTTTCGTGATTTATTGCCAATTGTTCTTATCTTTTAAGAAGTAAAAGTTTTCAACTTTCTTTTACTTTAAATATTGTATTAAAACGTACTAACGACTTAACAAAGAGTTTAAATTGACTCGTTTTGCTTTCGACGCGCATCAGAAATTTGAAGCCGTTCCGCGTGAATATAAATCGTTCCCGAACCCGTCAGACACACATTACAGATATAATAACTATCTTACTAACCTCGTCTTCTGGGTCCGTATAGTGAGGTACCGATCCTCGTTTTTCCCGCTTCGTGCTTCGGCCATGAATCGAAGGGGAAGAAACTCGGTGCGTGTACGAACTTCGAACTCGGTTAGTAAGAGGCATGTGTTTTAGATCAGTCTGGTTGGCTACATGTATCTCTGTACAAAAGTGTTTGAACTTGACAAAGTTGTTCACATCATGTCTAAAACAATATAGGAAACCAACTCCCTTGGCATATTTTAAAAAATTACGATTTACCTGAAGAAGGAGTACTGATCAGAAATAGAAAATGATCATGCACGTATCCGTATGAGTCGCGCGGCGAGCACATGCGCATTTGGAGATTTCGACATGAGGGAATTTGAAGTTTGATTTCTCTGGCTGGTGTCAATGCAGACGGTCAAGTAGCCGGGAACAAGTCACAGGACTGGAATAGGCCGAATATATCTGTCAAAGTAAAGTCTGGCCATTTGCAAACAGGAACTTCTTCTCCATTCTGTGGTCAATCAGTCATAATTTATTATTGTATTATTGTATCTGTAGCGCTGCACTCTTTGATCTGCTAATGAATATCCTCTGATGCTGATTAGCACATGTAGATTGCTATCATCAATCCCTTGGAACAATTGTTATCCTTGGCCACGTTGGTGTCGTGGTCTAGATCTAGTGTGCCTAGATCGACTTCTGTGTGATGTCCACCTGGTAGACAGCCCAAACCAGTGAACTCGTCTTCAAAATCTCTCATACACTTGTCAAACGAGAGAGGTTCATATGGTGTAATATTAAAAAAATTGGATAGACTTGTCTGGTCCTAAAGATATCTTTCCTTGATTAACGCATGTGTTGCCATCATAATTGGCCAAGATGCACTCTTCTAGATATCAAAGGGTAGCTGTTATTCACAGCCACTGTTCAGGTTCACTGTCAAGGTGCAGGATCTCAATGGCTCAACCATACGTTCATCGTACAATCTAATTTTTTCCCAGGGTGTCCAACTTGACTTAACCATTCTATAATACACTTAAGAGATCTGTACAAGACATTGTACTGCACATTGCTATAGAGTTTAACTGAGTTGTGACGGTTGGGGTATATACTTGGTGTGAAACATGAGTGATTCCATAAAGAATGATCTGCTCCCACACACTGTGAATAATTCCAACTCATTCAGTTTCGAAGATAGAACCATCGATTCATTTTCTGATCCATATGGACACTCGTTGCTTCCTCGTTCCCTGTGTAGCGACTTTGTTTGTTGAAGCACTCTTTTCCTGGCCCTTCACAACACAATGCCTTGTTTACCAAACTTAGACAGCTCTTGCTAGAAGCTGGATATTTGGCTTGTAAGGTCGATTGATGTCACAGAACGTGTATGGGACCTTAGGGTTCACTTTGTCTTGTTTTTATTTCTTTCTCTGATACCCATGAGGATTACGCTATGCTTTTCCAGAATTCTGTTCTTATGGGTTAGGGTTAGCCATATGAGCCATATTGCGATAGTCAGGCATTGCATCTTTTAGCTGCTATTTATGCATTAATTCTTGACAATCCATTGTTTCTAAGGGCCTTGATGCATCTTATTAAACTGGGTACTGGACGTTCCCTTAGCAGTCTGTAACTATGCACTAAGCGTTACAAAACGTAAGTGACGAAAACTAAAATACAAAAGGCTAGATAAGACAATAAGACAAAAAAATTACAAAATATACAATAAGTGTGAAATGTATAATACTCTGCGCTATAAAAACAACTTTGTGCGGATGGAGTAAGACTGCTTGTTCAAAGTTGGTTTTGGTTTATTTTTATGAAAAGCATCTCATAAATTTAGCAGTCAAATTTGCTCTGGCACTTCAGTAAGATCTTAAATCTAAGATCTATGTCACGTGGGTCCCTCGCATGTTTAAAACATTTTATCACACATATTTACATATTTTCATCGCTTTTCAAATTCTCACGTCTTAATTTTCCAAGCGCTGAAAATACCGTCTACTTTGCAAAAGAAACCCTCACATCAGGATGGGATTTTCTTTAACACAATTTTAAATGTATATATATATGTGTAATTCTGTAGTTCTGGAACGGTGCATTTTGTTGACCTACTATCCATGGACTTCCATTGTCACTGTTGTTCCACTGATGTTTCCTTGATCCAATTATTCTTATGCGCCCGTTATTCTACAGGCTAGATGATTACGTAGTGCAGAGTAAATCGGAAGATAGCGGACAAAACGACGACAAAAATAGGTCCGCAATGCGTACTTGTAGGCTTATGCTTAGTTATTCCATTTTTTAAATGTCAGTATCTGGGAGTTGAATTGCTATAAGTGAGAAGGTAATCACTGCAGAGGTAAAGGTATAACTTTGAAACTGGAGACATTGTACTCGGTGTAGACGAGAATTCCCTAAGAAACTTGTGGCCCCTTGGTCACATCCTGGAAGTAAAACCAAACACAAGAGACGGGCTTGTGAGGAGAGCCACGCATAAAACCAAGTCCGCGGTCCTGGAATGTCCCATTGACAAGATTGTTCTTCTAGAGGCTCCTAGACTAAGAGCAGCTTAACATTAAATAAATGGACTGAAAATATGCTTAACATTGTTTATCTTGGGCCGTGTTCTTTTGGGATCAACCATTTCAACCGCAACCGGTTTGGGATGATACGGTTGGCGTTTCTCAATAGAACACTTTTCCAACCGTTTTCGGTTGAAACGCGGTAACTCGTGTGAATAGCCCTTACGCGAGCTACAATCACGCGATATAATCACGCAAATGCTTTTTCAACCGTTTCAACCTGGTTGGAGGCTGGTTGAAAAAGTTGATCAACCAAACCAACCGAAACAAGTTTTTTCCCAATAGAACACGAAAAAACTCAACCTACCCATCGAACCAGAAACGGTTGATCCCAATAGAACACGACCTTGATGTCCTTAACCAAGAAGTTTGCTTATAACGTCAGAGAACAGTTGTCTCTTTATTGACTTGAATGAAGTTAGTGACAATATATTACTCAATTTTTTCGTTCGAATCGCTCAACTAAGTTTAAATGCTTTCAATTCGCATTTAGGGCCGATAGCTAGGATTTAAACGTGCGTAAAATCTAACTCGTCGATCACCATGTGATTCGTTGCGTAAGATTTCCCAGTTCTCTTTTTGTTCAATACGTATTATATCAGCGATCGTGTCAATTACATCAAGTTTCAGTTTAGTTCATCAGTTACTTCAATCTACAAGTTCACATCAATTGGAGGAAATATCTGTAAGTTGTTTGTCGTTATCTTTTGATTCTGTTTGTGACCTTTTCTTATAATTATTGTAACCTATTGCGTTTTAGTCGAACCATCATCATCATCACCATCATCATCATCATCATCATCATCATTACCATGATCATGATTCAACCAGATGCGTTCTTGAATTACTTATATGAATCAAAGTGAGCATAGAATAAATCCGTTTTCAAATCACCTCTCGGTTTGATTTCTACATTAGTTCGAAGACAACCGCCACTCAAGTTTACAAAGTTCAAAAAGAAAATTATGGCCACGAATTCGAGTGAAGAATCAACCACGTGCGATCGCAACAGGCAAACTAACGTGAACCTGGACAGCGAAGGAATTCGACACGAAAAGTCCCTTGAACTTCGCAGGAAAAGAAGGGAAGCGAAGGCAACCAGGCAACCATTACCAAGAAGATAAATTTTTTAATAATTTTGTACGCCTTTGTAAGTTACTTTCATTGAAGTTTCTTTTACAGGACCCCTTTGATAATTCGTAATTATTATTATTATTATTTAGTTCACCCTTGCTCACCATTGAGTCTCCAGTAGCTCAGTGGTTAGAGCGTCCGGCATGCTCACGGAGGGTCGTAGGTTCAAATTTCATCTGGAACTCGGGCCTCGGGCCGAGTCTATCTGGCAGTCAGAATGTTGTCGTATTAAAATTATACTGTGTACGGAACTGTCCAAATTAGGCACTATTATCCAAACTGGAAACTATCCAAATTAAGATTTAAGGGTGGGGGGGGGGGGGGGGTGGGAAGCAAGTGATTGTGCGAGATTGAAATTGGAAATTGGATCTTCGTTTCTGAATGTTTTGCTTATCCTTCCTTTTTCCAGTACAGTTTGTAAAACCTATGGAAAATACTGCTGAGTCGTTCGCTCTAAAGAAGTTCCTAAAGACTTTCCAGTCCACATTCGCTATTGATACGAATAATTAGTAAATGGAAATGTCGCAATCTCAAATCAGACTCGCACTACACGCTCATCCAATTTTAAATTACTCACCCGATCACTCCGTAAGTTGTAATCCACTCTACTAACTATTACTTATATCGTGCTTGTCAAAAATTACATCAAGATCTTTTGACATTGAAGTGTGCGAATAGCAAGAGATCAAAGATTATCAGTTACTCATCGAACAAAATTTTGAATGTTAATGCACAAGGGACGACCATGTCAATGAAGCCATGTCAATTCAATCGCAGCTTGTCTCAAATCGCAGGGTGGCGGAATTTACTGGCTGTCACTACGGCATTCCTGTCCCTTTCTGAGCAGAATGAGTAGGAAATCTCTTTTCCAGGGTAGGGAAAATCTGATAGCGCGCCTCGTGATTAGACGTACAACTCTAGTATAAGGGTTTTAGTGCGACCTTGAAAAATAGAGATATATATTTGTTTAACGAACGCAAACTTTGGTAGCCTGTTCCAGACCCCGCTCGTCGCCCGCCCGATTTGGAACAGACTAAAAACTTTGGTTGGTGAGACGACTATCAAACGTGGATTCACAAGACACGCAAATGTTCTCTGGACGTGGCGGATTTTACAAGCTCGAATGCACCATTCAAGGGTATGGGGAGGCAATTCATGGAAAGAAAAAGGGAGAAAACTAACTATTGGAATGCCAAATAGGTGACGAATTCTCACGAAAACATATTTTCAAGGTCAAACGAAAATCGCGTGAATTACTTCTGACGGGAACTTTCATCATGGGCTATACGTAAAGTGTTCGAGAAATTCTGAGTCAAAGCAGAATTTACAACCTCGGTGGGCTATCGAAGTGCGCATGTCACAAAACAGATATTACTCAAAATAAGTGTGTTAGAGTGCTCAAATACTATGAGCTCTGTAAAGACAATCAGAATTTATGGGAATAACCCCTAAACGTCGTTTCAGGCAATCCCCGAAATGTGTTACTAGCTAACTATAGAAACTATATAGCACTTACAGCATTTGAGCACACTAACACAATTCTCATCATTTTCTACCATGTTCGCATGGCTAATTAAACGTGCGCTTATGTGACGTTAAACTTCTTCGAGTTGATTGCACGATTTTTGCACACACGACCAAAAACTGATATCCAGCAAAAAATCGGAGCGCATGGACCTGTCCCGGGGCCGAAATGTCGCAAAGTAACGCAGGACGCGTTGCAGTCAGGCCATTGGAATCATAACACGCACTACGGTCAGTGAGAACTTTGTTGAGAAAGTTCTGGGAGTGACAAAATACACTGCGTAAATCATGTTTAACTAGTTTAAGCACATTACTAACTACTTATTAACCGAGAGCGAGGCATTTCCGGGAAAATCTCAGACCAAGACCTTGCCGAATTGACCGGGCGATACCGAGGTCAATACGGCAAGGCCGGGGTTTGAGATTTTCCCGTAAAGACCGAACGTTCGAGGTTAAAAAGTAGCTAATTATATGGCTTTTGCTTGGTTTTTGTAGGCCCGTAATCGGCCAGTGGGCATTACGGGAGAATAACGCCCCACTATTAGCCAATCAGAGCGCGCGTTATATCAGCTACAAACGCAAGTCATATAATAAAAGGTGATGTTAAACACGATTAACTGCGAGATTCTACTGACGAGTAATGTTTGACAAAAATCACCCTTTGTACAAATCCGTTTCTTACAGAATCAACTTTAAAAAGTCCATGTTCAGTACAAATGTATCCTTTACAAATCCAAGCTCTCCAATTCCGGTCCATCTGTTACAAATCCAGTGCAGTTTAGTTTCCAGTCCACAATTTACAATGCGCCAAATGGATGTGATGCTGCAGCTGTTAACACGGTGTCACGCTGTGGTTACTGTTGATGTTCCACAGCACAATACAACATGATAACATTCAAACTGCAGTCTAAACAGTGGGGGTGTAAGTCACACGAATAGCTTGAATTTTTTCATGGCTTTTATTTGCTAGTGTTTACACAAATCATGACAAATAAAGTTACCTCCTTGTCATATACCAGAGAAAGCCTCGCGAAGTTTTCCGAAAGCTTTTGAAGGTTTTAGCAGGTTTTAGAAATGCTATTTCTTATTTTGTCGCAGCTTAAGGTACCATATCCTTGTAAACTGACCGAAACTGACTTGAATCAAACGTTCACTTTGGAATGATGATGCGCTTGTCTAGTAACTTTCTGTAAATAAAAGCACTTTATCACCGGGATAGACCATTTTTCGAGGTGCCATCAAATTAAGACTAAAAATGAACCATGCCCGAGGCTAAGCATTTGTATACACGTGGTTTTTAAAGCTCGAGGAGAATGGAGTACCCCCTATTTACCAAATTATTTTTTACCGGCTTTATTTTGTAAAGGAAATGCAAGTTAACAATAGAACGGTTAACCTAAATGACGAGGCCTCCCATAGCGTGGCTGTCCTGTTAACACCTTTAACTCGACAATTTATTTGAGAGGCTAATTAGTTTAACACGCCATATGGGTGGGAGATGGGTCTGTTTCAATAGCTTTCATAACTGAATAAATTGGAACTGAAACATTTAAAACCCTTCGCTTGTCTTGGTTCGAAATAGCTGCACCGCCCGAGAGGTTAGCTTCAAATGATGACGGATATAATTTGATTCACTCAATTTGAATGACACACTGCAAGCGTCTGGACAAAGATTTTAGTTTATCAAGCAGAAAGAATGCACAAAGATATGTGATCTCCGAGTGTCATTCATTTTTTTATTACGAACCGAAAAAATTATGTGGAACGTCTATAGAAACTTACCCAGAAGATGAAACGAAGGAGAAGCGAAGAAGAAACATGCGTCGTCTCTCACAATCTTTTGACAGGGTAGCTCCAGTAAGAGGCAAACCGACGCACTGGCCTCAGTCATTGGTTCTCGTTTTTGTTGTTTAAAGTCATCATAAGCACCCTTAATGCCTTGGAAGAGAATTTAACCATGGACCTTGCCTCGATCATAATTTTTTCATAGACACTGCCTTAGCCATATATTTTTTTCTAGTTATTACCCTGAATTATCTGATGAGAAAACTAATTCCAAAAGTCTCTTAAGTTACGTTTTGACATCTCTATTTTCGACTTAATGACCAACTTACTTGGTGAAAGGTTTAGCCTGGAGCTCTAAAATTTCTCTATATTTGTCTGAAGTAAAAATTTGAAAAAAAATTGTTTGACCTCGAGGTTCCACCCAAAAACAACGTGCTTTGAGAACTGTTTCACAAAAGAAGAAATAGGAAAAGGGACATCTGCGTTCGTATCTTATTGTTACTTATTTTCACGATTGTTAAAGTTAAAGTCCCGCGAAAATAGTTTTCGAGAAAATTAATCACGCGAGATTGAATACCCTGCTATATAATTCTTTATTCAACACGGATGGTAAGCCGTTACAACCACTTGACTAGCAGTTAGGTAAAGCGCAGCGTTGCCAAAGGATGGGAGAAAGCAGGAGTTGCTGGTAGAGTAAAGGATGGGTCAGCTCCTCCTCCCGAGGATCCATTTGAAAAAAACGTCAATGTCGTTAAGCTGTAAGCGAAAATTGAACGTGTCATGTACTCTTTATAGCTCTGGTTTGCTACAAAGGATAGTGTCAAACTGTTTTCGGTTTCGTTTAGTTATATGGTTTTGTTTAGTGTTATTGGAAACTTTTGCTATGGAAAATAAATTGAGCCAATTCTGAGAGTAACTGTTTGTTAATGAATATCAGTATTTTTTCATGGCCAATCGCGAAATTTAAGTAGTGCGAAATATGCCCGTTCCATTTTCGCAAAATTAAGTGCCCGCCAAAAATAAGTAACATTAGAAACTTATAAGAAAACGTGAAAAATTGACTGCATTCAATGTTTCTCTGACTCGAGACGGTTGGCGTGTTTACATATACTAAGTGATAAACACAAGCGACAAATATTAAGCGACAAGCGACGTTTACATGACGGCCGTGTTGGTTAAAAAGTGACTTATTTTTCAGGACTTATTTCGGGGAATTTGGCTATCTGAACAGTTCTTGTAGTAGAAAAGTATTACTTTAATGTTTTTGAGTTCCTCGAGAGATAAATTCACGCTTTTGTAGCAAAACTCAGTGACGGATGTTTCTGTTGGTTTCCGGCCGCCATGCCGGGATGGGCTCCAACATGGCCTCTCCATACAAATCTCTATAAATTTGGGTAAAAAGTTTATCCGCATATCTAGCATAAGAAAAATTATTGTGACCTGAATCTTGGTGAGTCTGCATATTTACCTTCTTTCTTTTCTCAGATTCTGGACTTAATCTATTGAACGGTTTTGATTTTTATTTTGAATGGCGTGACAAAATTATGCATTTCTCATTAGCCCAATGAGAAATTCACTTTAGTGGTAGTGTGACACTAAGTATTTGATAAGTCGGCTACAATTAAGTAATATTTATACCGCATTTTTTATGCGTTTACCAGCGTAATAAACCCACGGGGCATGTTGGGATATCACAAGAATGAGGCGCTTGTTTCTTTTTATACAGCAACAATCGGGCAAAGATTGTCAAAAAAGGGATTTTTTTCAATTTCGCGATCAAATTGCTTATTCTCAACAAAAAAGGTTCGTAAGATGACGCTGTGAAATTAAACGAATTTTGCAAGTTTACAAACTTCACAGTTTGGCGAAGTTCCAAATCTTGCGCTATTGTTAGCTACCCGAGCGGGCAAGACGGTGCTATCTCGCCCGCTCGGGACTACCCGCTGTCTCCCGCAAGAACAAATTTTTCTAAAGACATATAATAAATCCGTTATTGACCAAGCTTGTTCAACTTGGCCAAAATCCAGCCATCTTGACCTCACGCTTGGTCAATAAACCAGATATATTAGAGAATAAACACGGTCAGCTGTACCAGAACGTCCGCTGAGTCCCTTAAGGGCTGTACAAAAACAACCAGTGAAAAGCGCTTACAACTTCCATCCAACTCAAGGGTAAAAAGAATCGCGGCTTGAAATTTCTGCCATAGAAATATTTCAAGTAGGCTGATATGTAACCAGTTTCTGGTTCGGTTTCCGAATAAAAGTTGAATGAAAATATGTTCGTGTCATACATATTGACGCTATGCCAACCAATGAAAGTGGATACGGGTTGCTTTTATATTCCTTCTCGCTATTTTTCTTTCGGTTTTGTCCTCACTTGAAGTTCCTTCACTTCTACTAAACGGTTACAAGTTTTTTAAATTTATAACCGTTTATTTTAGAGATCTCCGATATATCCAAGATTATTTAGACCGGTACAATAGGACTTTGGTTTGTCAACTCATGATTAAACAGAGCGCGCGTGGAAGTCTCAATTATTTTATAAAATTTGATAAATTCACTGTTCAGCGATATCACTTTAACAGCAACCTTTGCAATACCCTTAACTCAGTTCTCTCCTTGCTTTTCGTTGGAAGACTTTTCTGCTGCTGTTAGAACATTTCGAGAGATTGTTCACACACAATTTCAGAGGATAACACAACAGAACTTGAGAAGCTAATGCAGACAAGTAAGCCATCACGAATATCAGGAATCGCAATGATATTTCTCAAGGCAAATCTCGTACAGAGCCTCTGTAACCTGTGTTAGGACCTCTGCTCTGTTGCTCTGTGTTTCAGTTATGTGGTTCGATCGAGCGAACGTATTGGCGGGTAGTTAAGGAAAGCCGGCTGTCAACATCAGTAACATAGCACACGCAGGTTGTATATTGAAAAAACCATTTGAGTTCTTTCCACAAAGTAGACCCCTATTGAGACTGGTGCGTTTTGTTTTGATCTCTTAAAAAAAAAATGCTCTGAACAGAACAAAGTTTTCCGGCAGGTTATTTATCTCAGGCACGTGTTCACTATAGTAATACAAACTTCGCGTGCCCCACGGTTTGCAACTTTTTTGAACCAGCGCTCCAGGAGCGATTATGTTGTTGATGTTTTGCTCGAAACGACAACAAACAGAATTTCTGCTGAGTCCTAGATTTCAATAAGTCGTGTTGCTATTTAACATGCAAAACAAGGAAGCGACTACAGTTCTCACAACATGCATATCATATACACAGCAAATAAATCATGCCGGCTTGAGATTGTGTTTGATCTGAGCATGTAGCGCGATCAATTAAAAAATAAGTTGGATGTACATTTACATAACTTCAATGAAACGATTTTTTGCCATAGTAGCCGCCTCTCTTTGAACCGTAAGAACGCTCAAAACTGCTTTGTCAACTTCTCTTGACACCAAAATGGGAAGGCCTTGTTCACCTTCACAAAGATTCCACAAGTAAAGCGAGCGAATGAATCCCTGACTGTGTCTTTTCAAGAAAAAGTTTTAATTTATAAATTAGAAAATCACGGGAAATAATATTTAGAATATTTTTTCCACATCAACGATCCTTCCCTTGTAAATTCGTTGTTTTAGAAGTTCCATTTGCTTACTCTTTTATTCCTGTCACATTCTGGATAGCCTCTGAGGAAACACCCCTTGTCATGTTGAAAAATGAACAAACTTTTGTAGCAATTTACCACTATCGAAGAAATCACAAAAGTAATTTAATAACCCTGACTATTGCACAATCAACTTTACTTCATAAAGTAATGCTTTCGAGTGTAAGACCGGCAGCTCGAAAGTTAAAATGTATATATATCAAGGTTCTTGCATTTTTTCATTCTTGCAACACAAACTATTGGCAGCCCTTCTTCATAACCAGTTACAAAATCTCACACAATGGCGGAAAATCTAAGGCACGTTTTTTGATTGTTGAAATACGTTTGCCTTAAGGTCAAGCGAAACAAAAAGGGCATTTTAGAAAGAAACGCATAACAACTGTTCAATTCATAAAAGCTAACTTTAAGTTCAAGTTCAAGAGCGCATTTTCACATGTAATCCATTTAGGACATTCAAAGCACCATGATTTTACAATGTTCAGAGTCGAAAAACAGTTAATTAGGTGTAGAATCGATAAGACCTGTTCCGGCGCACAATATTATATAACAACACAAGTTAACGATATAAGACCTCGTGATCAGCCATGAGTTCAATAGCTTATTATACTGCACATAAATGAAAAGCGACAAATACAGGCATTATGAAAACTAAACTAATATCGTTAATGATTTGACAAGGAGAGGAAAATTACAGGTCTTCCACAAAGAGCCAATTTAGCTATAGATTTGCCTATCGTTTCCAATTGTGTGTTGGCTATTTTGTGAAAAGGTAATGACATTAGCAGATTAAGTGAAGGCGTCCAGATGTAGATATTAACTAAATAAAGGTACTAATTTTACAATACGCCAAGATTATTCAGGAGGCATCGCATTTCATTCATTGAACGGATGGGCCGTACCTTAGGAACAAAAGACAGAATGATCAGGCAAAACTCTACATAACATCTCTTTTAACCCACACTGACAAGGAAAATGGATTATATTTTCCTTCATGGACAGAGCCCTCAACTTACTCGGTCTCAGTAGAAAGCCAAAGGCTTTAGTGTTGATTTTTGTCATGCATTCAACATCTGTCGTAAAAACGATGTATTTACCTGTCTTATTCGATAACTTTTGCAAATCGTGAACAAGTAACTGCTAATAAAATCAGAAAAAGTTGCCAAATATGTTGTCTCCAGATCAGTAAATTAAAAGAAAAATCACCAAAGAATTAACAGATGATGTTACCTCAAGTGCCAGTAAAACGTTCAGCCTGTTCTGCTGGGTTATATTTACTCGAGGCAAGGAGCTAATACTGTTCCCTCGTTCACTGTTCATACGCGGTGTCGCTGAACAACACATAAACAACCCAGCTTGAAATCAAAGAACAACACATAAAAATCTCATTCAGTGGGTATGTATTGAAGCCTGACATAAAACTGCCGCAGCATGTGGAGTTTGCTCGAAAATAAATGAATTCGCTTCGTAGGTGGAAATTCCACATGATTACTATGAATGTAGCTGAATTACCGCTTGGAGCGGAGATGTGAATTTCAAATTAAAAATTAAGTTCAACCGCTGTGTTTTTGGCTAGACATTATACATTGCAAACCACCCGTGAAAAAAAGCCAATTGCTTGTAGTGTTTCTCTTGTCGTAGACAGCATCCGAGGAACGCAAACACAATCCGTTTGCCCTGAAGGCATGGGTTATTTTCATAGAATGCGTGGGATAAAAGTGAAACGAAAATTCAACAAACAACTTAAACATCCACCGTAAAAAAACTATATTCACCTTTGAAAAACGCAACAAGCGCTCTCGTTTTTATCAGTTCCTGTTTTGTGGCATTTGTGATGGCGCAAACTTGAAGGAAAGTATGTCCTGACATTAGTAACGACAGGCGGCTTATCATTAATGGTAGAAGCAGATCTGTTTTTCTAAGCAAGAGGATTTTAACTGTGTTAAATGATGTTTCCTTTTCTTTCAAGCCAAAAAGTTTACTGACAATGGGAGAGGAGTTTGTTTACGAAAACAATAGAAGAGACCTCACGATTTCCGAGTACTGCTGAGAATAAAAGGCAGGTTTTTTCTTCTTCGAACTCAGGGGGTGCAATGGACTAGCTCGACCGCATGGCTCGAAATTACAGCCGAAGGTGACAAACACTTATTGCCACCTGGTTGTGAGAGCTTATCACATCACTAGGATATCATCAGCAAACCGATTATAACCTTATGGAACATGCTTAAAGTCAGTATGACCTCAGCAAAGAAGAAATAAAGCAAAATGTTCCGAACATATTATCTCTTAAATTAGGACATTTACAGTTGAAAACAAGTAGTGTGCACTAGAGTCCCACAGCAAGGCTGTTGATTTCTAAGCATATGTTTTAATAATCACGGTAAATTTTTTAAGCCTATGTACAGTCCAATTACAAAATACAAAAAGTTACTAGTTAGTTTAAAATATTTTCAAAAGGCGAAGTATGTAATTTTTCTGTTGTAAATTCTTCAATGTGTACCATCAGAACATGATGATACAATGCAACTGCGTTAAGTATTAAAACTTTTAAGCACCATGTTTTTAGAACAAAGTTGCAACGATTAAAACGTAGCAGTCAAGAAAGGTTTCAGGAGCTCTCTGCAAAAAACACTTGTCTTGCTATTTTAATTAATCTGTGAAAAAAAATCATTTTCATGCATCTACCAGATGCAGCAGTACATGATGTCTGTCGATGTACACACCGCCTTCACTGTGTAATGTCTTTTTTTTATTGTTCTAATTTAATCTGCAGAATCTTGTGCTCCTGACCTGATTCGAAATACTATGTGGTTATATTTGCATTGCTCTTCCTTTGACTTGTCCTTTGTTGAGAAGACTTCAATCCATCCTAATTAGTACGCTTTGTTTCGAAAAATCCTGAATTTTAGGCACGTTAAATTAGTCAGGTTTGAATTCTTATGACAAACTTAAGTTAAAGATTATAGTTTTCGGTGAAGGGAAATCAGAAGCAGCAAATGGTAACATTCTGGGCCGGAATGACTTTGACCTTTCCAAATATTTATTTGGGACAGAGGTGGAAACGTTTTTCAGTTCTTGGTAAGTAATCTAAAGCCTCAAATAAGGATGGAAGTGCTTGGAACTCTCGCAGAGATTACATTGCGTGCAGTTAAGATGTTGATAGTATGGCAAAAACGGTATCTGGGAGTGGACAAACAGAGAGTCTGTTGAAGTTGTGGGACTGTAATATTGGAAGGGAAGGCCAAAAGGTGTGATCCCAGAGACTTTGTGCGGTTCAAGACTTGGAAAGCCTAACTGTGGCATCAACGAAGTCGTGCCAAATCGATTGTGAAGATCTAGAGGAGAGGTGAAAGCGTGCCTTCCCGGTTCTACAACAGGCAGAGACTTGGCCTCGATTCTGTTGGGATCCTGTCTTTTAAATCTTGTCTTCCTTCGCAGAAAGCTGCCATTTTCAAACATATTATAACTCTCCGGATCCAGTGTCCAGTAGTTCCCCTTTAGCGGCTCATCGGACTTAATTCCTGTCTTGATAAAACAGTCGTTCAGTGAGAGGTTATTGCGGATGCAGATTTTCCACGATGGGTAGGTATCGCGATAGAAGGGAAACCTGTCTCTGATAAACTTACATATACCATCCAGAGTCAGCCTCTTTTCTGACGAGTTTTGGATCGCCATTGCAATTAGTGCTATGTAAGAATACGGAGGCCTTCGCCTAGATTTGCGGTGGGTTCGCGTTTTCTTGTTATCCGTGTTGGACTCACTCTGCATTTCATCGTCTTGTGGGCTGTGGTTACTCTCGTCACGCTGCAAAATATTTTCAGATCTGTTACGATGATCGACTTCTTGCTGTCTGGCCACTAATTGTCCTTTATCAGTTTCCATTGGCGCGGATGATCCAGTTTGCAGAAGGTTGTCTAGAGGTAATCGTCTAAAGCTATCCATTAGGATTACGAAGACGTCTCAAGCTTGCTCGATGTAGTCGACGATGAATTTGGTTCTTGAATTACCTTCTGTGTCTTCTTTAGCTTCTTTGCAGGTGATATACAAGATTCCCACTGCAGTTCAAAATAATATACAGACTCAATTCTACGCTCTTTCTCTTTCTTCAACAAATCTAGAGAAATGGAAAACATGTGAAGAAACAATGATGAACTGCTTCTTCGCAGGTGTAAATGGCGCCAGGATAAATCACACCTCGCTAATGCAATGTTTTGTGCTCGAACGACCACTTGATAATAGAATAACAATGAATTGGACCTACCTTTGCTGACACTTCGCCACAAAGCTTTAGAAAGTGATTGAGGTTTAATTAAGCACGCTTTGTAGAGGAACGTAGTCAGGAAATCAGTCAAGGGCCGAGATCTGCTTCAAATTTCAGCCAAGATCTTTACCTCCCGCAGACACGTGCAAACTGCCTGCTGGTTCACCGGGTTGAATAACTGCTCTGTACTAAAAGTGATTGTATTCGTTGAAAAAACCCAGGGGCAATTTCTTTTTAATTGCGAGCGTGTAACAAATGCTAACATAGACTGGAAGCCCGTATTGAACAACTAAGAACAACACGTATTGTGTCCAATTGAATAGCATTTATTAGCATCTAAGGCAAAGGCACTTAACAATAACTTGATTATGACGAAGTTTCGCTGTTTTACCAAAATATTATTTGTTATATGCTTTGTGTGTGCCCCGACAGCTGACGGGTGTACCCTGACCAAGCAGGACGTCCAAAGGACAAAGAGCAGTCCGACTGAAGTGCTTTTCTAATAACTTGATGGAGACTGTCCGTTTGAATCAATGATAACTTGTACAACCTTAAAGAACAAAACGACAATCTAGCAAATTACACTCTGTTGTACTGTTCTTATTTATTTATTTTTTCATTTCCCTACTAACGCTTCTCCTAGTTCATTATTTTGCTTCTTTGAACTGTATATAAATACCACGCTATCGGTGATTTATAACGCGACACTTACAAAAGCCTATTAACAGATATATCTTGATATTATGACATAAATTTGTAATATCTTTTTTGGCGTACATCCATCAATCAAACAATTATACGAGTGTACCTGCGTTCGTTTTCAACAATTTCGTCATGCGACCATCACCAATTGTGATAAAAGTTATAGTGTTAAGCTTTGGTTTCCTTACCCTTAACTACGGATTAATTTTGACAAAAATTCCAACAACGGTGTTCTTTAGTGCTTTACCAACAGGGGAGCGATTGTAAAAAGCGGCCTTATGGATTAATTTGACCACAGGGGTCAGTTTTTGTAATGCTTCAGTGTTTTTCCTTTCTAATAGCAAACAACAAAGATGCGCAGTGGTTTGTCAAGATATATAAACGAAGGCCGTAAAAATGCTTTAAATACCGGCTTGTAAGGTACCATTGTACAAAGGGAAGAATTTTTGTCAAGTTCAGTGCAACAATTATTTTCCGGAGAAAGCGAGGTGTTTAACGAACATTTTATTCCAGTTGCTTTTCTGCTACGGAACAAAGGCTTCGAATAACAAAAAAGGTTAATCTAAATTTACTTCGGATGGAAAGAATGGCAAGGGTGTTTACGCACAATTATCACTATTCTTTCAAAAGTACTCATCGTTCTTGCGATTATCATTTAAATGTAAGAAATAAATTTTTGTTTGAGAATCAAAGTCCATTACGGCTGCTT
>OZ026597.1:8219809-8269809 GCA_964020085.1 Micromussa lordhowensis | reverse complement strand
AGTGTGCAACCACTTAATTGCAGAATAAACTAGAGTAAGAGACGCACTGGAATTAGACTGTTGAAAAAGGTGAGAGATATATCGCTATTGTCAGAAAATCAAAAGGTAGTCGTACTTCGACGCTGAATCTCTGACACCAGCAAAAGAACTTTCTTATTTTCAAAATATACCTTTTAACAGTCAAGCTAGCTCTAGAGGTCAGCAATCGCTTAATAACGATCTGTTTACGTTCCTTTAACTTATCCGGGACGTTCCTCCACATCGGGCTACTTTCAATAATCTACAATGGAAATAAAGCCAAAACAAAATTAACCATCCTCGCTCAATAAAGCATAAAATCCAGCCTGTGCCCGCCGCATATTAATTCATAAATGTTTGCAACCACTTATATATCCCAAGACGAGGGTTCGACCCGGCCAAGCCAGTGCCATTGGTCCGCTTACGTGTAACAACCACAGGCCAGTGCTCCCGACGCAAGTTGAATTGATTGCCAAACCAGTGTCGCCGTCGGCCAGTGCCGTAGAAATAAGCTCGTGAAAACAGTACTGATGAACAACAACCTCAAAACCAGCAAACACGAGTTCCGTAATGCTTAAGCACGTGAAAAAACGAGCCGAGCAGCCATTACTGACCATTTAAAGCGTTTAGAGCCCAACAGAGCGTTCACGTGTTCACGACCGTGTTCCAACGAACCGTCACCTGAAAAGACCCTATAATCCACAATGAAATTTGCATAAACTCTACTGATAATGGCCAGAAACTAGGCGAAGCGGCCAAAATGGCACAACTAGAGAACCCACCGCTTTTTGTTCAAACATGTAGTGGAGCGTATTCGAAACGAGACAAACTGGCGGGACAACCAAACAATTCTCTTTACTCAAGGATTGAACGAAAGCACACCCAGGAGTCCAAAATCTAGAGAAAAAACGAGATATTTTGAAATTATAATGATTTGCGAAACAATCCACCATGTGTGGACCCCACAGTCTTTCGAGCTGCAGAAAGAAGGAACGCGAAAGCTGCCAGTCGTCAACATCAATAACACGACTAATGAAGGCAGCTTTAGCAACTTCATTGCGAGGAACCCATTGAATATCCAATGAAATCTTATACGCAAGGCAAATCTGGAATACGCAAAACAAAACACTGTAAATCGTACCTCATACTCCCAGCCTCGACTATCTTCGCGGCAGCACGATTATCAGTAAACCACCTCACATGAGAATCTTTCAGCTCACCACAGAACAATCTAAGTGCAAACTCAATCGCATACAATTCCCTCCATGTGAAACTTTTCATACGCTCATTCTCAGACCACATTGCATGACAAATATATTCCTGATTCAATGTCACGTGAGCACCGCAACCAGTTCCGCTGGCGTCAGAATAGACAAAACAGTTCGGGGTTGTACCGCTGAAACAACACCTAACATTGCCCTCGATAATGTTATCGTTCCAAAACTTCACCTCGTTTATGCAATATTGATCTAACTTGAACAATGAATCCCAGTCTGGTGCGGCAGCAACAGACATGGAGCAGTGCCTGGTCATGATTCTACTGGCATTTCCAACAACAGGTCCGGTAGAAATTATTTTCCATGTAAAAGATGCATGGCAACTGTCTCGCGAACAAGACGTGAAAATTGTTCCTAATGTTCTGGATATGATCAAACATTTTGTTCAACCTACGCTCCGTAATACAGATTGTGCCGTTAAGAGAATTCCATCAGAGTCCTAACCAAACGATGCTTTGAACAGACTCCCAGATAGATTTCTCAGCATTAGCTACAAAGCCAACTCTTCTTAAATCTTCCTTAATCCTAGAAGACAGCGTTTTACAAACCCCATAATCATTTTCGATAACCAAGCCATCATCCAAACAAATGGCTATTTTACCCCTTGCAACCGCCAATACTTTTCCAAAGGACGAACTGACAGCCTTCAGCCTGGTGGAACTTCCATGAAAAGCCTAAAAATGTCTGTTGTTCGGACGCTATTTCTATGTGGTGGTACCCACTCTTAAGATCAAACGAAAACATGTAGACATCTTTCTCGAAATAGCTTAGCGCAACCCTCCAATCTTCGTACTTAAAACGATACTTCTTAAGGCATTTATTAACGTGTCTTAAGTGTAGGATCAACCTCTTCTTCCCGCTAGGCTGAACGGATACAGATAAAGGATTGACGACAAAAGGGGCACAACGACCTGGATAACACGGCCTGAACTAAGCCAGTGGCTGATCTAGAGGAGGGGCCCGGGGGGTCCGGTCCCCCCTTATTTTGGGTAAGAAAAGAAGAAATGACTGAAAGGAAAATGGCCACCATGGCAAGTAAATCAAGACCGCCCCCCCCCCCCCCCCCCCGCTTAGCTCAAGGTCTGGATCCGCCACTGTGAGCAACTCCAACAAGGCTTCGTCGACGAAAGAACTATGATCCCTAGCAGACCTATTATTAGGTAAAATCACAGAATCTACGAATAAATCCTTGTCCTGATTGTCACTTAGAATGACTTGCTGACGCTCCCTGCCCTCCTTCTCCACCCCTAATATAGAACGATCTTGACGGATGAGGGCTATAGCTGCCGGAGCATGGTCCGCCGAAGCAGTTCCGTGCCCAGTGTCCTGTCCTGAAGCACTTAAAGCATCTGCTTGACTGAGCAAACCCTGCACGGCCTGGCAAAATATTAAAACAAAAACAAAACTGATAAGGCTGGGGGGGAGGGGGGAGGGTCAAACGATGAAAGCAACACGGACTACTTGCGAGAGAGAGAGAGTGTTCTGTGCAATACTGAATATAAAGCATACAGACATAATGAAGGATTAGCAAGGGACACGCCGTAGGCGTATGTATTCAAGAGGTGACAAAAGATAATTAAAGGCACCAAATACCTTCCGTATCAAGAGAAAATACATTTGTTCCTGTGGGAAAAAAACTTCGAGTAAACAGTCGGATTGCGTTCAAAATGTTTGGGCAAAGAGTTGCCTCCCTTGTCAATATTGTATGTAAACCCCCAAAAAATTTTGCACAGCGCGAAAAGGCGTAGGAACAAGTTTAGAGCTACAGTGTTGACATATGGATAGCGGTTTTCGCTGTAAGGTCGCGAAAGACAGGACAGCAGGAGACAAGGGTGAACTCTTCTTCTTTTTATTCCTTTATTTGCTCTCTTCCTATGGCTGGTTTGCAGTGTCACGCCATCAAAAATAAAAATCGTAACCATTAAATAAATTACGTCAAGAAGCTGGGATATGAAAGATGATTGATATGTAAACAACCTCGCCAAGATTTAGGTCTGTGCGATTATTCATTCGCGCGTTTTTCGGAAAAGTGTTCCACCCAAATGTATAGAGTTTTATATGGCTACGCCATCTTGGTGCCCTTCCCAGGGGCACCAACATGGCGGTTATTACTTACTTTCGAGCTCCGGCACATTGAAATTAAGACTTCTTCTAGAGCAAGAATTGTTTAGTTAGCAAAAACTTGAACAATAACTCCTCTTTTGACCTACTCGAGAGCCGGGCCGCCATTTTAATGTCACGCAACGCATAAATTTGGAAATTCAAATGTGCTCTATTACAAAATGAGGAACCCTGTCGGGCTTAAACGTTGCCAAACGTCAAGTTATTAGAGGGTCTTACATGTGATGAAACTACAACTTCAAAAGCGTTGGCAATTTTTTTATTGTGGTGATGATGACGCCACAAGAAACCGGCAATTCAACAAGATTGTGTGATCCCTGTGGGCAAATTAATAACGATTACCTATCCACCTACCCATGATATATTGTGCTGTTGTACCTTCAAGATCACTCTACTTGCGAAAAAACCCAGAAACAAATGTTCTCTTGACGAATGCCCATAAAACATTACCCCAATGGTAAGAAAAAGAGGCACGAAAAAAGCTGCCAGAAACCAATTTTCTCAAACTGTTCCCCTTTACAGTCGCTATGCAAGTAAACACGTCAAATCCAATGCGATTAGCTGAGGGCACGAACGCAAGAGCGCCAACTCATGCCACGCTTTCCTGCGAATTTCCCTCTTCCCCAGACCCTAACGATCTCCAAAATTACATTTTTCTAGCTATGAAGCGGCAAAGATTCAGAAACACAAAAAAGCTATTGGAAAGAGCATATATTGGAACCTTCTTATCAAGTTTCCAACTTTAAAAGTAGTTGAACAGTAAGCAATCAAACTTTTCAGCTGCAATTTTCGCCTGCAAGTTTTTTTAAGGAAAAAATAATAGTGGCTTCGGCCGAGGCTGGTTCTTGCTCTACACGGTTTTTTTTTTAACCGCGCGGCCATGGGCTGAGCGCGGTTCATTTTTGTCATGTCGATGACCAGACCCAACTTCCACTCGGCTACTTTGAATCACGCAATCTGTAATGTTTATCTCCAAAAACTCATGGAACATTAATACACGAAATCGTTTCGGATATTGTTTTCTTTATTGTATATATGTAAAATATATTTTCTTTTCGTTTTATCGAAGCGTTGGATTCGAAGAGGATATTAAACACGCTAAAACACGCCAGCCATGGAATTCACTGAGGTTGCAGCTTTCACTTTCGGTACGTGACAAGTAAGTAGTATATGTTCAGCATTTTAAGCCTTGTTACTGCGTTCCCTTGCGTTCCGTGTGCGTTCCCTTTGGATTCCCTCAAGAAAGTGCGTTCCCTTTATTAATATGCATAACGGTCGAGTCCATGACGTCACCTATTGTTATAACTTTGGGTTCCTACATACTAATAAGGTAAAAATGCGTTCCCCCATACCAATAAGCGTCACTCTAGTACAATGAAAACAATACACTTGCCCAGACTTGCCCGCTAACCCCAATTGGCTCATGAAGAGTCTATTACATATTTAAAATTAACCTGAGTATCAGGCTTTTCTTTCTCGCGGGGAAGGAGAAGGAAGCAACCGGCAAAGAAAAGCCTGACACAAGGGTCTTTATTGCAGTGTTCCACCTCCTCATGGCGTGACAAGCGTCAGTATACGCATTCGCCAATCAAAATTATTTCCGGCTGTCATGTCTACTTTGCATAAATTTTGCGTGCATGAAAGATGACAACGGCGGTTGTTTTTAATTTCGTTCGGGTTTCCGAGAATATTTGCACAATTTGCCTCGAAAATTTTCACAAAGAGTATGGAAAGTGTGTCACCACAGTGCCGCTGTTTGCTGAAACTTTTAACAAAGACGTTTCTAATGTTTTGTGTGAAAAACCTATCATTCTTGTGGAATTATTGCTTAAGTTGAGAATTGTTGTCATTCAAGATAGTGAAGATGGCGAAAGGACTGTTTGCAAAAAATGCGCTAGGAAAATAGTGAATTGCTACAGAATGTTCGCTGAGTTACGGGAGGCATTGGCGAGTGGTAGGACACTCGACAAAGGCGAAAAACTTATAGCTTCAAGCTGCTTCAAGATCAAGCGCTCCCGGCCACAAATACCTTCAACAGCCTGTCCTAGTAGTTCAATTCCTGTTCGAGGCTAGCGATCTCGCAACTGAAGTGACTCCAAAGCAAGCAGCCGACTTGTGCAAATGAAGTTAAAGGAGCTCAACGAAGACCCTCACTGCTGAACAAAGAGAGCTCTGTTTTCTGACCAATACTCAGAGCTGGACGATGAAAAAAACAGTCTGATATCCCGAGCCGACAAAAACCTGAGGAGGAAGTTTTTTTCGTTTGACAAGCAGGCCTTCGAGGCACAATTTCTGTTCCCTCTTTTTAGTTCAATTCCAGGAAAGAGGCTGTAGAGCGACTTCAAGAGCCGTTTTGAAGTCGTCGCTTTCCATAATCACAAAGAAATAAATATCTAGCGAAGTTTTCGTTCTCGTCGAGATACGCCAGTATGAAATTTTTATTTCCGGTGGTGTGACGTCAGGGTGCATTGTAAATTATCCAATCAGCGCCACGTCCAGAATCTGGACGTACGACATGAGCCAATAAAAACGTTTGTGTCAGGCCTTTCTCTGCAATTCCTCCCAATCCCTACCCTCTTGCTAAGAAAGGCCTGATACTCAGGTTAATTTAAAATAAAAGCGCGTAGATTTCGAAAGCGTCATTCCTTTATTCAACTTGAACTCGCTGGAAATTTGAAAACGTTCGAATTTTGAAACGTTAATCGTGAAGATGGCTTGCTTGAGCGAAAAGGGCATCGAAGCTATTATGTCTTTATCTGACTTTGGCGACAAGAGAAAATATATTCGGCTTAGCTAAGTGGTCGAGGTTTCCGCTCCGTTAGTCACGCACTTAACTCTACTTTCAGCCCTAGATTTGCATACAAACGCCAACGGAAAAACCCCATGGGACAGCTCTACCATTGAAATTACAACAATAGAAGTTCAGACCGCTCATTAATTGTCAACCCGCGACAATAAATTGAGCAACATGTTTTCTTGAAGATTACTTTATTGCTTGTTAATAGTGAATACACACAGATTTGAAATGAATACACCAAAATTAATACAACTACAACATGTTTATGAGTAAAGTATCAGGAAATCATTCGCAATCGCCGCGCTAAAACAACACACACGTCATTAAACTTTCAAAAAACTTTATTTAAATAATAACGATATAACAAAATCAGTTTTTATCGTCACTCGCGGGAAAATATAACCTCACTTTCGATGTTTTCATGTTTTCGTGACTCACTGCACCGCAGTCATTACAACGAGCAAAGGCTTCTTTTATATGTTCGCTATCAAGCGGAATATCGTAACCACAAATAGGACAAATAGTAAAGTTAGCGTGCCAAAAGCATCTGGGACACTTTACCACCGCAGTTACGGACACATTCCAGTTTTGACAATGGTGCCATGGTTTCGAGGACTCTTTTTGAATGATTCCCTCTTGGTCAGACTCGCTATCACTTTCTGCATCATTGCTTTCAGATTGACTTTCCTCTTCCGCACTACTGTCGCTACTATCGCTACGGTCACTGTCATCACCACCTTCGCCTTCGTTCTCTCTATTAACCTTTTCTTTTTCTAGTAAGTCGCTCAAAATTTTCTTGTTTTTTATTAAATGCTTGTCAACTCCTAACTCTGCCAGACCATCCAGGAAAGTATTAAGCGCTCTGGGTTTGATTACCTCCTCGTTATGAGGGAGCAATACGTATTCCACCAACTCAGCGATGTTTGTTACGGGAATTATGCGATTTTTTCGAAGTAATTGATCACGTGGAGTCCAAAACAGAATATCCTTGGAAGCAGCCATACTGTGTAGCAAGTCAGAAGCGCGTTTTCTGGAAACGGGTTGTGAGCGATTCTCTAACACATTTTTAATTCGTAGTTCCTCGTCATCGCTCTGCTCATCTTCAGAGACATCTGTCTCGCCTGCTTCCTCAAAAGGCTCCATTTCGCCTTCTCCAATTTCTTCATCATCTCAATGTACCTTTCACTTCATGCCCGAACCGCACTCGTCAAAAGAAGATATGAAATGATTGATCTCGTTAAGGGTTATTGCATTTATAGCAGAAGAAATCCCAAGCTACTTATAACCGGGGACAACAAGTCTTGGATAAATCCACCACCCTCTTGCACAAGAATCTGCTTTTTCTTCTTGTAGGGAACATTCGGGTCTGCGAGACTAATTAGAACATCCTTATATGGATGCAATTTCTGCCTGTTTTCTTCGGGAAAGGGGATGTATCCCTTGAGCACATGCGTGAACTTCAGTTGTTGTGGAGTGGCAGTCCTTAATAGAAACTCGCATTGATGGGTAGGGCAATGGGCTAACAGTTGAAGAAAACCACGGTTGTTCTTTACTACCCGAGACATAATTGCAGACTAAACTAGAGACACACGTTAACGGTTTTTTTTAAAGAATTGTGCTGGTTGTAGTTTAATTGTCTTAATTAAACAATTGAATTGTGGAGGAGGAGGAGGAGGAGGAGGAGGAGGAGGAGGAGGAGGAGGAAGAGGAGGGAAACAATAGAATTGTGGAGGAGGAGGAGGCGGAGGAGAGAAAACAATAGAATTGTGGAGGAGGAGGAGGAGGAGGAGGAGGAGGAGGAGGAGGAGGAGGAGGAGGAGGAGGAGGAGAGGAGGAGGAGGAGGAGGAGGAGGAGGAAGAAGGGAAAACAATACAATTGAGGAGGATCGTTTCCCAAATGTCCCCGTTCCCTTTGCTTTTAAACGTTCCTGGATGTAATGGTTAAAATCATAGAATTATAGAGAGAAAGAGATGAATGTATTTAGTTTTCCGCGAAATCCGTGAAGTCAGTACTTTCTGCTTGTTTTTAGAACGGTTTTGGGTGCAGGGAAACTTGCAGGCGTACGATTCCAAATTGGAATGCATTTAAGATGCAAACCCTTTTTTTATCAACGGAAAAGACAGACATCACGGAATGGACGGTAACAAGAATATTTTATCTTCTTTAACTTCTCTTTCTTACTGTAAGTAATCAGTAAAAATATATTGAAATAAATAATATATTATTTCTTGATGATACTTACAGTAGGTAAGAGAAGAGGTTCATGATATATATTCAGTTTCCGCGAAATCCGTGAGATCAGTACTTTCCGCTTGTTTTTAAAAAAAGGTTTTGGGATGCAGGATAACTTGCAGTGCGTACGATTCCAATTGGAATGCATTTACAATGCAAACTCTTTTTTTAACAACGGAAAAGACAGACATCACGGAATGGACGGAAACAAGAATATATTAACTACTTTAACTTCTCTTTCTTACTGTAAGTAATCAATAAAAATATATTAAAATAAATAATATATTACTTTTGGGTGATACTTACAGTAGGTTAGAGAAGAAGTTCATGATAATATATTCAGCTTCCGTGAAATCCGTGAGATCAGTACTTTCCGCTTGTTTTTGAAAAGGTTTTACGGTGCAGGGAAACTTGCAGTGTGTATGATTGCAATTGGAATGCATTTCCAATGCAAAACTCTCTTTTTATAAACGGAAAAGACAGATAACACGGAATGGACGGAAACAAGGATATATTATGTTCACCTCAGCGATACTTGGTTGTATAGGTTTGTATTTATCATGAGCCAAAGAGCCAAATATCTACTTAAAAATTTTGCATTATCAACTGCACATCACATTTTCAAGCAACTTTCGTTCCTGTCTTCATCACCGAAGCACCACTGTTCTTGTAGTTTGAGTGGAATTCGCACCTTTCTCTGAATTTGCAAAAACAGACAAACGAAGAATATTCCAGAAAGTTCTTGGCCACCAGATTTATTCCCTGAAGAAGCAGGATAGCCATCACTGTGTTTGAACAAACAGATTCAGTGACCTTAATTTGACCTTTAATTTAATTTCAGTGTAACTGTAGATTGATTAGCACCATTTTGCAGAGTTCGAAACAATGGAACAGTGTTAATTTTAAGAAACGTAACTCCCATCATTGTGACAGTACAGTATGCATTTTTCGCGAGAGAGATTCCTTGTGCTTTCTCTAGTTGCTGACAGTTAAGAACAACAATTCATGGTACTAGAATGGTATTGATCAAGCATTGTACAGGCCGTAACGTTCATTAGGCAGTGACAGCGCCTACTCCAATTAGCACCTTTTTCGAAGTTTGTTCCTCAAGACATATTGAAAACGAAAGTGCAGAAATGGTCAAACGTGCAATTTTCTGTCAGATTTATTCCTTGTGAATTCACAAGTGCCCGACCAAAATATAAGGAGCCATTTCTCTGTAGTCGTTTGTACCGCTGTCATCGAAGATGATACGTGCCAAACAACCTTGCAGGCAACTAAACAGTGAGGCCATCAAGGGCAATGCTTTGTGCTTTCTCAGTCCAGTTGTTTCGGGAAAATGCAGCATTATTACTGCAAAATGTGTCTGTAACGCGAAGGAAAAGGCTTTGAAAAGATCTTGGGAGACGACTTGCACGACTCGTGATGCTTGTGATGCCGCCATTTCAGGTTGGTATTTATCAAATAGACGTTTACATTTTAAGCTAGAATAAATGGCGTAATCATTGTAAAAAAAAACATACGGAGAGATTGTCATTCTTTCTTTTCAGGAATTCAGTCCGCGGCATTTTTCTTCAGTGCTATAAGCACACATGCCAAAAGCAAAGCTAAGGTAAATGAAGACAATGATGAAGAGAGTGATGAGAGTGATGAAGATTCCCCCAGTCAAATTCCCAGCACCACAACACAAGAGTGGATTGACGGAAACCCTGCACTTGTGAACAAATCACTTTGTCCCGCCATAACCTACTGGCTGGCTTTGACGACGCCCAATGGTGCTCCAGCGAGCCCCATAGTCGTTCACAGAACTTTGCTAAAATGTGGTGTTAGCGTCACAGCTAACAAAGTACGTATTCATTCATTCGTTCGTTCATTCACTCATTCAGCCTGTGGGCCAACCAGTCATTTATTAGTTCGTTCATACTTTTCATTGATTTGCTTGTTTACAGGTTAATAATAATACTATCATCGTTATTAACAATTCTGCTTCTTGTTTTGCTTTTCATCAGGCAACATTTGTAGAGGCTAAAGAATGCGAGGCGATGAAGGAGCTATATAAGGTGTTAAAGGACCACAAAAACCCCTTTATGGAAGAATTGGTTCGGTGCTCCTACAGACGCAGCTTCGCAAAAGAAGTTCAAAGTACTGGTGGCCCTGAAATATCATTATTATGCTCGCAGGACCTAGACGAATGCGGGACCGAGAATGTCGTTCGACTGACCGTCGTCAACCCACAGTTTGAGCAACCATTAGCAAGAGCAATCGACAAACTCATCGGAGCTGGCTTGCGCGTTGACAAATTTGGCTTTGCTAACGCTAGTGGTAGTACAGAGCCACCTGCTTCATCCGAGGAACCTGATGTGGAATCCAAAATGCTCTCAGACAAACTGACAGTTTTGGTCAACGACATCGCCATCGCAATGAACAGGCTAGGCTATGCCAGCTATAGAGGGAAGGTGTACAAGAAAGACTCACGCTCGAAGTACACTTACTCTTACAAATGTGAGGCCAGGGCGTTCGTCAACACTTTAGCAACGAACGAGTTCTTCAAGAGTAGGCTGATACGTGAAATAAAGAAAGTCACTGATCTTTTGGCAGATCCATATTGTGAACTGTTCGCGCCACTGACCGTTGACTATGATTTAATCGAGGTCAACAATGGCTGTTTTTGGTCCATCAAGAGACGAGATTTCGTGAACGGTACTATTCAAGATCATCAGATTGGAAAAGTGTCACCCAGAGCGTTTTGTCCGTTTGACTCAACGAGAGATCCTGACCCAAAGTACTTCAGAGAGGTTCTCGAAAACAGTCTCGAACCCCAGGAGGTGGCCAAATTCTGTGACGATTTCCTCAAGCTGCTCAGCTACAATAAAAAAAGACACAAGGACAAAGTACCGTGCTTAGTGGGAGACGCAAACAGTGGCAAAACCAGCTTGTTCTATCCCATTCTAGGTCTCATCCATCACGGAAACGTGGCCACAGTCACAAAGCAACGGGCCTTCAACAAGTCGATGATAACGCCTTTTACAGAAGTGATATTCATAGACGAGGCCACGGAAACCACGTTGGACATTGATGACTGGAAAATTCTCACCCAAGGGGGGTACGCAGCTCACGACGTGAAGTACCAAAGTGCCCGAGCATTCATCAACCGGTGCCCAATGCTCATTACCTCACAGCAAAAGCTGAAATTCGGTTCCGCCGACCAAGCCGCTATGGACAGGAGGTTGAGAACGTACTCCTTCCGAAGCCTGTCCCAGCCAAAAAAGAAGGCTTCGGCTTGGATGAAAAAGCACGCCATGGATTGTGTTGTCTGGGCAGCGCAGAAGGCTAAGGCGTCCAAAGACGACGAAGACTCGGAGAGTGGTAGCGATAGTAGTGCCCAAGAAGAGGAATCACCTGCGGCCGAGGGTGTTCTACTGGAAGAGGAGAAGGGGGAGATAAGATCGTTGTCTTTACCAGCACTCTGGACCAAAGAAGCACCAGCTGACGAGACGACGGACGAGGAGATTTCAGACGACGCTCAGGGGCACGATTCCAACAGTCTCTTCCCTGCAGATCGTGTGCAGCTCTTGCAAGGATTCATAGAGCAGCTGCAGCCAGGCAGTTTGCGTCACAGACACCTCAAGCAGATGCTGACGATGGAGGAACGAAGACGAACCGAAGAACAGCGGTCGCGAGAAGAGCGAATCAGACACAGAAAGAATCTGCTTAGGGCCAAGGGCGTCTCGAGCCAGAACCTGAGCCTCGTGCCCGACGACCCAGACGAGCCCGTTCCCAGTCCAATTGCAAAGGATCTCCAGAGGTTCATCGATGCCCAGGAAGCGGCCCAGAAGGAGTTGCGACGTGAGAAGGCACGCAAAGCATATGAAGGCCACTGGTTACTTAGTGCGGAGAAGGAGCTACATGACTGCGTCAAGTCCATCTTCACTTGTCTCGATCCCGAGATGCAAAAGTCATTGGCGGCATACCGCGAAGTCCTCGAAGACAAGTTGAAGAACCACCACCGCAACCTTGGAACACTCAGTTCCTGCGAGGCCTTGGTTTAATGCAAAAGTGCGATAAGCTTTCTGATAGTCTTATGGGTAGCAGATATGCCGTATTTGGAAGAGTGTTCAGTTCAGGTGCGTGGCCCCGATGAAAATTTGAGTCCCGCCCTTTTCTTTAGAGAGCCCGCCGTTCTTCCGTCTTGAAATTCGAAATCATGGTCTCTCAAAATAGCAGTCCACTGTCCAAATCCGTGTTTAGTTATCCCTTTCTTTAAAAAATCGTCCTCTTCTGTTGTGAATTTCAAAACATGACGAATGTTGCTCTGAGAGCGCAAGATTCTTTTAGGCAGGGCCTCCTTTTTGGGGGAGGAGCTGATATTTTGCACTCTTTCAACTGAAGGCCCGGCCTCGCACGTCGAATCTCCGAGTCTTGCGTGGACGTCCTCGTCCACTTCTGAACCCTTGGCACCTTGAAGTTTCTGTAGGCACTCGTGACCCTTCAAAGCAACTTCACGGGATCGTTGCTTTTGATAGTGAACTTTAGCAACGGCAGAGCTGTGTTTTTGGTCTTCTGACAAAACCCTTTGCTCCTCACTAGTGAGCTGATTGAGGCTTTGGGTTTCAACAATTTGGCGATAACGTGTGGGATGAATGTATTTTCCAATTGCATCAAACACCAGTTTGCTCATGATCTCGCCCAATTTACCATGCTGGTCGCCATTTCTGTTGACGAGAACGAAATCGCACTGGGGTTTAAGCAAAGGTCTAACGTACGAGATGTAGCCGTTGAGCACTTGCATGTTTGCATCGGTCAGAATCAAAGAATCAAATCCATACTTTCCAGCAGTCTTGAACGTTTTCTGATCAATGAATCCACCCTTTTCCTTAGCTGTAGCAATCATGTCCAGCGTCAAATATTGATAAGTCATGGGACGTGACCCCTTCACTTTGATGAACAGATACATGGCTACAAATTTCGTGGCAAATGTCAGGTCTGAAGGGTTCACTTGAGCTGGACTCGATTTGCAAATCTTCACGGTATTTTCGTAGCGCGGCAGATGGAATTTCACGACCTCCAACAGCTCTTCCATTGTTGCCCAGTGGCCTCTTGCTTCCAGTGTCTCAATGTCTAAATCTTGTGTCCACTGCAATCGCATCATCTTTGCGACTGTCTTTCGCGCTCTTTTGAGGTACAACTCTGTTGCAGAGAACTTTTGAAAGACTGCCTCTGATGCGCCATGAAGTTTTCTGAAGTCGATAATTTCAGAAATAGCATCTATGTAGCCCAAACGCCCACCATGGCCGAGCTTGCATTCGTCTTGTAAGTAGTCGATAAACTTGAACAACAAATTTGGAGAACACAAACTAAAGTCCACCACGTCAAAAGTCAACTCTTCCTCGTCTTCACAACAAAATCTAAGAAACTTAAAGCATCTTTTAACTATTTGTTGGGCTGCACGATCTTTCTTGTAACCGCCACCACTTCCAGTCAGCCATTTCGTAAATACTTCGCCAATGTCAGAAGATAATGAAAACGAGGGAAGTAACTTTACGGCGTGCTTTGTTGTCTCCCTTGTTCGATCTTGAATTGTGCTCTCTATTGGAACATTGCTTGCTAACTTTAGCGAATCTGTGATTTCTTTCGAATTGGGCTTTTCATCAAAGTAAAAGAACCAACTGTGCTTGGTGTTAACATGTTTTCTGCAACCTCTTTGACTTTGAAATCCATCATGGTCACACTCTTGTATTGGGCAGTGATACAAACTGTCAGTTTCATCCTTTTCCAAGTGAAGGCGTTTTGGTTTTGGTGACGCTCCATCGATATCCGACCAATTCACTTTGCACTTCTTGCTCATTTTACCCTTTTAAGAACACTTGGCCCACAGGAACCGTTGACAAATAAACGAACTGCATATATGTTTGTATTTGCCAAGGTATGCCCTTACTTGCCCGCCCTCATTACCATTGTGCAAAATTCATGACAGTAAGATGCAACCAAACTTGCCCAAGCAGGTCTGTGCGTGCCCTATTGCTTGATCCATTCAAAAAAGACACCTCGATGTGGAAACAAAATAGGAATGCCAAATCAGCAATTCGGAATTTGGGAACCATGTGTTCCATTAACAGATAGGAACTCGGAACAAAACAGTCCTAAATGACCAATTTGGGAACAATGTGTTCCATTCACAGATAGGAACTCGGAACAAAACAGTCCTATATGACCAATTTCGGAACAATGTGTTCCCTTTACAGATAGGAACTCGGAACAAAACAGTCCTAAATGACCAATTTGGGACCAATGTTTTCCATTTACAGATAGGAACTCGGAACAAAACAGTCCCAAATGACCAATTTGGGAACAATGTGTTAAATGCACAGATAGGAACTCGGAACAAAACAGTCCTAAATGACCAATTTGGGAACAATGTGTTCCATTCACAGATAGGAACTCGGAACAAAACAGTCCTAAAGGACCAATTTGGGAACAATGTGTTCCCTTTACAGATAGGAACTCGGAACAAAACAGTCCTCAATGACCAATTTGGGAACAATGTGTTCCATTCACAGATAGGAACTGGGAACAAAACAGTCCTAAGTGACCAATTTGGGAACAACGCGTTCCATTCACAGATAGGAACTCGGAACAAAACAGTCCTGATTGACCAATTTGGGAACAATGTGTTCCATTTACAGTTGGGAACTCGGAACTAAATGTTCTTCTTTTACACTAGAGTGAACGTTTTGTTCCTACCTTGCAAAAAATCTGGTCCTCTTATGGTCAATAGGAACACAAAAACGAGGAACAGTCGATACTAGAGGAACGTTCCTTTTGGAATATAGGAACAGCCAACGAAACTTAAAATCAGTGAAAAAACGAGAAAACGACTAAAGAAAAACTCCAAAAAGCGTTAGTCATGCGCTTAGGAGAAATGGAAACCATCATTAAAATTTGGTGAAGTTTGTTCCACTCAAAGGCAGTAAAACGCGCAATAATAGAATTTTGGGAAATGTATATCATATCATAGTAGTAATCATAGTAATTTTTCTTGGACAATTCTGTCCAAGGGGGAAAGGTGCATGAGGTTATCCCTATGTAAAGCACCAACCCGTGAGACAAGGCCAGACCACAACACCGGGAACTACGTGCCCTACTCTTTTCGATAAGTGTGTGGGTTCTTTAACGTCCCCTGCTAACCATGTAACATTGAAGATGCAGGAGACGGGGCCTACGGTTTATAGTCCTTATCCGAGAAGACCTGAACATCTAACCATTTGCAGATGAATTTACAAAGGCAGCATATTCTCCTCAGTTATTTTAAGACCCTGAGTGTTGGTCCGGTCTGGGGTTCGAACCCTCGACCTTCCGCACAGCAGACTGGCGCTCTACCAACTGAGCTAACCAGGAGGAGGGAAAACAACAGCATTGAGGAGGAGGAGGAGGAGGGGGTGGAGGGACAATAATAGAACTGTGGTGGTTGAAGCCTATATAAATGTGGAACATTATACACATTTTGTCAGGTCGCGCTAGGCTTTGAGTGAGTTGACATGAGTTGGTCCTGTCCTGTTTGTCAAAAGGATTTTTCTAGAAAGGATAATTTGCAAAGACATGAACAGCAAACACAGTAATTCCAATTTTGCTCCAGTCATACCGATGTCTCATGAAAAGTGTCAGCGGTTTCAGTTTGAACATCCGTTCACTTGCATGGTGGCCGGGATGACTGGATCAGGCAAGACGATCTGGGTCCAATCGCTGTTAAGACAGGCTTACAAAATGATTAATCTTCCTCCCGAAAGGATAGTGTGGTGTTACTCACAGTGGCAGCCCGCCTATATGGAAATGCTAGTCGCCATACCAAATATAGAATTTGTCAAGGGAATCCCAACGGCTTTAGAGCAAAATGATTATTTTAGTGTTAACAAACGGAATTTAATTGTCTTTGACGACCAAATGATTGAAGCCGGAAAAGATAATAGGATCGTAAACCTGTTTACAAAAGGATCGCATCACCGAAATCTGAGCGTTATTTACATTGTGCAAAATCTGTTCCATCAAGGCAAAGGTAACCGAAGCATCAGCCTAAACAGTCATTACTTGGTGTTGTTCAAAAATCCACGTGATAAACTACACGTTTTGACCCTAGCCAAACAAATGTATCCCGGGCGTACCGATTTCTTCCTAAAACAATATGAAGAAGCTGTAAGAAGGCCCTATGGTTATCTTTTGATCGATTTGAAAACTACCACTCGAGATGACTGTAGGCTGAGAACAAACGTGCTCCCTGGAGAAGAAAACTTTAATCAAGCAGAGATAGAAACTCTGAAAGC
The DNA here is from genome assembly GCA_964020085.1 of Micromussa lordhowensis. NCBI lineage: Eukaryota > Metazoa > Cnidaria > Anthozoa > Scleractinia > Lobophylliidae > Micromussa > Micromussa lordhowensis. Next base: position 8,253,048 of record OZ026597.1, on the reverse strand, counting down.
GACCATGCCGATAACAGCGGAAACTGTGCAGACTGATGACCTCTAATTTTGCTATAGCACAGTCTAACGGCTCAGCTCTACTAAAAATTCCTCTTTATAACACAACATGAAGTGCCCTTCATAAACACGAGTGAAGCAACAAAAAGGTCGAAAGACCGAACAGGGAACGGCAAATGTACAAATTTTACACAGAAAGCTCATTTTACACAGAAAGCTATTTCGCTAGGTGTGATTTCCTGAATTTCCTCTAGCGTGTTCGAAGTGATGTTATTCGTAGTCGAGCTTGGTGGAGGTAACTCACCAAATTTTTGCGATTTCTTTGATGCTGAGTTTTCTCTGGATGCCTTATGTCCTTTTCTTGTTTGAGGACTTCGATCTGGCGACGAAGCGGTAGTTGGCAAAAGACGCTTGCATCTGCTTAAATCGCCAGAAACCTCGGTCGCCTTCTCTTTCTGCAAGCTCGAGTAGATGAAATTGTAAAGTTCAAAAGCGTTTTCTAATTTTCCGAGCACAGGCATGGCACATACCATCAGATAAAGTGTCGATTTTCGAGCAGATTTTAGACAAAGTGCCATCTTGAAATCCATCACGTTTAGAAACGATTCTGTGATGAAATGTAAGAGGTCTTCTTAAATTTTCCGAATTTGATTTTAAGCAGACAACAACAAAGTCGACAATTGTCTTTTCCATTTCTATCGATTCCACCTTTGACAGGCTTTTTCGGCGTATCGCTCTTCGCCGCCATCGAGCAAACACACCGCATCGGATAGTACTGCTTTGATGTGTTTCATCGTGGCTTTTCCCTGCGAATCCATTTCGCGGCAAGTTGGAAGTTTTATATTACGACCTGCGCTGTGATTGGCTGGGATAAAACGATCCACAAAACCTGTCATCAGGTTGACAAAATATGTAATTGGGGGCGGCAATAAAAAATGTAGGTCATCCGGGCAGGCGGTTCCTCGCGGCTTCGCTTCAGGTGGTGCGCATGACTCCACGTGGCTAGACGGCTCTTCCGAGCTCTTCACGTTTCCCAAGCTTTATTCTATATTAATAGCTAATATTGCTAGCCTGGCTTTACCTGAGCTCATTTATGAATAGACGAACAAGATCCAAAACCAAAAAACAAAAGATGGCAAGCGACTCCGCAGCAGATTCGTCGACCAAACTTGATGACATCCTCGCGAAGATGGACGTCTTGATTCAAGCGAAGGACCAAATGTTGTGCAAATTAAACAAGGTCGAACAAATTCAAAGTTCTATTGTTCAAGATGTGGACAAATTGAAAGAGTGTATGGAAACAGCAATTCTCTCGATTCAGGAGTCGGAGACAAAAGCGGATCAGTCTGCCGATTTAGACATTCTCAAGAGCAAGATGGACGACCTTGAAAACCGTTCAAAACGGAACAATGTTGTTGTCTGGGGCGTCAAAGAAGGATGTGAAAGCGACTTCAGCTCAATTGAAGAATTTATCGAGAAGGAGTTATTTACTAATCACATGCAATTGGAAGAAGGAATTGAGGTGATGAGGGCACACAGAACTGGAGTCAAACGTAATTCTTCGAATTCTGATACACCGAAGCCGAGACCAATTCATGTCTGCCTCCTGCGCTACACGGATAAATCGTATATTCTCAAGAATGCTGCGGCCAAACTGAAGAATAACAAGTATAAGGACTTCTCTGTCTTCATATCTGATGATGTTTGCAGACGTGTTCGGATAGAGCGTGCCGAACTGAGGAAAAAATCATTTGCCGCTGATAAAAGAAAGAGAGAATGTGCTTTTAGCTTTTATACCCCGTGGAGTATTCCTGCTCAAATATTATATAAAGAGAACGGTACGGACTAGCTTAAATCTTTTTCATTACCAGAGATGTAATTTTTCTATTAATTTATTTTGTAACGAAGTCGCAAGTGCTTTTTTTCTCGGCTTCTCTCTCTAAGAGCTAAGAATATTTAATGCTTATACTAGATTAAACTAGCTAAAACCTTTTTTTTCATGGGAAATGGAAGACTCGGCGGAAGTGTACCTGAAAAACCCGGGAGAGGTGAGTACGCTTTCGCTTGTATGTATGTGTGTGTGTTGTTGTTGTGTAGTTGTGTTTACGTTTGTTTTACAACTCCACATTTTTTACCGCTTGGATAATTATGAATGCAATATGTATGCAAATAAATCGTTAACGTTTTTTAATAACACCTATTCTTCAAAAAAAAAAAACTGCCCACAAATCGTAAATGGATAATTCTTCTTTTAAGCCAGATAGCCTGAGAATGATTTCACTTAATGTGAGAGGCATCGGCAACTTCCGAAAACGTAGAGCAATGTTTACCTGGTGTCGGAAACAAAAAGCTGATGTAATCTTTCTAAAAGAAACACACTCAACCAAAAATTGCGAGAGTCAATGGAAAAAAGAGTGGGGCTCTTTAAGAGCCGATTTCTGAAATTATCAAAAATCGGGCGTCAGTCGTGAAACTTCGAATTCCTTCGTATTTTGCCCATATAGTCTCTATAGAAAGGTATTTTAAAAAATAAGGTTAAAAGTTTCATCAGCGTGTTATTTTTTTCAAAATCGGGCAAAGTTTGAAATACGGCAAATTGGCGTCCTTTCAGTCACGAAACTAGCGGAAAATTACCCATTTTCATCTCGCTCGTAGAAGGAAACGCGACGTCCTCTATAAATGAAATATTTACAAAATATAAACACATCCTTGTTCTTTATAATGCACCAGTTTAATTTAGATAAGATGGAAAATTGGAAATGCTTCGGCCGTTAGAAGAAACCCTATTTTGGCAGTTTAAAATTTTAGCAAATTTCATCCGATTTCAACACAAAAGAAACCCAATTGGTACGTAAAATTTCAACTTAAAATTAAGACCTTGCTGAAGCACAACCTTAGTTGTTTACTGTGTTAAAATATTTCTGGCGGCACTACAAAAGTATCCCGGCGAGAGACGAAAAGGTGAAGGGTACTTTGAAACGAGGAGAGCCTGCGAAACGAACAATGGCCGTCACGCTACAAATCAAGTCCTTTGTTTAATTATCACTTGCGACGAATAATTTGTTTTCGAAAAGCTGTACAGTAATAGGCCCTTTGCAGCTGGGGTCACGTGACCAAATTTTTCCTAGAAAATTTTTATATTATGGGCTATAACTTAAAGAATGCCAGAAATGGAAAGAGCGCATCGAAAATACCAAAATGGCCACGTTTTGATATTCTCGACATGCTTTTTCCATTTCTGGCATTTGTTAAGTTATAGCCCATAATTTTATGAAAAGTAGGTCACGTGACGGCTTAGCTGCAAAGGGCCTATTGCTGATAGCACAGCTTATTCTCTGTTGAACTTAGTGGGATAACATTTTGTTTAATTTTGTCAACTCACGTATTTGTACACATGGAGAAGACAGGATTAGACACATTTTGCTGAAATTCGAAACTGTTTACATTATTCTGCTTTGGCTTCTTTCAAAAATACAACAATCAGGAAATACCAAAAATCAGAGTATTTCTAAGCTTTACTTCATCCATCGATTGAGTTTTTAAGATAGGAAAAGCAATTACTTTAGAATTATCAAGTGAAGATTGTATAACTTCACTTATTAGAAGAGGTCAAAGTTAACAGCAAAGATCAACAAATTAGCTAGCTCTGTGATTGTTGCATCGCCAGTATAAATATTTATGAAATTGCTATAAACTAGCAGTTTATTTTGGCCCTGAATTTGAAAAACTCGCTAAAGAGGACTTTTCACAGTGATCTGATCTGCAGCGCCAGTAACTCTCTTTAAACGGAAAAAGTTGAAACCCTTGTCACTGCGTGACTCAAACTGAGGCGTGATCAGAACCGCGTGGGACCTAGTAACAGAACTCTCCCCACGCGCTACGCAGGTGAACAAGTAACAAATGACAAAAATTTCGGATTTTACCTCCGTAACTAAGTAGGTATTCAAGTTTCTAAACCAGCCGTCTAGCCAAATATACATTCCCCGTGCTTGAAAAACGTTTTCTTTTGACGGGGGAGGGAAGGGGGAAGGGAGTGAAGGTTCCTTGCTCGTGAGAAGTCGCGGGCGTTTAGAACACATTTTAGTGCCCTTTTTTCAACAGCCACTTAATAATAACAATAACAATAACAATAACAATAACAATAACAATAATAATAATAATTATTACTATGTTCCTGGATGTGTCATGGCCTTACCTTTCTCATGGTAATCTACAAACACCTATAAAATCGTTATTTTAAACGACAAAGGCCTAGTCTTTTCACAAAAGGCGTTCCTTGAGCTGTTGTTCTCCATGCTAATATGGCAGGCAATGACTGTTAAATGACAAGCGGAAACGATAAATTGAAGACTGGAAGAGGTAAGGAAATGACCAAAAATGGGGAATCAAGGAAGAAAAGTGGCTAGAACTTTGAAAATTTGGTTGTCAGTTGGTGAAATCATTCTTTAAAGGCTCATTTGTATTCCCCATTTTATCACTGATGCTTTAGAAAAGTGGCATTTTGTTGACAAAAAAATCTAGGGTAGGTGTAATGTCTAGTTAGGGTTTGAAAACCAAATCTAAGTACGAGTTGCTGTTTTGAGGGTTAAAAGACTACAGAAGGCACAGATTAAAATGATAAAGTCCAGTTTCTTCTGACGTTGTTGCTACACATCATAGCTTTAAGTTCTGACGTTTTGAGACCGATCGATCAAGTGTTGAGGATGTTATGAGAGGTCAAAGGTGGCATGCCCGAAAGGTAAGGAAATTGCAACTTTAGGAATAGCATTTCAAAGTTCAGAATGGGCCTTTAATTTGGTGATGTATGATTGCCACAAATTTCAAGGATAGAGGATGTCGAAAGGAAGTAACCACAATAAATTCAGCAATGTCACGGCTTTTATAAATTAGTTACAAACGTTTTCTTATTGGGAAAGGTAAGGATATGACAATTTTTTAACGTTTTCGATTAACTTTGGTCACGTGTATCTTTCGTATACTATTTACGTAATTGCTCATATCTTGTTATGTTTGTCAGGCTTGTTCTTGCTAACAAGTAACATGCTATTTTACTCCGGAGATGTTACTGTTTTCAGTTTTAGCCCTCTAAAAACGTAGGTCACTTTCACTTCACAATTTTCATCTAAAATGATCACACAAATTCAAATCTTTATAACATAGTAGCCTTTTCACAGCTACACGTTTCACTGTACAAGCAGAAGGCCACATATATTGATGTTAAGGTTGTGAAGACAAATCTACTATTTGAAAGAAATAAGTGCTTAAAAAGCAGTTGAAATCTTACAATGTTTTCGTTCAAAAATGTAAGGAAATGACCATTTTTATTTTTGCGCATTTCGTCTCTCTTTCTCTCTTTGCAGTTACCAAGATTAGGCTTTGGTGCAATGCAATGGCTGTATCATCAAACCTCATTTTTCTATAGATTTTTTTGCTCTGAGTTTAGGTAAGGAAATGACATTTTTTGAGAATTTTTGGAACAGGAAGATTTCAGTTTTTTCGAAAAAGTCCTATTTTGACATCTTTAGAGAAGAGCTCTTGATGTATGAGCTATGACTTTCCTTTGAAAACCTCAAAATAGTTATAACTACAAATTTTGCCATTATTTAAAGTACTTCTGGGCCACCGAAACGAGAAACTGCATGAATTCGTAATCAATAGGTACCTGTTTAGTTGTCACTTGCCAAAATTTACTTCCTATTTGTGGCTTCCTGGTCCCCCGCTGGTGTGCCATAAGAGCAGAAGCGTATTATCCCGTCTTTTGAAAGAGGACACGCTGAAGGGTAGAATTAGAACAGAGCACGAGTGTCATTTCAAAGTCATTCGGAGGGTGTCATCGAGTAACCAACTCGACTCATTGTTGCCAGGATGAAGACGGCCTTTTATCTCTTCATGCAGTACTTAATTGATGGATACTTGTCTTTAAATGTACAGGAGTATTGTGAGACGTTTTAAAATCAATAGTGTTCATCGTGGGGCACTCCCCAGGGGTTGGTTACCCTAGCTCATGTTGGATCCCAGACGAATCACAGCTATTGCTTTTGTTGTCTCTTCTTGAAATTACTAGATCAACTCAAGGGGTGTCATGGGGTTACCATCCCCACTCGTTGTTGCCAGGATTTGCGTACGTTGTTGTTTACGTGGTTTCCCTGGTCCCCCCCCAAATTCCCCTTTTTTTTTAGTTTTTTTTTCTGTTACTTTTTTTAGTTTTTTTTTTCTAGTTTTTTCTCTTTTTTTTTCACTTGTTGCTTTCTCTTCAGTTGCCTTTCATTGCACTGAATAGTGTCCTCACTTTGCCGTAACACCGCGCCAGGCCTTCTCGTTGAAATATGGCATTAAGTACTTCATCCCCACGGAAAACTCTCTCAATTTCGGCCTTAGATGGAACAGAGCGATACTTTTTGAATCGAGAGGTGACGACCTTATTATCAACTTGCGACCATCGTCGCCTTGTGATACCAGTGACCAGGGATGATGCAGTGTCGAGAGACACCACATAATCGGAGGTGAGTAGTGAATTTTCTTCCTCTGGGATTGCTTCGGTCGTCTGGGGAAGCTGATATCGAATGAAGTCTTGGACTTGTTTAACCAATCGCTTGTTGGCTGCTTTTATGTCATCGCTTAGTGTCCCAGTCATACTAGCTCCCTGATTAGAACCATCACCTTTTGGTGCAGCTTCTTCAGTCGCCTCCTCCTCTTGCAGGGGACTTTCTTTTGAAGATAGCCCTTGGTGAGGTTCTTTGACCTCCTTCTCTTGCGGCGTATTTTGTTGTTGGACGTTCACCTCTTCCGGTGTAGCTGAAGATAGCATTTGGCGAGATTTGGTTGCTGTTGCTGACCTCCCTTGTATATTTTTTCGCAGTTCTTCACATGCAGCAGCTGCCTGCTCCACCCTACAAGGTAGTACGTAATTCCGGTCGGCTGTTCTCGACGTGTGTTTCATGTGACGGTTAACGTTTACTTTCTTTGAAGGACTAGCGTTGGTCACTTCTGTAGAATGGAATTTGCGGATCCGAGTAGAGCTAACACGGATTTCATTTCTCACGCCCGCCTTCACAAACATTTCTGTCACTCGTTTTCCGACAGTCCCTCGCCTAAAAGCATTGCCTTCAGCGGTCACGAAAATGGTGTCGGCATCAGGTTGGGCAAACCGTGGACGTATGAAGTCAACGTAGTACAATGAGTCCTTAGAACAGCAAGGATTAATTTTCAGTGGTTTTCGGCGACTCTGTCAAATTTTGAAAACTTGGAGGAGTACGCGTGAAAATAAAATTAAGTCGCTTATACTCTGCCTCGTGTTGAAATGAAAAGCCTAAATTTTGTACAAGATGGCATCATAACAGTGAGGTGCTGTTGTACTTTGCTAAAATGTTCGGCTGGAATGCTTTCTTTTATCGTTCCTTGTTCCTACATTAAATGTGTATCCCTAAGGTGTATCAAAAACGCATTTACGGCGTGGCATTTACGGCCTGTTGTGAAGATGTAAACACGTGCAGTCTGCAGCTTGCTTCGCCTACTTTCTTTAAACGTGCCATTATTTCTTCTAAAATAAACTTTTTCCTAGAGTGACCCAACATCTTATCCACCTTAAAAGACACTTCAATTCCTTGAACATAGCATTAGAAGGGGAAAAATGTAATTCGCTGATCGAGCCAAAAAATGCGTACTCACCAAGTCGCTCACAAAATGAGAGAGGACTTCGTGTATGTACTGCGAAAAGTTTCTGCAGTTAACTAAACTTAAAGAGTGATAAATTCAAAAGAAATCAATGATCAAGGTTAAAATCCGTTCCGAAACTACTGCAAACAAGTAGGATAACGGTAACGGTACCTTTGTTACCCATTCCCCATCAAAAACAGAAACCATCACTGTAAGGAAATGACAAGGTAAGGAAATAACATTGTCATTTCCTTACATGTAAGGAAATGACAATTTCTTGGTAAGGAAATGACCATTTTTGGTAAGGAAATGACCATTTTTGGTAAGGAAATGACATTGTCACTTCCTTACAGTAAGGAAATGACAATTTTTTGGTAAGGAAATGACAAAAACTAAGGAAATGACAGTAAGGAAATGGCACAGGAATATGGTTATTATTATTATTATTATTATTATTATTATTTCTTATATTGCCGGCGCAGTCGAACATGCAATAAAGATATGATCGAGTGCACTTATCTTTGCAAATATAAAGAACGAAGTGGACAGTTACTATAATGTATCCTAACTACAGCAAAAGGCTAACATTAATGGTTGGAACTTCTATCCATAATAATAATATAATAATAATAATATTTATCCAGGGTACCCACTCGCCTTGGCGGTTTTCAGTGGGGCCCTGCAAATTATAATTTACAAAAATAAAAATTGATATTACAATAAAAACTAATTAAAAAGCTATAACAATAATTAGATATTACAAGAAAAACTAATTAAAAAGCTATAAGAATAATTAGATAGGTTATTGTTACAAAATCATAAGCTTTTAAGCTTGGCCTTAAAAAAGGACATCGATTCGCTACTTTTATGGTATTATCTAGGTTGTTCCAGTCCTTAGAGGCTTGATAAATGAAAGTTTGTTTGCCCCAGTTGGTACGCACGCGAGGAAGGTGTAAATCATTGCTTCCGCAAGTTTGATAAGAATGAAAACTACTATTGCGTGTGATGTCAAAATTAAAATCAATTTCCCCCGACAGATATTTATGCATCATAGCACACCGATGGAAGTGTCGTCTCTTTGAGAGGGTCTTGAGGTCCAAACGATCTAGTGCCTCGGTAGATGAACTTCTTGGTGGAAGATTAAGCAGGACCTTGGCTGCCTTGTTTTGAAGAACTTGCAGCTGACCCATAAGTGTATCGTTATTTTTGTCACCCCACACTGTGTCTCCATAGTCAAACAGTGGGATGATTAAGCAATTGTATAGTGTTAGCTTAGCATGTAGAGGCAAAAGATGTCGTATTCTCTTTATCATTCCAATCCTTTGATTGATCTTTGTACTGATAGAATCAGTGTGCTCGGACCAAGACATAGTTTGGTTTATAACCACTCCCAAGTACTTAAACGAATCAGACCTATGATGCAGTAGCAAGTAGAGTAGATATTGCAAGCTGTTTGGGGCCACACCTGCATTTTATGTCTACATGTAGCATGTTCCTTGACTGCAAAACAGTCAAATGTTTGTTTTTCAAGTGTAGTAGATACGATACTCGGGAAGCACACAAAGCCTGGCATGTCATTCGACTTCTCTCAGTCCTACAAGAAACGACCGCGCATGATCCTACGACCGGGCCTGTTCCAAGCTCCAGAATAGTGAGAACCACGAAATCTTAAAACCATGAACCCAAATTTAACATGACTCTCTCTCTCTGAACAGTTCAACTCATTTTGTTTCCTCGGGTTTTGCTTTCAAAAACGCAGACCCAGATGGGTCGCTCAGTGCGTGTACGCTGCAGTGGTCAGCCACTCTAGCCTCACTGTCTATGTGCACCTGATATATTAGGCAAAAAGACATATGTTATTTTCACACTACCAATATAAATATGTCTGCTGATGTTTCAGTTATGTTTTTGTTACTGATCCTGCTGCTGCTGCTACTGCTGCTACTGCTACTGCTACTGCTACTGCTACTGCTACTGCTACTGCTACTGCTACTGCTACTGCTACTGCTACTGCTACTGCTACTGCTACTGCTACTGCTACTGCTACTACTGCTGCTGCTACTGCTACTGCTACTGCTTCTGCTACTGTTACAGCTACAGCCATGTCTCCTACTGCCGCTGTTAAACGCTTCAGTTCTCGATTATTTTGGCGAGAAAATTTTATGATTCTAAACCCTTTCCCCTAAACAAGTCTTTCCGAAAAAAAAATGTACACTACAGATACGCTACAGTGTAAACAAGTGTACACTCTAATTTACCTTAAAATCGCTTTTAAGATAGAGCTTTCCTGCCTTCAGGGAATCTTTAATGCACCTTGCCCATTCTCGGCCGTCAGCTCTAAGTGAAGAAATATCCTCCACTATTGAGGCAAGGTCATCAAATGCTAGTGCCCCTTCTGCTGCGAAATAATCGAGGCCTTCTAGGGACTTGCGCACCGAAGCACTACACTCATTCGGCTAAAAGGGCTAAAAGGCTTGAAGTTAGTCTCACTGCAATACTGCATGTACTGCATGACAATCCGTGGCACTGTGATAATTTTCTCGGACGAGAGCTGGAGGTGTTTTTCGAGAATTACCGATTGAAATTTCAGTCAACGAAGGTAGTTATAGAAGAAAAAAGAAATGTTAAAACGGCATGATGGATTTGTAATGGCTAAAACCTACCTGCGCGAGCTAGCAACAGCTTTGTTTCACTGTCGACGCCAGAATCGTCCCTTATTTTGCAGTAGACTGGAGGTGGTAGCGGACATCTTTCTTGCAATTGCCCATTGAAACACATTGCACATTGGCCGGATTGAAGGTACTTGGACCGCAGTAACCACCAACGAAGCAACAATAACCACAAGATGCCATAAAGGCTTTGATAGCAAGGCGAAAAAATAAGAACTTAGAACTTTCAGTATTATCTAATACTGACAATCATAACACGAGCTTACCAGGTCTGCCAGTACCAGTGCGCAACTGTCACGCAAACGTATAGTGACAAACTTCAGGAATGTCAACATACGACCTTTGCTCGCATCTTCGTCTTGCCACGTTTAGAGTAAATAACGCTATCAATCACATGGTCAACAAGGTAAAAATAGTATTCAGGATATTGCTAGACTCTACAATCGAGTGCAAGATTGTCCTAGTCAAGCAGATAGTTCAAGGATCGGGTAAGTTTTATAATCATCTCGAGCAAACTGAAACATGGATGATCGCTTTTATTTATAACTTGTTTTAATGACATATTGTTCAAGAGATATAACTTTATTTCACGAAAGAATGTATAAAATTATTATCCATCCCCACAAAATTTGAAGAAGCTCTCTTTTAAAGAAGCCAGCTAAAGTTTGTGTAAAATACTGTGTTCATACACTAGCGCTTGCTCGTTTCATAGTGTCTCCTCGTGTCAAAGTACTCTTCACATTTTGGGCTCTCGACGGGGTACTTTTGCAGTGCCGCCAGAAATATTTTAACATAGTAAATAACAAAGATTGTGCTTCATCAAGCGAGCGAGATGAAAATGGGTAATTTTCCGTTAGTTTCGTGACTGAAAGGACGCTAATTTGCCGTATTTCAAACTTTGCCCGATTTTGAAAAAAATAACACGCTGATGAAACTTTTAACCTTATTTTTTTAAAATACCTTTCTATAGAGACTATATGGGCAAAATACGAAGGAATTCGAAATTTCACGACTGACGCCCGATTTTTGATAATTTCAGAAATCGGCTCTTAATTAGTTTCTCTCATGTATCAAAGCCCTTGGGATTGTTTTCACATACAACGAAGCAGACTTGATGCAAAAAAAAATTTACGACAAACTGAAAGATATTCGACTGCAAACAAGGTTAAATCACTCTTGCTTCCAAAAATGTTATATGTGTTTTCGATCCTGTCAACCTCTGGCGATTTTATTAAGCAACTTAACACTATAATCTTTAACTTTCTTTGGAAAGGGCCTGTCACGAAATTATTTAGTAGTTGTTTGCGTTTAGTTTAGGTTTTTGTTTTAGTGTGTTTTGTTTGGATTTTGTCGTTCATTATTACGTAACTTATTACGTAACTCATGTAACATTTAAGTATTTAATATTTAAACATTCTTAGTGTATTGTGTAGTTTAGTATTATGTTTAGTTTATTGTGTATTGTGTAGTAACTTTCTTTATAGCGTTTGTTTTAAGTGTTAATTGTAGAAATAATTACCATAAATGTATAAATGTAAGTTGTACAGATGTAGTGGGTTGTTGTGTGTAGCAGTTCTGTTGGTTGATATTCCTGGGTAGAAGAAGAAGGAAGAGGAAGGAAGAGGAAGGCGACTGCAAGCACATTGTTCATTACTGTAAAGCGTCAGTAAAACGACCCCTAAATTCACGACAAAGAGTCATTTGCCGGGGGGAACGAGTGTGCAAAGAAAAGGTGGCCGGAGGACGAGTGAGAAGTGCTGCTCAAGAAAGCTAACCGGAGTAAGCCGGAGATCTGAAGTTCAAGAATTACGGACTGACTAGTTGGAAGTGGGAGTATTACTGAACGGGTGTTTGGTTGGCACTGTGTGTGGTGGACGTTGTTGGGATCAGGACAAGGACGCAAGAAAAAAAAAAGAACTGTGAACTGTTGTATATAATTTGTAAATAGTTAGTTAGTTTTCGTATTCATTTGTTATTATTGTATTAATTTTCAAGCAAAAGATTGTTATAGAATGTTTAGAATTAGTTACTTAGTGTTAATGCTGTTAATATCGAGTGTTTTCTTTTTTATATATACTTAATAAACATTAGCTATTGTAATTCATGGTCGTGTGTTGCGGGATTGTGGGAAGGGGTGCGTGTATTCAGTCATTGTTAGTTTCGGTGTTATTAGTCTACTTTTCCCATTTTTTATCGTCAAGGGACTTTTCGGGGCTTACGCCACAGGGCCAGATAAAATGACCCAACAAGCTGTAATTAATGATGTGGAATTTGGTGGTCTGAATATAACAGATATTGAAACTTTAATCAAAGCATCTAGACTGGCCTGGATTGGTAAACTATTTTCTAATGGTTCATTGCCTTGGAAAGCTCACCTTAATCATTTACTTAAGGATTTTGGGGGTGAATTCTTATTTAGTTGCAACTATGATGTGGAAGAGTGTAACATTTCTTCGAAATTTTATAAAGAGTTTCTTCAGTGGTGGGCAGATTTTAGAGAGTTATTTTCAACAAAGTCTCCTATGTCTAAATACAAAATCTGGAACAATAAAGACATTAAGATAGATAACAAATCAATTTACTATCCTAATTATGTTAAAGCTGGAATTTTACTCTGCCACCACTTGCAATTTGACAAAGATAACCTTCAATCTTATAACAATGTAAGGTGTGTTGGATTACAAAACACCAATTTCCTAGTGTGGACAGGGGTAAGAAGTGCGATACCTTCCCACCTGAAAATAGAATGCCCAAATGAAAAAGAATTAGGACCGTTAGAATTTTTCTGCCTCTTACTAGTAAAGGCCGGTACACACGAGGGAGCTTGCTCCTGAAACACGCTCCCGAAACTCGCTCCCGGGTAAGTACTCCAACCAGTACACACGAAGAAACTTGCTCCTGAAACACGCTCCCGAAACATGCTCCCGGGTAAGTACCTCAACCGGTACACACGAAGGAGCTTGCTCCTGAAACACGCTCCCGCAAAGCAAATTTCAGTATACACGAGGGAGCTTGCCCCCTGAAACACGCTCCCGCAAAGCAAATTTCAGTACACACGAGGGAGCTTGCTCCTGAGACAGAATCGTGCAACAGTTTTGCCCCTGGAGCTTGCTCCCTCATATCAAACCAGTTTGATATGAGGGAGCAAAACTCGGGAGCAAAATTTTTGTTGCGCAACATATTTTTTCGCTAGAAATCGTTGGTGCAGACGAGGGAGCTTTGCCCCGGGAGCGTGTTGCAGGAGCGTGCTGCGGGAGCAAGCTCCCTCGTGTGTACCGGCCTTAAGAGTAAGCCGTTTTGTCGCTTGTTACTGTCCATAAAAGTCAAACCTTCAAGGGGCTTTATAAAACTGAAAGAGGACTTTGACCTGGAAGATTCAACTGCCTCTAATGCTTTTCTTAATATTAAATCGTATTCATCTGAAACGTTTATTAGAAGTTTTCAGTTTAAATTATTGGCTGATATTACTTTTACTAATCAACGTCTCGCTAAGATAGGTTATGTCCCGAATGATCTGTGTACCTTTTGTGAGGAACGATCAGAAACGGTTCATCACCTATTTTATGAATGTTCTTTCTCCTATTCTCGGTTTTCATGTGACGTAATCATTTTCCAAAATTAAAAATTACCTTTCCTCCTGAGGTTTTTGTTTCATCAGGTAAAAGACCCTATAGGAACTTGACGTTTCACAACGTTTTAGCTCGACAGGGTTCTTTCTTTTGTAATAGAGCACGTTTGAATTTCTAAGCTTTGCGTTGCGTGACATGAAAATGGCGCCCAAAGAGGGCTGTCGCGTAGGTAAAAAGAAGAGTTATCGCTTTAGTTTTTGCGAACTAAAAAGTGCTTGCACTAGAAGGAAGCATTTATTTCAATGTGTCGGATGTCTAGAGCAATAATGTTTCGTTTCAATAGCAAAACTCAGTGACAGATGTTTCTGTTACGTCACGGCCGCCATATTTGTGCCCCTCAGAAGGGCACAAACATGGCGTCTCCATACAAAGCTCTATAAATTTGGGTGACACAAATCTGCAAATAACTCGCGAAGAAAACACAGCAGAGACCTGATTCTTGGCGAGGTTGTTTATATATCAATCATCTATCGTATCCCAGATTCTTGACTTTATACATTGACAGCTTACGATTTTTAATTTTAGTCACATGGCTGGTGAAAACCAAGGATTGTCTCTGGAAACAATTAGAAAACTTCTGGTCTATGCTCTCAGGAAAGTATATAGAATTTACCTTGAAAGATGTTTTTGTCGGTAGACAAGTTGGAGGATCTGACCAGTTACTAAACTATCTGTTCATTCTTGCTAAACTTCATATTTGGAATTGTCGTAAACGTAGAGTACGCCCAAATTTGGAAATTTTTAAGGCAATGCTGGAGGTGAAATACAGAACAGAAATGTATCTTGCCTCTAAGAATAATAAGGTAAAACAATTTCAGGCTAAATGGCAACTTTATATCAATTTTTTAAGTAATGAAGGTGTTATTATTTTATCTGTTATTAATTGCAGTGTGTACTTATCGCTATAAATGGAAATAAAATGTGGAGTAAAAAAAAAAAAAGGTTGACAAAATATGTAATTGGGGGCGGCAATAAAAAAAGTAGGTCATCCGGGCAGGCGGTTCCTCGCGGCTTCGCCGCTCGTTTTAGCGCGCTCGAATTGGTAACCGCCAAGCTACGCAGGCTATTAGCTAAGCCGAATATATCTTCTCTCGTCGCCAAAGTCAGATAAAAACATAATCGCGTCGATGTCCTTTACGCTCAAGCAAGCCATCTTCACGATTAACGTTTCAAAATTCGAACAACGTTTTCGAATTTCCAGCGAGTTCAAGTTGAATAAAGGAATGACGCTTTCGAAATCTACGCGCTTTTATTTTAAATATGCAATTGACTCTTCATGAGCCAATCGGGGTTAGCGGGCAAGTCTGGGCAAGTGTATTGTTTTCATTGTACTAGAGTGACGCTTATTAGTACGGGGGAACGCATTTTTACCTAGCTAGCTAGGCACCTTATTAGTATGTAGGAACCCAAAGTTATAACAATAGGTGACGTCATGGACTCGACCGTTATGCATATTAATAAAGGGAACGCACTTTCTTGAGGGAATCCAAAGGGAACGCACACGGAACGCAAGGGAACGCAGTAACAAGGCCTAAAATGCTGAACATATACTACTCAAGTAAGATCTTAAATTACTTACTTTGTAAGTTTATTTCGCCAGAAGCAACAGTCATTAATTTATTTGCAATTTTGCGAGTATTTCTTGTGGGTTTAGGCAATTAAAGTGAATTCTTTGGCTGTTTCATCGAAGCGAGTTAAGAGATTCGAAGGAAAATTAAATATTTGCTGAGGTAGACAAGAGCTTGCCAGAACTTGTAGCGTTTATGTCAACTGAGGATAAGACTTTTAAGTACTGTTTAAAACACGAGCAGCAGTGTTTTATCGGGTTTAAAAACACGAGGCGTAGCCGAGTGTTTTTAAACCCGATAAAACACGTGCTGCGAGTGTTTTGAACAGCTTCAGCACGTGTTTTATCGGGTTTAAAAACACTCGGCTACGCCTCGTGTTTTTAAACCCGATAAAACACTGCTGCTCGTGTTTTGAACAGCTTCAAAAATAGCTTCAAAAATCCGCGATAACACCTACCTGCGAATTTTTCTATTGTTTCAAAAACCCGAGAAAACACGTGCATGCGAATTCTTCTGCGGCTTCGAAAACCCGAGAAAACGCGTGCATTGAGAACAATTGATTGAGATCTTTATATAAAGATCACACGGAGATCTTTATATAAAGATTACGTGTGACCTTTATATAAAGATCATGGTAGTCGTTCTCATTTTTACCAGGTATAAAGGTTCATGCACGTGATCAATTTGACGTCTCTGATAGGCTCATGTGCTTATGAATTATTAATGAGTTTTTGAAGCGTTGTCTAAAGGCACACGTTACGATAATCATTAAGGTATTATCTATCTATACAGCAGTTAAAACAAATTTACTATAGTGTAATTTACCCATACGTCTCTTACACTATTTTAGCGTGGGGCAGTGTATACAAGACACATATAAAGAAAATTCAAGTAAAACAAAACCATACAGTGCGATTAATATTTTATGCTACAACGTTTGGTGGAGAAACAGAGAGTGCCAAACCCTTGTTAAACTTACTAGACATTCTGACAGTGGATAACATCTATCGTCTGGAAATATTGAAATTCTCGCATTCATGGCATAATGGCCTTCTTCCTGAAGTATTTGACACTATATTTCAATATGCTAGAAATATTCATAGCCGGATACAACACGAGATATACAGCCAAACGGAATTTTAGTTTTATCAATAAAGATACCACATTCTCTATACCTAACATCCTTGTGATGTTTTTTGAAGTATTTCATGAATCCCTCAACTGAATTGGTCTCCATATCTCTGCCATATTTAAGAGCTGGTAAATTTGTAGGTGGTTTAGCTTTTCCCAATAAGCTATCAACAAGTTTATCAGCACTTTTTTGTTTACTAGCTTTCATTGATTCTACTTTAGTGAATACTCTGTAAAAGCTTGAGGCAGTTGGTGCCAAGCCTCATTATCACACCTACATGACCTACATGAATATAAATAAAAAGTTAAAAGGTATTCAACTATTAGAGCTTCACTTCGGCTCCGACTTCTGTCCAGTTATTTAGTTAAGGATCGAGATAAAAACAAAACATAAAAGAAAACCGACTCCTTACCTCTTTTGACTTTGTCACTGGAGTTTCTATACTCTCGTCTCGACTCGATTGTGAATACAAAGGGTAATAAATCAAGCGAAACAACATTAAACAAGCAGAGGTGGCGACCAAACAAGGATTTGGTTCCCATTCAGTGTCTCAGCCCAACTGTAAATCGGCTCAAAAGGTCACTGAAGTCAAGCCACCCGATGTAATCCAATATGGCGAAGCTGCAACTTGATGCCCACTTTTTTTGAGCCCGCCTACCCACAATGCTGCGCGATCCAACAGGAAGTCCAGAACTCCTGACGCATGTATAAAGATAAATCATTGGAAATTAACAAAGGTCCAGTGCTCTTGATCAGTGCTTTGACGTCCTTTAGTCCTTTATATATGACTCAGTAAGAATCAAAACTATAATTCCAATGCACTTTCCAGTATTTATTGCTTTAAAGAAAATCACAAATTACATGTAATAGAGGCTCCCGCAATTAGAACAAGATTGCTCAAATGCCCCACCTGCTCACTATAGGAAGTCAAATGCTCCCCAAGAACAAACAGGGCAAAATGCTTCACCTTCTACTATGTCCCAAGTATGGCTTTCACTGCAAGTAAATCACAATTCGCCTGCATTAAACTTTTTTTTATTTGTTATTTACTACAGTTACTCCGCACAAAAAAGGTGATTGAAATTAAAGAAACATGAGATGGAGGTGTCCAAAAGCACCGGAATAAGGAAACCCACATGAACCACAAAAACGTGATAATAAAATTCACATACATACCACTCAACAACAAGATGTGCTTCGTCCACAACAATAGCACGCACACGCCTTTGAAATTCTGTTGTTTTCAGAAGCTTCATAATTTCTTTGTTCTCTACCAGGGCTTCTGGGTGAGCATAGATTAGTTGAAAGTTATTCAAGTTTTCCAGTGGCTCAGATATGGAAACCTGTTCGCCGTCGTCATCTCCCCCATTTAGAGCCACACGATCACCTTTAAGAATACACGCTTTCAAGCTACTTAACTTAGTCTAGCTACTCTCTTAACTTAGTCACCTGGTCCCTGATAAGAGCATTCAGAGGTGACACAACCAAGACAATCGAGTTGGTTTCTGTCAGTCTGAAGCCAGAATCCATGAAATCTGCGAAGGGTGCCATAAGCTGATAAATTAACGATTTGCCGAAACCGGTAGGCAGCACCGCTAGGGCTTCCTTGTTCTCTACAATGACAATCCTTAAAGAGCCTATGAAGTGAAAAATGATTTGCGCTTATTTGAAAGGCCTTTCAAAATACAGAAGAATGGTGTTTTTCTTTTTGAAATATCTTTTTTCGTTTTAGAGATATTGAGGTTTTTCTATTATGCAAATTAGATCAGTGATGACGTCATATTGTTTGCAACTAAAAAGTGGAAATACTGAATAAACGATACCTCTGGAAATATTGAAGCAGTGTTCTTGAAACCTGGCACCACAACTGTCCATCAAAAAAGAAACAAAATGACACCCTATGTGCTGTTGTCATGACAACGGTTTTGCCGCTGGTGCTGTGTCAATAAAAACAGAAATTCCCAGTTATGTCTTAAAACAAGAACCATCTACCCTGCCCAATCTACTGATGGCAGTGAAGACAATATAAGAACTATATCTGTTCCAAGTAGGACCCTTTGGCTCACTTTAGAGATTGCAAATGGAGATATTTACTTTTTTGACCGAGAGAGACTGGAGCCAAAAGAGTTGCTATGGCAACAGCATTAAGGGTGTCATTTTGTTTCTTTTTCGATGCACAGTTGTGGTGCCAAGTTTCAAGAACACTGCTTCAATATTTCCAGAGATATCGTTTATTCAGTATTTTCCACTTTTTCGTTGCAAACAATATGACGTCATCACTGATCTAATTTGCATAATAGAAAAACCTCAATATCTCTAAAACGAAAAAAGATATTTCAAAAAGAAAAACACCATTCTTCTGTATTTTGAAAGGCCTTTCAAATAAGCGCAAATCATTTTTCACTTCATAGGCACTTTAAGATCTGCATTCGTAATATTTTCTCTTTCAATAACTTATAACGCGAAATTTACAGCTTGTCCTTCTACATCAGTCTTCGAAGACAAGGAGCCATGTTTATTTCTGGCTTTGGCGCTGACCAAAATGATTGTGTTAAAGCTGCGTCGAAAGGATGCGCATTGCACGGTAAACATGCGCAATTCAACCGGAAGTCCGCTATTTTCGGACTTCCAGGGTCGTTTGTTCCCGACCGCTGGTCAAATGGAACGAAGACGCAGGGCACGAGGGTGACCACCAAATGTCTATAAAATACCCTTTGCATGCCCTTTTAAACACGGTTGATATTGTAAGATCTAGCCGCGTGACAAAGCAATTGACACATCAACAAAAACGTAAGACAAAAGGACCGTTACATATTTCGTAACATATATCAAAAGATGAATTATATGTAACGATTCGTTTCTTTTTCTAATATGTATTCCTTTTTTGTTCTCTAGCTTCCAATGAATGTTCGTTCAGCAGAGAGTACACCGCTTGTAGACATCTCCTCCCTTTTACTGTTCTGCATAAAATTAAGCGTCCTGAGACGCCTGACTGGGTACAGGATGAATATATCTGACGCCACGCCATATTGTCGTCAATGTTATAAATTATTCTTTAAATGAAGACTGATGGATTTACATAACAGCATTTGAAACCATTGTAAATAGAACTTCGTCTCCTGCAATGTAGCTTCCTGCAAGATTATCAACTGCCTAGAGAGAACAGAGAGAGAACAAAGGTTACGTAATGAAGGAGAAGCGACAGAAAAACCGGCCGTAAAACACCACTCATTGAGATTATTGAACAAACCAAAGGGCTGAATAATAAACACAATAACGGAGGCTGCGGGGTCACTTAATTTTGTAAAGGACAACGCTAAATCGCTTTTTTATAGAGCTCATTTATACTGGATGTATATTAAGAAGTATACAAAGCAGACAAGCCGGTGTCACTTAATACAACTTGCTAATTGATTAGGCTTGCCAAGAAATCTGGCGACAGTTATACAATATCGCATTTTTTCATGAGTATTTCTAGTATGAATATGTTCGCTTACCGCTGCATTCAAAGACTAGAAAAAGGAAGTTAAGAATTTACTAAATCATATGGAAATGAAACATGACGAAGCGAAACTTCATAAACGGCTATCTTGGTGGTCTTTTTTGCCATTATCTGTAACCTCTGCCCTATCTGTCATGATATTGTTTTCCTTTGAAAGTGATGCAACGTAATAAGGCAGCTAAGCAGATTTTGATGTTTTGTTTAAAGATGTAAATATTATTTCAAATTACTAGTACAATGTGCAAGTTCTGGAAAAAGGTATAATGGAATAAAAAATGTAACGAAAAGCCACAGCACGGTACCTATAAAAAGGAAACAAAACGCTAAATCAAAAAGCTTAGATTGTCATAGATTGGCATGTATGAAGTTGTTGATCTTGTTTCCAACGAAACAAAAATTAGTCTATGAGATTACAAAATAAACAACAACTAAAAAAGATTTCTTACTGAAAACAGACGAAATTCGTTTCCCTGTTGAAAAAAGATGAGTATTAATTTGGTTCTTTTGGTTGTCATTTCTACCCGAGCTATAACATCAAAGCCATTGAATTTGGCTCAAGAGAAAATCATAATACCAAAGACATTTTCACCGATATCAATTCGATCAAGAACACTAAATCGTGAAAACCACAACCTTTTTCAATATTTTGAAGAGAATTCATCTCTGAAATGAAATGTATCCGAGCAGAATTCCAGCCAAATGCCAAAAATATGAAATGATATAATAGGCACTGAATGAGTTCTCCACACAAGGCAACCTTGAATAGCTTCCAAACATAAGGTTGAAATTAGCTAAACTTTAAATGAGAAAGAATTTCAAATCTTGACACAGGACACAGTGTTTTAAATTAGTATTAACCACTGATACCTAATATAGAAGATACTTGAGTCGTTGACGTCAAAACACCATGCAGCGTAATGAAACAAGCGGGAAAATCTTGCCACGTGGTTGTGTTCTTTTCCTCCACGCGAAAGGAAATAATAATTCTCTTAGTTTATACTCTTATAAATTTATGTGCTTTTTGGTAAAATGGAGGGATCGTTCAGAATCTAATCTAGACTAGATAATATTTAATATCAGGATTAAGCGATACTTCGTAGTATCAGACATAATTTTAAAAAAAATCCAAGATTGGCTTAAGCGGTACTTGGATGAAAAGTTTGATGGTGTTTGTGAGATTGTCATGGTAACATAAATATCCGTGACTCAGCGTTTGGAGTTAACATTCTGTTGTCATTAGGGACATTGTTATCTACATAAAATCGATTAACTTGATCAACCATTGATGCGTCGTGAAATCTCGTTGAAGCAGCAGCCCATTGCCACCAAGAATCACGCTTTTTAGGCTTGACAATCCCTAAATTTGGTATTTCCTAAACAGCACCAATACAAAATGACCTGTTCAGTAGACATCTCGGAAGGAACAACCTTGATATTACAAAGAAACGACCAATAGCTTTACTCTGCCCCCCATTTCAAATTTACTTTAGAAGTATGTCAGCCTACTTAATATTTAAATTACATGCTGTTTGTAACAAATATAGTTGAGTGTCAGTAAATGGCGCCTCACAAATATCACGTTAAATTAAGCTTAGATGTCGCCAACCATAGATTGCTCGTTTTGAAGGTACAGGCCCAGCACGAAATCCCAAAAGCCCAAAACAGCATTTGCACGCGATGCTTCGTGATCTAATCTTTTCGTGATTCTTGTAAGTTGTTGCGAAGCATGGCCGCTCAAGGAAAACAATCATTTTATTTGAACTTCCTGAAATACTAATTGTTCTAAGGTACTGTTTGTTTAATACCTCTTAATACAATATAAGAACACAACGCTTGGCTAAATCCTTTAACTGAATAGATTGTATTGACGCCTACTTGCGTCATCAGGCTGAATATATCGCCTTTAAAAGGAGCAGCACATGATACCAACGGTTATTCTCATATCACACTGTCTTCTGCTTTCGAATTCCAAGCTCTGTAATCTTCTGTGCCAAGGATCCGTAAGGACAATGGAAACATTTGCGTTTACAGGTAGCCTGTTTGTTATCTGTCTTGTACGTCCCTTCTTTTATCATCGTTTTGTTGAGTGCAGTGTTGTGTTCTCCCGCGTGAATGATTCGTTTTGCCCACGTTTTCCGGATAAATAAACAAGTTGAAGACTTAAACAATTCTCTTGCACGTGTACTAGAGAAACTGTTTCTTCTCGGGTTTAAACACTAACATGAAAGAATAATATCCTCAATGGAATTTCTAGTTCAACGATATATAATTTGGCAGAAATTTAGCAAGTGATATGTAAATCAGAAGCAAAGTACTCAGCTGATATGGTTTGTTCACTTCCAATTAAGGCCAAGGAAAAGTAAATCAGCTTGGTGGAGTTTTCATAAACGGCAGGCCTCTTCCGAAGCTACTGCGATGGAAGATAATTGAATTGGCGCAGATGGGCGTCAGGCCCTGTGACATCAGCCGTCAGCTCCGTGTTTCCCATGGCTGTGTCAGCAAAATTCTCTGCCGATACCAAGAGACCGGTACGGTTGATCCAGGGATAGTCGGTTTGAACAAGCCCCGAGACGTCACTCCAGAAATCGAAGAAAAAATTGACCATTACCGGAAAGAAAATGGAGGGATTTTCTCCTGGGAGGTTCGTGATCGCCTTTTGAGAGAAAATGTGTGCAGCAAGAGTACCGTGCCATCACTTTGCGCCATCAGTCAAATATTGAAGTCTAAGATTGTGCAAGAAAGTGCAGGAAGAGAAGATGCTTTTATGAAGAAGTGCGATGCGGCTAGGTGGAGAAAGAGGTCCAGTGAAGAGAATTATAAGGAAGGCGATGACGAGGAAGAATCTTATTCTAGTCCAACTATCGTGAAGGAAGAAGATGATCCACCAAGTCCAACAAATAGAGACGACAGGGAGTCCTATTCACCAGGTAATATAACATGTAAACTTCTCGGCACTTTTATGGGCTTTTGCGCATGTCAAAAACTTGCGTATTGGTGTAATATGGTGTTACAGAATACATGTTTCATGTTGAACATGCTTGTTATGTAATTTGGACAACTTAGGTGTAATTACTGTATATCACTCTCGTCTTTTATTGAAGTGGCAAATTACAAACATCACAAACTATTTATTTCAGTTTTGCCCGTAAAATCGTATGGAACCATTTTTTAACGATTGAGAATATCTATTAACAGGTGTATTGGATGATTAAATTGCGAAGCACACCAATGAATAACAAAGCTCTAAGTAATTCAAAATTTATTATCCAAACCATTGATTGTTATTTGTTACCGTCATGCTCACGGTCGCACGAAACAGCCTTCATTGTGATATTACTTAGTAATTTTCCACCTTTTTTGTGTGATGTTGCAACTGAATTTTCAGTCACATGAGGTTTGATCAGTTTATAAACTGTCATGCCTTTACACCTGATTGGATTTAATAAATTGTCTTGTCATATTTCTATTGTTTTGATACAAAAAGATTAGAAATTAACAGACACGAATGTGTAGGAAAAGGGAAGTGGCTTTACCCGAGCTTAATTGACGTCATCAACTTAGAGCTATTAAGAAACACCGGAACGCTTTTGTGGGGTGTCACGCGATTTTGTTGTTATGGGAAACTTTTGGCCTCATGCTTGTTACCAAATACTTACCTTTAACTTTCATTGTTTTTTTGTAACTTGTTTTTATCTCAACCGTAAAACATACATACAATAATTGAATTGAGAATAGTTAAATGGTTTTCGGCAGGTGGGCTGGATATACCCTGAGGGGTATAACACACTAGATTTTATCTCTTATATTGTCCGGTGTCATGCAAACTAACCAGTAAAACATGAGTTTCACATGCTTTGATTCTTATAGTTCTCTTGTCTTTTTTCTTTCAGAAGCAGAATTCAAAACCTTGAGTACCTTTTCCCCTAGTTACACGTACAGTAGCTTGGACAATGATTTCTTCATCGCCCGCAAACAACGTCGTAGTCGCACCAAGTTTACGCATGAACAAGTTAAGGCTCTAGAGAAGGCCTTTCAGAAAACTCAGTATCCTGATGTCTACACCAGAGAGGAACTGGCCCATAGGTTGTCACTAACAGAAGCTCGTGTGCAGGTATGTATTAGACCTGACCTCATAACTGGTCCAACTTATATCCTGGGGATATGACCGCTGTATGAAAGAGAAACGTTTAAAAATGAGCCAACACGAACCAATAGAGACCAGTCTCTTAAGTTTAGGTGCTTAAAATTATCAACAAATACTCTTAAAGGTGCGCAACCTTAAACTATGTCAGCATACTTCAATTTATTAAGGAAAAGTTTGAGGGGAACGGGTAAACTTGCCTGATGAGGCGTACAACTGAGATTATGTCAGACGTCTTCTTTTCCTATTCCCAGAGAGGTGCGGGAGGAGAAGGGATTGGGGCGAGAAGACGTCTCACGTATCAGACTAGATCTTACGGTATTTTTACTACACTTCCAGTTGATGAGACTTTATTTCAAAAGGGTGTATAATTACAGTCAAGACTGTAGTCTTGAGCCCTATATATGAAACTAAGTTACCATGACAGTTACATCTGCACAAATAATCATCGCAAGAGTTCTTCTTTCATATCTTATCTCCAAAGGAGGGAAAGTGACCTAGCGGGCTTACTTTCAGCCAGTGCCAAGAAAAAATGTTCTAGTAATCAAAAACCTTACCATTTTCCCTCAATTTAGTCACTCCTACCCTTCAATTCAGATGATCAGTAAAAATGATAAGCCCTTTCCCCTCTTAAGCTTCTCCAGCGCCGCTGAGATGTTAACTTCCAGTGCATCACGTTGTCTGTCTGTAATGTGGTTACAATCAAGTCATCTCGCAACGCCGAATTGTAGTAAATGGGCGGCCATGAAGAGAACACTACAACTTGGACTTAGTTAAAGAAAACTGTAAGCGTTTTCGGTCTTTTGTACAAAGAAATGAATTGCTCTCCTGGTTATCTTTAAGGTGTGGTTCTCCAACCGAAGGGCTCGCTTAAGGAAGAGGGAAACCCAACAGGAGAAGAGACAAGCCTCCACAGCATGTTCATGTCAGCAGCCCGTGCAGTCCATGAGTTATGTACCGTATGTGGTTGTGAATGATGCCATCTACCCTCTTCCGGTTTATTGATCCATTATAGATGTCAGATGGAAGTACATCCTCGTGATCAAAAACTGCGGTAGCTATACGCGAATCGATCTTTCCTGAGTGGTTTGGTCTTCACAACTCTCAAGTGTAAAGAGTATTAATCGAACGAAATAGGTTACCGAAAAATAAATTTGACTGGTGTATACTTTAAATCGTAGACCCATAGGTGGTGGGAAAGTTTAGAAATTTACTTCATAGTTGTACCATATTCATGTCTAGTTTACAATGAGCCGTAAGTTTACAATGCAAAGGTTTTAGGTATCTTTAAATTTGTTCCATATATGAAAAGCTTTCCAGACTGGTGCTATTTTTGCTACACTAGTATATGTATATGACTCAATTTATGAAAACCATGTTAAAGAAAAGTGCGTTCTTTTGCACTAGGTGAGGTACACATATAATATAGAAATTATTTTGCATAGAATAGTCGAAATGTGAAAAAAAGATGTTAAAAAATCATAAAAATAACTAATGAAAAATCAGAGTAAGATGTGTAATTATTATTTGAATCAAAGCCTATTTAAATAGATTTTTATTCTTAAAAGGTACCTTGGTGCTCAACAGACTTGAAATCTACAACTTGTACTTTCCTTTTAGCATACGTTCTTGTACTCATTTTGTGTTGGCATGTAAGATTTGTATTTCATTACCTTTTGCCCATTTCTTCCACAACAGAGATACCATTTGATATGAGAGCTATCAGTGTAAATAATGGCAGTCAGCCCAGTTAGTACTTTTAACAATATTAGATACCGCAAAAATATCGATCTTATTAGGTCATCTTGAGAGTTAAAAGAATCGAAAACGCTGTTTTTATTCTCAAACGCCCGCGTAAAGCTAATATAACGAAAATCTTTATACTTACTAAAGTAATGCTTCAACGCTTCACTGAAAGTGTCCCTTTCAGCATAGTAAAGTTTATTTATTTCAGCAATAATGCTGAGTTTTTATCTTGTACTTGTAACAAGAAATTGTTTTGAAAACACTTTCTAGTGACGTACCCATGTAAATTCTAATTAGTAATTAAAGGTATACTTATTTGGTGTTGAGCAAATGCTGTCTTCGGTTATTTTCTCTTTGACTGCCTGGGAAATGCTTGCGGCCTTTCAGTGATGTTATTTCACTGTAATTCTACATCAGTTTAAAAGCCGAACCTTGAATGAAGACGATCAGTATCGGGCTTTGAACAGCGGATGGAAAATTTCGACTAACTAAAAACGGCTATCACTTCCTTAGCTTGTTCCCGTCCCTTACGTGTGTAAAACCACAGGGGAAAAGGCCCTTTATACTTGGCAATATTACGCTGTTTTTGTTTTCAGAGAGGGAAAAAAGAAAATATACCCAAGTCGCAGATGGAGCCAAGTCTTGGTCTCTAATGATAATTTATTATCAAGAAATAGGATAAAAGAATTTCTGTTTGTCAATCTTGCGGTATGAAACCCCAACGGTTATCTTAAGAGAGAACGAAGGCATCTTTGTTACTAAATTGTTGTTTTGTTCCGCTCATAACAATGCTTATGTGACTTCTATTTCGATCAACTTCAATAACGAATATTGAATGTGCAAGAAGCTTTTAGTTGTATATATTGAAATATGTTTCTATGAGCAAAGCAGTATCGCAGACACCGTATGTGGATTGACACCGTTACCTTTGTAGCCCTTCAGGCGGGCAAAGTAGATTAAGCGAATAACGTCGACAAAAAATCTTTTGACTGGATTGAAGAAGTTCCGTCAAGAGTGATTGATTGAAGAAGTTCAGAACAAGAGTTTATTAAACCAACATCTTGATTTCATTTGTAATTTTGTCAATTCAAACTGTGGTCAATTTTGTGTACACCGCGAGCTAGGTAAACACAATTACGCGACGAGATTTTACGCTCTACGTAGTTTTCCTGTTGCAAAACAAAGAAACGTTCAACCTCGATTGAGCCATGATTTTACTTCAATTTATTCTCACCGAAAAGCAACATTTCGTCGTTTATTCTGTGTCCTGTGTCACCATTCTTATGCTGTATTCATAATACTTTGATATTGATTGGAACTGCTGGCGGTAACTTGCGTGTTTCAAATAAATTAGAATTACATTGCCGGAGGCAACTCTGAACAAATCAAGCTCAGTTGTAATAAACAAGTTGTCACTGAGTCAGTGATAGTACATTTGTTTAGGAACTGCCTTGTACAGTCATTCACGTTTCAGTGTTCAAAAAACTAATAAGAGTTTCAGTGCAAGACATTTTATAAGGAGTGGCTTCGATGACTGAGCAATGACTCTCGGCACGTTTCGAGTGATTCTTCTGGAATTTCATAACCATCTTAATCAAAACCGTAACCGCCAAATCTATTGGCACAAATTAAGTTATCCATAGGGCCATTGTGAAGTCCGCTATTGTTCCTAGGAAGAAGGACCATTGTTTTTTAAGTGCTTCTTTAGATTCTTTGGTCTTCATTCAGTATGACGAACTGCTATGACGCAAACGTTGTTGACGAGCGATTTCCAACCAATATAGCAATCATAACAACGTCGAAAATAAAAAAAAATGCCTGGTTACAGCAAATACCAACGATTTCTTAGCGAAAAATTCTAGTACGGTGGTTTTCAAAAAATGTGAAACTTACGGCGCGTGGATGAGAAGTTCAGTCATTTTATATCAATCTGAGCTAAGGATATTTTTGTTATATGCAGTACGACCATAAGGGGATACGTGGTTATATATGTTTTGCGATATGGTTGACGTTAGCGAACTACTTGTGTTGCTTGCAGAATGTCCTTCGATTTGTTGAAACTGGTGGGGCCTGCTAAATTGTTTGTAAATTGCAAAGTTATTTGTTTGCCCTCTTGCCGGGTGCAGCCACTGGGCTCTGGTCAGTCTTAATAAAATAATTCATCCATGGATTTTCTCTTAATGATTTTATCTTAATCACGTTCAGTACAGCTTAGGCTTCAGAAAGTACTTGGATATTCAATTCAACCGGCGTCAGTTATCCCAACCCAGGTAGCATATTGTTTGTCCCTTAATAATAGCGGCAAACTGACGGCTAGTTTGATACTGATATTAACTTTTCTATTTCAGGAAGATTTCTGTTAATTTCTGAACCAATTTAGTTTAGGGATTTATAACATTGCCCGCTCAACACACAAGTAACATTGCACATGAATTATATTATGTTAAAAACAGTTCGAGAAAATTCGCTTGCAAATACTTACGGCCCAATGAATTATCGTCTTGAAACTTTCACAACTTAGCTAACTTGGACTAATTATCAGTTGACTCTAACGGTTTTACAACATTTTACACTCCTTTCCAATTACTGCTTCACTTCTACTTAGCGGCGAAAGCGTACGTGCCTGTGTTAGTCTATGCCCAGCCTTATCAGGGCGAGGCAACCACTATCAGAACATGTAAAGCATAATGAACTGTTTTTAAATTTAGCTAGTTAAATATAACACACATTCGCTGGACAAATATTGCCAGCCAGTTGTTGATAGAATAATTTTTTTGGCTTAAAAATATATCTTGAAAATTTATCTCTCCGTGTTT
Organism: Micromussa lordhowensis; assembly: GCA_964020085.1. Lineage (NCBI taxonomy): Eukaryota > Metazoa > Cnidaria > Anthozoa > Scleractinia > Lobophylliidae > Micromussa > Micromussa lordhowensis. Next base: position 8,224,192 of record OZ026597.1, on the reverse strand, counting down.
GCTTAAGACAAACAAGTGGATCCATAAATCAATATGATTTTGTGAATCGTAAAGCTACACACGCTTCGAACTTTCGCCTCACTGTTCGTTTGACATAGTGTTAGATAGATTAATGAACAATTAATGAAGACAGAATCTTTTTGCGATCAGAAATGCATATCTTACTCAGTAACTGAGTGAATTTATAAGATAACTTGGATTCGGAGTTAAAAACATGTTAATGAAGTCGAGAGTTGAACAAGCACGTCTAGCTCTAAGTCATCTAAACAACTCGGGAAGTTTATCTAGAGATATGTGGCAGAAACCAAAACTAAAATTTGCCACTGAATGCCGCTGAAGACAATCCTTGCACAAAATGTGTTAAGATATTACTGAAAGTTGTATAGCGTAAAACTGATTGAAGAACAGCTATGACATTTTTGGCATCGAGCCTTAACTTCAAAGAGTATCTAAATGTCTGTGTACTTAAAGATAGAACTAAAAGAACTTTCCTAATTATTATTATTTTCATTACTATCATTTCTTGCATGTTTTTATTATTACACGTGGCTTAGTATTCATAGGATTTCTAAAAAAAATTACTCTTCACTTCATCCTGCCTTGGGTGGCTGAAGTGCCGGGATATTATTTTTGTCATCTATCTAAATATTATGTAATAAAACTTGTCATTATTTCTCCCATTTCTGCTTCATGGTTACTTTTCTATGACATCTTCAAATAATGTAATGCAAACCTATATTTAATCCATACTCCATTGCGTGCTTCTTGAACTTACCGTTTTACATTTTCTGTCAAACCTGATTACTACAGTCTATACAGTTAATCATAACTACAAATAAAAATCGCTTCATAAAACCTTATTATAATATACGTATAATATAAATATTTTTCGCTTTAAGGAAGTCAGTAATATGGCACGACATATGCAGCACCATTTGGGAAAAAAATTCGAGTAAAGCTTGCGGTAGGTGTAGTTAATGCCGCATAACTATGGACTGCTTTGGACAACTCCCTTGTCTGATTTGTTTCGGTGTAATATTCTTCTTTTCTGAGGCGAGCTCTGCGGTTTGAAAACCAAACCTGAAGTAAAAATGAAACATATGGCATAAGAAGTCATAAAAACTAAGTCTTAAGATTTACATACTATAAGTATTAGAAAAACAACAATTCTGAAATATTTAGGACGCAATTTCGGACTCCTTTTTTGTTTTGTTAAGCTACAAAAAAACTCTGAAAATGAGCGATTTATAAATTAATTGTTATATCTTGTGGCATTTCCCTACTTTCTAATTCTAGATGCACGAATTCACAACTTGCAAACAGCGTTTTTAGTACGGTTTCCCAGTACATGGTTCAAAATTCATAAGCGTACTGTATTACTTTCAGAATATGCACAGGAAAGATAAAACCTGACTTGATTACGCCATTGTAGTATCACAGTTTTAAGAAATTATGTTTTGCTGATACATAACTGTCCCGACTGTTTCAGGCACTGTTTGGTAATCGACGATATTTGCCAAAAGGATATATATGCATATTTATATAAAAACATGTATGATATATTTATAAATATATTGACTGACGATGAAGTACAAAATGTTTAAAGTAAATTCATATACCCTAAACGTTATTGCAAAATAATGTTTTGTGTGTTCTTTCTGTGGATGTTATCTGGCAGTAATGTAAGGAGAAGGTCTCACCAACAAATTTCTCGCGACACAAACTTCCATGTACTATGCTTAAGTTATGGCATTGCACTTGCTGGGTCAAAAACGTTTGTTTATTGTTTACAAAGCTTATACACTGCTTTTCATTTATGAATTTACCTGTACTCTTGCCTCAGACAAGTCCAGTCTCTGCGCCAGTTCCTCTCGGGTATATACATCCGGGTAATGTGTTTTAGCAAAAGCTTTCTCCAGCTCTTCCACCTGATTCAGAGAAAACTTTGTGCGACCACGTCTCGGCTTTCGGCTGAAAAATAACTCTTGGTTACAGCTTCCCGAGAAAAGTGCTTGTTTTTCTCTCGTGGTAAATTCTAGAACGAAAATCATAGGATTCAATGTTGGTAAACAATCGTCCCTATATTGTGGCAGCCGGTCTGAAATCTTTCGGAAGGAGCCGGACGGTGAAAGGTGGGGGTTGATATATTTTACGACTTCCTTTTGTTGATCTATAATAACAGACCGACCAAACTATTTCTGTCGAAAATATATTGCTTTCTAACGTTCCCACTACAGGCACGTGCAACCTATGTTATGCTCCGGTTGTTTTGTACTTGACAACTCTATAACCCGTCAGCAGTTTATAGAACATGACTTGTCAATCAGATATGAAACAATACTGCTAATAAGAAAACGCCTTTGAAATGTTGCAAGTGACAACGACAGTTGGTAAACTTATCTCTCTTTAATTACGCGATACTAGAAATACAATATCGTGCCCAGCTTAAAGGACGAGCACCACTCAACTGAAAACTATGGTACTCATAAGGGGATCTTGGCTTCTTAACGATTAAAAAGTAAAAAAATGTAATATAGGTTAAATTGAAGTACCTGGCTCATCATCTTGACTCTCCACTTCATCCTCTTCTTCTTTTCTTTCTTCTTTGCATGATCTTCCCTCCTCCCGGTTTCCCGCCAAATTTAGAATGTTAGATATAGAGAATGGCGCTTCGAATTTTGGAATCTTTATCATCTCTTGTTCCTCCTCGGATTCCGAACACGAAGAGCTTCGTTTCAAGCTTGTTGGAGAACAGTTGGACGATTCAAGATCGCATTTGTCATTCTTGCTTTTTAGTAGCTGACTTATCGCTTCCATGGATGGTAAATTTGCTTTCACGCATACCCCCTCCAGGAGCAAGCGATCTCGAACTTCCCATGAAAACATATCGGGCTGCTCAAGGACAAACGCTTCTATTCTTTTGGTTATTTCGGGAGTGATTTCGCGGCTTTTTGAAGAAGGGATGGCGCCAGGCTCGATGGAGCCAGTTTCGTAAAATTTGTTAAGGATCTTGCTAACACATCCATGAGAAATACGTAGCTGTCGGCTAATATCGCTTGCTCTTACACCTAAGCGTGCCAGTTGGATGATTCGGATGCGTAGTGCTTTAGGCAGAGGTTTACCGTTCACAAAGACTCCTCCAAGTTGGTTTACTCGCTCTTGGCCTATAGTAACATAAAAATTATCAGAACCAATTAAATACAAATAAACTGCATCAAAACCCATCGAAACTACTGGTAATCTTAAAATTTTCTTCCCTCACGTCTTAAACCCTTTTTATTGTTATGTCTGACTCGAAGGGCGCAATCTTGTCTCAACTAAATATTCCTCAGTGATCAAACACGAATTTTAATCGCAAAGGTTTAGTAAAATCAACAACGACTGCGAACATTTATAATTTCGTTTTCAAGATTTGTATTTGCTAGTATTGCTCTTTTTTACCCATGCCATTTTATGAAGTGTATGGTTTGTAAACACGAAAACAGTAGCAATTTTAATATGACAGACAAAAGATTTGAATGTTTAACAAGCAAAACAATCTATCCACACAGTACGAAGGATACTCTCTGGCATAGCGATTATCGATTTATTTCTTCGGTAAAACTAAAAAAGTATGTTAAACCATGAAGCAATTTGCCTTTACGTGAGCACTACGTTGTCTATAGTGAAATACAGCAAATTTGAAAATTTACCTGGAAATAACAGAGCATCCATAGCTGAGAAGAATTTTTCTCTCTGGTATGCAGTGTTGTCTGCTGAAGGAAGTTGCTGATGTGTTCTCCAGTGATATTTGTTTGTAAATGACCGTTTACCATCGAATAAGAGTGTTATAAAGAATGCATTCCTAACGTAAACAAAGGCGAAGCGTTTGAAATGTAATTATGTCCACCTGACTGCTGATTAAATCTACAAATTTAGTGAATTATTATTGTCTAAGGAGCACTGGACTGCAACGAGGTTTTGCATATTCACGTGCATATGACGTATGTCACACGTCACTAACTAATGACCGATCAAGCAGCCAGCTGTTGTTTGCCTTATTAGTCGATTTTTTTGAGTTTGTTATGTTTTGTTGTAGTAACAGGTAGAATTTCTTTGTGTGGAAGAACGAAGAACGCATTTTTTTACCTTGTTATGGACAAATACTCATGCAAAAAAATAATTGAACACTTCTAACAGCGTAAAAGCAATTATTAAATACTTGTAGTAAAATGTTATTAGTTAAAAATATAGTTACTTGTTTCCGTTGGTAACATAAAGAAAGTACACAAACATATTGATATGGGGTTTACCCTAAAGCTTGGAATTATTTTTGGTCTTCAGCCGAAAATACTCTCAGTAGGTGAGTGTTCCATATCGAAGTCATCGACAATAGTCCAACTC
>OZ026597.1:8177309-8209809 GCA_964020085.1 Micromussa lordhowensis | reverse complement strand
ATTACCCTAAGGAAAGCCGGTCTCTTTCGACTGAGTGGATATCGCAATTTCAGATTAGTAATTTGTAATAGGCACATCAAAGTTGAGTCACTTACTCATGCGCGAGCTTTCAAACTCGAGTTTGAGAAAGTGTGGTAGAACATTTCAATCTCATGTGCGAAAATTCAAGATGACGTCGACAAGTGGAATGTGTTTGGCCAGTTGAGCTACTTAGTGCATCTTGACCACCAATTCACTTTCTTAGGTATCTACATTCACTTAGTCATCGGCACGACATTGTGGCCATTTAACGAATCGTGACCCCTAAATCGTGACGAACTGAAGAGTCTGCATTCACACAGTTTTCAAATGCGTATTTAACTTAGAAATCTATGAGGACAGATAGAGAAAAATGATTTACAGGAGCCGGTTGGCACAGCGACTGTGAAGTTGAAAGATAAATGGATTGTGTTGCAATTCGGCGGTTAGTATAGGGGGTAAAACACCGCATGATTTTTTGCTTATTTAACGTACATGTATCGTGGTCTCTACATCATCACGTACTGTGAAATCTGCATCCACTTCAGTTAACTTTGATAGTGGGTATTTTTAGGCTACTAAGCGCATCATAATATTTAAATCGTTATGTACTGTGAAATTTGCATTAACATGGCTGTCAGTGGCAGGACAGTAACTTAGTAATCCGCGGAGGTATACTAGAGAACAAAGTTATTTACACTAGACAGGTAGCACTGGTGAATTTATGAACTTGTCTTGATCACGCTACGACCCGACGGGCCGGAAATACGGCACGAGTTATTTTTATTTGTTCATTCATTAAAAACGGACCTCAAAATACTCAGTTCGTTTTGAGAAATCTGCTTTCTCTTAGCTATGAAATGATGCAACACGGTTAAACATCTCCTCTGAAAACAAACATGATGCTTTAGCCGATGTGAAAAAGTAATCAGTCTTACATATGCGCAGCCCGCGACCGCGACAGTGTTCTTGTTTTGTTGGTTGCTTTTGTCACGACTCTTGGCATTCTTCCTCTCCCCGCCAAAAACAAAATTTAGCAACGACTCAAGCTTTGTCTTAGGAGGAAAGCACGTAACTAGTGAGATATAGGCTAGCTGTGCTTGTTTTGACTATTAAAACTGCGGGTGTAGTTTACATCGTTTTCAAAATTGTATTTCTATTACCATTTCTATTATTATTGCATTGTAACTAATCGCTTAAAGTTATCGCTTAAATAAAACTTTATAAGATTACTGGAAATAAACGTTAGGGAAGATTGCCAATGCTTTCTTTCTTTCGGAATAAACCGCGCGCCCTTAGGCACCAGTCTTGCTAACTTGCCCTGTCCCGGCACAATCGCACATTTAGAACATGCTTTGATCGAGCTATTTCATAATTATACTCTACAACTTTGGACAACATTGAAGACAGATCACATTCTTCTATTTAAAAAGAGCTTTGGTTTGTTGGTATCAGCAGATATATTCTGAAAAATTCTAGATAGATCTCTTAGTGCTGTTATTTCCTAACGCTTAAACAGACATTTTTAACATTTATGGTTTGTAGCTAGATGCGTATAACACTAATGTTGCTCACAATATGTTTGTGAGCGCTGTGTATTCTTCCTGAATGAGAAGTAGCAAGCGCCGCATTTATTGACCATTGTTAAGGGTCAAAAAGACAAACTTTTGAGTGTACTTGTCATTTGTTAATTGCGTTTAAGTAAGGTTCTCAAAATAAACAATGTTTGAAGTTACGGTAGTTAACATTATCAATTTTCAGTTGCCATTTGAGACCAATTACAGCGATAGGATATTTCCACAACGGAGTAAGTGAAAAATAAAATACATCCTAGAAACTATCCATTGTCTTCTACTAATTTTTAAACTCGTAAGGGAGTTTACTTTCAAAATTCATCTAGAAAATGTAATGAAAAGTAAGAAGACATTACCAGCTGGCTGAAAACCGTCCATGTCCTGAAGGTTGGAATGGTTTGCTGAAGCTCGTATGTTCTGTGTTGACGAATGAAAGGATTTCTCGATGTTGCACCAGCTTGTGTCTTTAATTACCGCGTGCGCCGGTTCATTTCTTATAGCCGACACATCCTGCCCAACAATAGGAGCACCTCGCTATTGTTTATGGCCCCTGTAGAGGAACGTGTGCCGACCACCCAAAATAGAGAACAATGGATACATAAAAAGGGAAACGATTACTGAACCGTTCAAGCATAAGTGCGGCCACTTTCTCTCTGACTCTGGGAACTCCTACACTTTTCCACCAAATCTATGTTTTCTTTCTAAATTTTAGTTTGCTTTCTTCAGGTATGTAGGACGTTTTTCATGTTGCTTGGGTGACACCTATCACACTAGCATATTTCATTATTTGACGAAAACAAACGAGAAATGAAACGCCTTGCAGTACATGGTGCCATTATTATCAGGAAAAAAGGTCCATGTGTTTATTAATAAAGTGAAATATTTAACAATTATTCCATGAGCGCGCGTTGGATATGAGGTGATAGATAGCCAACGAGGCGCGTAGCGCCGAGTTGGCTATGATCATCTCATATCCAACAAGCGCGAGTGGAATAATTGTTTTATTAAAAACGCCCCCAAAATATAGAAAACTAGACTACAATAAAAACAAAAAGGCCAAAAAAATCACGCAAACGCTCCCCATTTTTGTAGATCATGGTATAATGGCTCATATACCATGATGGCTAAGCCAATGAAAACTCTCGAATTGCATTATCCAATGATCCAGTTTTTAATAAAAAAGGATATATGCATAATAACTGAAAAATAATGTTTGGATATGAGCAGTTACAAGACGGGGAATTGAAATGTCTAGAAGTTCGACCTGCGATCATTACAAGCCTGTATTAGTTTCGCTTTTATTCAAACGGAACCGCTTAAGTAATTTAAATGTTTCTTAATTGCTTTACCATAATCGAGTTCCCTGGTTCAATTATAGACAAAGACAATGATATTAGCGTCAGAATTTCACTTATTTCGCCGAAAGGTGGAAATTTTGAAGAAAGTCGTTTAGACGGACAAAACTTAACTGAGGCTAACGGTTAATGAATATTATTACATTCAGTCGTTTCTGAAGAGAATAAAAATAAAACAATGGTGCTTTGAGATGTATTTTCTGTTTTGTCATGCACTCGACAGGTGCCCCTTTTTCGCAGTAACTGTAAAACGTGATATGAACAGTTAGCCAAATATTCTAATACCGATACATGTAGGCGCTTTTGGAAAATTCAAATCAACTCCTGATAAAGCCTGTTTATTTTCATGCCGTCCGGCAAGTTCTAAAGCATACAAGTTCAAGCCAATCCTTTAAGTGAAAAAGACGAAGTAGTAAACTACAAAACAAACACGAGTTTGACAGCACGGAAAAGATAACCTCAAAGGCGTAAAGAAAGTCAATATGTCCTGGTAGGTGGGATTTCAACCCAATTCAATTCGGGATCCTTTGGAGTGCATTTTAAACATTCATGTGTCTTTCGAATTTTCCAGCGAAGTAGCACTTGACACTTAACAGTTTTCTTCGTCAAATGAACTTCTTTGTTAGTTTCGTAGTAACAGTCACCCAGCCCTTCAGTTTCCTTCGTAAGGAAAAATTAGCTAACGACACATTTTTGACCATTTTTCAATGCATCAGTAACAAAATAAAGGGTCTATGCAGTGATATCTCTGGCTGGTACACCACTGGCTGGTGCACCCACTGGTGCATTCACTTACATCGCTATGAAAAAAAAGACTCTTTTCGAAATATTTGTGCGCTTTTTGCCACTGACTTGATATATTCCAGCAGCAGTTCTTATTGTAGGTGAAAATGCTGACCTCATTTCGCCACTTAGTACTCATAAGTAGCAGTCCAAAAATTGACTTAAATCGATTTATTTAAATCGCCTGGACAAATCCACAAACTCTATTTGGGAAAATGATAACGTAGAAAAATAAAATTGCCCGAGTAGGCCCAGAAAGGGCTACTTTGGCCCAAAGTGTAAATTACTGAAGCGCAACTGATAAACGTAAGCTTGTAGTTTGCTTTTTAGCGATGGTCAAATAAAATCTAGCAACAGGTGACAACATAACTCCTACTCCCTTAAGAACAGGTTTCACATCGTCCACATTTTGATCCAAGTCGAATCAGTGGAGACGATAACCACTAAGAGAATGTATTCTTGTTGCAAGGTATATATTTAGATAAGATCTTTCACGTTTTACTTATAATTGAGTTTTGTGGGAGGTGGGCGCTATTTGAAATTTAGTGTTTTTAAGATATAAGTCGCTATTGATTCGCTAATTGTAAACCTTGTTTGTGCCAACAGGTGCTCATTCTGACCAGCAACCTTTCTTCTTCAACATTAAGGGGGGTGACGTGACACAATAAACTAAGTTATTATCTTCATTAACCGAATTATATTTTATGAAGCAAAAACACTTTTCAACCCGTAGGTCGAAACTTTTGAGGGACTACTACCGGACGGCGAAGGGAAGCATTCCTTTGAAGTGTAAGGTCACGATTAATTCAGTCAGCTTCAATTTTAACGTTTACATCCTTCACTTTTATTTTGAATGAATATAAAATAAGGCAAAATGAATAAAACTTCGAGAGTAGCGTCCTTTTGTAACAGTAACATTAGCGAAATGCCCTAAAGCAAAAAAACAAAAGTTGTGTAATCATAATGCATATGGTTGTGAAAAGGCCTTTTTTTTCTCCTGAGAATAATTATTCATTGCTTCAATTTTCTGCCATTCATTTTTGACAATTTCCATCTCATACTTCTATCTCAGAAGACACACGGAGACACGTTTATGATGTGCTTCTAGTCCAACATACGGGACTCCACACGGCCTTTTCAAATTTTTCTCAAGCTTACAACAAAACAGCACTTTTCAAGTGGTCAAGAAATCAATTTCTCTTTACTTTTCGATATTTTTCCGGAGTAAGTCTTTGTTGGACTTCTAAGAGAGAAAGCTTGACTGAAACATTCAAATGATCAGACGGAGGCATGTGTACTGAGGAATTCGCATTGGCTGCCATTTTAACGTAGCTGTTAAAAAGCTATGTAATACACTAAATAAGTCAAAAGCCCAATATTTTACTATTTTTCTGCTTTTAGAAATTCAGCACTGAACCAAATGAAGATTTTACTGGTTTGTCCTTTGCAGATCCTGTTGAAATCAGCGGGCCATGGCACCCAGAAGCAACTTCACCTTCACACTTTTTAGGAGTGTCGATTAAAAGCTTTTCAGCACTAGCCAGCGTTTTACGCTGGGTAGACAACTTCTGACAAGAATTACAGATGCCAAACATATGTGTGTAATATCCTTATTAGGTTGCAGTTTGACTAGCCTGGAGCTGGTGGAGGACAAACCTTCCATGGTTACATATATTGCACAATATGTATAACCGTCATACAAAAAACAGCACATGCACTAACAAACAAGCTGGTGAATGTGACAAGCGTGCAGTAGGTGTTATTTCCCGCCTGCTGTACACATTCAAAACAGCACGATACTGAGGATTAACTCACACAATGACTATAGGAATCACTTACGGCAGGTTATTGAACTTTGGGACACCCGTAATGATTGACGCAGCTCTGAAATGCCAACCTGCCAAAGGATATCGATATCCACAAAGAAAACTTGAAGTGAATTTCAGCCTACAAGGTGGAGTACATGCAAAGAGCAGCCACACTAGCCCAAGTCAACTACTTTAGACTTCCTTCATAGCGTAGAAATATCGTTTTCCTCTTCTTTTTAATTCTGCATTTGTGCTTAAGTTTTCATGCTGACCTGTATTTTATTTCTATTTAATGCTGATGTTAACTGGCTGCATGGCTCCGCTAGCCCCTATGGTTATTCCAGGCAGCTAGTACTCTAATTTGTATATTTAATCAGTTTTCATTGTTGTAATTTCTTTTTTTGAGCAGACGTGAGTGCAAATAAAGAAAGACAGAAAAAAGAAAGAAAGAACAAAAGAAAAGTCAGGCTCGAGGATAAAATGGTAGCAAGATACGAGTAGTGACGAGCCAAACAATGGAAAAAATGAGTTTCTCAATTCACGACAGTAATTTAATATCAGTGTCGGGTATTATGTGAGGAATCAAAAGTGAATTTTTGTTTGTCCCACGAATACACCTTCTTGTTTATGGAGCGAAATGACTAGTGTCCAACTTCTAACTTATGGAAGAAATTTCGCAAAATCACAAATACGTGACCTGTGACATGTTAGCATCCACCGTGACGTGCTAGCATCTACCGTGACGTGCTAGCATCTACCGTGACGTGCTAGCATCTACCGTGACGTGCTAGCATCTACCGTAACGTGCTAGCATCCACCGTGACGTGCTAGCATCTACCGTTAGGTATTACATCACAAGGTCCCAAAGTTCTTCGGACAATATTCATAGGTTTATTACCAAAAATTAGATGCTAACAGTCTGCCCGAGAGACTAAGAGTAACTGGTTCCTCGTTTCTCCTCCAAAAGGTCGCATTAATGAATGGTTTTCAGCGACGGACGGATATATGGATGAATAGCATTAAAAGAAAATAAGGCATAGGCGACCGTATACGAATTTCTCTTCGAGTGTTCTGCGAACGAGTGTTGTTGAACGCGAGAAGCCATACTCTTTTCATTAGCGATATTTTCTTGTTCTGAATTTGCTTAGAGTCCCCCGGTGAAACATTTTACGTGCCTGGCCTGAGTTAAGGCAATACAAGTACAGTAAGTGAAAAAAGTAGCCGGAAAGAGATATTTTACATTGTAATATTATCAAATTTTGAATTAGAAAAATAAGGATGATGTCACAACTTGTCAGTTGTTTGTTTTTAAGGCTTCTTTTCGTGAGCGAGATTTTTAGGGTAATTCACTGTCCTGTCACCACGGAGGACAAAGTCGTTTAAAAAGTAATTTACATTATACTTTAGAAAGCAAGAGTCGTAATCTTCGGAAAACTCGCTCAGGGTACAAGTTATTATTTGTGCTTTACATTTGACGATACAACAGCGATTAAATTACCGATTGACGTCACGGATACCAGACTCAGACTTGAAAGATGGTCGATCACATCTACTGCTGGTTTTCACTGTCATGTCATCAAAAACATTAACAAATGTGGCAGCCATTCTTTACTTTAAGTCGAGTATCCGAGATATACTAGATGACTAATATATAAATAACCTTGCCAAGATTTAGGTTTTGGACAGTTTTTCATCGGTGTTACTCGCAAAAATATTTCGCCATGTGACGATCGTTGACATAGCGGCGTAATGTAACAGAAACATCCGTCATTGATTTTGCTGTTAAAACGAAACGTTGAAAGTGAAGGATGATCATCGCAGGATATTTAAGCAATTGGAAACAAGAAGCCTAAAGGAAAAAAACTCAGGGCTTCAACGGGATTCGAACCAGTGACCTCCGCGATACCGGCGCGATCTACCAACTGAGTTATGAAGCCACACATTGCGAGCGAGGTCAATTTATTGAGTTCATATCTTCCCTAGCCTGCGTAGCAGCCGTTTCCTTTCCTTTCCTTTTCCAGGCTGGAAAGCGAACAAGCGAGCGAAAAAGCGGGCGAGCGCCTGGGGTGAGCAAAAACTTGGGTAGAAGTGGGGAGGGGGTGAGCGAGGAGGGGGAGGGGGTGGGGAGGAAAGGAAACGCCTGCAATCAATCCCAAACATTTTACCGAACTCCGTTCGCCCACGAACGGGGAGCAATAGTGCAATTTGATTGGTTAGTAGCCCGTCAATCAAAAAGTGACATTAAAAATTTGACATTCATGCATAATCGACATCCGGAATACAAAACAACAAACAAAATCAAAAATATGGCCGTGTCCGTGGAAGCTTTCGAATTTTCTCTTCAGGAAACGTTAAAAGATCTATCGAAAAACGGTAAACAGATCGATCCGAACAATGGCATATTGCCTGAACTAAGCCGAACAATGGCACTGATATACAACACGCAACACAGTCAACAGACTTGCGCGTAAAGAGCTATATTTGAATCTTGTGGTACCAGAACGATCAAAGGAGGAATAAACCTATACATCGAGCCCCAGAGACATAAGCTCGATCAGATCGTTGCAAGAAACATAAGAATTTCGCTAGACAAGCGTATAACTTTCTCGAAGTATAGCTACGGTGTCTCCGAAGAAAAACGTACAAAGGGCAAATATGATATCCGTGACAAGAATCTATCTACTGTACTCGCAAACAGTTCTAATCATAGCCGGTCCCGGCGTCACAATTTAGAATGCAAGTTAGTAACACGTTCACAGTAAACGTCATATTTTGTCCCTCAAAAGCAAATACTTGGAGACTTAAAAACATATCTTGCGATAGAAATGAGCCGAAACAATACACTAGCACATGGCAAATTATAGAGGTGTCAAACTCAACGAAGCGACATGCAGATAACAGCGGAAATCATGCAGACCTACGACCTCTTAAAATTTGCCAGAGCACGATCTTAACGGCTCTTCTTTCTCCTTATAACACAAATTATACGAAGCGACAAAAAGGTCGAGAGACCGAAAAGAAAACGGCAAATGTATAAATGCAACGAACCGTAGGAGTCGTGTAGGCCTGTCAACCCCTTTACACACTGCTATAGCACAGTCTAACGGCTCAACTCTACTAAAAATTCCTCTTTATAACGCAACGTGAAGTGTCCTTCATAAACACGAGTGAAGCAACAAAAAGGTCGAGAGACCGAACAGAGAACGGCAAATGTACAAATGTCACGAACCGTAGGAGTCGTGTAGGCTAGTCAACCTCATTTTACACAAGATATTGGCTATTCACAACACCACGGCAATCTTTTCTGTTGGAAGGCTTAAACAAGTTTTCTGTGGACATATATCCCTGTTGATTCTTTGTAAAATTTTCAAACTTCGTTTTGAACGAGCAATGACAGACGCAGCAATTATTCGAAGCCATACCCGCTTGGAAAGGAAAGCGCAATTTTTTTTCGCGCACTATTTACTTTTCGTGGGCTCTGTCACAGCGGTTGTCAAAACTGGTTTACAGGAAGTTAATGATCATTGGCTCTAATATGACAGTTGGTCTCCCAAGGGAATGCGGTCTGTTTGGAGGCGTTCGGTAAAATGTCTGGGTCTGATTGCAGGCGTTTCCTTCCGTCGCCTCACCCCCTCCCCACTTCACCCCAATTTTTTGTTCACCCTAAGCGCTCGCCCGCTTTTTTCGCTCGCTTGTTTGCTCTCCGCCTGGAAAAGGAAAGGAAAGGAAACGGCTGCTACGCTGGCTATATCTTCCCGTGAGGAATGAATGATGTGATGTATATACGAAATAATTCATATATGAACTGCGGTTGTAGATGAAAGTGAAGGATGATCATCGCAGTATAGTTTACAATTTGGAAAATATGGGAAATTTTGGAGCGAGGTCAACGAGTTCATATCTTCCCGCGAGGAATGAAATGATGTGATATATATATAAGAAATAATTCATATACGTCACATCATCTCATTCCTCACGAGAAGATATGAACTCAATAAATTGACCTCGCTCCCAATGTGTAGCTTCATAGCTCAGTTGGTAGAGCATCGCACCGGTATCGCGGAGGTCACGGGTTCGAATCCCATTGAAGCCCTGATTTTTTTCAGGCTTCTTCTTTCCAGTTGCTTAAATTGGAAAATATACCGCGATGATCATTCTTCACTTTCATCTACAATCATGGTAAGGTTCACGAATTTGTTAGTTCAAGGAAACATAATCTGTTTTTCCTCGTTTCGTTTCTTGGAAGAGTATAATGTAGTCAATTCACGGAATCAATGTTCGCCAGAATGGAGCTGCATCGAGTGTATATACTGAGCTTTGGAGATTTGAATTATTTTTATGGGCTTTCCTTATTTGATCATAGTGAATCTCTTAATTCTCCACTAACTCGACTTACTCCATTGGACTTCTATTGCAGAAATCGGCGCTAGAAAAAATTGTGCAGCTTCTATATTCGACTGTCTTGACTGAAATGTGACTTTAGATTGTTTTCGGTGATGTACCTAACAAACGAGCTCCACCGCAATAATCATTTTCTTTATATCCGAAAATGTTGTAACGATTCACTGCTGATGCAAATTGCGAGAAATCGGAAATTGGGTTGAAAAAAAGAAAACTAGAAAAAAAAATTAAAAGAAAAAAGAAAAAAATATTAAAAAAAGAGACCCCGACTCCTAGCCTGACCCCGAGTCCGCGTTCTACTGACACCCGTATTCTACCTGTATTCTAAGAATTTTTAAAGTGCCACTAACCCCCCAATTTTTTTTTCGCTTATATAAATTTCCTTTTTCTCCTAATCACCACTGCGAAAAAATTATCGTTGTAGCTATTTTTGTTAATTTTCTACGCATTTTCAAAGTTTATAATTTTGCACATTTCCATGTTCACGACCGAGGAATAGCGGAGAATGGGACGAGTTGGCTTCTGACATCATTCGGGAATAACAATGTTTTTGTATGCCAGCATACGATGGTGTGTGTCAAAATCGTTGCAGAATGCAAGGAAGATGTGTTGTTGGAGACTGTAGCAATACAGGATACGAAGAATAGAGTATTTCCCTTCATTTGATACCTCTATCCCGATGAAACTCGACCAGAAACGAGAAAAAGACCAAAGAAGTGGCTGATCGTGCGAAGCGAAAGTCGGGGAGCCGTCGAGGATTTCTTCGATCTCGGTTTCGCCTCTACTATAAAACCTATAGTTTTTCATGGCCTGTATATTCTTCTCTATCTCTAGTGGAAAGCTTGACATTTTCATGGTACTACATATGACGCGAATTTGGGATAAGCTGGAAGCCATCTGACTATTCCAAGTGCAAGCAATCGATCCTCCAAGTCCATCACATGAAATCACACGGTAAACTAAACGCATAGGTTTTTTTACTCGAAATAGACACATCTTTTAAACGAATAGTAAACGAAATCTGTGTCCTACATGTACAACGAAGCGATTAAGATTGTTGAGCCTCAACTGGTGAACTAGCTATGTATTTGTGGATTTTAGTTTAAAAACACACGCACACCGGAACGTGTATCTCAATAGCCATACTTGAATTCAGAATTCTTTCGTTCTTTGAGCTTCATCTTTGGGGAACAAAATATATCTAAATTTCAAACTTAGAATGGATCAAGCATTTATAACTATGTGAGAAAAATGAATCAAACGATTGAGATTCCACTCTAGAGCTACCGACAGAGTTCGTCGTGCTGAAAGAAGAATTCATGCGAGCATATGCGATTGTCAGTCAACCGAAACGCAACTAAAAGTCGAGAACTCCCAGGTTATTTGCGTACGTAAAATGGACATTGCATTCAAAATAACCGTCAGTGAAGTAGAAATGTGTTCATATTTTAATGATACCATACTGAACCTCTTTTCAATATCCTAACGAAGGACTTGCCATGATTTAGTGGTACGAAATATGCAAATTTGTATAGCTTGTGTTCGTTTAACATTACACGGGAATTGGCTATGCATATACTATGGTCGCGCGACAGTAATGAAGCGAAAATTTACCTCGCCTTTGGATATTGTTTGCCGACATCTCTGCTTATCTCTCATGTTAAAACTGTTTTCAATCATTGACCTGGCGAAGTAGGCGGAAGTGGACCACGACTGCATCGTATTTTCACTTGTATCTCAGGGGAAATTAGTGTGTGAATATAAAAATGTTTTGACACTCCGAAATCTGCAAGTTCCTTAAAGCCAACTTACCGACTCTTCGTGTCCATTGACATCTTTGTAATTAGCTAACTCTACTGCCATTACATGTACCGTTATAGCCCAAATGGACCGGCAAATTGTCGATCCTGATCCTGGCAAAATTACAACGCGAGAATCTCCGCTTGCGACCCGCACTTCGAAATGAAAGAAAGAAATGTACATCGCAGTCGTCCAAATCGTAGCTAGACTGCAAATTGTAATGCTAGATAATACATTTCTTTCACGTGAAAATCTTGTTCGGTTTCGATAAAATATGAATCACAAATAACCCAAAAATGTTTTGACAGCCCTCTGAGCTCAGTCGAAAGTCTCTCGAGTGTTTCAGCTCGGTTCCCGAAGTGACGTCACTAGTAGCCCGACCCAGATCCCACTTTGCGCGGTCGTGAACATAGAAATTACGGGTTCAAACGCCTGTAGAAACGCAAGGATTTTATCAATCGAGATAATTTTTTCGCTGATGAAATCAGGGAAACTAGTAGATTTTAATAAAAGAAAAAAAAATTGGGGGGTTAGTGGCACTTTAAATGAAAATGTAAATTCTATAATAATTTCAAACTGCCAGGTATCTAGGATGCCGGGTAAAAACAAATAAAAGAATACTATTCAAGTTGCTTCGTTGAGTATCCTCTTTATTCAATTGCATGTTGTTTGCCTCATCTTCTGCTTACGACGATTCTTTGATTTTTCAACATCCGAGTTGCTCGTCTCAGCATCATGATTTGTTTTTTGTCTGTGTTTTCGTAGCTTGAACTCGTGCATGGCTCCTTTGTTATCTCGTGAGAACGAACATGAACTTTGCTTATCTGGCAGGCTTTCAAGTAATATAAGACGATTTCCGCACAACATTCGAGCAATAATGGCAAAAATTAAGTTACCAAAAAACCCTCTTAGCATGGTAATATTTTGGATAAAGGTAAGAAGGTCTTCAGTATTGAGATTTAAGTTCTCAAGCTGACCCCGCGAGGGAAAAATGAACTTCAAGTTATCTATAGTTTAGTTAAAACGGACATTTCGCATTAGTTGAAAACATAATTACACTCGCATTAAGCATTCTTACAAGGTTTTACATTAATTTTCTCGAGAATGCTTGGAGATTTAATTGCGGGGTCACCTAGAGAAATGAATTACAGTGAGATGCAGTATTAAAAAAGTTACCGTGCCATGAGTACATTTTTAGTAAATAATTTTTGCACTTATTGCTCGAACCTTGAGCGGAATCCGTCATAAATCGTGGGCCAACCCGTTCCGAAACCGATCGACATTTTCTTCGAGTCCCTCCCAAACCACAACAATTCTCACGAAGACCGAGATCTGTCTCATTCTTATCCCCAGTTTCCTCGCACTACGCTAGGAACGCCTGGGACTATGACCCCCATTTGCCGACCAAATGCGACGACGACGACGAACGGCTTGCGCTTTCCTACGGAAGCCTGAGTAATGATTAAATTTGATTTGAGTCTTCGCTTTTTGGGACTTTCTTAGTGTGTTCAGTGTGTTAATTAAGTAAATAGCAGCTAGAAGTAATGCGGGACGAATATAAGCGTAAGATACGTGCTATGTTGAAGTACCATATTTGGCCCATCATCTCAGGTTAGGCTTTTAATAACACCTACCATTTTTGGGTTCAATATTTTGTCCACCATATGTTGTGGATTAAGCAAATGCTGCATGTAGCTGCTTTGGTTTATTCGGCAAATAAAAGATTTCAACATATCACGCAAACAAGAGACTCTGGGTCAAACAATGGTGCAGTACGTTTATATAAGATGAAATATTATCTGCTTTCTTGAGCTTTCCTTCAAATTTAAGTAAATTTTAGGCCATTTTTGGGCAGATTTTAGGGGTTTCACTATCTATTCTTCACTAAATAATAGACCAATTTTGATATATTGAAATTCAGCCTAAAACAATAAACCTCGTCAAGAGACTCTGGGGAATAACTACAGAGTTTGTGGGGTTTAT
The DNA here is from genome assembly GCA_964020085.1 of Micromussa lordhowensis. Taxonomy (NCBI): domain Eukaryota; kingdom Metazoa; phylum Cnidaria; class Anthozoa; order Scleractinia; family Lobophylliidae; genus Micromussa; species Micromussa lordhowensis. The sequence continues at coordinate 8,196,087 of OZ026597.1, read as the reverse complement.
TCCCCAGAGCCTCGTGCTGAGGTCTATTGTGTTAGGCTGAATTTTAATATATCAAAATTGGTCTATTGTGTTCTTTAAACCTCAATTTGACAAGTCCTAGTTAACATGTTTTGGCGGCCCCGAGATTAGCACACATTTGTGTTATAAGAGATCAACTTCAATACTCCATAAATCACAAATGACGCGGTTTTGATGATCGCCGACATATAAAATTAGTCGTTATTATTATTATCATTACCATCAAACAGAGGATGATTTTATTGATATGCTATGGAAGAGATGAGGCTGAAAATTTCATTTCATAGGCACTCTAGAGGACGTTCGAGCCAATTGTTTTTGCGCATCCTTACTGCGCTTACAGTTCGCGTGCCACCTCATTCATGAACACCATCAGTGCTAGAGGCCGCTGCTACAAATTTGTTGTTCAGAGACCCCGATTTTTCTTTCAATAGATCTCTTTCTCTACCGTTTCCCTACTTTTAGCGAAAAAAAAAACAAATAACAATTCTGTTCTTTTAAGCTATTTGTATTCGTTTACAAAGGCTTCAAATGCCTCTTTAAGGGTTGAGCTTTATCATAAAGATGGCAACATTTGGAATGATCAGAGCAACCGGCAGACCCACTGTTGAGTTTCTCACACCCATTGTTTAAATATCAGCGTTTTTTATCGCATGCTTCATCTCTAACCGCAGTTTTTTGAAAAAGTATACTTATTAGAATATTTTCACGGCAGCGTTTTTTACTATGACTGCATGATCATGATGGAAAACCTTTTTTGTGAAATGAGCTAGCTTCAGGGGTCATTGGTATTCAATTAACTTTATAAACGTGCTTGAAGTTGAAATTGGATAACCATCTTGTAAACATATGGAACGCACATGTTTGCTTTGTTGATTGAGGTACGGTTGGCTCAGTAACCTAACATCTTGCACCGTTAATCATTGTGACATTTACAAATAGTTTTAGTGAGAGTAACTTGTAAATTATTAATTCATTGATAGTCACAAGTTAAGTGTTCATAATTCATCGAGGACACTTTCCCTCAGTTAGGAAATTTTGACTGACACGTTAACAAAGTTTCTATTATTATTATTTTAAAATAACTGAGACACTACGCGCACTCTGATTGGTCAATAGAGTTGCAAAACCTATGTTCTATTGTACCGGTAAACACATAGAAAATTGGTTACGTCACCGTTCCCGTAATAGCCGAAGCGAGAGATAAAAATTTCTCCAACTCCGACCTAATGCCGGCTTTTAGCCGGCTGAAAATGTCTGCAGGCGAAAATCAAAGTCATAATAAACCAAACTCTAAATAAACGAATGAAAACAAATGTGCAGAGGGTCCAGCAAGAAAAGACGATTTGCCGTGGTCGAGAGATCTTGACAGCTCTACGCTAACAGTTGCGGCTTTCGCTGGCTGAGATGTCAATAACACCAATATCTACATGAAATTTACAAGGAAAAAAAGGACCAGAAGTTGGTCCCGACATATAAGCTTATATGCTTAAACTTTTTTTCCGTTGCAAAACTTATACGCCGATTCCGTTTACACCGCTTAAGTTTAGAAAGAAGTTTTAAACATTTTGGGTGCTTTCCGTGGTCTGTGGAGGACGCATTTCTGACTACAGGAGGGCTTGACTGATCAATTTGGGTGGCTATAAAGCAGGGAAAATATTTTTCGCGAGTTGTTATTAGAAAGTTTGAGTTTAAACTCAATGCGTGTATGCATAACACGATAATAGCTCTCATTTAACCGTAGACACGGACTTCATAGCCTACCGAACATAAATAAATTCTGAATAAATATTTGAAAGCATCGTTTCTGTAACTAACCTTTATTCCATTTGCAAACCCTTCGAAAGTTATTGTTGAATCACTTCGCCAAGCGTATGAAGTTCAATTGTACATGTACATGTAAAGTCTTTTAGTTTCGTTATGACCAATTCTGCCTACAAATCCCTGCATTTCCCCGTCAAAATACTTTTGAATTGATTAATATACTTTCAAGCTTCCTCCCTTAAAACCTTTGTAGCGTGAAATGTTTTCGTCGCTTTGCTCTGCAGATTTTGTGTCCTGCGCGTCCGGAGCTGAGTCTGCGCTTTCATTCTTTCAGTCACTGTGATTGGTTTGTCGCGTTATCTTGATTTTGATGAGAATAAGCAACTTAATCACGAAAGTACAATGCGTTTTCTTCTCTTTGACACGCGTTTTCCATAGTTATTTCATAAACTCATCGACCACTCTTTCTTTGGGTTTACCGGCGTAATAAACCACTTGAGATGTTTGGAAAACACTCGAAAAGCTTGTAACTCACGAGCCGTTAGGCGAGAGATTTACAAGCTTTTCTCATCCTCTCCCAACACCCCAAGTGGTTTGGTCTATTGCTTAAATAAAATATCGACCCCAAAAGCTCTTTTAATTATGGGTGTGGAAATTCCAATTTCAATCAAGGGAACTTTGAACTTTATTTTTATTTAAACACGGTAAATCTATCAGATAAAATAATAATAATAATAAGGGCAGTGTTTCGCTGATTATGGAAAAGTTCTCTTTACTAATTTCCATATTACATTGGCAAATTTCGCCAAACATACAAATAAATTAGATAAAAAGATTCTACAGAGCAAAACAGAACAAGTATTCATACTATTCATCAAATTTGATGGAAGTCAGGTCGGAGTCAAAATAGCCCTTCCAGTAAATGTTCCTTTTTCTTTTTAGTTGATATTTCTTTGCTTTCGCCATTTTTCGGTTTGTTTCTTTCTATTTCAAGAAAATTAAGCATGCTTATAATATCCCGACCATGCTTATTAAAACACAATATACCAGCTGGGAAAGTGTGGTGAGAAGCCTTCGAGCCAAGGCTGGCTCATAGCTGCCGGAGCTTATCCCGGTTTCTGTAGCATGAAGCGGCTAGAAGTATTTCTACTTCCCCTGGACGGGATGCTAGTCCATCGCAGGTCACTCCCCCGCAATTTTTTGTTAGGTTTCCCCGACAAATATCAGGTACCCATTTATACACCTGGGTGGAGAGAGGCACTGTGAGAATAAAGTGTCTTGCCCAAGAACACAACACACTGTCCCCGGCCAGGGCTCGAACCTGGACCGCTCGCTCCGGAGTCGAGCACACTAACCTTCTTTAAGGTAATTTTCGTATTCAATTTTAGGGTAAAAACATAATTAATTGTGAACATGCGGTTTTAACACTTGAAGTATCCTTACAAGTGTTATAGGCTACTGAAGTTATTGTTAAAACTTTTCCGTCAACTGTTTTCATGAAATAATCATGCTGCACGGCATGTCGCCACGTGCTAACCAATTGCTCACAGCTCCCTAGGAGACAGATAATTATTTCTGCTAGCCCCCCAAAGTTTCCAAGAGGGATGGACTTAGGGGACATGTGTAGAAAATTGTGCGAACTGAAAACTTTTCCAGCGCGTTGCGTATTCAGTCAACTCAGCAGTTGGTATGAAAGAGAACTGATGAAGAAAATTTTCTAGACGTTTTTTAGGTATCAAGAAAGACAAAATAAAACGGATAAATTTAACATAATTTAGCTTAACTCACTGTATCCATGAAAAGTTTATGTTACGTTAACTTTAACTTCCATGAAATGAGGTTGTTCGCGCGAAGTGTAAAAAGCTTAAATTTTAAATTTCAGTTTTCGGTGAAGTCGTTTATATCAAAATTTCGACTTTAAGAACTCTGAAATTCTTAAAGCAGCACTACAGGGTCCCGAAGCTAACTGATATTCACGCACAGAAAGAAACAAAGAACTTCCGAAAATAGCATTCAATTAATTATAAATCCTCGTTTTTTTCTACCTTTTGGACCAAATCTCATTGAATATATGCTTCTTACTGATACTAAATGTAAAAAGCTGCAATTAACTTAGGCCATTAATTTTATAATAATTTTAAGGTGTTCTTGGGGAATTTTCCTGTGAGGTAAATATAATTATTACTATTGTGCCTTATACATTTCTACCTCTCAGTTACAACCTCACAAATAGCTTATTAAAGGTCGTGTTTTTGTTTGGAGACTTGGCTCAAAAAGGCAATTATACTCATTCTACACATAGTTGTCAATAGTTCACAATAACCTTTTGAAATGGAAAGTGGATACAATTGGAATACCCCTTTGGGTAGGAAGTTCTAAACGAGTTCTTCGCGGCTCAATTTTAGTTACTTAGTCACCATATAACATAAATTGTTTGAAAAAGAATGATTGCACGAGATAGACGTGTGGCTGCCAAACGAGAATAGCACTCTGTTCCGTGGAAGCAATGGATTTTGGCGTATCTGAGACAGGTAGATTTCTGTTGAGATTGATCCTTTTTTTTGTGCGCCTGAAGGTAAAGAGATCAGTATTATGTACGTGACTGTTTCGTCACCTAGAAAAACAAACGCTAGGTAGTAGCAGATTAAGCAGTTTTGGTAATAATTGACACAAGTGATTAAGTCGAACTCTAGGCTCTCAGATTATCTAGACTCTCGATGCTATCTTGTCAGCAGTCTCAACGCATGCATTCAATCCTCGATTTTCACATCGTATAGTTCTATGTACAATTAATATTGAACGAAATGTAACTTATAGGTCTAGGACGAGTGAATCAACTGGGAGGCGTGTACATCAATGGAAAGCCTTTACCGAAAGAGATCCGGGAAGAGATCATCGAATTGGCGCGAGTTGGCGTTCGCCCTTGCGACATTAGTCGACGGTTGAAAATTACCCATGGCTGCATCAGCAAGCTGCTTTCAAAATACCAAAAAACGGGATCTATTAATCCTGGAGGTGCTAATGTCGGAAGACCAAGGGTGATCACTCCCAAAATAGAGCAAAAGATAGAGCAGTATAGAAGAGAGCAGCCAGGGATTTTCTCATGGGAACTTCGCGATCGCCTTCTTAACGAAAATGTTTGTAGCCGAACGAACCTCCCTTCACTAAGCTCTATCAGCCGGCTTATCAAGCATAAGATGATGGCTCGTGCAGCTTGTAACAAGCAAGGGTACAAGAAGAATGACGAGAATTCGCAGATGAGCAGAAACATTCCATCTCATTCTATTGATGTCATTTTAAAACTTCCAGTTGTTGAAGAACCAAGGGGGTTTCAGAGTACAAAAGACCAAGGTAAGGGCATGTCGCACATTTCCTATCATTATTTCCTAACATTTGCGGCCTCTAAGACTCTGAGTGATAGTAAACGAACATCGTAAGATGAGTGAACAATGTTGCCTCGCAATGTCCCGGAATTACTTTTCACCAGAGCTATTACTGACTTTCGCCGGGTTCGGAAGCGAACAACACTGACCTGTTATACCCTTTTCGTGATTACAAAGCGGGATCAAATTCCTAAAACTTACTTTGCACTCAAATAACGGTGCCATTTAAAACGGCTTTATTTAAGCCAATCTTTTATTTACGAAACTTATATTGCACTGTGCAGTCAAATTTATGTATTTATTAGAAGTCTATAGACTCTTCTCAGTGAAAGGAAATTTGAAATGAACACGCCCTAGTAGGTTTACTCTAAAAAAAGCCACAATAATTTAAATATTAGCAGTTATTGGTATATGAAATAAGGTGAGACTACAATTTACAAACGTCACGATCAAAAAATTCTGAGGCTTACCGAAATTAAACGAGGCTGCAGGGTTTACGTAGTTAATTAACGCAACTCGTTTAAATTCACATACAAATTCGTATACAAATTTTAGCATACGCATGCTTTAATGGCATCTTTGTTAATAATAATAATAATAATAATAATAATAATAATAATAATAATATTTTAAAAACAGGAAAAAGCTCTCTCACCCGTAGGTGATCTACAAAGAGGTCCTGATCCAAAATAACATAAAATTGGTAAAATAAAAGTCAGTACACAGATTACAAACATTAAAAATACAAAAGTCAAGTCTAGATAAAAAAGATTAAAAAAAATTACTTCTAAACTGACATATGGTGTCAGAGTTCTTCAAGTCACTGTTCAAGGCATTCCAGTCTTTAAAGGCATGGTAACAGGCTCTTTGTTTACTCCAGTTCCGTTTTACTGATGGAAGTCTAAGATGATCTTTGCAACGATTGCTGTATCTATGTACATCGCTGTTTCTCGATAATTCCAATTTGTGAGATGTAATTCCATTCACGCATTTATAAACAAACAAGCAGCGATGGAAGTGGCTGCGTTGTTTTAAATTTAACCAGCCAAGCTGATAAAGAGCATCGGTTGCGGAAGAGTACAAATGTTTGTCTAGAACAAGTTTTGCCGCCTTATTTTGCAACACCTGTAAGTTGTTCATTAAGACAGCGTTATCATTATCACCCCATACCATATCAGCATAATCAAGTATGGGAAGGACAAGGCTTTTGTAATAAAGAAGGCGTGCATTATACGGTAACAGATGCTTGAGTCTACGCAAAAGACCTAATCTCTGCTTCACTTTAGATATCACGGTCGGTTCGGTCCACGTAAAGTTGGAGGATAATACAACCCCTAAATACTTAAAACTTCTAACACTATCGAGTTGATTATCAAGAACAGAAACCGAAAGACTCTTTAACCTGCGTAGCTTGGAATCGCTACCAGTAAGCATTGCTTTGGTCTTATCAACATTAAGGTTTTAAGTTTGTTATCATTTAACCAGTTAGCAATAGCATGCAAGTCGGCATTTAGGGCACACTCTAGACCAGCTGGGTTTGAGTCATTGCAATAAAGCACTGCGTCATCAGCATAAAGGGCTACCTCCGAATGCCTGATGACGGTGGGCATGGTAGGCAAGCCATGCGTAACAGGTAACAAATCAGACAATTCCGGATCGCAAGATGTACATTGCATTCGTCCATTATGATATGACTCAAACCATTTAACTGTGTCAGAAGCTACCCCAAAAGACGACAGCTTTCGTAGCAAAATTGTGTGGTCGACCGTATCAAAGGCCTTGGATAGGTCTAAGAATACGGCTCCACGCAGTTTACCCTTTCCATATTAAATAAAATTTCATCAGCAAAACTAGAAACAGTGTTACCTGTTGAATGTTTGGGCCGGAATCCGAATTGCTTTCCACTGAGTAGGTTATGTTGGTTAAGGTATTAATAAAATTGATAATGCACAGCCCACTCGAGGATTTTACTGAGAGTTGGTAAAATAGAAATAGGTCGATAATTAGACGTGCTAGTACGGTTCCCGGCTTTGAAAAGTGCTGTGACTTTAGCGCATTTCCAGATATTAGGAAACTCGTTGGTTCGGCAATAGACAAATTTAACAATTTCGTAATTGATGGAGTTATAGTTCGAGAAGCATATTTCAGCAAACGAGCACTGATTCTCTCTAACCCGATGGCCTTATTACGCTTAAGGGCACAAATTTGTTGTAAAACAAAGGAATGGCTTATGGTTCTTAACTCGAAAGAAACGGTCGGTTGTTTGGCAACATTGAGTTTCGCAAGATTTACATCATTAAGAGATTGAGAGAATTTTTCTGCAAACAATCTTCCAACAGAAGCAAAGTAATCATTCAGCAATGGTTTGAGGTCATTGTATTGTACTCCACTTGCAATTGTGCACTGCGGGATGGATGAACTAACGTTGCATGAGGAAGCTTAATTCACTGCTTTCCAAACCATGCTGGAATCGCCTTTACTTTCTTCAATTAGGTTGCAATAGTAAGTTGACTTCTAGGACTTAATTTCACGGTTCACAAAATTTCGCAGTTTTCTGTACATTTCCCCAGTGGTATGCAGAATTTGATTTCTGTGCTTTCCGAAGATGATAATTACGATCGCGCATCGCTTCAGTGATTTTATTATTCATCCAAGGAGCTTGGGTGCCTTTTACTCGGCGCTTTTTAAGCCTTGCATGAGAATCTGCAACTTCGTTAAATAATCTGTTCCAGATCAAGACTGCGTCGTTGACATTGCTCTCATTGTCGTCAACGTGGCACGGGACATTATTTAATTCCTGGATGAAGGCATTTTCATCACATCTCTTGAATGACCGATATTCTATTGTCCTCCGTTTGGCCTTTGGGACACCAGCTTTCAACACACAATAAATTAGTGAATGATCACTTACCGATAGGGACACAACGCCGCTATCGACAATTCGGTGTTGATTATTAACCAGGATCACATCAATTAACGATTCGGACGTTTCGGCGATGCGAGTTGGCTCAGTTTTAATTTGTGACAAGTCTAAAGAACGCATAAAATTATGCAGAATCTGCATAATTTGCTTGCATCCATAAGCAGGCTTCAGCAGGAGGTCAACATTCATATCCCCCAGAATAATTAGATCACATCTATCGATGTTCAAAGTAGGCATACAGTTTCCGAGATTGGAAATAAACTTGGTGAAATCAGCATTATAGGTGCACGATACCAACAACAAATGAGGGTCGAAAACATAACTTAACATCTACTAGTAAAATTCATGACATTTGGTCCCAAAATCAACATTGCTAAGCTGTTCTTCAATCAGGCTGACCTTGTTGATGGCTCTAATCAGTCAACTGAGTTTCCTTTAGTTGATTTATCGGGGGAAGCGACCTCTTTTACATATGGACGACAACGCCTTCTTCTCTTTTTAAATCTTCTTATAATTAAGTAAGTCAGGTTTATTGTGTATATACACTTAGCTTTTTGTGAGGACAATCTCACCAGCTAGTTTGCAGGTATAACACAGAAAGTAAAAGTATAAAAAACAAGATAAAAATAATACCTATCAACAAAAAACTAAGATAATACAAGATTAAAATATAAGATTCTTCTTTATTACTTCTAGAGGAACGTTACTTCTTACAACTCTTACACTCCTCGACCTACGATTCGCGCTCTTCTATGTTGACCTGGTCGATACTTGTCAATCAAGTATCAAACTGACATCTAGGCATCCACGCTAACCCTCACCAGCTACGCTTGCGCACGACAACCATTACCATATTTTCCTTCGACCGAATACCAGAGTCGAAATCCTTTTCATTATATATTTTCTTTATGATTCCGAGAGAGTCTAGCCAGAATAAAACAACGAGAGCAATATAGAAATTAGAAGAATGGCCTTTACAGAATCGAATTAATAGATACATTATAGCAAAATACAGAAAAACTCAACTGAATAGGTAATGGTAATAGGACTGAGTGGAGGAGTCCAATTCGCTCAGCGTAAGTTGTTTATCACGAATATGATTACAGACCGAATTGGACGACACGAAGTCTTATTACCAATTGATCATAAAATTTCAATAGAATAGAATAGCCAAGTTATAAAATAATGGCAAAATTTACATTAAAAGACTGACAAAGCGTAAATTATTGCATGTCGCTCTCAAATGGAGATTGATTTATTTAACAAGGCTGGCATCAATTTCCACCATTTTTCTAACAGCTATACTTTGAAGGATAAATACTCCCACTGTTTAACACATGATGCTACAATAATGGTATCAGACAAATTCCCAATCATTGGTAAACAAGTTGCACTCAACTATTTTACATAACAGGTTAGCATAGCAACAATATTAGCTTTAAGCGCTTATAACTCAAAATCGAGCTCCGTGACCCCTATTTTTTTATTATCGAATTATGATAAGCATGATAAGATGCAACTTTTATGCAAGGTTTAAAAAAATTCTGTGGAGTGGGTTCAGAGCCACCTTTAATGTTTGAAAATTTAAGGTGGCTCACAATCGAGGAGATTGTAATTTTTATGATTAGGATTGTTATGCAACCGTTGTCAAACAACAACTCAGCTTTACTTATTAAAGAAGAAAAGGCGGCCCTACTGGTTGCGCCTTTTCCACATTTTTATATGAAGTAATCAGTAGTTCCAATAACAGAAATAATTCACATAGGTATTAACGTACGTGTTATAAAGTTCTTTTGGATGAAACCGACTTCTAAATGGTTTTCCGTGAATAACGCCATTTCTTTTTAATTAGAATGTTGCAAGGAGATACTAAGTATAAGTTAAAATTGTCTATCTCTTATCTTCGCTAAAGAAATAAGGTCTACTGTGTTTTTACATCGAAGAAAATATAATTCCATATTTAGAACAGAACATACCATCAATAAAAATAAATTATTCCAGGAAAATGGTCAGGTAAAATACATTTTAGCATTTCACCTGGTCATTACACTAAATAAAGATAATCATTCCAATTAAAATAACACCAACTACAAAACTTAATGAAAAACGTTCTACTTGAGGTAGTGTTATTCTAAGCACATGAAAATTAAATGTTTACCAAGTTTTTCCATCAAGAGTTTCCAACAACAGTTTTCTCCAAAAATATTCAATTTTTGTTCTTTTACAATATGTACATTCACCACCGCCCTTTCTTGACAACTCTTCAAAAATAAAATGTTTGCCTGAAAATACATTTTTTTAACATCTCTCCCAGCAAAGTTGTTTTTGTTCTGGAGTAGGAGCAAGTGATAGTTATGTTACCCCCTTCGCCCACAGCCGCATTAGTCCAAATTGTGAAGGGTAGTGGGTGATATTCTTGAGAATTTTGGGCAAAGTTTTTCGAAGACTAGGAGTCGCACAGACTTTTACCGTTTGGCTGTCGAATATACCTTTTTGAATCCAAAGATCACAACAAGGATGCACGATCTGCATCCAATGCATGGAGTCAAATGATGGCAACAGAAAGAAAAAACTCAGAAAAATAGTCATGTTTCGATTTGAACGGGAAGATTTAAAAATTAGCCGTCTCCCTGGTGAGCTTTAAAGATATACCTCTGCACCCAAGTCAATAAATCTCATGATAGTATTGATGATTTAACAGATGCTGGCGCTACTGAGAGAGACTCCGTATCAGAAGAGGAAACCTTGTTGATTCGCCGACAGCGTCGGCAGCGTGCAAAGTATACAAGCCGTCAACTTCATGAACTGGAGCTTGAATTTGAGAGGAATCCGTATCCTAATGCATGGGATCGAGAGACGTTATCTCATAAGCTGGGAATCCACGAAACAAGAATACAGGTAAAATGGACTATTTTACAGTCTCTGTGTGGTGTATATGTAGTGCCGACCATAACCTAACGACGAGTAAAGGGTAAATTTCGGTAAGGATCAAAGAAATTGCAGACACAACTCAAAATTCAATTTTGCCCATATTTTGTCCATTGGTAGCCCTTAGTACCATACACATGACAGGGATGTTCGTTTATTAAAATTCTCGCTCGTTTGGGAGAAATCAACCTGAAACGCTTTTACAGTATTTTCTTGAACAAAATCTTCAAATTTGTCAGAATTCGTGGCGTTGCCGAGTCAGCTCAACTTTTTTCACCCTATCCCTGTTCTTCTGCAACTGAATGGCACAGTAAAAACAACTCACCTTTCCTTACAAATATATTTTTTTTCAAGTGCACCCACAGCTGCTTTGAAATATTAAATTCGTTGGCACTTGAAAGAAACGTGCCAAAAATGCCCGCGGTACGCAATGAATCCGACCAAGAAGTCTTCTGAGATATGTTCAAGGATCGCGTCAACTTTATGCCATTTAATTTCCTTGGGATCTTTTGTATTTTGTACAGCAAGGGATTCCTGAAGTAGGCCAATTTTCAACATCCGCCATTTTGAAATATGCAAATTAAGTATAAACACTTCAAAGACTGCCGCTCTCGTAGACAAGTTCGAGTTGAAAGTTTCTGATGTCAAACTCCTCTGTATTCTTAAGCGAAGCAAAATCAACGGAATAAGTTGAATATGAATCAGAGCAAAATGTAGAGTTACATCGAACAGAAACGCGTCGAGAACCGTCTACAAAATCTGCTGTGACTCAGCTCTTGACCCGTCTTGACATGTTTGGCTCGTCATGACATCTTTCTTTGTTTGTTTCGCGCTAAACTGTGTTTTCTCCCATACAAAAGCCACCTTTGGTGAGTAAGTCGTCTTAATGTTGGCGGTGTTTCATATCAGAACACTTTTCAGTTTTTGCGCTGGCAGACAGAACAACATCTGATCATTAAGACAATTAAGGAGCGATCGGTATCAATCTGTCACGCAATTGAATAACACGCATCATCAAGGCCGTGACTTCACTCTTTTTTGATGTTAGGAGATGTAAGTTGTAAAAAGACCGCAAATATTAGCTGCGTACACAGAATGAACCCAAATGTTCTTTTTTAAACTTAGCGAGATTCTAAAGTTGAATGTTATAGTCTCAAAGACTTTTTTGCTTGACTTGCTCAGGCGGTGCTACCTGTCTTGATCTCTCGACAAGCAACAAGAATGTCACGCTGCCAATTTTAAACGTGAACAAGTAATTGGTTTATTTTTTGGCAGTTTGAATTTAAACAAAAATAACTCACCATAAAGCAAATTCTTTTTCATCTAAACCCACTAATTAATTTATTCTTACTGTGTACCATAAAAGCCCGCACTTTAAATGTTACCATGTCTTTTCCATTGCGGCAACATTGTGTGATCTAGAATCGGTTGGTATGAAAAAGGCGAAAAAAATTCGAAATATTTCCTTAATTTAGAGAACAGAAGATCTGGTCAAGCTACCATTCGCAAACTTTTCGATTCTAAAGGAAAAATAACGGTTAACCCCAAATCCATAATGAATGAACTTAAAGATTACTACCAGAACTTATATAGCAAGCAAGATTCTGACTTAAATGAAGAACTGAGCTCAACATTTTTAGACAACAACAACATTCCGATTTTGAGTGAAGAATCAATGATAGAGTGTGAAGGAAAGCTTTCACTTGAGGAGTGTTATGAAGCTTTGCAAATGTTTTCTAATGGTAAAGCTCCCGGTAATGATGGTCTTACGGCCGACTTTTACAAAGGTTTCTGGGACTTATTAGGTCATCAACTCACTGACGCCTTAAATTATTCTTACGAGCATGGTGAATTATCTAATACACAAAAACAAGCCATCATTAGATTGATCGACAAGAAAGATAGAGATAGGAGATACATTAAGAATTGGCGACCAATCTCCCTTTTAAATGTTGATGTTAAGATTGCCTCGAAAGCTCTTGCTATACGTTTAGCAAAAGTTTTACCAGAGATTATACAAGTTGATCAATATGCTTATGTCAAAGGCAGAACGATATTTGATGCGATTCGCACAATTGACGATATTATGGAATACACCAAAATTAAACAAATACCTGGACTTATGGTTGCATTTGATTTCGAAAAAGCTTTTGACTCACTAAGTTGGACTTTTCTCTTCAAAGCATTAAATTCGTTCAATTTTGGTAAATCGTTTATTTCATGGGTTTCTGTTCTGTATTGCAATATATCAAGCTGCATTCTGAACAATGGATTCTCAACCCAAATGTTTGACGTAGGTAGAGGTGTAAGGCAGGGAGATCCGTTGTCAGCGTACCTTTTCATTGTTGCCCTTGAACTTTTGCTAATTAATATTCGGCACGACAAGAACATAAAAGGAATTACGGTGGAAGACAGGGAAATTAAATTAACAGCCTTTGCCGATGATCTCACGACATTTTTACAAGGTATTGAGTCCTTTGAACGCCTTTCCATCACGATAGATAGATTTGGTATCTGCTCTGGTTTGAAGTTGAATACTGAGAAAACTGAAGCTCTGTGGCTTGGGAAATACCATGATAACCCCCCACACGTCAACATTGAGAAAATCGACAAACCTATGAAAATTCTAGGCGTTTTTTTCACTTATGATTGGCGCAAAAGACAGGAACTAAATTTCGAAGAAATATTGAAATCGCTATCGAAATCTATGAAAAGATGGGAATGGAGAAACCTCACTTTATATGGGAAAATTCAAATTGTGAAGACATTTGTCATACCCAAGTTTATGTTTCGTGCCTCTCTCATTTCCCTTACAAAAAATATAATTAAGCTTGTCGACTCTACTATCTATAGCTTCATTTGGAAAGGTAGGGATAAAATTAAGCGCCTTGCTCTCATAAGTGACTATAAAAACGGCGGTTTGAGAATGCCTCATACTCAGACAATGATCGACACTCAACGTATTATGTGTCTTAAGAAATATAGTGAAGATTATATTAGTCCTTGGAAGCAAATACTCTCCTTTTTTCTGAAAGACTATGGTGGTAAGTTTCTCTTGCATTGCAACTTTTGCGTTGCCGACTTGCCAAGCTGTCTTCCAAATTTCTATAGAGAATGTTTCGAAGTCTGGTGCAATCTTTCTGTAGAACCCATCTTATCCCGAGAACAAGCTTTAAACCAATTATTATGGAATAACCAATTCCTCCGCATCGGTGGTAAGCCTATTTTCAACAAGACGCTTTTTTCAAAAGGTCTCATATCTCTTGCGAATATCTTAACAAATACTGGTAGCCTCAAACCTTGGACCTTTTTCAAGGCGAAAGGGCTAAATGTTAATGATTATTTGCTATTGTTTGGTCTTTTCAACTCCTTTCCTCCCGCATGGAAAAGGCTCATCAGCTCCAACGACAAAATATCTCCTGACACTGTAGCTAACACTTCAGCTGACTCTCACAACACCAATTTCAGTTACACTCTTCATTTAAAAGATGGTAGTCTTCCATTTGATTCAATCACCTCCTCTAAATTGTATTGGAAACTTATAGAAATTATTCAGGTCTATCCTTCAGCACGGCATAAATTTAGCACCTTGTTTCAGAATAGTGATGATCTTAATTGGGAAGTGATCTATCAAATTCCTCATGTTGTCACCCTTGACACTAAAACAAGAGTTTTTCAGTATAAATTACTAAACAGAATAATTTATACTAACAAATCTTTATACAAAATGAAAATAATCGATTCACCCCTCTGCACTTTTTGCAAAATGTCAGATGAATCTCTCGAGCACCTTTTTTGTAGATGTGATCTCATAGTAGCATACTGGATGTCGGTTGTTCTTTGGCTTAAATCTTTGTACATCGCTATTGATTCTCTAAATGACTGCGACATAATTTTTGGATTAACGGAAAAAAGGCCTCATTGGTTGCTTTTAAATCATATTATTATTGCTGGAAAACTAGTTATTTACAACAGTCGTCTGAAGAATATCTTACCATCATTGCGTTATCTCATGATAAAATTAGATCACATAGAATCCATTGAACGATCTATAGCCAGAAAGAACAACCGACTTAAAACCCACGAAGGAAAGTGGAAGCCTCTCATTAATTAAAGACACATTTCTGCATATCTTTTATTAAATGCTTATTGTATAGACATTTCTATATAGACACTTCTGTATTTTGTTAACCGTATTTATATATTTATTTATTTATTTTCCTTTCGGGCGTTCACGTATATATATGTAGTGTATTAGTGTATAGTAGTACAGTATACAATGTGGATGTAAAGTAGTATCGTGAAGTGTAATAAATAAATAAACGTAAAAAAAAAAAAAAAAAAAAAAAAAAAAAATGTCTTTTCCATTTTTCATTTCAAATATAGTATACCAAACCAGCCAAATTGAAGTGTACTTCTGAGTCGTGCGAGTATCATCGATTCTATAAAAAAAAGCAAATGGAATAAAAGTGCTCCTTTCCTTTCTGTGCTCTCGCAGGTGAACCTCATTTTCATCCGTGTTCCAAGTTCCTATCTGCATGGAGTGAGGGCACTCCCTTACATGGGCGATATAGCTACGAGCGGCTCCAAAGGCTATGGTTTTTCACGCGTTTTGGTCTTAAATAGGGTATCGATTTTGGCCATTTTGGTCTCAAATAGTCACTCTAGCCTTGCATTGTGCTTATTTTTTATATATAAGAAGCTACTTTTCGTCATTTTCGAGAAGACCGTCAACAATCCCCTTCAAAATGCCTGTAACATCGGTCTAAACTGGGAAACTAATTACAGGCCAGGTATGAAACAGGGTATTGATTTAAGGGTCAGGTCTTACATAGGCTATCGAATTTTTGGTCAGGTCATAACCAGGGTAGTGAAAACCCCAGAGTTTGGTAAAGGTTTTGGGATGCGGGCCGCACACCCCCCGGGTTGCGCAGGAACACTCGGCATAGTCTTATCAACCTTCGATAGCCATTTTCCAAGCGTTCACGGTGCAGGAGACATATGGTCATATCCTGGAAGTATGCTGGCGTTTGGAAACAGGCACTCTTCGTTCAAGTAAAGCTCAACTTCACAGCTCGGTAAATATCCACCGCTAGCCACCTCCACTTCGGTGAATAGTTGTTAGTTATTTATTGTTTGATCAGTGTTTGTCAAGGCAAACAGTTTTAGTGGATTGTATATTCTGAAGTAAAACCAACATAACTGAACCACCCAGAAAGGGGATTTGCAACCGAAACCGAAGATATCAACAAAACGCAACCCACCAAATATCTTTTGCCAGTTCTCATGTAAACAAGCAAAAATCTGCTAGAGTTTCCAATTTAATTAATTTTCTAGACAAGACAGAAACCGTCTTGATTTAGCTTTCTAATGTACTTTTCGACATGGTCAGCTTAGTTGTAACTTCAATATGGCGGCTGCAGCAAATCTCGGTTACCGCAAAACTAAAAAGTGTCCCAACAAGAAGCTATTTCTCAGAAGGAAATAACGTTTCGTTTCCGGAGAAGGCTGAGAAAGGCTGGGGTTTTGGTATCCGTGTGCATTAGAAGGTCCCAGAGTGAGGGGGGGGGGGGGGAGCTTTGTGCCAATGCACCGCTTTGCGCCGCACTGATCCGTTCAGTTGCCAAGGCCTGGGGTTTTTCGTCCTGGCGAGGTGTAGTACTGAACCTATTGTAAAAGAGAAAGGGCTAATTAATTTAAGTTGTCTGCACATATATCAATTATTATAGTCAACACACTAGACACTCAAGGCTTTTTAGATATGTCCAGCCTCAAAGGGTATGGTTTTTTAAGACATTTTGGTCGGAAATAAGAATCGATTTTGCTTATTTTGGTCTTACACTGGGTATGGTTTTTGTAGTGGTCTTTGATTAGGTATGCTTTTGAGAAGCATACTTTTTTCATCATTATCGATAAGACCAGCAACTATTCACGGTACCAGCGGGCCGCAGAGCAAATTCAAAGTATTATGTGTGAGCTAAATAAAGCTAAGAGAAGTCCAGTTCGTAGTTTCTTGCCTAATATAATAACGAGAAACGAGACAAAATCGTAATTCCCCATTTTCGTAGGAGGCAAAAACTAATATGTTGCAAATGCCGCATTTTGTTGCGATGCACCGAATTTTGACGGAAATTTTGCAGCCGTATTTACATTAACAATAACGAACCCTATAACCTCCATTTGTAAATAGTTCACCCCTGAACTGAAAACAATACCGTTTCGTTTCTGAGGAAACAAAACATAAAATTGCTAGTACATCAGTGAACGTCTATCCTTAAACTGTGTCTGCAATATAGTTATTGGGTTTTTCTTCCTGTGCCGACAAGCGTATTCGACAGTTGTTTTAGGGTACCACAGGGCTAGTAAAAAACTGCCGCAACTAGAGAACATTGTTTTATTTACTTTGGCACAATGGTCTATCAATATAGAAAGTATGAGCGAAATCATTTTTTTGGCTATGTCCGCGATTTTGATGATCATATCTGATTTTTACTGATAAAGGGGGCAAGTTTCTAAAGAAACTGTGGTGCTGCGTCGGTGGGAGTATTACAAGATCCCCGATTCGCTCCGACGAAGGGCTAACGCTCGAAACGTCAGCTTCCGAATCTCTTTACGTTGGCCAGTTCACATTATCAACCCAGTTGATAAAACCAAATTATCTTGATTTTTACTGACATTGACTCTTAATTTGTATGACTAGTTGTATCATTCACTGTTAAGTTTGTTTTACTTCTACTGTTTACGGTTGATGTAACATTTAGCGTTGTCAGTATTAAGCGGTCATACCATGATGAGACGATGATTATGACATGACCACTCATATTTCCCAAGTGCGACCTGAACAAATGTCCACAAGAAATCAAAATAAATTTTGTTACGAAAATAACGGAAATTTGGAGGTAACCATAACCAAATCATTAAAACCCAGCTTTCAAACAAGAACTACAGTTAAAAATATGATATTTCAAACACTCACTTCCTGATATCTTCTACGGGAGTGCGTATGTACTCGTAAGGTGACCACTAAGCTCTCAGTTGGCTTGATGTTAGAGTAATGCACTGGCATTTGTTTGCATATAAGGAATTGATGGTACGTAACGCAATAAGACTTGCGGGAAAAATGTACTGATTTTTTTTGTGGGCTTATGCATTATGAATGTATAATGCCCTCTAAGTCAGGAAAAATCTTGTGGCTATCGTTTCATGATGACACGTGACAGACCACCGGAAGCATATTTTTCCCTATAGACTGTGTACTAGTAATTTCCAGTGATCCTTCGATGGCGGCCATTGCCAGCCTTCTGCAGACTTTGTTGGGCGTATCGTTTAATATAGTGTTGTCTGCGTCCTTAGATTTTCCTCATGTAGCTGTTGTTATCATTCATTAGGTGTGGTTCTCGAATCGCCGAGCGAAAGGAAGAAGAAAACCTTATGAAGCTGGAGCTTCTGCTCAGATGCAAGTTACGTCGTCTCTAGTTTGTACATGTCACAAGTATTCTGTGCCGCTCCTTTCTCCATGGATGATTGAGTCCGGACCGTCAACATTGTTTTTTCCACCACCTGGATATTCAATCAATCAATCAAATCCTTTATTTTAGATAATATTGGTGATACGAGTCCTGATGAGCAAGGTTATCAACTCTGCTAGCTATTACGTAAAAAAGTCTCTTATCTGTAACGTAGCAGACAAGACACATTGACATTTTCATTAGCAGTGCTATTTTCGTCCGAGCTAACCTGACTGAATAGGTTATCAATTTGA
>OZ026597.1:8144809-8172309 GCA_964020085.1 Micromussa lordhowensis | reverse complement strand
TCCCCTGGAAGTTCGAGAAATCGGGATTCCACTGTATTTACAATTCCGTGCGGCTCCATCAATCCCAAGCTAATTCGTCGGTGCCAACTTAGAACAAGAGAGGAAAAAAGGTTATAAGTTAATTCCTCCTATACATGAAGGCCATACTCCCAACTTCTCGGTAATTTTCGGACGTGGTAACTTATTTTCTCGTGGATAATGTTACCATGCACGCTACGAGGATGTTTTCGTGGATTTTTTTTCGATGAAAATGCTGTTAAGCTGTCTTGGAATGTCCACGCGAGCAAAACGGCACCCCCACATGATTGGCTATTTCTCGACTCAAAAGTATTTAATGTAACCGCTGTTCATCTAAATAGGCTTACGGCAATTGACTTAGGGCTTGCCGTAGGCAGACACCCCCAAGTATAAAATACAAAGTATCCACTTGGAGGAGATGACCACTTTTTCATTAAGATTAACTGTAATTTACTTTGTGTTCACAATAAAAGTTTTTATTCTTATGAGATTGTCCTTCATATCCGCGCCAGAGGCTCATGAGCGGCTTGACAATGAGAGTAAAATAACCCACTGTATATCTTCTCAATTTGATTGTAGCTACAGCTTCATTTGACACACTCACGGTATTTCGAGAGTTTGAAAGCGGCAGATTAAGCATGACCCCTTCGAAGAATTCTTTTTTGAGGAAACTGTGGTCGAACTCGACCAGGGATCATATTTAGTATTCTGCTAGAGGCGAGTCTCTGATTCGTTTTCCTCACGCTCTTCTTTCTTAAATCCAAAATTTCTTTGCGCTCCAATTTCAGTATCCAAGATTTCCTTGCGCGTCACAATCGCGGGCTCGTCACGTCCCCTTCCTGTCTCACTGTTTGCACTGATGATGTCATTATTGGCTTTGCCATTATCATGTTGCTGGCGTGCTTCTCTGTGGGACGAGGAGGCCTGGAAGCGATGAATTTTCCCTCTTCTCAAAACACAGAAGAATCCACGACAGCATAAAAAACATTTCGTTAGCCGCAGTTTAAATTCTTTACGGAAAAAAGCCATAAAAGTCCCGTAAATTATCGGGTTTGCACAGCTATGGAGATAACTTGTTATTGGAGAAAATTTCAGTAAATGTTTTGCAGTATCCTTGTGTTTTACTTTACCAAACTCCCACAATAACCACGCAAGTTGACTTGGAAGCATGCACACTGCAAAGAAGATGACAACCATAATAACTGCTTTTACGGCCTGTATGTTATCTTTTCTTGCCGCCCTCAAGGCGACATCGCCCTGGATGTTAAGCGCCTGTTGTGAGGCCTTATCGTTCCAAAGATAAATAACTATATGAATATACGCTGCAGTGAGTGATGATTGCTAAAGGCAACAAATATTGAAAAACTGCAAGGATAGCTGTGTAGACGCTTTTGTAAATGCTAGGCCACTTTTCCTCGCACTCGTTGGCGCCAGCTGATGTTACTATAGGTAATGGAACTATAAAGATCAAAGCTAGTACCCAGATTCCTCCAACTACAAGAAACGCGCGTTGTCGCTCCATCTTCGGCTGAAAAGGTTTAGTTATAACTTGACGCCGCTCAAGAGCCATTGCTGTAATAGTGAAGATGCTGACAAAATAGACCAGCGTGGACAGAAGGCGTTGACCTTTGCAAAATAACATGTTGTACGTAAAATTCCCGACTTCCAAGTAAACATCGGCTGGAATGCACATAATAAGCATAATATCTGATACTGTTAAGTTCAGTATAAACCAGTCATTTGCAGTTCTTCTTCTCTTCTTCTTCTTTAAAGCGTAAAGAACAAAGACGTTACCCACAAGCCCAAGAATGAAAATAACGCAGTAAGCTATTGTTCGTAAGATGCTGTCGACAGAGATATGGCCGCCATCCTGGCTGTCTGAATCTGTCTGAGAGCTGTTTCGCATTTTCTTATCTAAAAAACAAAAATATGTAATTGGTATTAAAATACGTTTTGACTGTTTTAAATTCTGCAACCTAGAGATATCTTTTTTTATTAATATAATCTGGCAAAACTGACAACTGAAAAAAACTGGAGCATTTTAATTCATAAAAGAAAAAAAATGTTACACTAGCTTCCAGAGAGACGAGCGATGATCTTTGATTGCTTTTGTCGCCACAAGCTTAAGGGGGGAAGGGGTTATCATGAATCGAAGTGAAATTTTAGGAACTTTAAAGAGGAATTTAAAGGAAAAGAAGTTTTGGAACACCATCAGACAGTTGAACGCCCCCGAAAGGGCACCACAGTTTGGTGTACGTCAACCAATTTTAACTTCAAATTCTAATTTTTCAAACAACATCAAATTTTCAAGATTTCCTATTTCCATAAATTTTACTATAATTCTTTGAGAGAAACTATTGCCGATTTTCACATGACGTCACTAAAATTCAAACTACACAACTATTGATCCTCCTGATATTTTACTTTAATGGTGTATAAGAGAAGCTGAAAACTAATTTTCGTACAAGTTTTTGTTTCGAATGAGTTCTTGGTTTTGTGATAGACTACGGTTTAATTTCTAAGCTTTTGGGTGACGCGGTATTTACATGAAAGCCGAGGTGTTTAAAAAGTGACTTAGTTCGGAACTTATTTCGGGAAATTTGGCCATCTGAACAGTTCCTCTATTGGAAAAAGTATTATTTTATTCGTTTTTGAGTTCCTCGAGAGATAAATTTCCCCTTTTGTAGCAAAACTCAGTGATAGATGTTTCTGTTGCTTTCCGGCCGCCATGTTGGTGCCCATCCGGATGGGCACCAACATGGCGTCTCCATACAAATCTCTATAAATTTACCCAAAAAATAAACCCAAAAATCACCAAAACATTAACAAAACAGCCCAAAACGTAGATATGTGGGATGAGCAGAGGGATTTTTGACTGATTGAAACGTGAACGAGATATTTGCATTGCCAAAATACGGCCTTCGTGTTAACCCCGCCTTAAAAAGAAGATTTTAAGGTAATTCAGACAGACGGACAGACAACCTTTATTTAAGCACGATAGTTCAAAAAGCTGTGCAGCTTGCGGGGTCGTGCGTAAATAATAAACCTAAGAATAAAATACGTACATAATGAATAACAAAATATAATCAACTATTTAAATTAAAACTAATATTACGCGGCACAACATTCATATGTACCCTTACTTTCTCTTCGCCGCGATTTACCATCTAAATCGTCCCCGACTTTTTCTGTCCGACCTCGTAGCTCAGTCGGCAGAGTAACGGTAGATCTAATCCGGAGGTCGTGGGTTCGATTCCCACCGAGGTCAAAAGATTTTTTCTTTACCTCGTGTGGTTCCCTGATTCCCTTTACTAGGGCTAACGCCCAGTGGGTTATTCACGGGCTTATATAGCACTTAAATTTACACTTCAGAGTTAATTCTCTGTGTCCACATTTGTATATATATGTACATCGTTAAAATACCTTAAATCTCCTAAATATAAATGAAATCTTTACGTCTAAAATTTGTGGTAGTTATAGAGGTCTCTTTGAAAGTCAACTTTATAAAAATGTCCATTGAACGGATTTTCTTTTTCAGGTTTTGTATAACTTGTGCTTGAAAAATTCTTATCATTAGAAATTAAAATATTCCTCAATACAGAGCCTCTATATGGTGGCCCATAGGAACAAAACACTTCCCAGAATCCAAAAACACTTCCCACAATCCAAAACACTTCCCACACTACAAAACACTTCCCACGCTACAAAACACTTCCCAGAATCCAAAATCCTTCCCACACTACAAAACACTTCCCAGAATCCAAAACACTTCCCACACTGCTTTCGGCCTGGTAACAAAGGAAGACGAGCTTTCGCGCCTTAATATATTGTTTGCGCTATTGTTTTATTTTAACTAGGAACTGTATATATAATGAAGTATGGGGTTATGCGGAAATCTAGCCACGATAAATTCGGTACGGGTGTCCTTTTGTTTCCTTGTTTTATTTCGATCTCAAACTTTACGAAACAGTACAAATTACACGAGCATCCAAGTTTTGAAAGCTAAAGCGCTCGACAATTGATACCGATATTAATTTAAAGCGACTGCTTACTTTAATAATGGATACAGATGAGCGTTCTCCTTTTCTTAATGAGCCAAATTGTTGCAGTTCTCTTTTCTTAAATAAGCAAATCGTTGCAATGACGAATTACGAACGACTGTCGACTATTATGACAAGTTGCTGTTCAATTTGGAGACACGAAACAAGTCAAAGTAGGTCAATACTCCTCCTGTATAAGTGCGTACTGTTCAGTTGACCACCTGTGATATTATAATCTGTTTACTTCTGATACTTGGAGCAGTGCCTTGAAGCCCTCGCCTTGTTTACGAGAGAAAAACAAACTTAAATGTCTACCCTGTGCACTCTCAGTAGCGCTGATATTTAGTCCTGAAAATGATGTAATGTTCACTGACGACTCGCTATACAAATAGTTTTGCACTGCTTGTGGAAATAAGATCAATGTGTTTTTGCAGAGTTTTTGGGGGAAATGTCCTCCTTCCAGAGTAAATTTGTTCACAATATTGAATGAAACCAAAAGTGAACCACCAACATACAAAGAGTTCGTGGAAAGGAAAAATAAAGAGGCACAAAATATTGCAAAGGTCAAAGCTGATGAGAGGAAAGGGCGGTTTACAGGTACAAAGAAGAAGAGAGGGGCTGTAGAAATGGTGAAGGTAAGTGCAGGCACATAATTCTATACTGAAAATTCCCCTTTAAAAAATGTTTGAAACAGCTTGTGAAAAGGCATGCCATATCCTGGAGTGGGGGGTGGGGGGGGGGGGGGTGGTCGGGTTGGTTGTGGACTCTGCTGGGGTCGAGGAACCTCTTTCCTGTCACAGACCAAAAATGCGCTAATCTGTCACACCATCTCAGAGTTATTGCTCAGCGAATGTCGGCAACTGATGATTGATTCCCGGGGGGGGTACTCCTCGGAATTCTTGGTGGGGGTGTGCCGCCCGGGTCTTCAAATCCCGACCCTATTTCAGACCTAAACATGCCATTTTCCACACCCGTTTTCAGACCTGACCTCTAAAATTCATACCCGTTTTCAGACCTGAACTTGAACACTTTCTTTGTAGCGGAGCTCCGGCGGCCCGATAAGCGGAGCCCCATAACCATATAGGAAAAAGAAACCCATGTATGGATTTTCTCATGGTTAATCATGGACAGCGGTATTGCTCGTGGGCGCGTACGCACGACGGCGACGACAACGACGACGACGACGACGACGGTGGAGTCGCGCAAGATGGCGGCCATAAGGGGACCTCTAAACCAAAAGGAGGCTTAATTTTTCGCGGGCTTTCTGGAGCTCAACGCGGCTACACAATATGCTAGGTCAGCTAAAGGAGTAACGTTTGTCGTGTTTACGTGGAAACTGGAAGATTTCCAAACTGGAAGATTTCTGGCTAATTTATTTAACTACAACTAGTACTACGCAATAGGGTCAATGCAATGATAAAACCTTGGAACAATGCTCACATGTTAACATCATTCAGATAATATTTTAGCCCAATCGTTTTTGGCAATTCTTTATTAAACAATCAAAGTAATTTTCACAATTTCCTCTGATAATGTTTTGATTTTTTAATCCACTCGTTTGACTTCTGGATTGAAAAAAGCAGTTCATTTCAGTTGAAAGAAAAACTAAACACCAAACAATATGCAGGAAACCTTGCAGCAAAGTTACAAAACTGAACTCAAAATTCAACCTTATCCTGGATAAGCCTAATCGGGCTACAGGAGCTCCGCTTTTAGGTTGACCTAAATCTATATATTAATGGTGGCTTTGTGTGTGGTATTTCGGTAGGTGATTAAGGCATAATTATGCATCAGTGCCGAACGGAAGTTGACGCAAGGAGTAAAATTAAGCTGGAATGACATAGTTTATTTATTTCTTTTTCTCGCTATCAGTTAGTCGTTCCAGTTACGTACTGAGAAGAAAAATATGTTTGTAAGCTTTCGTAAATGTTCCCGCCCCAAAAACCCGACCCGATTTCAGACCATAATTGTTAAAATCTATACCCATTTTCAGACCAAAACGGCTCAAAAACCATACCCTTTGGGGCGGCACATACCTATATACCTTATATAGGGGAGTACCCCCCCCCGGGGATTGATTCTCCCTTCTCCCGATCCTAGCTTGTGGTTTATAAAGTATTTCAGTTGTCTCAGGTCCAGTGAAAGCCATGATAAACAGAGAGGAAGATCAAGATGGCTGCATATCGATACCCTTTCCTCCAAAAGGTAGCTACACATTCCTCGACTGAATTGAATGTTTCCACACAAGTACACTCTGGTAATCCTACACTATGAGCTATAATTTAAAGCAGTAATAATATCACAGCAGAGAAATTCATTGTGATGTTCTCTCTCTCACAGGTAACCAGGCCTCACCTATTCGTCTGGAAGCCGTCTGGTAGTTGTTTTGTAGTGTAGAAGTGTTTTCGATTCTAGGAAGTCTTTTGTAGTGTGGGAAGTGTTTTGGATTCTGGGAAGTGTTTTTGGATTCTGGGAAGTGTTTTGGATTCTGGGAAGTGTTTTGGATTCTGGAAAGTGTTTTTGGATTCTGGGAAGTGTTTTGGATTCTGGAAAGTGTTTTGGATTCTGCAGGGAAGTGTTTTTGGATTCTGGGAAGTGTTTTGGATTCTGGAAAGTGTTTTGGATCCTGGGAAGTGTTTTAGATTCTGCAGGGAAGTGTTTTTGGATTCTGGGAAGTGTTTTGGATTCTGGAAAGTGTTTTGGATTCTGGGAAGTGTTTTGTCCCTATGGGCCACCATAAGTTTATAACAATAGCTCAACGAATGCCAATCAGCTTGAAGTAACACGTCCGAAGATCTCATGTCCTTTGGTAAGTTGAAAATAATCCTTGCCGCTCTACAGTGCAATCGTTTCAATGAATAAAAAAGATCAGCATTGAAGCACGACCCCCACAAAACGAGGCCGTAAGTTACTAATGGAAATATGACTTTGAAATAAAAGTTAATAAGAACATCCTTTGGTAAAAACCTCGACCGCCTAATTAGGTCTAGTTTCTTTGCGAAAGTCTTTTTGAGATCCAACATGTGCGGCACCCAGGAGAGTTTATCATCAACTGTTATACCCAGTAAGCGAGATTTCTTGACCCACTCTATGGCATCAGAGCCGACGTAAATTGGCGCAACTGGCCCCATTGGGCGGGTTTTACAGATAAGCATAGCTTTGCTTTTTTGCGGATGCGGGGTAAGGCGATTTAAAATACACCAGTCATACAGTTCATCTAAAGCTTTGTCCAACTGAGCAACCGCTTCGTCTACCATATTTTTAATACAGTAAATCGTAACGTCATCAGCGAATAAGTAAACGGAGCCTGACTTTATACTTGATCGTTGGCAAACAGAGAGAACAGTGTAGGGCCAAGCACTGATCCTTTTGGTATACCAACGGATACAGGCATGGTATCAGAGTTTTGCCCATTAACAACTGTATACTGCTTTCGCCCATCTAAATAACTTGCAATCCAACCCAGTCCTTGATCACAAATGCCGAAGTTCGTGCGTAGTTTCTCCAACAAGACCCGGTGCGAGACACTGTCAAACGCTTTACGAAAATCAACAAAGGCCACAGCCACTATGAGACCGGAATCAACAGCCATTCTCCATTTTTCCGTGAGATGAACTAGCAGGAGCTCTGTTGAATACCCCTGTCGATAAGCCCATTGTCTGTCAGAAGCTAACCTTTGTTCCCTGAAGACATGATGTACCACGGAATCATTCACCTCTGATTCTAGGATTTTGCTCGGAATGCTGAGGAGCGATATCGGCCTGTAATTACCTATCTCTGTCGCGTCGCCTTTTTCTTAAAGATCGGTGTGAGCTTTGCTATTTTCCAGCTTGAATAGAGAGACTCGCTTTCAATACTAGTATCGAATAGCCTATACATAGATGGTACAATGTCGTCCCCCGCAAGCTTTAGTAATTTAGATGATAAGTAGTCAGGGCCCGTAGACTTATTTGACTTCAGCTCGTTGACTTTCCTGCATATTCTCTGTGGAGAAATCACAACTCTAGATAGCAGCGGCGGCGACGTATCTCTTAGGGTTGATCTATAAGCGGCTGTTGTTGCGTTACCAGTTGGTATAGGTAGTTTGGCTGCAATATTCGTACCAATGTTAGCAAAGAACGAGTTAATCAGGCCGGCCTCTTCTTTGTCGCTTAGCACTAAAGAATCATCACACTTTTTCAGTGACCCTATGGGCTTGTGTACCCTCGAGCTAGTTGCGTCTTTCACCAACTTCCAATAGGCACTCGAATTCCTAACCTCGTTAAACATCTTTGAAAAATATAAAGCTTTAGCACGTCTTAAATCAGAGGTTACTTTCTTTCTAGCTCTCTTATAATCCGACCACAATTTTGCACTTTTTGATGCAACAGCAGCTTTAAACAACTTGTATCTTCAATTCATTGCTAAGCGTATTTCATTTGTTATACAGCGCGCAGAAGATGCTCTGATCTTCATCTCCTTCCAAGGAGCGTGCTGGTCACAGATATCAGAATAAAGTTTAAAAATCGACGAGTAACCAGGGGACATAATTAAAAAGTTAAAAAGACGTTCTCTGGTTAAAAGTTTAAAAACACGAGCTTTCGATTGCCAGTCTGCAATCTTTAAAAGTGACTTTTAAAGATTGCAGACTGGCAATCGAAAGATCGTGTTTTTAAAATTTTAACCAGAGAACGTCTTTTTAACTTTTCAGAATAAAGTTGTTGCCAGAACCACATTTGATCGTCAGGATCGTCAAAAATAGACCCAACGTAGAAGGGGGCTGCACGAATATCCTCTTTGAATTTTTTCTCATCGAAGTTTCGGAACTACCTAACGCAAATTATCTTCGGAGGTGGTCTTTTGTTCTTCAACATTATTGTTGAATAAATTAAGTTGTGGTCTGAAATTCCCAGTGGGTGGTGTACTCGACGATGGTGTTTCTCTGGTTGGTTCCTTGACAATGTTATGCAAATTAAGCGCATCAAAGATATCAAGCAGTTTAACGGCGGTAGGATCACATTTGATAATAGATATTGATTTCAGATCACAATTAAAATCCCCTAACAAGATAATATTGAACGTTTTAAGCCAGGCTTTCTCCAAGGGGGACATAATAAGCTCGAAAAACTTCCCGTCGTTCGGTGGTCTGTACATATCCGAAAACAAAACAGAGCAACTTGGGAACCTGACCTGCATCCAGATAGCCTCAAGGCGTTCAACAAACAGGTCTTTCTTATGCACAGCGCGTAAATAATCAGAATAATACAAAATACAGCCGCCTCCTTTCCTTGGTTTTCGATCTAACCTCAGGAATTTCATTCCTCCAATATCGAGAGCAGTGTCCGGGATTGAACTGTCTAGGTGTGTCTCCGTGATTGCAATAATCTCGAATTTGCAATGCTTTTGTAAACACCGTATTTCGTCCAATTTGTACCTTAGACTGCAAACGTTTATATGTGCTATCCTAACGTCCTTATGGGAACTAACGTTCAGTTAATCATTCAAGTCTTGCAAGTGCAAGTAATCGGGAATGCAGTCACGATCGCCAGGCTCATTAGCATTTGTAGAATTCGACGTTGGTTGAATAAATAAATCGCTTTCTTCCCTGTCTACTTCTTCCTCGCTATAGTAGTCCACATCATTAAAAGGAAATGGAAGGTTACGCCAACCACACGGCCAATCTATGTTAGGGTTATCCAGGTAATGTTTAAATGTCTCTTTCGATATGCCGATGCACTTGGCGTGTGTCCATATTTTACATTGTGCACAGAGAATAGCGTCTTGATTCGAGCGTACACTTTTACCGCACTCTTTACAAGGATATTTGACATTTCGTTTGACGGTTGGGCCTGGCTGAGGATGGACATCGCCACGTAATATAATTCGGTCAAATTGAAAAGAACTTACGCCATTAGCAGTATAAAATCTTTTGTCACGATGCTTGCCGTAGATCTCAGTTGTACCACGAGGCATCTTGATGGCCGGCGACCCAAGAACGTTTGCTCACCGCATGGTATTGCTTTTTCTTCATTTGTAGATTCGCTTTTACGAGTTTCGGTTGCAAATATGTCAATAATAAGGATACTGAGAATAAAAAATATAAACCTTGGAGAGCACAGCAAGACACGTCCATTCGCCATGTTTCATCGCCAAGCTGTAGCTACTGTCAAGCTAATAGATGTGAAGAAAATCACGAGTTTGACACGTCTGTCAAGTTTGAAACATGAAAACAGCAATTTCATGGCATTTTAGGACGAAGATTGCCACAAGGGAGGCAAAGCGCTTTTCACCTGTTATTTAAAGTTAGTCGCGTCGGAGACGTGCTCCGCCATAAAATCATGGTTAGTTGTTAAAGCATGATAATCGAATAGCTCCACGGTATCTATGAGTTTTAGGACTGCGGGATGCTGAAGAAAGTTCAAGCTTATCAAAGCCAGGAGCTATAAACTGTATCGGGGGCTTTACGGCCGAAGACAAGCTCAGACAACCACATGAAGATCGAGATTTATCGATCAATGTATGTCAGATTCCTGTCTTTTTTTTGTAATGCAGTTGGTAATCTAGCAATGCAAACTACCTTCTTGCAAACTAAATACTGTTTGCTGGACTTCAGTAGACCCAGGCAGATGGTAAATAGAGCAAACACAGTTTCAAAACAATGTTGACATTTTAGGACTCTTTTTCGACAGAAAGACTGAAAATTATTCCATTCAAGTCAAAGTAAATGGTTATTTGAATTTCCCAACAAGCCGTAAAATGGACGTTTTCGTCTTGCATCTTGGTCTTGTCATGTAGTCCTGATAAACTCTGTTCAACAGTAAGTCAGTTCGGTTTTAATAAGACGAAGCAGGCTTGAGTTTGTTATAAATTATTAAATACAATCATTCCGTATCTCTACCGCATGTAACCACCTTGTTGTTATATTGGTTTCATAATTTCTTGATGAAGGTTTTAGGCTCGTGATCTGTGACGTTAGAAATTTTTAAAACCCTTTTTTGCCTACTTAGGTCTGTAACAACACATATTTTTACTAAATACGCGCGGCATGTTTGAAATTTATGTTGATTCAACAACATCCTGTACAAACAATGGATGACATAATTATAGATAAGAAATTCGCCCGCAGTGAAACAAAAACTGGAAACATAATCTGATTCTTCACGAAGCGGTAGTACTGGAGTTCGAACGCGCGGGCATGCGATCAAGTCTTGTGCAGAATTTAGGCTAAATTTATTCAATTTATATCTTTCTAATCATGGATCATTTATTAGTATCTGCATTGTACGGCGAGAAGAAAAACTGTAAACTTTTTTATTAGCCGACCGAGCCGTGAACTTAAACGGGAGAATGGCTACCCTGGCCCATAGCTCACTAACAACCAGCGACATAGTTAAACAAGTTAATCTACTTACAAAAATTCCCGGATAAACAACATTTGTGGTTCTGAGAACTGAATATTCTGAATAGTTACCATGTATCCTTAACTCGTCTTCACTCAGCTCAGTCAGTCATTCACTGGTTTGATCGCTCGTTCTTTCCTTTGTTTGATTGACTTACTAAGTAGAGATTGGATTGAAAGATCAGTGGTGACTCAGATCGGCCGCGCGCACGATCATTAAGGTAATTAGAGTTAACGACATATGCTTTTTGTGACGTACATGCCTGGTATAATGCTGATTGTCTGCTCCCATACTATGAAATATCCGAACAAACATCTGTTCTCATTTTGCTTTGCAGCATTCATTATAACAGGTAAGAAAAACTAACAACTAAAAACCACAAATCTGTCGACATTGAAAGTTTAGTATGTTAGATCAAATCAGGGTCGGAGATCATCGAGATGGAAAATCGAGTTCGGCCGTTCGACTTGGCAAGACTACTTTAAGAATATATGCTACAATTTCTGTCATTGTCACGTGCAACTTGAGGTTCCCACACCAATTCAGTAAACTCTGTATCCCATGCTAGTCATGTCCGAGAAAAGCAGAGCTTTTTGCTAATAGAAGTCAAGAACATAAATCTTCCATAATCGAGATCACCGAAACTCTTTGAGCTAAGCTTAAGTTAAGCAGTGTTCATAACAAGCATTTTTTATAATGCCTATTGTAAAATCACTAAAAAAGGCTCCCAAACGTTTCCATTTCACTGTCGAGAAGTTAAACCTTTGAAATCTAGTTTCACAAAAAGAATTGCCGTTTTTAAACGTTTTTTTTGGGCTGCCATGACGTTAAATGGGCTTTATTTTTGCTGAAAGAGCTATTTCTTTATCAAAACGATAGATTTCCCCAAAATAAGGTACAAAAATGTACAATATTTTAATTTGGAGCATGCTCATAAGCCAAAATGTTTTGCGATTGCCCGTTCCATATTTTTTTCTTGCCCCTTTTCTTTCTCCTTTCTCTGCCCTTTTTTTTGCGTTTCATGTTCTTTCTGGCTGCCGTAAAAAGTTGGGTGTTAATTATGGGCAAAGTCGGAATGGCATCGATAACCGACTGTTGTGCGGAGAGATCTATCCTAGCTCTGCTAAATGTTTATCAAGAATATCTGGTCACATTTAAATCGGTGACGTTACAAGTGGTGCAAAGAGCTCGATTTGCAAAGAGCTCGAATACATTTCCTAGCTGAAGCCAGGATACAAGCCTTTTTCGCAATCAATCGGTGAATCTTCCATGATCCTTCCACTGAATGTCTTGAACGCTTGGTCCCATGCTCGATAGCATTCAACTTTCTCGAGAGTAAACTGACAGCTGTAAGGTCTTGTAACTAAGAGCAGCTACATTTGAGAATTTGGAATTTCGTCTTTGGAATTTCATGATTTTCGCAACATCGATCTTGTGTTCTTCAAAAAAGCAACTCCACCGTTAATGTTAATGCAGTTAGATTTTGATGGGCCGTTACAACCACTTGATGCTATAATCATAATATAAAAAAACTGCCCAATCATTGGTGAACACGTCGTTATCATTTTCATGACACAATAGGTTACCATAGCAACAGTATGACCTGCTAAAAACACTCTTACTTACAGCTTTAGGGACTTATAATTCAAAAACGGCACTGTGAATTTTTTTATATTATCAAATTTTAATAAGCATGATAATATGCAACTTTTGGCAAAATTTTAAAAAAAATCTGTATATAGTGTTCAAAGCCACCTTAAAATTTTTAAATACGCGACCTTTCGTGTGTACATATATTAAGCCCAAAATGAATTACACGAAATAAATTTTTAATTGGAATACCTGTGGAAGTACTATGGATAGTTTGTAATATTATTAACAGGTAATGCATCCTAGTCCAATTTGGATTCTGACTGACTGAATAACTTACTGTTAGAGCCGCTGTCACGGCGAATAACTGTCTGCTAAATTTTGACAGCCTTTAGAATCGTATTCATTCAATTATTCTTAAATATCAGACAACATGCAGTCCCATTTGCAAAACTTGCATTTCATGCAAACGAAACGGATGTCAATGCTGACCACTTTCTCTCAAAACAGGGCACGAAATTGTATTTTCGAAACAGATCAAAAAGCCGCCCCTAGTGTCACACGCAAATAGAGGAAGAATTTATAATATAATAATAAAAACGAGAGGAACTCATCTTACTTATACTAGGAGCTAAAACAAGTACTTCCTGTGGATTGGTCTAAATTGAGTATCCGCCACTCGTAACCCTGTAACCGTTGCTCGTGGCAGGTTATAAATGGAGTAAAGAACAGTTTCCAAACATGCGACTAGAGATACTTTTCCCTAATCTACGTCACGCTCATGAATTATTTTCCTTTGAAACACCAAAATAAAACTATGAAATAGGGGCCAGCCATTTTACCGATTTGATTTACAAAAAGAAATTCTCACAATGCCCAGAGACCCTGCGACATACATAGTTTTCCAAGATTCGTCCAATCTACGTCATGTAATCACTGTACCACCACCGAGCAGGAGAGAATGCATTTCGTGCTCAATATTACTTCGGCCTTCACCCTATCAACAAAGTATCAAGACAGATTACACGGGATAATTAACAATTATTCCATGAGCGCGCGTTGGATATATAAACAATAGTCTCCATTTGGCGCGAAAATATGCTAGGATATTTGTTCGCGGACATTATCTGTTCCGAGAAGCGAACAGTTTTCCGAGAGCGCAGCTCGAGGAAAAATGTGAGCTTCGAGGAACAGATAATGTCCAAGGACAAATATCCGAGCATATTTTCGCCCCAAATGGAGACTATCGTGTTTATTATCCTTCAAATCTTTTACGCAACGCGCGCAGATTTGAAAATCGGGGTATATTCTCTGATATTCCCCAGTTTTAGTTGGGGAATATTCGGTCACGTGACGGGTTTGGACCAATCGCGCGCGAGCGAAAATATTTGATGGATTATAAGAGATGATAGATAGCCAACGAGGCGCGTAGCGCCGAGTTGGCTATAATCATCTCATATCCAACAAGCGCGAGTGGAATAATTGTTTTATTAAAAACGCCCTCAAAATATAGAAAACTAGACTACAATTAAAATAAAAAGGCCCAAAAAATCATGCATACGCTCGCCATTTTTGTAGATCATGGTATAATGTCTCATATGCCATGATGGCTAAGCCAATGAAAACTCTCGAATTGCATTATCCAATGATCCAGTTTTTAATAATTGCAATTATTAAAAACTGGATCATTGGATAATGCAATTCGAGAGTTTTCATTGGCTGAGCCATCATGGTTTATTTAGCAATTATTGAATTCGGTTTTCATAGGATATGAAGAGTTCTGCAGGTCGAGGAGGGTGTTATCCACCGAGACCGAAGGCCAAGGTGGATAACACCCTCCGAGATCTGCAGAATTCTTCATATCCTATGAAAGCCAAATTCAATAATTGTTTTATTATTCAAACTTGTAAACCTACTCGCAGCCATTTCGCTCTTTGTTAAAATAACACAACCTCGTCCCCAGGTTTTCTCGGGCTGCACTTTTGACGTCACTTTGACGTCAATGGTTCAATAATCTGCAGCGGGCTGCACTTTTGACGTCACTTTGACGTCAATGATTCAATAATCTGCAGTGGGCTGCACTTTTGACGTCATTTTGACGTCAATGGTTCAATAATCTGCAGTGAGCTGCACTTTTGACGTCACTTTGACGTCAATGGTTCAATAATCTGCAGCGGGCTGCACTTTTGACGTCATTTTGACGTCTTCCTATCATATGCGGTGTAAACCCTTTTCAACAGCTTTGTACACAAGTTAAAGGAGCAAAGTGGCTAAAAGACGGCCACTGAACTGATTCTCAAGATCAGCACGCGCTGAATAAGTTCTTTATGTAACCGCGAGGTGAACACAGATCTCTCTGTTTTCTAGTCACCTCGATTGCACTAAAACTTCATCCCACAACTGTTTGTTACTGATCAGTAATATTGCTTGTGCAATGTTTTCAGAATTAATTTAAATTCGCCAACAGGTTCTTCTCTGCGTTGCCACATGTGTCCACTCAATGAACGGCAAGATCTATCAGCTTGTATAGCTCACTCGCCCCAGGAATGCAAACATTACGAGAACGCCTGCTTCTTTGAATACAGAGGAAGAATAAAGAACATGGGCTGTGGTCGAGACTGGCATAAACCAGCAGGATGTCATGGAAACACATGCATTAAATGGTGTCATACCAACATGTGTAACAAAGAACTCATTAAACATTCGCCGTTTAGAAATGAACTTGGCGGCGAAGAGGATTCCCGAGAAGACTCGGGAAACTGGTTTACCTCCCTGTTTGGAAGAAGCTCAATGACAGTGGGCGCTTCGTTCTGCTCTCTTTTCATAATTAGTGTTGTTATAGTTCTAGTCTGACAAAAGCCCCACATCCTTTTTGTACAAATGATCCATGAGATATGGCGACCGCTTCTGAGCTGGTGCACTGAAACTTTTGTTCATCAGTATTTTTCTATATTCCATTAAATAATACTTTGAAAATGATTCATAAAACTAATGAAAGAAATCTTGAAATAATCAACGCTAACTGTAACTTCGAAGCATTAAATCAGTCCAGACTAATTATATTAAGATGTTTGATAATAAATGTTGAATGAATTCACGACTTTACCTGTTTCATTCCCTCAATCTTTTGAAAACTAAATTAATGTGGCTCGTTCGGCGTCGCAATAAACACAGCGAATACTTTTGGTGCTACCGTACATGTAGTATTTTATTAACTGAGTTAATTTTTTACAGGAAATCATAATGCTCTGGGTGTTTCATTCGATAGACAGCACTACGGCACTGGAACTTGCTACAATCGCACGGTTGAGGATATTTCATTTGTTTTTTATCGCAATTATGGGAAAGTGTGCTGGGGCTCTACCTAGTTATTTTCCTGCATTGAACAGTGGTCATGCAGAACGTGACGAACTAATCGAACGTTACTTCAAGACAGGACTTGGCTACGACGAGATATTACTGTTGTTGGGTTTGTTGCATGGCATAGCTTTAAGTATACGCCAGTTAAAGAGAATATTGAGATGTCGTGGTCTTAGAAGGAGGGATAATCACAGCGATCCACGCCAGGTTTGTAGGGCCATTGAAGAAGAGCTACTTGGCAGCGGCCGTATCATCGGATACAGGCAGATGACACAGAGGCTTGGTCTTAACTATGGGCTTGTTGTTGAGAAAGAAACAGTGAGAGAATTATTAAAGATACTAGATCCCGATGGTGGTTCTGCAAGATCGAAACATTCCGGAGAAGGCAGGTCCAAACCACCTGTGGCATATCGATGGATATGACAAGTTGAAGCCTTTCAGATTTTGTGTTCACGGAGCCATTGACGGCTACAGCCGACGCATTATGAGGTTGGCCCATTTAAGAACGATCCATCTGTCATAGCTCAGTACTTCGTTGACTGTGTCCGTCAAATCAGCTCTACAGCGCTTCTTTAGGCGTAACGGGACTGACGCAATGGGTTTGGAGAAAAGTTTTCTGTATTGCAAATCAGTTGCGAATCAACGTTTCAAAGACACGAGGGACTGTGGCCTTTACTGTGATGATGACGAGGTGCAGGTAAAATGTCTCAAATTGTGTTTTATGCCTGTGATTCGGCATGAGCTGCACAAAGTAGCTGTATTGTGGAATTTGCATAAGATAAGGCCGTCAACCACTCAGGAATCTCCGAGGAATCGCCGAGTGTTTTATCACAATGTAATACACGGATTAGGCCTCTTCATTTGCTTTATGATATAGATTTTACGCGCGCAAAACAATAAAACACGCTTTTTCTATGTTCTATTTAAGCAATAGACCACAAGTGTCTATGGGTTATAGGCTGAGAAACCACGCGGGATGTTGGTAGAACACGAGAGGAATTTGTAAATCACGAGCCGCAGGCGAGTGGTTTACGAATTCTTCTCGTGTTCTACCAACATCCCGCGTGTTTTATCAGCCTAAAACCCATAGAAACTTGTGGTCTATTGCTTTTATACAATAATTCAGAAGACGCGCGATTTTCCCATGGGTTTACCGGCACAATAACCCATAGCTGATTGACCAATCAGAGCGCGCGCATTGATTTGGTTATTATATAAACTTTGAACAGACATGGGTTTTTGACCAATCAGAGCGCGCACAGAGTCCGATCTATACTTGAAACGTCAAAAAAAAGGCATTCCTGTAGCTTAATTCTGTAAGGGGTCTACTTAAAGCTATGCCATGCAACAAACCCAACAACAGTAATATCTCGTCGTAGCCAAGTCCTGTCTTGAAGTAACGTTCGATTAGTTCGTCACGTTCTGCATGACCACTGTTCAATGCAGGAAAGTAACTAGGTAGAGTTAAACCAAATGAAATATCCCCAACCGTGCGATTGTAGCTGCCATTTTGGCTCCCCTCGGCAAACAAAGGTTGTCAGCGGTTAACAAATTGAGCCGAGAAATAATCCAAGTCGTGCCAAAACTGAAAGTCGTGCGAAGTCGTGCAGTAAAAGTTGAAGACGTGCCAAAATTTCAAAGTCGTGCCAGAAAATTTGATGTCGTGCCAAAAACTGAAAGCCGTGCTAAAAAAGTTGAAGTCGTGCCAGAAAGGTTGAAGTCGTGCCAAAAAAGTTAGAGTCGTGCCAGAAAAGTTGAAGTCGTGCCAGAAAAGTTGAAGTCGTGCCAAAAAAGTTAGAGTCGTGCCAAAAAAGTTGAAGTCGTGCTAAAACAGTGAAAGTCGTTCCAGAAAAAATTGAAGTCGTCCCAAAAACTTCAAGTCGCCCCAGTTAATTTAGCTGAATCTAGAAGTCGTTTCATAAAAACACGAGTCATGAAAGGGAAATTTGACGAGAAAAATTGAGTGGCCCTTACTGGGCTCCGTAAATTCTGCTAAAACAAACATGACTCTTAAAATTTCTCGTAAATGTTTTTTCGCTTATATAAATGTTCTTATTTTTCTGATCACCACTGCGAAAAAATTATCGTTGTAGCTATTTTGGTTTATTTTCTACGAATTTTCAAAGTCCGTAAAATTAACCCTTTCAACGTCCATACACGGTCGTGGGCGCAAAAATTACAACATTAAACGCCTCTAGAATCGCGGAGATTTTATCAATAGAGATATTTTTTTTCGCTGAAGTAATTGGGAAAACTAGTAGATTACATTAAACGAAAAAAACGTTTTGGGGGTTTGCTGCACTTTAACAGGTATATAGTACAAGGCCATTTGACAATTCATGATTTCTTTTGTTTTTTGTGATATTCAAAAGCGGCGATATACCTTTCAACCAATGTTGCAACTACAGAAGTCTTCAGTATTCTCGTCTGCCCCTCTTAGCGGGGTCTTGGCACGAGGAAAACGGGTGGATTAGTAGACATCTGATTTGAATGGTTGGATTCTTGGACTAGGATTTTCACTCATTCAACTTTTCTTCCTGAAATATCGACTGGTTGCTTTCCTACTAAAACCGTTTACTTACAGCACCGAAAGATCGTTACGTAGCTTAAAGTGCATACAGTAAAAACCCGCGTATAAGAACCTAGGTTTTTCCAAGTTAGCCTAAACAGGTTCTTATATAAATGGTATTTAGAGTAAAATTAGGCTAACTAGGTTCTTAATTAGGTTCTTAACTCTTGTTCAAGAAATAAAGCTGAATTTTTAAATGATCTGGTGTTTAATGTCCAAAAACAGTATTCTTGGAGGCTTCGTTAAGTAAAATACTATGCTATTTTGATTCTGTTACAATCAAACCTATACTACTGTAACCTTCACTATAATTGTCAATAAATCTTGCATACACAACAACATAACATAATAAAATGTCAAAGTTTCTCTTTAAAAATGTCCACTGATAGAGAATTGGAATTTGTTTTAAATATTGCATTTAAAAAGCCTTAATAAGGTAAGGATCTAGCCCTTGGGGTCGGATTTTGTTATCATCTGAACCATCAGCTGTTATCAAACAGCCAGTTTTTTGGAACAATTTTGTGAACAGATCCATGTCCTTTGACAGCTCCTTCCAGGCTTCTCCAGCCCACTTTGTCATTAGAATGAGTCTGTCCTTAGCACCAATTTTGTCATGCCACAAATCAAGGTTTTCACCCTGTTCAAGCCAGTTCTCCATTGCCTCTCTCACTTTTATTTTGAAAAATTTTCCAATCCCCGCATCTATGGGTTGCACCTTATCAGTGTGATTTTCAGGCAGGAGGTAAACAGATGCATTAACCTCTTTTCTCCTCCTGCTCGGATACAAAGCTGCAATGTTGCTTGCCTCTTATCTAGGCCAGTAGAAGGCTGGGAGACCCACACTTGTTTTGTACCTGTAATGTCATAAGTTTTGTCTTGGTCTATGACAAAAGGCAAGGGCACCTGGTCGATATTGTAGTGGTTTTCTGGTAGCCACCGCCCATACTTGGGGTGCAAGGCTGAGTTATTCCGTCGTCTTCTAGACTTTACAGCTTCTCTGAGATTGCGATGAAATCTTTGAATTGTTTCTCGACCATCATATGCTGAATCTTTTTTCTTGTTTGACCTTCGCCTGAACGAGATATTATGGGGTTTCTTGAATCTTTGAAACCAATTATCGCTTCCCTTGAATTTAGAAGCAGCCATAGCACATCTCAATCTTGGCTTTCATTTTCTTCTTAATCCAAAGCTTTGACACTTTACAGCCTTTTTCTCTTCGAAGCTTGAATTCGAGAACAACTCGATTGGCTGTCAGTGGATATTTTTCACTGCACTTTGCCTTCTCGCTACAAGCTTTCTTCTTTGTCTTGCCGCCTTAACACTTCCTGTGTTTTGCTTCTTCTTGTTGAGTTGCAGTTCTGCAAATATTTTATCCCTGTTCTTATTCCACCAGGCACTTACTGACCCCTCTTTTCTCTGTAACCTTGTTTCTTATCTTAAGTTCCGTATAGTTCTCAGGCTTCTTCTTTTTTGAAAATAAGAACCTGTTTTAGGATTTTAGCCTAAAATGCTTCTTATGTGAAGGGTGCTTAAAAATAAAATTTTAGCCTAACAGGTTTTTAAATGTTAGCTTCTTATACGTGGGTTTTTACTGTATGACATGAAAAATAATTGCTGCGTATTTGCAAGGCTTTACAGAAATAGAGAAGAATGGCGTTTTCCTTTGTAGAATATTTTATTCTTTTTTGTATTATACAAATTAGGAAAGTGATGACGTCATGACGTTTGGAACTAAAATGGTAAAATACTGAATATATATATCTGGAATATTGAAGCAGCGTTTTTCAAACCCTGCACTTTAAAACTGGCATATGGGAGTAGTGATAGTAGTAGTAACGTTCTTCGTAATGAAACATGCCAATGCTACTTTTTCAAACACAGAAAACGAGCAAGAAGAACAAAGTGTGGCGTCTAGCTGAAATTTTCAAACAAGGCTTGATAATTTGGTCTCAAAGAAAGTTCAGTAAATCAGATCCGACCGCTAAGAAAAATAACGCTAAATAGAAACGAAAATTTAATGGTATCGTGCTGTTTGAATAGTTACAGCATTCTCAAGAGCAATTTAGTTCAACGCAAACATACAGCTGTCCACTTTCTTTCAGGAATATAGCTGTCTGTTTCTAAATAAACCACCATCCATTTCACTGGGTCCTTTTGAGAATGTTTTTAGGCACCCCATGCATAGCTTAAGTGAATTAAAGAATTCGTAGCGCACAATCCTCGAATGCACAAGATGATGAATAATATGAGACTGATAAAGAGAAAGTGGTCAAGATTGTTTCAACAGCGTTGTCATGTGTAATTATAAAATTTAAAACAGTTTAAATTTGCTATCAATAGAAGCGACACGCTGTGGCATGATTGGGTCATAATTGTAGAATGTCTATCAGTGGACATCCAAACCAACACACACAAGAAAGCACACATATCCCAAATAGTTATGTACTTGCGCATTGTTCATAAAAACAAATGGGGGTGTTTAAGATTTTCGATTACCGACTGCAAAATAACTTTTAGCCCGAAACAAGTAATCTTAGTTCGATTCGTACATGCCGTCGTCTAAACTATTACAGACAACTACCTCTAATGCTGTTTAAATTGCAATGACAAAAAACGGCTTATTTAAGGTTTGTAACAATACCGGATGGAAAGTCAAACGCCAAAGCTGTTACGCAATTCCGCTTGGCTTGTTTGCCAAAGACAGATTAGCTTCTCAAAGTCCGCTAGATGTTGTAAATGCATTAAGGCACCACAACTGCAGCTGCGTTAAATACTAAATTCAAAATCACAATTAAAGAGGTTTAGCTTTCTATTTAAGAAGTATATTCAAGGTCCGGCTTTGTGACGGCTTCGGGAATTCATCAAGTAATTCTTTGATGCTTTCTAAATGTGAATTTTTATGTCGTAGTTAAAACTACTACATAAATGCCGCCTGCCTTAATGGAAAATTTCATTCAAAGTGAGAAAGTGAGAGTCCTCTTCCACCAAGTGCCTTTCTGTGGGCGATTATATCTAAAAATCTAAAACATCCAGTGTCACTACACGGGAAAATGCAAATTCCTTACTCCTTGCTTTTTACTTTTAGAGGGTTTTGTGAGCGCAGTTCATTCCACTGCCTGCATGTAGATGCACCCTCCCCCCGACAAAGGATCAGCGGAGAGGAAAACCGTATTTCCTCGGGGGGTGGGTACGGCTACACGTAGGCTATTCATTTCAGATCTCAGAGGCCAATTATTGAACACGCATTGCGCCTTTGAGTGGTTTGTATGGTCACTACATAAAGACACTGTGGTAAAAACAGCGTTAGCATACAAGCAGCATAGCGTAGTGATAGGTCCGGTCGCATGGTTCCTTTATCCAGTAGTTCCGCATGCTCGTTCATTTTTTTGAATACATCGCAGGTATCATATGTAATGTAATTTGTCGCGTCATGTCAGATTGCATTTATTGTCGCGTCATGTCAAAATGCAGTTATCTTAACCGGCTCATCATTTTAATTTCTCGGGACCTGAGAACAAACTTCAAAGCCAATGGTAGAGATTGCATTCTGATAAGGACCCTAAACTACCAATATTACAAGCAACTCTACGACCTCCAACCCGTCATCTGCAGACAGCACTTTACTTCAGTATTTTCTTTTTCGGATTGGCAATTTCGGATTGGCAATGCACTCGTGGTGGTAGTTGTGGCAAGAAAGAGATCTACCCAATCTTTCTACGACGTCTTCATCGTCAATCTAGCAGTATCATCGTCAATCTAGCCGTATCATCGTCAATCTAGCAGTATCATCGTCAATCTAGCAGTATCATCGTCAATCTAGCAGTATCTGATCTCATGCTCATCGTGATATACTTCCCGATGTTCTTTGCACACTCAATGGGATAATTTAATGCGCCCAAGACATTCTGTCAATTGATATGGCCTTTGATCACAGTCACATACATCTCGAGTATCTTCAACATCACGTCCATGGCTGTTCATCGCAGCAGAGTTATTGTGAATCCTTACGCATCAGACTGAATGCACCGGAGGAGAAGTATCTAGATCTTGATCTCTGTACTGTGGCTCCTGTCGTTTCTTTGTATCCTCCCAGTCATGGTATTCGCCGACGTTAACTATGCACGTTTTCATAACGAGATTGCTTATGTATGTTTTTTCAGTACGAAACAATATCTGGAATGGCCGCATGGAAGTGTTAATTTACAATGTGTAGGCCAGGTTTGTTTTCTCACAATGTGTATAAAAAATTTCTCGTGTTCTCGTAACTGTTAATTAACGAGTGTGCTAAATTAAAGTACTTTGGAAGCACAAGAAAAACCAACAAAGAAATCAAACCAGGCCTAAACGTTATATTTTGAATCACAATGATATAGATATTAAGCAATTCAAGTTATGAAGGAGAGAGGACTACACTTCATCTCTTTAATTAAGTACGTTGAACAGGGGTGCCTTCATTATACATATAGCTTTTTTACTCGCCAGTTTTTAGGATGGTGAAGAATCTTTTCCAAAGAGAAAGGGAAATGCCACGGAACTGTACAACCAACCAAGGCAAAACAAGGCAGTCAACATCAAACTCGGAAGCTCTCAGTTCATGGTTATTTACGGTTATGATGAATCGCTCAAGCTGACTACATATTCCAGTAAATTGATTGAACAAGATCTTCACACATCGTCTCTGTCAATGCATTAAGTCAATTGAGTTAACTAATTGGCTATTTTGAAAAATAGAAATGCAGCTGGTTTTTTAAATTTATATTACTGACCTACATACCCTCATCCACTAAACCGAAAAAGAACAACAATACCACATTAAATCTAATATCAAACAAGCTGCTGTGTCAAAGATAAAAGTTAGACCACTTCTTAGATCAGATTGGTCGACTGAATGGTTCCTAGATAGTCCATTTCCAGCGGATCTTTAGCAGTGTGCTCACTTCTAGTGCATGTATTGTACCCCGCGCTTTGCCTTTTGTGATCGATCATGCGAACACAACAACATTTTTGGCACGTTTTTGGTAAATAGGTAGTCTTGTTACAACAAAATAAAAAAGAAAGATATCTGAGGTAGTCCTGGCGAAACTGACGAGTTACTGTTCCATATATCACCGGGTTTAAACAACTATGAAACACCGCCAACAAATCGGAAAACTTGAAAATAAATAGTGCTGTATCCTGCTCGCTTTTGCCGCCAAAATCAACTAACAACCATGCCACATGGGTGGGCAGCATGCAGACGGCAAAAGAAACAACTATGGTTGCAAGAATTTTGGCAATCTTTTTGTTTTCTTGTTTCCTTGTTTCCTCGACTGTTCTTGCCGGTGAAGTAAAAGAACGGCGTCGCTTGGTGAGGAAAAGCTCTCCTGCGATTCTGATGTATGCCACGGCGATGATTATGAGTGGAACGAAGTATTGGAGTCCGGCTAATACAGCGGTATAGGCTCGCTTATGATCGTTTGTTGGCCAATCTTCGTGACAGGCACCCGAGGGTCGATCCACTCTAGCGACGATGATTAATGGCAGTGCCACAAGAAAAGAAAGAACCCATATTGCCCCAAAACCCAGGACCAGCTGTCTCGTTTCAAGTGTACTGTCGAAAGGACGAAGTATTACTTTGCAGCGATGAGCCGCCATCAAGGTCACTGTGAAAATCCCAGCACAGAACGAAACAGTCATCATGGGCCAGATAATCTTACAATACACTAACGATCCAAGGAAATCTGACACTTGCATGTAAATAAACACTGGCAAACACAAGAGAATGAAAATCAGGTCAGAAATCGCCAGATGCACGATAAACGTATCGTTGATCGTCCGAGAGTGTTTCTTGGCCACAACCAAAAGAACAAGTAGATTTCCTGTAGAACCGAACACAAAAGTCAAAACAAAAATCGTCAAGGTGGCCTTCCATGCTGCTTCGTCAACTATCCCGGCTCCAGTAGTGTTGGTATTGCCTGATATGTTCATGTCCTTTCTTTCCGCGTTTCAAATCCAAAACACTAACATGGCAATTTTGTTGTTGAAAATTTGATTGTTAGAGATTTTCTCGACATCCATGAACCTGAAAGCGGAAAGATTGGCTTGATTTAGTAGGACCGCGGAAATCGCCTGAGTAAATAAGAAATGTCGGCTGTCACAAAGACAAGTAAATTATACCAACCTCTGACGACAGTCGGGTCCACTTTGTATCCCTAACAGCTAATTGAAAAACGTGCCATTATTTAAATACATGTCACCATACAATCAGGTCAGAATAATGCTTATCCTATCACGGTAAAATTTGTTCAGTACACCGTGGATTAGCTTAATGGAAGGTCTTTCAACTTCGTTGATTCCGAAGCTGATTGTAATCGTATAGGAAGTGTAGGCTTTAGTTCAAAGCTATACCGACCGACATATGCAGATATCTGTTTATGTAATTATGTGGAGAAAA
Organism: Micromussa lordhowensis; assembly: GCA_964020085.1. Taxonomy (NCBI): domain Eukaryota; kingdom Metazoa; phylum Cnidaria; class Anthozoa; order Scleractinia; family Lobophylliidae; genus Micromussa; species Micromussa lordhowensis. The sequence continues at coordinate 8,146,920 of OZ026597.1, read as the reverse complement.
AATACACAAAGAAAACACTTTTTAAAATTTAGCTATACCATCCTGCTATGAAAAATATTCAAAAAAGCAATTATCGCGTAAGTTAAGAAGATCCTAATTAAAGGTGCTTTTCTTCTTTTAAACGCAAACCCCGCTTAAGTGAGTGATAAATAAAGTGATAAATACGACTGCCTACTTAACACTTTTCTCTGGGGAATTATAGTATATTTGCTAATCAAGGAAAAAAACTAAGTGCGCTGACAAGTTCAAACTAATAATACTAAAAATTAGAACACACTACACTAATTTTTTTGACATATTCTTTATTCCTGGAATTGAAAGCTACTCAACTCATTTGTGAGATATGTTTTTTTTGTTTCGCAGTTTAGAATTTCAGCTGGTTCAGAAATTTCTCTCAAAACTTATTACTTATTTTGGAGAGATTTTAAACCTCTCCAAAATATTTCGATTGTCGTATGTTAACAGGTTTTCCGTCAGAACATTCGTGTTAAGTAAAGAAAATTAAGGAAAAGAACCTCCTGGTTCTTTTTTTTTGTGTGTTTTGTTTGTTTTTGTCTTTTTGTTTTTTGTTTAATTTACTGCTTACAATACATCACAAGACAGAATAGATATACTTACATCACAGAATATTTCATTTCATAGACTTTGAAAGACAGAATGTAGATAAAGAGAAAGACAGAATGTAAATGGATAGAAAAACAGAATGCCAACAATAACGACTTGGGAATCCCGTTTTTACCTGCAATTGATCATATTTTAATGTTAATTTACGCGAAATAAGAAATAATTTTATTAATTTATTATTAAAATTTCGTACGATTCATAGCATACATTACCTAGATGCGCGCCTGTAACACAGTGAACACAGGCGTACAACAACTCCAGCTTCAGCCATCCGAAATTTCCACGTACCTCCGACCTCAATAAACATATGAACTGAGTTGAAATAGTCCATTGAATAATAGTCAGCAGTTTACCATTAAAAGTTGAAGCTAGCCGAAAGCTGCCCACATTGCTATAGTTTTGGATTGCTATTTCTATGAAGTTAAAACATGACAATTTGAATCAGTTCAAAACAAAACACTGCATAAAGAAATGTTCAGTAAGTAACTTACAGAAGCTTTTAAAAGGTAGGGCTTCAACAGGATTTGAGCCGTACTATTACTTACGCGACATCAGTGTTGTTTCTGAAAAACTGACCAAAAGGAATCTTAATTTTTAGTCATATAAACTTGTAGTATTGTCGGAGGCTTAATTCATGTACAAATGCAGTCATCAACGCTGCTCTAAGACCACTGATTTAATCAATCGAACTTATGTGCGAATGTATGGCCGCGGAGAACTCACTTAAAAGAAATCATCAGACTAGGAGCCATTCTCGTTTCTTCGAATGAGCAAGTCAAAATAGCGATAATGAAGACAAAAACTTATGACCAGACATGAGTTTGGACCCAGCTTATCGCGCAGCTGTTTTTGTCCCGCATGAATGAAGGAACATGGAAAAGTACGGCTGGGCACGAAAAACAACAACTGGGAGTTGAATTGGGCCACGAAGGCCACGGTACGGCTTCTCTGTGGCCCCCAGATCACAGCATCCCCAACCTAGCTGTTTAAAGCTGCATTAACTTAATCCACGCTACTGCATAAATTTCCATTTCAGTTTTGTGAGTTTTTAGTAGCGCTTCCTTCTCTTGTATTTTTTTGCCCTTCCTATTCTAAGTCAGCTAGTGTCAGACCCTTAAAGGTGTCTCCATAGGGTTTTAAGAGCGCGCGCAACGATGATGCGAACTTTAGTAATGTACGAGCGCTAGCTGACGCAAGCTCATGCAAAACAATATAGCTCAAATTTCAGCCCAGAAGTAGAAACAGAGAAACCATTTAAAAGAAAACGTAAAGGAAACGATTTGGACGAAAAGGTCTTGTGTATATTTTGTTGAGACCGCCATTGTCGAGTCGCTCATCGACAAAACCGCGTGGTTCGAAAATTCACACATGCTCACATAGCGATCCTGGCGAGTTCCTATTCTGATGACGTAGTTACAATTGAGGTGGAAAAATAGAAAAATCCTTATCAGATTTCTCGAATTTCCTTCGGTGAAATTCTTTAAGAT
>OZ026597.1:8134809-8139809 GCA_964020085.1 Micromussa lordhowensis | reverse complement strand
GCGGACACTGACTTTACATAGGATATTATATATTCGGCATACATGGTTCGGCCACGAAAAACCTGAAGATGATAATGCCTCGGTAATGATTTTCTCTAAAATCTCATTCGGGAGCCTATCTATGGGAGAGGTAGCGTCGTTCGTGAAAACCATCTCAACGCTGCTGTTTCCCACAAAGTGAATGGTGCTTTGCACATGGCCATCTGTGTCATCCTCCTGAGTGGACAACAACTCCCCGCCATCGGCTGAAAGATTACATTCCACCTTTTCTTCTTTCCTTTCCTCCTGCCCCTCCTCATAAGACAAAACTCTGCCGTCCACGCATATGTAGTGTTCCCCGTGGTTCTCGGCATAATGCCCCAGCTGAACTCTTGCGGTGGGTATGCTGGAAGACGGAGAAATCACCACTGTGGCATCAGGTCCTAAAGTGGAAACTACAACAATTTCAATATTGTACAAATCTGCTGCCGCTTGTAAAGTTATTTGGTCACCATAGGTGCCATTCCTTGCCATTGCCTGTAAATATTCCTTCCAGGGCATGCCCGCAAAAAGCTCCAAAGGCATACCTTCACTGTTGGTTGCATGGTTCGCCAGGTACTTCACAATTTCTTCCCGGACAGTTTCTGCTGATCGGTGTATACCGAGAAGACTTAACCAGAAACACAGTGCCCCAAACTGACAGTTTCCGTCACCTGGTGGATTGTACATAAGAGACAAATCCATGTCGGGAAAGTCTCGATCCAGAAAACGATCGCAGGCTGTTAACGGTATATACAATCTTTTTCGAAGTTCTTTTACTTTCTGCTTTTCCTTGCTCTTGCTTCCTGAGAGAAATTATCATCTTGAGAGAAATTATGGAGGAAGAAAGCATCCTAAGAGAAGATGGGCTACTTTCTATAGCCGCATCATTCCAAACAGAAAACTCTGCTGCTCTGCCTGAAGACACGCTGTTGAACTCAGAAGATGAAATTCCTAGCGCTCAAATCCAAAGGTCAACGTACAAACCAAAAGAGCGCCAAGACGAACAACCGCCAAAACCGCCTAGATCGCCTAACAAGCGCCGCCGTGACACCCCGCGTGGCAGTTACGAGGACCCGCCAAAGAAAAGGCCCCGCCGTTTTCAGCAAGAAAACGCAGAGAACGTTAAAGAGAAGATTAGGAAGTCTGAAGAGTCCATCTCTAAGCTGAAAGCACATTCTGATAAAGGAACTTGTCCAAAGACTTTGCGTTACAACGCAAGGGCGAATATTTCGCCCGATGAAGAATTCAAACAAGACATTGCCCTAATCAGAAAAAACGCTCAGCAGAAATATTTAGGCGCCCTCATTAAGTTTCACTACAGGCGTGTAGAGCGGAATAAAATCAAACTTAACAGGATTCAACAGCTAGAACAGCGTAAAAGCAATGATGAAAATCTAGCTAAGAATAAGGCACATCCAACGGTCCGTGAACCGAGAGCAAATGTAAACAAACATGAAGAAAGAATCGAAAACATCCAGAAAAGAATGGACGAGCTGAAACAAATGATGTTAAACATTCACAAAGAACAGAATAAAGTGCCTGAATCTTATCCCAATGCTTCATTATTGTCTACAAATCACTCTAAAAGGGAAAGGGTTCCAAAGCACGTCATTCACACTAAGAAACGCAACGAACGGAGAAAAAAGCTTAAACGTGATATCGATCAGAAAACACTGGAATCAAAGAAAAGATACATCAAAAACCTCTCAGATTCCGAACTGACACGCGACCAAATTAATCTACTGTCAAGGGGTCTCAAATTTATTCCCACGCCAGTGACAAACGTGAGTCACATAAGGCAACAACTTTTAAACGATTTCAAAGCGTTCGCTAGACGAATGCGACTACAGTATATGTTTCATGGTCAGAACAAAGAGTCACACCCCTTCCACGTGAAATCTAACTGGGAGCCACCTATTCAACCCTCGGTTGCGTTAGAAACATATTTAGAAGAGGTCAAAACACAACTGGCGGAGGTCAAAATATTTAAGCCGAGAAACAACTTGCCAAACAGAGAACGTCAAGCCATTAAAGAGCTTGAACAAAACACAAATATCAATATTAAAAAGGCAGATAAAGGAACCACTACTGTCATTATGAATAAAGAAGACAAAATACGTGAGGGACAGGTACTACTGGACAAAAGAGAAAACTACGAGTCCCTAGCGCTACCAATGGTAACAGAAACACTTCAAAGAGTCAAAGAACTCATTAAAGCGCTTCACCATGGTAACCATATTGATGAAATGACAGAGAAATGGCTATCCCTAACGCCAAATCCGCCACGAATTCCAGTTTTCTATACCCTTACAAAGATTCACAAACCAAACCCAGTCGGAAGGCCAATCATATCTGGCTGTGATAGCCCAACAGAACGAATATCATCATTTGTTGATTACCTCCTTCAGCCTGTTGCTAAAGTTCAGGAATCATACCTTAAAGACACAACAGATTTCCTTAACTTTATAGAGAAAACGAAGGTCGCAAAGGGCACAATGTTAGTGTCAATGGACGTTACTAGCCTATATACTAACATCCCACAGGAGGAAGGAATCAAAACTGTATGTAAAACATACGAAACATTCCACCTAAACAAACCTCCTATACCTTCCCTCTACCTCAGAGATATGCTTAGGCTTATCTTAAAAGAAAACTCTTTCCATTTTAACGGCAAAAATTATCTTCAAACGCACGGTACCGCAATGGGAACAAAAATGGCAGTCTCCTTTGCCAACATTTTCATGGCCGCGGTAGAAACAGAAATCATAAACCAGAGCCACTTCAAGCCGCTCACTTGGAAAAGATATATCGATGATGTCTTTTCTCTATGGAACATAAAAAAAGAGGAAATAAACTCGTTTATAGAGCTAGCAAATAGCTATCACCCGACCATTAAATTCACGGCTGAGATTTCAGATAAAGAAATAACTTTCCTGGATACATGCGTATATAAGGGCGAAAGATTTAAGAAAGAATCCATTCTCGACGTGCGAACGCACTTCAAACCGACAGAAACTTTCCAATATACACATTTCTCCTCCTGCCACCCTCCAGGCGTCAGGAAAGGCTTTATCAAAGGCGAAGCCTTTAGACTTCTGAGAACCAACTCTTCAAAAGTTACATTTGAAGAAAACATTACACAATTCAAACGCAGATTACGCGACAGAGGTTATCCAGATAACCTTATAGAAAATACTCTCTCAGAAATTATCTTTAGCGAAAGAATGTCGGCTCTACAAAATAAACAAAAAACGCGCAAAAGAATTTTGCCGTTTGTTACAGAATATCGCCCATCTGTGCCTTGTCTTAAAAACATTCTTATGAGTAAATGGCATTTAATAGAAAATCAGCCTCTACTAAGAGAGATCTATAAAGAACCTCCCCTACTTTCATACAGAAAAGGGAGGTCTTTGAAAAACGTACTCGTTAGAGCAAAGCTTTGAAGGTCAAAGCCTTCTTATCTTGACCAATAGGAGTCGTGTTTGGCCTGTCAACCTTTTGAATGATCATTGCGAGAATTGCGGCCTTCGCTTTCCAGAGCCCGGGCAACCGCCTGTCTGCGGAATATCTTCCGCGGTGACTAAAATAGCAAGAGGTTCTATCCTCCCTCACTTTTAAAAAACTAAGGGCATAAATACAGCAATGGAAAGGAGAAGGACAAACATGTGAACTTTGTCTGAAAACCCCGCCAGTCACTTGAGTCAGAGTCAGTAAACAAGGCACGTAAAGGAATGACCAGTCTACGCTTTCTGGGCCCAACCCATCACTTCCTGCGCCACCATCTTCCAAAATACCACAGCACACACCAAGCGAAAATCGATAAGACTTATAAAAAAAAACAAGGAAAAACGTATTCCTGTGTGCACTGCAGAGAGAAGAGTTCTTACATTTTCCACCAAACCTAGTATTCAAGATAATTTTGAAAGCTTATTACAAAGTGCGACAACTTGCAATTACAAAGTGCGGCAGTTCATATTTTTACAAAGTGCGAGAACTTGTTATTACAAAGTGCGACAGCTATTTTGTTACAAACTGCGACAAGTGTTATTACAAAGGGCGACAGGTATTACAAAGTGTGACAATTTTATTACAAAGTGCGACAGGTATTACAAAGTGCGTCGATTATAACAAAGTGCGACAGAACATGGACAATTTGTTTCCTTTCAAGAGTTTCAAAGGAAATATGACTGTAGAACTAATTCCTAAATTTTTATCAAGTAATCAGTAACTAAGGCACGTAATGAGGACAAACATCTTAAAGAAAGCTATCTAGGAAACCATAATACTAAGATTCAATTAGCTGAAAATATTGACATCAATCTACAGAAGGCAAAAACAAAGGATTTCTACTGGCTTCTAAACAAAAAGGTAAATCATAGATTTCCTACTGGCCCGAAAAAATGGAGTGATACTAATGAATTTAAATCCTGCCGAATGGGGACATATCTTCAAATTGACAAAACAAATTGTGGAGAAAATAAACTAAAAGAATTACATTGCAAATTCTTACATAGATTTATAGTCACCAAGAAAGAAATATGCCGCTTTGGTATCAAACAAGATAGTGATTGTTTATATTGTGGAAATGAAGACTCCATCGAACATACCTTTATTAACTGTCGCTTTTCAAAAGCTTTCCAGCGAAACGTTATTCAATGGTTCAATAGCGTTAATTACGCTAATCAACATCCGTCTGTTAAAGAAACCTCAAAACGCTGTTAAGAAAATTCAATTACACTATGTTGTATATGCGCTAAACACCAGCAAACTCCACAATACATCTGTTACTCACTCTGATTTCGTCAACAAATTAAACACAAAATATAATGAAGAAAAAATCGACTACAATTATCTACTAGTTTAATTTCTGAAATAAGATGGTCCTTTTGAGTGATCGCTCCGGTCTAATTAGTTTAGTGTTATTCGTTTAGTGTTTTAAAAGTTGATGACTGTTTTCCTTGAGTAGGTACAAATAATAA
>OZ026597.1:8074809-8127309 GCA_964020085.1 Micromussa lordhowensis | reverse complement strand
ACTCATCACCGACCTTATTCAACAAACTGTAAGCTAGTGGAGGAGGCAATTATCTTTTTTGAGCTTCTTATCGTGTTCTAAATTAGAAAGCTCGTTAGCAAATTGCAAACTAAACCCAACAAAGACTTTCTGAAATATTCTTCCAATGACGCATTTACAGGTATTAATTACATTAGCATTGTTGAATAGATTTGGGTTCTTTGTCTGACTGGTGATATCAACGAAAACAGAAGTAATCCGTATGTAAATAGCAGGCACGTGAATCGTTTCTGGTAAAATACTTAGAATAAATTTAAGTTCTTCGTGCTTAGATGCTATGTGGAGTTTTTCTTCTCAGTTTATTTTTGGCCGAACGGGCGAACTACGAGTGAATTTTGTCAGTCAGTCACTGTTTTGTTTTATGTAGAGCAGTTTTAGCTTCGACGGTCAATTTGGTACAATGGCCGGGACGTGACTGTTGCTTTGGTCGTCGGAAAACATTTGTACTTCAACTTTCAAAGGTAAGTTCTTGTGTTGCTAATATTTATAAGCGTTTGGTTTCATGCCGGTTTACTAAAATTGAACTCGAATGACTATCGATATAAGGCAGAGAGTCTGTGTTTTGCGCTTGCTATAATGAGAGTAATATTATCAAGGAAAAACGTCGAGTAAGGAATCATTTTTGAAGGTAACACCTAGCATCATTCATTTCCCTCAGTTTGGCAAAAAGAGCTTGATGAGTTTGCAGCTGTTTTTTTTTCTCATCACGGATTACCAAGGCATGTTTAGCTCTTGTTATTATTTCGAACTTCCAGGGGAGAGTACATTTACACTACAATATATAGAATAGGCATAAATTATGAGCCATTTGCGGAGCGGAAGAAATTAAAAACTTACAAGCCTTTAATTAAGACCATACTATTGCTTGAAAGGATAATTTAAATTATTAAACCAGGGAAAGGAAACTTCTTGCGGTCTTCAGAATTCTGTCGTTATAGTGGCTGTATTTTCAAACTAAAAGGCAAAAGGTGCATGTGCTAAAGTGAAGATAATGTTAAAATTATACAAGATTCTTGAGCAATATCCGTCTTCCGTTGCATGATTTCATATCAACGAGTGTTAACTTGTTAATGTCTTCTTGTATTTCGATAATTTATAGCAATATCTAAAATTAAGATCAAGAAATTGAAAAAGGACTTTGTCGATTTAAACTGAAAGAGCATTTGATTGAGTGCTAAACCGTCATGAAATAGAACATGTCGGTTTTGGACTGCGCAAACTGAACAATTGAATAGATAAGCTCTTTGTTAAAACTCTAAGAACGTTTCTCCTTACATGATAATGAATCCACGTTTTGCTGTTTTTCAAGGCAGTCGTTTGAAACAACAAACCTATTTCAACCGCGGGTCAGACGAAAAAAGGCGTATCTGAGAGTTGTCCAATGTATTCTAGGATCCACAGTGAACCGACATTCACTTGTCGGTCTGCAATAAATCTCCTGAATTAAACGAAACTGCAAATCCAATTCAGGTACCCTTGATAGAGATCTTGACCAGCCATAAATGGTGCAGCGAGAAACCAATATTTGACTGAGAAAACCGACATCTTATTAAGTGTAATTTATGTGAAGAAATCACAGTTTTGTATTAAATGATGTTCTTTTATCAGTAAGAATTATTAGAAATGTTTGCAAACTCATAAACTGATGCACAAATGGCAAGCGAATTCGTTCCGGCCATATGTATGTTGTTAATCTTTCGGCAAAAATTGTTATCGCAAACTATTCACACATTCAAAGCCATACGTTTCGTCAGTTTGTCAGCAAGTGACCTAGATGAGTCACCCAAGAAATTTCCATCTTCAGTACGGATTGAAAGGTTGCGTTAAAATTTGATTTATGTTTGTCCCCAGATGTTTCTTAATTTGAAGATAAATTTTGAGTCCAATTGAATTGTGGGATTGAAAAATAGACATTTGTCGGATAGTACAGCTAGCTTGTGTATCAATAACTTACACTTTTCCAACAATAAATACCAGTTTTTCAGCACTATTAAGCATCGACGAATGCCACAAAAGCTGCTGTTTAAGAAAAATATTAGCATTTTCATGTTAAGGTCAAGCTGCTCAAGCTCAAGTGAATTGAGGTGTGGGAAAAAAAAAGCGTAAATTGTAAATTGTAAATTGTCGGCCACAGCAACCGGTGCCAACACTTAGCAATGAACTAATATGTACACACATCAACACTGCGGCATTTAGCAAGCGCCTTCGATGAATGCACAAACTTCAATACCGACGAATTAGTGCTTTATTAAATAAATATATTTAGAAATAATCAACTCCACCTAAAAGCTACCGTTTTAATTATTTTCGAATTTTTCTTCTCTAGTGGGTGGAAGAAAATCCACGGTGTCGAAGGAATGTTCCAGACAAACGTAAATAAGAAGCTCTAAATTATGTTTTTGCGTACTTTTCTCAAGGATTTTGCGATAAGATTTCAAAAATAATTTGCAGATAGGGATAGAAATGTATGGCTGCAAGCCGGTAACGAATGGAATACAATAAAAATATGATTATGGGAATTTAACAAGAAATATACCCAAAACTATTTACACAAAATTACCTATACGGTCAAACACCGAAAACGTTTTATTTTCATATTTTTACTTTTCCGTCTATTTCCTTCTAGTATAAAAACAAACCATCAAATGAAGATTCAGATTGCGCGGGCGATTTGACACAGTGGCCATGAACAGCAATTAACATATGCGGTCCAAAAGGGTCTTCCAAAGTTGATTTCCTGTGGTGAAAAGAAGCTCTTCAATCAAACAATTCAGACTTAGATTCACCGCAGATGCCGAGAGTGATGTTAATGAGTTGCGCAAAGTTTGAGCTCAAATAATCTGAGGTGAAGGCAAAACTACGAACATCCTGAGCCCAGAATAAGTATTTTTCAGCTAAAGTAAAATCTTTCGGATTAACAGCACAATGTACTAACGTAAGGAGAGCCTGAACAAAAGCATTAACTAGGTCAAGAGGATGCGAAACAAAATGCTTAATAAGTAATAGTTCTGCTTAGAACGCAATTTCTTTTGAGAAAAACAATGAATACAATTCTTCTTGAAGTGATTGTTAGAGTGTTAATAAAACTGGTAAACTAGTCACGAACTTATGGCTGAAATACGAGCATGGAAAAGTAGCTTTGATCCATAGCATATGTTAAAATGTACAATATTTCATGTTTACTCTCGACTGAAAGCGAAATTAGTTAAGAGTACAAAACCAGCGCTCCAACACTACTTTAGCGTATTTGTATTTCAATGCAAAGCTTCCGCTGGCGAATAAGCTGTTGTCAAGCAATTGTTAATTATTTTTTGAGGAAGTCCGGATATTTCGAGTTGTCATTTGGCAGGCGCTGTGGAGGTCGTTCTAATAAGAAAGCATCACGTTCGGAAACCTTCCATGTTAATGTGTTGCCAACGTGATTGGGCTTTCACCATTCTTGTTAAATATCAGTCAAATTAAATTCGCAACAGAAAAAATAGAACCCTGAAGAAGCCAAGAATAGAAACGGTGTTTAAAACCAAACATCACGACTGCGTGTAATCTATCTGAAAAAATCAAAAAAAGAAAACCTACAGTACCGTTTAGATTTGTTTAAATTCGTATATAGCGCGTGTAAAGTAAAAATAAGCCAGTTAAGATCGACTCAGGAGTGAAGAACACAGGCAAAAACACAAAGACCTTGTTGCTGAAGTCACTCAGGTAAGATGTAAGACTTTTACTTATACTCTGTGAAATTTTCGTTTTCACAACCATTTACACTGAAAGAAAGTACCGAAACCTGGTTTCTCTCCGTGAACGGTCTAAAATGAAAGTGCTTTTGGAATAAATATTTGGCCATTTTGCCGCTTTTGCGATATTACTTTCCAGTATTCGACAGGTGATGAACACAAATCTAAACCGCGAATGGGAAACTATTAATTTTAATCAGATAAGAGAGAACAACTATAATTTTTCGGAGCACAACAGGGTACTTTGATATAATTTGTATTAGTATTTAAGAATTTTTTTCTAAAATGAGAAAGAAAACTTGAGTGTCTGTCTTACTGAGATCTGTACTTCAAACAGGCCGCTTCGCAAACACGTGTATATGAGTTTACAAGCCCTTTCACATTGCTTTCGAAATTTTGAATATGAATTCCTTCTCTTAACAGAGAGATATGTTGATGGCATTTAACATTTCAATTGATTGCTGATACGACAAAAAATATCTTCAGATAAAGTTAGCTATATAGTCCGGCAACTTCTCGCACGACAAATTGAACTGAAGAAGCCGACACGGACACTTTTAAAAACTACAATTTGCTGTGAATTTTAAAAATTAATGATCCGAAACAGACTCACGGAAATGTTGGAAATAAATTTCGTAATCAAAACACCAAAATCATAATTTTAAATATAGGAGCATCATACTTTGATAGAAAAAGCCGCCTAAATAGCATGTTGACACCTATTAAAATAGAAACACAAAATCAGATTCATATCTACGAAAAAATGCTAGTTTGTCAAGGTGTGAAATGATATGCCTGGAGAATAGACCGACTAGCCGTTGCAAACCAATTTCCCTGTGTATTTTGGTGTCCTTAACTTTTGGCAGCCATACTAGTTGTAGTATTTTTAAATTGAAGTGCTTTGGAGGTTTATGACCATGGCACGTGTTAAACATTTATATCGTGAGTCAAGTTATACTTGACAGGGCGATAGCCGTCAACTGACTGACAAGAGGGAACAGCCACGACTTTCCCAAGAGATATTTCCTATTTCAACGACTGCCGCCTGTTCATCTCTTTCACTCTCAAACGCGAAAAACAGTTCCTACGTTTTTCATATTCTTATGGAAAGTTGTTTGGAAATAAGATTCCCTTTTATTTTGCAAAATTGTTAGGTAACTCCATCTGCTTCATGCAAACTCAGAAGCGATGCGAATATTAAATTTTTAATGCCTTTGACAGAAAAAAGTACATACTTAAACCATCAACTGAGATCACTCTCTCTCTTTTAATCATTGCAAATTAAACCAGATCGTTAAATTAAAATAAAATTGATTCACCACGCCCAAACACATCTGAAGGCGTCTGAATCGAGAACATTTTCAAAGTAGACGATAATTAAAAACGGCCTGTTAAAAGTATTGTCAAAATATAAATTTTTGTCATGAATTTGAAGTCCAGTAAACACTTTTTGCATCATATCACAAGGCTTGATTTTGTTTTAAATTCTTTCAGATATTTACTAAAATTTAAAAACGACAAGATTTACTGAAAATTTAACCGAAGCCATATGTCATAAAAATAAGAGCTGGGTGCGGAAAACAAATGCTGTAAAAATACTTAAATAAACTACTTTGATGAGAAAAACTAGCGATAATTTAATACAGTAAAATTTGTTAGATTTTTTAGCAGGCACAGAACTGTGTCCTTATTTCTGTGACGCAGCTTTCATCATTTATTGATAATTTTCATGTTTGATGTAGTGCCGGATGTTCAGACATCCAAAGCTGGTTTCGTAGTCGCATTTCAAAGTGTTTTGCCGTGAATAATTCTTGCTGCTCGGTTCGGGGAAATGAAGTTTGAAAAACAAAACTCTTTTTGCTACTGCATCACACAAAGCAAAATTACAGAAATCAATATTTAATGAATTTTTCTGTTTCCTTTTTCTGACACAAAACCAACTGCTCCCCAGAAAGATTAGAAAGCGCCTGTTCATTTAAATGACTAAAGCCTGTCGAGGGTGTTAGCTTACGGAACAATTGTTATTTAAATCAGGTATACTTTGCGAATAAGACTAATTACAAAACGACGTTCTCAACTGCTGTTGATTATTTGGCTGTTGTTGGCTAGGTTATGCTGAAGTCGCCCAGGCCAGTTTCATACAACATGTGCATCTACGGCAACTTAATGAATGGGTTGCTGGCACAAGATGTTTAAACAATTCAGTACAAAACGTTCTTCACGAAATTGTTGGAAACTGAAGGATAGGTCGTTTAAGCAGGTGTTCAAGACATCCACAAGGTAATCTTACCATCTTTATTTATGCCCACACTTCATCAGAGCTGACTGCGAATTACGTGGTGTAAATTGTGATAACTAAAAGATAAATCTGTTGCAATATATAATATAGCGCTTAAACAACACTTCTGAAACAAATCCTATTACAAGAGCTCTTCGCTATACGAACTGTAACAACATAATGTTCCTGTTATATAGAGCGCATAAGCAATAAAATCCTAAAACAAGACATTAGATCGATTTTCCTGAAGATAATATTACTTTATTTTAGATGTTGAGCAAAACGAAATTTCCAAGTAACTGAGATCTAAGATAGGATATTGTAGTCAGAGCCATTTAAGACAGAGCGTTTAATGCAGGTGTTGGTGATATTTTAACTTACTCAAGCTAGTGCTTGCACGCGCACGGCATTGTATCAAGTATCACTGTTACCTCCGGATTCCTTTTTAGCAGACACTTTATTACAGTCAGTTCAGTCTTTACATAAATTGACATGGCTTCAGGTTGTAAGGACACAGGCGCGTAAAAACTATTCTGTACTGTCAGGAAAGCGTTTCATAAGGGGCGTTTCCTCGTATGATACGAGCATTTCAAAGAACTGACATCACATTTTACTCCTGCTTTACAAAACAGACAACAACGTCACATAAACAGAATTAAATTCTGCCACAGAGTGGCTGTTTAAGACATGTTCGAACAACGAGGACTTCAGTTTCGGGGAAGAAAGAACGTTTCCCAGAAGCAAATGTTCGACGTGTTCTTATGCAATGCAATGCAATTCCTTTGGAGAAAAATAAAAAGACTGAAAATATCAGATAGTTGCCTGATACGACGAAACTTAATCCACTCGGCCGGTCGACTTGTCAGAACAAGTAACTTCAAAGAACCTCTCCCCAGAAAATCAACTAGCAATTCGTTTTCATCGATTGCTAGGTAACCAACAAGAGCAGCAAGAAATCGTTTCACCTCTTTAATCTCATAGAACTCTGCCGGAAAATAGGGTAATTATAGCGGTACAATTACGAATTGAACAGAAGAAAGACAGCTCTATGACATATTGCTTCTGTTAATTTTGATCTTTGAAATATTCACAATCCGTTAACCCAGAAGAAGATACCCAGATAAATTTTGGCTAGTCTGTGGACAGGTTCCCGGCGCGGGCAAAAAATTATTTTCTTTGCCCTATAACCCTGTTCAGAAGCTAAATTTTGGCGAAAATAAATCCCCCGATATTTAAAATGTAAGTGCTATCGTTACCGACATCAAATATAGTAAACATAATAAATAAATATAAGTAATAATAATAAATAATATAAGTAGAATAATAAATTCATCCCTTTACCAATGATAGACTGCGAGCAGTGTCTTTCCTTTCCTAGCGTGTAACGCGAATACACAAATGCGAGACATAAGCAGAACGAACGAGTGACGAGAAACGCGTACACCGAAAGAAAAAAAAGAGAAAAGTGTTTTCCTGCCTTGCATCATTCACTTCTCGTTTCTTTCCCTGACTGGCCAAATTTTAACTTTTCTAATAGCGCGGAGGACTTCAGGAACAAAAACCGAGTGCCCGTTGCCTACCAAATTTTAGCAACCAGACCCAAATTTCTTATGTTACTCAAGCTTTCTTTTAACTCAGTTTTGTATGCGGCTCACAAAAGTCGTGAAACCTTTTCTGCAAAATTTTAACTCACCAATTTACCACGATATTATCGTAAATTTTAAGCTCCGCGAAAATAGAAGGTATTACGATAGCTTAATTAAATTGGAGGAGTGTAGATGTTTCCGGAAGTATAATTTTGTGCAATAAGTAGTAATGTTATGTTGTGTTAACAATTAGATTATTCCCTCGCGATTTCTATTTAGACAGTAGAGTGTTTCTGTCGAGGAACTATGGGCTGATAGTTGCCCCACGGAAATTTGATGCTCAATGTAAAATAAATATAATAGATTTCGTTGTATCATAGTTAATATGTAAGCTTAGATTTACCTGGCAAATTCTATACATCACATTTCAATTATTTTCTTTTTCGGTCGACCACTTTTTCCCTTTCCATCCTTTAAATCGATGTTTAAATGTCTTTATTTTCTTCCATTTCCTTGCGGCAAGTAGACGAGAAAAACAAGAAATCGGAGTACCTGACCGGGATCTGAGGGAAAGCGGTTCGGTTCTGATTAGATCATTTTGACAGCCAGTCATTTCACAGCTTTAGGAGGCGGAATGACAAAAACGATGGCGTACTTGCTGGCGTTCCCTTCCCTCTCCCTTGATTACGCTTCGCGCTCACGACTTCTAGTTTTCCTCTCTCCTCCCCGGCTACCCCGCCGATAAACGTGTCACATGATCAGTTTAAGGTGGCTCGAAACAGTTTCCAGCACTTTCCAAGACGTAGACTTTGATGGGTCATTATAACCGCTCTATGTCGGTTGATGGCAAAATCATGGTATCAAAAAAAGCCTAATCACTGGTAAACATGTTGCTGTCAAATTTGTGGCACAATAGTTACCATAGCAACAATATGACCTGCTAAAAACACCCTTAATTTTAGCTTTAAGCGCTTATGACTCAAAAACGAGCTCGGTGACCCCTATCTTTTATTATCAAATTATGATAAGCATGATAAGATGCAACTTTTTGTAAAGTTTAAAAAAATTCTGTGGAGTGGGTTCAGAGCCACCTTAAATTTACGAAAATTTAAATTGAACCCATTCAGAACTTTTTTAAGCTTGGCAAAATGTTGCATCTTATCATGCTTATTATAATTCGATGGTAAAAAAAATAGGGGTCACCGAGCTCGTTTTTGAGTTATAAGCGCTCAAAGCTAATTAAACTTAAGGTTGTTTTTTAGCAGGTCATATTGTTGCTATGGTAACCTGTTATCACTGTGTTATGTAAAACAGATGATTGCAACTTGTTTACCAATGATTGGGAATTTGTGTGATACCATTATTGTAGCATCACGTGTTAAACAGTGGCAGTATTCATCCTATAGCTGTTAGAAAAGTACTGGAAACTGTTACCAGACTTACCAGCCTCCTTAATTACATTAGTAGAGTTCTTGTTAAATTTCCTTCAAATAACGATTTCCAATCATTTCTCAGCGTAATATTAAACTTCACGCTTTACCAAAATCGTTCGGATTGAATTGTTATTTGAAACTTGCAGTTGTGCACACACACACTCATCGGTTACATAACGGTCAGTTTCCTTTCCTTAGTGTTCTTCATAATTTAATTATCCAGTAACATTGCTAAATCTTCAGTCATCGAAACATTAGAGAAACTAGGAGACGTTGCCATTATGTCGACGACCTCCAGCCACTGCATTCTAATTAACAATGAGATTACATGAGCTCAAGATTTCTTCTATCGCGTGATAGAAATCGCATAGCTCCATGGAAATCGAGAGAAAATAATTTAATTGTTCTAGTATAAATATACTAGTCGTTGAAAACTTGATCTAAGTCCTCTTCACAGACACTTCAAAAACGCAAAGAAGCGGCCGCCAGTTTGTTAACAACCCCACTCTGCTACGCTACTCAGTATGAGTAGCATAGCCAATCACCGGTATTCGTGAACGCTAGTAGATTTATACTAATTAACAATTAGATTATGACCTCGAGATTTCTATGAGGTGATAGTATCAACTATCACCTCATAGAAACTGAGAGCGAATAATCTAATTGTTTTAGTAGAATTCTTACTAAAACTTACTTCAAATAACGGTTTCCAATCATTTCTCGGCGTATTATTAAACTTTGCGCCTTTTAAAAAGATTGCTCGGATTGAATTGTCATTGGTGTGCGCGCGCCATTTTTCATTTAGTCTTCTCAGGAATTTATTTATCCATTTGCATCGAAGTGTTCCTCTAGAACTTTGTTTAAATGAAAAAAACGTCGCCGTTTCGTAGACAACCTCCGTTCACCACACTCCAATGGCTGATAGTATACGAGTAGCTCAGCCAATCAGATTGCAGCATTTGCATTAGTATACTAGTAGAATTCTACTAAATAACAATTATTCCATGAGCCCGAGTTGGATATGAAGTGATAAAATAAACAACGAGCGCGTAGCGCGAGTTAGTTTACAATAACTTCATATCCAACAAGGGCGAATGGAATAATTGTTTTAGTAAATTCTCAAACCGGGTTTTGCCGCCGATTTTTATTTCGGCCATTATAGAGGGCTGAAGTTGAAAACTTCGTGCGGAAAATTTTTAAAGTTGGCGCACTAATTTCCATATGACGTAAAACTCCGACTATTGGCTCATAGTCGGAGTTTTTTAGCCAAGCAAAAAGCTAGAAATGCAATAGTCGGAGCTGAGAATTTACTAATGGCTGATAACATACGAGTAGCTCAGCCAATCAGATTGCATTAGTATATTTGTAGAGTTCTACTAATTAGTATTAGTATATTAAATAAATAGCATGTGAGATCGAATTCTCAAATAACCTGAATTTCGGAACTTAATAGGTGGGCATTTTTCCGTAAAAGGCCAGCCAATCGAACTCTCCAGCTAACTTCAGTTACGCAATTCATATAATCGGTTTTTCTTTTCTCCTCTTTAGTAAGGGCTACTACAAATAGATCTACTGTGATCCTGGAGCAGCGAAAGCTTCAAATTCCTCCAGTACTAATCAACCGCGGGATAATAAAGAGCAGGACAAAAATATGTCTGATAACTCCACACAACCTTTCGAAAGACCAGCGGAAAGAAATATACGCGTTGGATTTTACATTGCCACGTTTGTTATTGGCTTGATTGGAAACCTTCTGGTTTTAATTGTCATCGCCGCAAAACGAGCCAAGAAAACAGTAAACGACCTCTTTATCATGAATTTAGCAGTGTCCGACTTGACACTCATCTTTTTTCTTCCACTTCATATCTATGGCATGTTTCACAGCATTCCCGTCAGTGCGTTCTTCTGTCACTTCATTCGTCCACTCATGACGGTCTCGTTCTTTGTCAGCGTCTACACACTGACGTCAATGGCTATCCACCGCTGTCACGTGATCTTAAACCCGTTTAAACAGGAAATACGTCAGAAGTCGGCTGTGCTGTGGATCACACTGCTATGGATTCTGTCGTTTACAAACGTCCTTCCGTTGATGATTGTCACCATACCTGACACACCCACTGAATGCCTTGAAAACTGGCCAAGTCTTGACCACAGGCGGGCCTACACTGCAGCTCTGTTTATTCTTCAGTACGTGCTTCCTTTGGTCATCATCGCAATAGCTTACGTCAAAATCGGTTTGGATCTCAATCGCTCGTGCTCTCGGCGGAGCGTGAGAACTTCTAGAGCCGCTCATAGCTTAGAGAACCAAGCAAGACGGCGCGAAAACTTTAAAGTTACGAAAACCCTGGCTATAATCGTTATGATATTTGCAGTCTGTATGCTACCTAGCCAGGTAGCATGGATCTTGTTAGACTTTGGTAATGAAAAGCAACAGAACATGGCCATGGTAATCTTTAAGTTTTCTCTTGTTCTTACTGTGTTCCACAGCTGTCTCAATCCCCTTGTCTACGGAAGCATCACCAAGCAGTTCCGGCGTGGTTACGTCAAGTATCTCTCCTATTTTTGTTGCTGCTGCAGAGTATCAATCTTGAAGGAGCTCAAAATTTTACGTCCGTTTGAAAGTTCATCGCAGCAAGGACATGAAGATTCAAAACGAGCGCTCAATGGGAACAAACATAAGACCAAACTTGAAACAAGGTTAATCTCCAGTGAAATAATCATGGACGCAGTGACTGTACTGTAGAAGTTAAGAGAGAGAGTTTTTCTTTCCAGATAAAGAAAGAATCAGGGAAGAGGAAAGGAGCCGGAGTCATTGACTTACCATCTTGGCCAGCGTCACAAACCCTCCATCCCTCTACATAGCATTCCTTTTTAATTTGAAAGTAACACCGATAAACAATATTACAGAAGCGTACAATATATAAATATTTTTGTTGGTACATCGCATGCCGATGGGGACAGTTGCACCTTTTTACAGTTTATGCTACTTCAAAATGTGTCACAGTAATAAATATATAGACCAAGCATAGGCTACGTTTTTATTTTATGGCAGTCAATTTCTTTTAAAATAAATGATTGACATGCTGTCATACTGATGGCATCAAACGCGGTGACACTTGAAAGTAAATGCGAACCCAAAATGCTATTATGATTGAAATGTTTCGGTATTTCTGTAAGCAAAATTCTTTCTTTAGCTTGTTTTTGATCATATTTGTAAGTTCCGATAGTTAGCATGTAGCTTACCATTAGGACCCATAGATGCCTGGCTTTAAAACGGTATAAAGTGATTCATTCTGACCACTTCTTTAAATTCTGTTGACTGGTCATTACGGTGACCATTTCTACATTTTACGTATAGAGTTGCGAATTCCGTGATGTAGAAATCCGATCTCAACATAATCTTATCTACAAAATCGTTGCCGTGCTGACCAATTATAAATTTAAAAATTTTCACCGGCGTGACATTGGTGCAGCATCTATTGACGTGACATTGGTGCAGCATATTTTGACGTGGTATTGCTGCAGCATGTACTGACGTGATATTGCTTCAGCATATACTGGCGTGGCATTGCTGCAGCATTTGGCTGTTCACTGCCTTCTATTTCTCGTATTTTTATTCGATCGATCGTTGAACGCGCGGATAGAATCGCGAGAGAACTGGACGCCAGCGCAAAACGGAAGACTTGACTGGATAGGGGGTGGGGACCGAGATAAATATTCTTCTTGCTCGCTTCGCATGCAAACCCCATCCCCACCTCCTCGTACTTCGCGCTCTCTTCGCTCGCTTTTTCTTTCACGTGCGTAAATAGAGAGGATGTGAACAGTCTAGATAATTTGGTTTTATCAACTGGGTTGATAATGTGAATTGTCCACCGTAAAGAGATTCGGAAGCTGACGTTTCGAGCGTTAGCCCTTCGTCGGAGCGAATCAAGGAATTGTGGGTTGTGTGTGGTTTATATACAGAAATGTAGAGCTACGCTATTGGTTGGTGCCTGGCAACGTGAAAAACAACAGAATGAATTAGTTGAATGAAAAGCGTTCGTTGATACCGTGAGGATTAAGAGTGCCGATTTGAAAAATAAATCTTTGTTCAAGAGTTTTGCGGCTTTCTATGCTTCCTTGATGTAGGGAGAGGCCGCAGACTGCCATATGTTGCTTAGGATGATTCGGCAGATTAAAGTGTCTAGCAACCGGTTTAGAAGCGTCTTTATCGTCTTTCTCTACGTCGCGAAGGTGTTCTCGGAAACGGTCGCCTAGTCGTCTACCTGTTTCGCCGATATATAACTTTTTGCAAAGAGTGCAAGTTATACAGTAGATGACATTGGCTGAGGTACAGGTAAATTGATCTGTGATCTTAATGGATCGCTTGGGTCCCGACAATTTATCAACGTTGTAAATGAACGGACATGTTTTACATCGCGCGCGTGCGCATTTAAAAGTTCCAGGTTGTTCACTCGTTTTGAATGCACTTCTAACTAAAAAGTTACCTATGTTTTTGTCGCGTTTGAATGAAATTAATGGCGGTTGCGAAAAGATTCTACCAGTATCGGGATCATTTTGAAGTAATTTAAAGTTTTTGAGAATGATGGATTTTACTGTGTGATTGTGAGGGTGAAATGTGAGGGTGAATAGAATTCTATTATTATTCTCCTTCTGAGACGTTTGTAGTGCTGACTGCCGATCAATTTGTTGGGCACGATGATGGCCTGCTTGAACAACAGAGGCAGGATATCCACGTTTGTCGAAAAAATTGCACATTTCCTCTGATTTAAAGGAAAAATCAGAGTCCTCACTACAAAGGCGACGAAGTCTAAGAAACTGAGAATAAGGAGTAGAATTCTTGACGTGTGATGGATGTGAAGATGAATACAACAAATAGCTATGAGAATCTGTGGGTTTGTAGTGCACACTGGTGCATAAACCGTTGCCTTCGACAGAAACTTTGATATCTAGAATGGCAAAGAAGTATTGGAAATTTCCCAGGTATACTTAAGAGCCGGATGAAACGAATTAACAGCAGTTATAAATTGATTGAGTTCCTCTCTGGTAGAGGAAGTGGCGCCGACACAATCGTCAATGTAGCGACGGTATAGCTCATGTTTAGGGCCGTTGTATTGATTAAAAAATTTGTGTTCAATGTAGCCTACGAAAAGATTGGCGTAGCTGGGTCCCATTTTGGTGCCCATGGCCACACTATTGATTTGTTTATAATAACTGGTAGCGAATGAAAAACAATTTAGTGTTAAAACTAGTTCAGCCAGGCGGAGCAGTGTTTCCGAGCTTGGTTCCTTAACAGTGCGTAAATCAAAAAAAATGTTTGAGGGCTAGAAGACCTTCGCCATTAGGGATGACGGTGTAAAGGGATGTAATATCCATAGTAAAAATAAGTTTGTCTTCACCCAGGAAATTGAAATCGCGAAAAATTTGAAGGGCGTGTTGACTGTCTTTAACATAAGACGGTAAAGATCTGACGATAGGTGCCATAACTTTGTCTAAATAGCTAGAAATGAGTTCGGTAGGGCAACTACACGCAGAGACGATAGGTCGGCCTGGGTTGTTAGGTTTGTGAATTTTAGGTAAAAAGTAAATACATGAAATTTTAGGAGTGGTGATGATGAGATTTGTAGCAGTAGCCGGTAAATCTTGTTTTACTATAAGTTCGTTAATGGTGCTCTTGACAATTTGTTGGTTAGTGGAAGTGAGATCTTTATTAACTTTGGCATAAAAAGAGGTGTCGGAAAGTTGCCGCAAAGCTTCTTTTTGGTAGAGGTCGGCCCGCCAAACAACCAAAGCGCCGCCTTTGTCGGCCGCTTTCACAATTATGTCTCTGCGCTTACTAAGATTTTTAAGCGCCGCCCTCTCTTCCGAAGAAAGGTTAGAAAATTTGGTGTTACGATTGAAATTTAGTTTGTTGATGTCATGACGGCATTTATTGATGAAAAAATCTAAAGAGGCTGGGGGAGTCCACTTCGATTTTCGAGTCTGAAGCGTCTCGAAAATATCTTTGTCCGAGGTGTTAGAATCATCCTCTTTGTCATGAAAAAAGGCTTTAAGTTGAACGCGGCGAAGAAATTTTTCAACATCTTGCTTAACCGAGAATTCGTCAAGGTTTTTGGATATAGGAACAAAATTCAAGCCCTTGCTGAGGACGGATTTCTCTGCATCGGAAAGCGAAAGATTTTCTGGAATAGTAACTACGGTGCTAAGGCTTTCAAGTGACGAGTCACAAGAAATAGGAGGACCTGTTAATTGTTCAAGTTTATGGGCCTTAATTTGGTGTAAATGGTTAAAAAGTTTAGAATTGACCTCCTGAATTTTGGTGCGAATAGATTGAACTAAGATAGCTGGACAGACTTGAAGCTTTGCGGCAACTTTCCGACACCTCTTTTTATGCCAAAGTTGATAAAGATCTCACTTCCACTAACCAACAAATTGTCAAGAGCACCATTAACGAACTTATAGTAAAACAAGATTTACCGGCTACTGCTACAAATCTCGTCATCACCACTCCTAGAACTTCATGTATTTACTTTTTACCTAAAATTCACAAACCTAACAACCCAGGCCGACCTATCGTCTCTGCGTGTAGTTGCCCTACCGAACTCATTTCTAGCTATTTAGACAAAATTATGGCACCCATCGTCAGATCTTTACCGTCTTATGTTAAAGACAGTCAACACGCCCTTCAAATTTTTCGCGATTTCAATTTCCTGGGTGAAGACAAACTTATTTTTACTATGGATATTACATCCCTTTACACCGTCATCCCTAATGGCGAAGGTCTTCTAGCCCTCAAACATTTTTTTGATTTACGCACTGTTAAGGAACCAAGCTCGGAAACACTGCTCCGCCTGGCTGAACTAGTTTTAACACTAAATTGTTTTTCATTCGCTACCAGTTATTATAAACAAATCAATAGTGTGGCCATGGGCACCAAAATGGGACCCAGCTACGCCAATCTTTTCGTAGGCTACATTGAACACAAATTTTTTAATCAATACAACGGCCCTAAACCTGAGCTATACCGTCGCTACATTGACGATTGTGTCGGCGCCACTTCCTCTACCAGAGAGGAACTCAATCAATTTATAACTGCTGTTAATTCGTTTCATCCGGCTCTTAAGTATACCTGGGAAATTTCCAATACTTCTTTGGCATTTCTAGATATCAAAGTTTCTGTCGAAGGCAACGGTTTATGCACCAGTGTGCACTACAAACCCACAGATTCTCATAGCTATTTGTTGTATTCATCTTCACATCCATCACACGTCAAGAATTCTACTCCTTATTCTCAGTTTCTTAGACTTCGTCGCCTTTGTAGTGAGGACTCTGATTTTTCCTTTAAATCAGAGGAAATGTGCAATTTTTTCGACAAACGTGGATATCCTGCCTCTGTTGTTCAAGCAGGCCATCATCGTGCCCAACAAATTGATCGGCAGTCAGCACTACAAACGTCTCAGAAGGAGAATAATAATAGAATTCTATTCACCCTCACATTTCACCCTCACAATCACACAGTAAAATCCATCATTCTCAAAAACTTTAAATTACTTCAAAATGATCCCGATACTGGTAGAATCTTTTCGCAACCGCCATTAATTTCATTCAAACGCGACAAAAACATAGGTAACTTTTTAGTTAGAAGTGCATTCAAAACGAGTGAACAACCTGGAACTTTTAAATGCGCACGCGCGCGATGTAAAACATGTCCGTTCATTTACAACGTTGATAAATTGTCGGGACCCAAGCGATCCATTAAGATCACAGATCAATTTACCTGTACCTCAGCCAATGTCATCTACTGTATAACTTGCACTCTTTGCAAAAAGTTATATATCGGCGAAACAGGTAGACGACTAGGCGACCGTTTCCGAGAACACCTTCGCGACGTAGAGAAAGACGATAAAGACGCTTCTAAACTGGTTGCTAGACACTTTAATCTGCCGAATCATTCTAAGCAACATATGGCAGTCTGCGGCCTCTCCCTACATCAAGGAAGCACAGAAAGCCGCAAAACTCTTGAACAAAGATTTATTTTTCAAATCGGCACTCTTAATCCTCACGGTATCAACGAACGCTTTTCATTCAACTAATTCATTCTGTTGTTTTTCACGTTACCAACCAATAGCGTAGCTCTACATTTCTGTATATAAACCACACACAACCCACAATTCCTTGATTCGCTCCGACGAAGGGCTAACGCTCGAAACGTCAGCTTCCGAATCTCTTTACGGTGGACAATTCACATTATCAACCCAGTTGATAAAACCAAATTATCTTGTAATACTCCCACCGACGCAGCACCAAAGTTTCTTTAGAAACTTGCCCCCTGTGAACAGTCTACTTTACCATGCACTGACGTGGCAATCCTGCAGCATATAGTGACGTGACATTGCTACAGCATGTACTATACTGACGTGACATTGCTACAGCATGTACTATACTGACGTGACATTACTTTAACACCGCTTGCTGGGTGGGACTCTCAGTGCTTTCAGCAGGAACTATCTCGCCTTATTCAACGTGATTAGCAAATCATTTTATCGTAAAAAAAGCTAATTAACGCATCTTCGTGGTTTTGCTAGCCTGCATAGAAGGCTTGGTTTGAAGGCAAAGAGAAAAAATGGGAAAATATTGAAGGAGACCCGTCCATCCCCTTCGGTTTTTGTCCTCTCTCCAATGCAGTTTAGCCCAAACCTACACGCATGCGCACAGTCTGACAGCTGTTGGGGTAAGGGTTAGTTATGATTCGTTAGTACGTCTAAAAAAAAACCGTCGAACAACCCGCGGTTAAATGTGAACATTGCTTTCAAAACATTCTTTTGTTGTATCTACACGTTTTTCAGACTAAATTTAACTTTTGATGAATTTATGCTGATGAAAGTTCAGAAAGCACCGATGTAAACAAAGATCACCCAATGGAAAGCGATATCCGGCAAGTGCCTACGCAGCGGATGACAGGAACACTATAAGTCCTTCAACAGTGAAATATATTTCAGTGAATTTTGTATTCCGTTATCACAAGCATTATCTTCAACACACGTGCGAAGCGGGGGAGGTCTTGAAGACCGCGTTCACGAGATTTCACTGTATTGTGAAGAAAATGGAAAAAATGAAAGTGGAAATTCAAATCTAAGTGGCCTCTCGAGATCTATTGCAAATCAAATACGGCGACACCTGGAACATGGATTTCGACCAGTGTCATATAGAGATGACAAAAAGGTTGACAGGTTAAAAATTTAGTAGAATTCAAAAAGCAGTGAATGGAAATTTTAATATTGGTGAATATTTACCATCATGTCATGTCTGCAATTTCATTTCAATCTGACCACCCTCGCGTATTTGTCCCATCTAATATTATCTCTGTTACAAGTAAATATTCACGAGGTAACAGTTCCTGTTGCAAAATCCACCGCCAAGCAAATAAAGAGAAAGCCCATAGCTGTGTTATTATGTTTATAAATAATAGAAAGAAGTAGAAAATATACAGACAGGTGTATGCATGTGCGGATTTCCTAGGCTATACACATGCAACTTAACTTCCTACATCGCTGAAAAAATTCGGCATGCAGTTGGGGACAGTTTGGGAAAACGTAAAATACGCCACAACCGAAGGAGCTGTCCCAGCAGAGACCGAACTCTCTCCGCTGTGTTTTTTTCCTTGTCGCTTGATGCCTTTTGTGGATGATATCGAGAGCTACAACTGAGCAAGTGGCAGACGTAAAGCAGAAATCGTTTCTAAACGAAATTTAGCGCAGTTAGTCACGATTCCAAGTCATCTCACCGTTTTGGCCGACGTTTGATTGTAATTTAAAGTTCATTCCGCATTCCTTCAACTGAATCCAGCAATACAGTCGAAGCGTTGGGAAGGTAAGGAATTTTGCAGCTATATTCTCTAGTTTGTCTGATTTTCGCTCCACAGTTATTTTACAGATTGAGAAACACAAAGGTTATATTTGATAACTTTTAACCCTATAGGTTCTGTTCAATGATATGATAAGCGCTCGTGCGAGTACGGGCGCTGTAAAAACTTGTGTACCTATTGGAAAGATATAATAAACTGATATACGTAGGTTGGTTAATTAAACCATTCAAAGCACTTCAGCAGCTGGCGGCAGAACTGAAAGAGAGTCTTCGCAGCGTACAAGTGATCACGATATTGTGTACTCAACAATTTCTAAAGGGAAATATGAGGACAGGAATACTAGTAATTTGACATTATAGTTAAGTAAAGCACTTAAAACATCTGCCCGTCAGAACACTGAATAATGCTGGACGAAAACATTTTTTAAGAACTGTTCGTTCCCTATCCTTCGTTTCTCTAAAAGTACGCGACGCCAAATTAACTTTCTTACAAACCAGTTTTACATTGAATGAAGCCCATAAAACTGGTTTACCAGTAACGTAAATAGCCTCTCACTACGGCTAACGAAGTAAAACGTGATAACGTGATTGGCCAATTATTCAGAGGCCATTTAAAAAAGGGATGGATCTGCCTGTTGTACAGGTATTTGGGGGGGATTTGAGGTTAACTTATGTATATGTAGTTACGGAGGCTACAAGGTGAAAACTAGATTTCCGTACAATTCTAAGTGATGTGAAAAGCCTGTACCGCGTTATTACACTATTCTCATACTGCAAGAGTGGATGATTCAAAGCCCTTTCTCAGCGGCACTATACACTGTAAAATTAATCTCAAAAGTTTCGAAATTTTACCAGCAACAGTACAGGGCGATCGCTTGTTATCGAAAAGGTTTGTTAAACAGATCTAAGTTTTTTCACCAAATTATCATCGGCTTCTTGGTCCACCTTCACCACCTTCCGTGCACAGTCTGTTGGTGATGAGTTCGAGTGCCTTTCTCTCGTTTATGACTCCGCTACCCAAATTGGAGGAGAACGACTCCAGGAAAAGCTTTTTAGTATAGATGTTATGGATTTTCTCGGCATGTTGTTTGATGCATAGGTTCGGGGTTTCTTTTTAGTATGTTTACAAATGGCAGCCCTTTATATCTAGTTTAAAGATGTCGACTACAGGTCAAACCCAACTGGGTCACAGACCCTCACCGTCGCTTTAAACATGGTACAAATGCTAGCTAGAAGTCCAAAATATGAGGATATCTTATTAGTTTTGTAGCGATCTTGCGAATGAACGTGAAAAAAGACACATCAACCGTTGAAACTCCGTAATTTTTGGTCCCAACACTGTAACATAACCGAAAACGATAGCAAAATATCAGTTCGCGTTTTAGGAATAATATGTAAACATTAATTTTGTACTCGAAAATAGATTGATAGGCGTTTAGAAATTGCCAGCGCATGTATTCTTATTTTCATGTTTACCTCTTGACGTGCTGGAATATGAAACAAAGGTGATTATCACGTAGTTTTCAAAGGTTGCCTTATTCATTTTAAGGTATACAATCATAGGTGTAAAATTATCCCTAGAATATTTTCAAAATCTTGACAATTCATTCGGAGTTTAAAGAAAACAAAACAATAATGACTACAGTTTTGTGACATGGCCCTGATTATCAACGATGCTTTTCACTTTTCGACTTTTTTGTCATCGGTGACGCTTTTGATAAACTAACCAGTTTATAGCCCTATAATTTTCGCTAAAAAAAACCTCCGTTGTTATGGGGGAGGGTAGCGCTCGTTAGTTTTGCGTATTGTTTCTGATGTGATACTTGCATATTACTTGCGAACCATTAAATAAACAATACAGGTGCCAGAGTCGAAACAAAAAGCTTGCGTCTCCGATAATTAACCACGAATCTTGCAAGCGAAACAGTTCAACTTCTAGTGGTATTGAAATGCGTGTTTCTTAAAATTAAAGAGCCCAACGTGAGAATTGAGTCGGGCACTGTTCGAGGACTAAGAGAAACAAAGTAGTTCTTTTCTCGCTCAGATCAAGGTGAAAAGAAAAGATTCTTCACTGTGAAAACAACGAAAACGATCTATATATAATTAAAAAAGCCGCCGGAGGTACGACGAATACCTGCTGGTTTGAAAGAGGCTCTATTGTACATATTTTCAACTGATTCAATATTATCCAGTCTGTAACCATTGTTAGTATGATTCCAATATATCCAAATTGACAATTTGTTCTAGATCTAATATTCGTGTTAGTCGCGCAAAGTTACAACGCACTAAACGTAACTTACTTCAGGCTTTTCGTCTCTGCTGTCCAGTTGCAGTACAATTGGTACTCACTCATATTCTGATAAAAAGAAATAGACAGTCAAAAAGTAAATTGTTTGAGAAAGTCTCATTCTTCAGTGTTTAATTTATAAGTAATTTATGAATGTCATTCAAACTTATTGCGACTCGTTAGATGCAGTTTTACAATAAGTTTATGAAATGGAGAACACGACAAAAAGTTTTGCATATTTGATATAAGCTACTACCTTTCAAGTTAGGACTTCGCGACAAATTCACAATAAGCCAAATGAGTCATATAATAGCCGGGTTCACCGTTCAGCTTTCTACTTGGTAAACGTTTTACTGTTCTCTACTCTGCTCTAAGATATTAAATAACTTGGAAAATGAACGAAAAAAATCCTAGCGACAGTCAGGAAAAAATACTTACAGCACGTGCACTACTGGAAGCAAATTGAACATTGCCCATTGTTTGGTAAATAACGTATGTACAGAGAGTAAATAGCACTTGTGCCGGCAAATACAATATGTACAGCAGTTTCGTATATAAAAAGTCTTGGTTATAGTATTTAGAGTTAGGCACTATAACCTTAGGTGTGAAAGTTGAGGCTGAGACCAATGCCAGGTTTTCAACGATTATAAACAATTGTAACAAAAGTAAAAACAAAACGGCACAACCTCTAAATGTTAATTTTTTCCACAGGTAATTCTATCGGGTTTAAAAAAACGACGAGATTTATTAGCTGCCCGCCCACAATTCACTAAAAACGGCTTCTTCAGAAATATCAAATGTTTAAGATAATAACCGATAATTAAGAAGCTCTGACAAAGCCGATAAGTTTCCGTATTATACCCTCGCCAAGTATCGTTTTACCTTCAAAAGAGGATACATCTTATTCCGACGCTAATTGCAAAACAGCGGGTTACAATTTCCAAGGTAATCTTTGATAATTGCAAAGAATGGAACTAGTTTTCTCTTCTTTTTCCACTGCGCGACAACAAGAGGCAATATTACAACTATGAACTTTCAAAACCTGCAGTTAGGAAACACCCCGTGTGATTAAGTAAAAATAACATGTTAATCAACCAAAATTGAGGTTTTTTCATTTATAAACAGCTGTCAGCGAGAAGTGACGGTGGATAATTAATAGCCGCTACTCCGGAAACCTGCTGGAAACGGCCAATGGTTTCAACCATTTCTGAAAGGTCACTTTATAAGTTTGAATTCAAGGATTATAAGTGTCTCATTTAAGAAAGACGTTAATATAAGTACACAAGTCTCATTTCGGGCCCGTGAGAAATTTAAATGCAGGTTAGTACATAAAACTGCATGTTATTACTTTGAAGGTAATTGTTAACCACAAGATTTAATTCCGTGCCATTTGTCGCACGCTTAAGCCAAGAGCTGATTGAAATCACACTTCTCAAATTCAATTTCATCTTACACCACTGAGTCATCTAGCTACTCGTAATCAGTTCCTTCTCAATTCAAGTTTAAGTAGCTTGAAACATTTATCCTAACATTGTCAGCTTTCCTTGAATGCTCAAAATTAATTTACACAATCATGACCAGCCAGTACCAATTGTTACCGAATATGAAATGAAAATTCAACCGAAATGTATGCTCATTGCGTTCTGTTCCACGGTGTTTGTAATAACTGATAATTTTCCTTTTATTTAGAACTTTATACCCAAGTAAAAGGTTGTTTCCCGGTATATAACTAATATTAATAAAGAGATAGATTTTCACTACCGGTCAAAGCGATAGGGCGCTGATAAACCTGTTTAGTTTTCTTTGACTAATTGCCGATAATTATTTTCTGTCTTAGAGGTAAATTCAATCTTGGGCGCTGTCTTCAAACAAGGGATAGTCAAGACACAGTAAAGTCAACTCACCCGAAGTAATACTTGCGTTTTAAAACCTGCCGGTCTATAAATGTCGAATAACACAGATTCTGAGCTGCCGAATGAAACCATAAGAAATGTCAAACTGGGCTTTTACATCACCAGCGTAATAATTGGTTTTATCGGTAACACTTTGGTGATTGCAGTCATTTCGGGCAAGAAAAACAAACGGTCAGTTTATGATCTTTTTATTCTGAATCTTGGAATTGCAGACTTGACTTTCATCGTTTTCTACATGCCTCTGTATATCTACGAGCATCTTAGCTCGATTTACAAAACACTATTCTACTGTCGACTTGTACAGCCCTTACTGACCATCTTCTTTTTTTTGAGCATCTTCACCATCGCTTCTATGGCGATCCATCGCTGTAGGTTGATTACCAATCCTTACAAACGTAAGATGAGGAAGCAAGCAGCATATCTGTGGATCGCTGCCATTTGGATTTCTTCGTTCATAATCGTCTTACCATTGTCGATCGTGGCAAAAGCACAAGACGGCTACTGTTTAGAGAACTGGCCCTCCATGGATCATCGTAAAGCCTACACGCTGGCGCTTTTCCTCCTTCAATTTCTGTTGCCCTTGTTGATCATCGCCGTAGCATACTTAAGAATTGGTGTCTATCTCTGGCGATCAGCTGAACCACAAAGCTCTTTATCCACGGCGAAGAAGAACCGGGCACAGAAGAAACGGAAAGAGAACATTCAAGTCATCAAAACACTCGCATTGATAGTAATTCTTTTTGCTCTCTGTTTGCTTCCGGGTCAAATCGCTTGGCTTATGTTGGACTTTGGAGATAAACAGGACGAACATATCGTTGATGTGATTTTTATTTTCTCCGACATTCTTGATTGCTTGCACGCGTGTGTAAATCCAATAGTCTATGGCCTGTTGACTCAACAGTTTCGCCGACAATACATCAGATATTTCTCGTATTGTCTTTCCTGTGGAACAAAACAGGTGAATACAGAAGCTGAAACCCGAAATGTAGAAAGTACGGTGGAAATTTTATCACCAATGAGGAACAGAAGAAAACTCACCTCTGAGGAAGTCGAGACAGTGGCGAATAATTAAAAGGGGTCAGCGGCTTATAAAGATCTCAGTGGGTGTGGAGGGAGTCTGCAAGATATTCCTACCCTCAGTTCATATTCCTATCACAAACTGGCATCCTAGCACGGGTGGGCTGCTGTGAAACCCAGGTCCTCACGGTCATCTTTATGAAAATTATGGTAACTCTCACCAGGCCCCGTTTACACGGACGCGGTTTGTAAGCGCTTCGATAACGCCTTGGACGGCAACGATGGATAATTAATAAAACCAATTCTTTTTGAAAACGCTGTCGAAAGTGGAGCGTTTTCAAAACGAGACGGTTTAACGTGCCATGTAAACGAGAGTAACCATGTGTTTTTAAACCAGCTTCCGTTTGGCGCGAAAATATCTGTTTGTATTTTTGATGTACGGACTCCCAATCAACATTTTCTGCAACTTTAGCGACTTTGAATCCATTCGTTACTCTCTAAAGAAGCTCTACCTCGTCGTCAGTACAAACGGAATTACCGACCTCTTTATGGCCTGCGTACAGGCTCTCATCGTTGGTGGCACGAGCAAAGCCGTTGGCGAACTAAGCGAGCCGGTGAGAATCTCATTTCTCGTGCCAGGCCTCTCACCGGCTTACTTCGCCCGCCGACTCATCTCTCGCGACTTTGCACATCGACTTTGCTTCTGCCGCAACACATGATTCGCCATTTCCAAAACAAAATGGCGATGCTTCAATGTATAATCGTCTCCAGGTCTTTGGTAACAAAGCATGTCGCGTCCATGACGCTTAGTTTAGCCATGGATAGTTTAGCGACGTTCCCGTTGCCTATACCTCTTACCGAGCGCGAGAGCCGTACTGGGGTCGGAATATTAGCCCGTATTCCCCAGTTCAGCTCGCACAGGCTAGGTTAGTAAATAGAGGATATTACACGGCCGCACGGAGATACGAAATTTCTCTTTAAGTGTTGAAAAATATTTCAGGAGTGAGTGAAAACACTCGAAAAGAAATTTCGTATCTCTGCCTGGCCATGTAGTGTTCTATTTAATATATAAACACCATTATAAATAAATTATTGTAAAGTAATTTATGATTGCGCGATTTTCAAATTGAAAAGCATTCGTTATTCACATCACAGCCTTAAATAGTTAGGTACAGGTGGTTATTAAATATTTAACTCGCTATTATGGCTTAAATAATGCCGCTGTTGCGGCAACAGTGAAAGGCCGACAGTAAAATAACACTACAATGAAAAACACATCTGTTCCCGCTTACATATTTCATTATCTATATAACCATTATTACAAACAGAGAATTTGTATCTCTCCTTAAAACAACAAAATTTATTATAAGTATATTTATTATAACACCGTGGTATTTCACTGGAGGTCCAAATCCAGTGGATATGGATTCCAGATCCATCGAGACAGTAGGAGGTCGATACTTCTGTAGCGATGGCCAAATAATGATAAAGAGACAGGCATGCCAGAAGTGTTGTCACCAAGGTAAATAGCAATGCGTAGAGAACTTCTACTATACTACTCACATCCCCTGATCAAACGACAAGGCCTAAGATGATTCTACTTAAAAAGAAAGAGCATTAAACAATTCCTCGAACGTCATCCAGTTTGTAATCATGTTATGCATATTAGAAAGGTGTAATAAAAAATAGGGGTCACCGTGCTCGTTTTTGCTCAATATTGATGACCTTTATAACAACTTTGTGACCGACGAGGTTGTCATTACATAACCTTAGTTTGCAGAAAGGGGCACTTGAGAAAAACACTCATTGAATTAATTTATTAGGGAAGTTAAACAAAATAAACCCTGAACGTACATTTTAAACCATGTTAGTTAAACAAGAGTTACGATTACACTGCAAACTTAAGAATTCTCTGAGTGGGCACATACCCAGCACTACCTAAAGACGTGTTCTTTACAGCATTAAAATCAAAATATTTTCAAGCAGAATTTTAAACTTTTCTTGTAAGTCTGGTAATACTTGTCTTGGTAGTCTTCATACTCTGGGTCATACTATGTGATCCGTGGAATAATTTACAATGCAATAAGTCCACTGGTAAATGATGTAAGCCTGTAATGTTCCAAGTATTCCAAACAGCAAGAGTTCAAATGTTTCTGTAGCATTAAGTGACATGGAGCATTATTTTAAATTTCTTCCTGGACGGGATGCTAATCAATCACAGGATTACCACTAGCATTAAACTTGCCAGTATAAATCTATACACCTGGCTGGAGTCAGCAGAGGTGCCCTGCAAGAGTAAATGTAAATGCAATACACAATGCAATGACCCCAGCCCGGGCCAGGAGTCCAGGGCAATAATCATTAGGCTGTCACATCTGCCCACATTCCCACAGAGTTTCTTAAGTACGGTACCGCTCAAAAGGAAGTTACCACCGTCTCGCCAAACGCGTGTCGTTTCTAACGAGTGCACTGGAAGTACCAATTCATATACCGCTCGAAATCTTCGCCGTCGAACGACAAAAATTCTATCTGCTAACGAGAGAGTATTGCACCATTTGAATCAACGATTTATGCCGAATAGAACCGGCGATGTTCTTGCAGCGACGATTTGCAAAACGAAGTTCATTTGCTTAATCGACTCGTCAACGCGTGTCGCTTGACAGAACTTTCCCTTGCAAAAACATTGACTCAATGTAATCGTCGCATCACATAAACCTTATTAGAAAATCCTGTCTTCAAAGCTATAGTATTTGGCGTTTGAATGGACGATTTATGCCAAATAGAACCGGAGATATATTTAGTGTTTGCCTTGACGCTTCGGAGAACAATAACGATAATTAACGTTACCGACTCGTCGACGCGTCTGGCCAGACACGAGGGGTCATTTGCAGCGACAAAAAACTTGTGTAGTGCATGCTGAGGTGACATGTAGCACGGACGTGTAGCGGAGACATGTAGCAGGGACAAAATCACAACATTTGCACACACATGAAAATGTTGCGGGAACATGTCCCAGGGATGTGTTGCAGCGACCATGTCCCCTCGTGTAAACTGATACTTTTTTACTTGTGCAACACCAATTTGGGGGATACTTTGTTCCCGCGACATCTCGCACAAAGTTCAACTTGTTGAACTTCATGGGACACGTCGCAGGGACAAAACATTGCAAGGATGCCATGAAACTTCGTGTGTACGGTTATGCAACATGTCCCTGCTACAGAATCAAAAGATGACCCAATCAGAGACAGCAACCAGAATTCTTTGTGTTCGTGCACAGGGAAAAACAAGATGGCAGCCATCAGTAGCAGTGCTCGTGCTGCTGCTTTCGGCTAGAATGATGATTTGGATCAAAAACGAAAACTGCTTGTTATTTTGATGATGATGATTGATGACGAAGCTCCTATTATACTGGAACGAAGAATTACCTTGTCAGGTTTTCTGTCTATTAGCACTGTCTTTTAGTTGCTTGTCCCATAGAATTAGATTATCCTTGAAATGAGCAATCAGCATACGTGTCTGGCTATTATTCCAAGAAATATGACCGCTGTCTTCAGGACTTTTAGCTGGAGAATCATCCTCCACCGAATCTACTTCGATGGCCGCCATTTTACTTCAACGATGCAGTGGCTCAAAGCATGCTAGGCAATACCACAACTATGCACCATGCGATCAGTCAGTTCACACGAGGGGACATATCGCTGCGACACATCCCTGGGACATGTTCCCGCAACATTTTCATGTGTGTGCAAATGTTGTGATTACACACGTTTTTGTCGCTGTCCTTGCAACATGACCCCTCGTGTCTGGCCACCTTTGAAAAAATTGAAACTAATGCAAACGGCGCATCTCAGAAACCTTGATTAAAACTCCTGTCTTCAAAGACGTAGTATTTTGGCGTTCGAATGAACGAGACCGTTGAGTGATGGTACCTTACTTTTGAGCGGTACAGTATATTGCTGCCACGGCAATTTCAGTGACTTCGGTGCTACAGTGTACGTAGTCTCAAATTTTATACTTCTGTCTATAGCTTGTTCAAAAGTACATCCATTTCAATCTGAGGTATTTTCTTCACTGTTCTCTTGATCTCTGGACATAAATGCAGACAAGTCAAGAGTAGATGACTCCAAGTCATCCAATTCTTCAGTTCTTGTGATTTCTACTTGAACCAAGCCAGTGGCCAGTGCATACAGCGTCATGGCTAGTGCAGCCACACCGAAAGCCAGCCATTTGTTACGCTTTTCAGTTGAGTCTGATGTGCCATCCTGGTCGGAAGATGACTGAGACTGTTGCTGCTCTAAAAGCAAAAATACCATTAACATGTACTCTTGTTTGGGTTATCAGTGTTTCATTTTTATTTTCTGGTGTTTTAAGAGTACTTTTTAGTGCTGACTCTGAAATTAAAATTTCATGTAGCTTGAGTAAAAAATCAATCCCTAAATGGCTTGATAATTAAATGCGGGAAAATTCTGCTAATATAAATATATCAGGCTTACCTTCATCCTCTGGTGGAAAGTATCGCTGTAATATACGACCACAGAACGAGCACAAGTTATCATATCCTTGCAAGTAATTATACAGCTTGTTATTAGGCAACCGTGCTTTCCAGATAACTGCAAGGTGAGCGAACACCACTGCATCAAGGGTGGTTGGACTGTAAAAACAATGTATAGAAAATATAATAGCATTATTGTTTTAAGAAGGTGAATAAGAAGCTTGTAAAGTTAAAGGTCAAATGAACCAAAATTTAGACAGTTTTTTTTTCATTTGA
The DNA here is from genome assembly GCA_964020085.1 of Micromussa lordhowensis. NCBI lineage: Eukaryota > Metazoa > Cnidaria > Anthozoa > Scleractinia > Lobophylliidae > Micromussa > Micromussa lordhowensis. Next base: position 8,098,393 of record OZ026597.1, on the reverse strand, counting down.
GTCCAATGTGTTCATTAATTATAAACTTCACATATTCTGAAGTTTCAAACCAAATGGGCCAAGCATTTCGGAATGTTAAAATCACTATTTTTGTCCTTCATAATCGCAGAGCGGTTGGAAAAATTAACGGAAAATTGTCGGAAATAACACTGGTGAGGAGTTTTGTTGGGACTCTCTTTCAAGCTTCGTCAACTTGTACTCAAGAAAGACGCGGTACCGACGATTTTTAACTTCCCTATGGAAAGTTGCAAGCCGGCAATTGGACAAAAAGCAAAGAAAACCAAGCGAATAATGCCCGCCGAACAGCGGGCGAACTCCTCGGCCATTTCCCAAGTACGATAAGATTTGTATTTAGATCCAAAACCTTCCCCAAGAACAACGCACTAATACAGAAACGCAGCAATGTTCAAGACAACAGTGACGTCACAAACTGAGCAGAGTCTCAGTTCCATTCCTTCCATTAAAGTGCGCGGTCATTTTGGAAACGTTTTGTGAAGCCATCGGCTGTCTTCGTACTTTCAACTTTTTACTTCTTTTCATGGCTTAGAAAGAAAAAATTCCGCATAAGTTTCCTCTTAAATGCTTTTTTAAACATTTCGTGGCTTTAAATTGGCTGAAGAAAAGATGTCTAAATTTTGGTTCATTTGACCTTCAAGGTTTGTTCTTCTCCTTAAAGAGGGAGGTCTACTGGCCTTATTGTTAGAGCGCTGGACTCAGGATTCAGTGCACCTGGTTCAAGCTCTAGTCTATGCAAGACATATAAATGCTGGGGCTAAGCCTATAATGGACTTGTATCCAAAACATCAAGGAAGAAGAAAAACTCCTAGTCATTTCATGCTACAAAAGCCAGAGAAACAGTATAAGCACTAGTATTATGTGTTAACTGAGTAAGGCATTTAAGTAGCAAACGTGACTGCAAGACTAATTTAAACAAACATTCATGTTACACCCAACAAGGTCCTAACAGCTTACTGCAGGTTTGCAGGTGAGATGGTTAGCAGTTTAGTGGATAAACTGCATTGTACATAGTAAGGATCAAAGGAGGAAAGTGATGTCACCTGTCTCCAAAGAAAAACTCCTTTCCATCCAGCAGAGTAGACAACAGTTTAAAACATTCCAAGGCATCCTTAAAAAGCTGAAATTACACATCAAATCAGGAATTTAGTTCACCTAATGCAGGATCTAAATAAATGCAATAACACGGTCATCACAACTGAAGCTGTGTGAACTTTGACTTGATTCTATCTACATAATTATTAATGTCTCCTAAACCCCATCAAATCACTTACACTCATTTACAAGCTATAAATTCAACATCCTAATTTTAATTGGCCTGATATAAAAATATACAGGTCTCTTTAAAAACTCATAATTTATATTAGCACAATTTCAAGAAGTGAATATAAGAATTGGATGCTATGTTTTTTAAATGATTACTGTTACCAAAAATGGACCCAAAAATGTTTTCAAGAACTCGTATTCAAGGCAGTTAAGAATTGTAAACACAGTGGTTTCATTGATCGCCAGGAGATCAGATTGAGCGACCAAAATTTATTAATTTTTCTTCAGAGTAGAGCTACATGTTCTTATGTTGAGACGATGAGTAAAATTGTGAATGAAGTCAACAACAATGTAACAAAGGTACTAGGTGAATTTTTCGGAAGGCTTCACTTCTTTGTTTTCCTGCCTAACTCAAGGAGTAATTTACAATCTTACTGCGGCTGCATACAAGTATACAAAGGAACAATCACGTCTCAATATTCACCTCAAGAAATTTTACTAAAACCTCAGGCTCAGTGAGCATTGGTGAATATTTAACTTGACTTTATCTTCATAAATTTTCTCCAATATTCACTTTGCATAATTTGTTAATTATCCCTTACAGTATTAGCCCCTCCTATATGGAAGGAAAGGGGGATACAGTTTTTCTCAAGCTAATTATCAGAGTCTGATTTTTATATTTTGCTACATTATCCTATGACTATGTGAATGTTTTACAAAATCAAATCAAATCAAATTTATCAAGCGCAAGCATCACAACAAACAAGTTGATATTTCATTGTTTTATACCAGACATTTGACTGGCTGGATTTGAAAATGTTGCAATCTATTGTTTCAGTAAATGCGCTGTAACAGCAGTTAGTTTGTCATGAATGCTCTAACCACTGACCTATGCGAGACTAAAATAGCTGCTTGAACAGACAAACCTTATTTTCCAGTACATCATCTGTTTCCTCTGAATACATTCCCTCAGATATTTGCCATCTCGTCTGTCTAGAGATCCGCCCCGGAATGAAATAGTTCAAAGGAAATGGCAATCTACGTGCATACCATGGGCGAGTAAATTTGGTGTAATTCTTATCATCCACCCAAAATGTAAATGACTGAAAGATTAAGCATAATGTTACTTTCATTTCATTGATGGGATAATTAAACTGAGACTACAACATACCTACCTACCTACCCACAGTTTTGTTAATATGGTGGATTTCTGCAAGTAATGCCTAATGTAACTTTTTTTTCTAATATGCCTAGCTATCCAGGTAGATCATTTCTTCTATTTTCACACCAGCAGGGCAGTTAGTTTTCACAGGTAGGCAAAACTTTTTGAACTGATTTTCTTCAAAATAAAACCTTTCCCCAAGATGGTCAAACCAGATGAGCAAAATCATGCTCAATTGTCAATTTGTGTAGTGTCAGCTCTTATTTCAACCCCTGTTAATATTGCTATAGTTAGAGGTTGAGGGGTTAGTTCGGAAATGTCTGTACCATGTCATTAACCAAGATTAGGAATCTTGAGTGTTCTCCCACTTGGTTTTCATGCCAATTAAGTATTTTAGGTTTCTTTTGTAAGGTTTTCTCCAAAGAGTGGACATCAATGGGGCAACTGAAAGTCAACAGAAAGTTATGCACCATTATTTAAAGACAATTCTGATGCGTAAGAGGTAGCATGAAGGATACTGTACTACATGTGACCCATTCAGACTGATCACATAAATATTTACAATCGTAAAAAGTATAACTTACAATTGCTGGATACAGTTTGTTGTGAACCAGGGAAACAAATGCAAGAGTATCTGCTGCCTGTGTACGTGTCAACAGATAATCAGCATTAAAGTTCTAGGAAAAATTTCAAACACAACAATAGTTTAGGACAATATAACCATTACAGAGTCCTGACTGCTCATTAGTGTTGGAACTAACTCTTTTTAGCACAAGGTCCATAGAACAGAGGACTACTGGGGTTAGAACACTGGGAAAGGTACTCCAATAACGGTGAGCAAAATGCTAGTTCCTGATTGAAAATGTGGCCTTCAGATGTCAATACTTTTGTCAACTGGACACAATATGACAACATACTAAAAGACCATAACAGAATTAATCTCTTAAACTTTTCATTGTTAACTAAACTTTGTGTAGAGGTAGCTGGGGTCGCATAGAAACTCCTTTGCAGCGTAAGTGAGGCATGCGGCTCTTTGAAAATATTAAGAAATTGCCTCTTTCCTGCAATCCAAATCCCCAGAGATTTCTTTGGTACCTATTGTGTTTTAGTCCTTTAAATATTGTAGGGGGTAGAAAAATATTTTTTGTTGATCGCTGCATCCAAACAAACATGGCGTCATGTGTAGTTGTTTTCTTCTAGATGGCAAATTTATGTACTTAGAACCAACGCACACTTTTAAAAATGGTAAGGAATCAGCATCGAGAAGACTTGACCAATGGTTAAGAGGGTGATAATGACTTAGAAGCAATGATGTCGTCATTTGGATTTCAAGGAGGTCTCAAACAAAACTCTTCATGAATGCATGTAAACCAAACTGTGCTACAGAACACTGTGGACAAGTTTCAAATGGACTTTCTAGTCTATGGTATGGAAATATCGCTAGTTCAACTGAATATACCGCTTATAACTTAGCCTCCTCTTCTACAAGAATTGTTTTGGTGTTATTTATGTAACCTTTTCAGCTGACTTTTGCAGACTTCACCTTTTACCAATGCAAAATGCAGACCACAGACTGCAAACTGCCGACTGGGCATAAAATGCAGACTAGGTACAAAACATAGGCACACAAAGCGTGCAAGAGTTCTCAGAGATAGGAGCATTCATGGAGCTGTCATTTGACAAGTCTTTTTGGTTGCGATGTACAGCAAGAGAGAAACTGGGAAATTATGATATACATGGTAAGATAACTAATTAGTAAGCCATAAAATGTTTGACTGAACAAACTACAGTGATCTGACGTGTCTCCAGATTAATGTAGGTACCATCTTATTTCCTAACAGGCAATTTGATCCGTTCTTTGATACAACCCACACTGTGATTGGTGTGACACGTGTACATGGATAACTCCCCGTCACTCACCGATCTCATAGCCCTTTCGGCCCCCAAGAGGAATTTTTGCTCAAAAATACTCAAGTTAAGAAAACTTTTCACATTTTACACGAGTCGTAAGTTTACCCTTTTTACACAAGAACACTAGTTCACCGAAAATAGAAAGAAAGAGGAAAAAAACCTCTCTGATTTGTTGAAAGTCTGATTTAATTAAATTGCACATAAATTTGATGCCACACAGTCTTCAAAGGCCATTTGAACAGTTCTCATACTTTTTAACCTTTAAAATATCGGACTGAGACGCAAAAACAGTTTAGAAATGAAAGCTTCTTTTTTGTTTAATATCCTTGAAACAATAGCCGGCAACTTCTAAGCTCTAATTGAATTTACATCCACATGAAAAACAAAAGTGTCAAGTTACCATTTATAACTAAAAATAGCAATCATCTTGTGCGAATGATTTACTCCCATAAGAAAAACAAGTGTCAAGTTACCATTTGTAACTAAAAATAGCAAGCATCTCGTGGGAACAGGTAATGACGATTTGTTAGCTCTAATTGAATTTACTCCCTTGTGAAAAACAACAGTGTCAAATTACCCTTTGTAACTAAAAAATAAAAATATCTCATTATATTTGCATGCAACAAGAACAAAACAATCATTACCTACACTTACTATTGTAAACATTAGAACTATCTCAAATTTAAATAGTCTCGTCTCCTCTAAAACATGTCCTAAGAACTAGAAGTGACGATTTGTGACCTTTACTTGAAATTTCTTTTTTTTCGAAAAACAAAAGTATCAAATTACCCTTTGAAACTAAAAATAAAAATATCTGATTCCATTTGCATACTACTAACTCATGGGCTGCTTCAAAAATCAAGACTCATCTCATTCATAACTAGCCAGTGGCGGATCCAGACCTTGAGCTATGGGGGGACAGTCTTGTTTTACTTGCCCTGCTGACTTTTCTTCCTTATGTCATTTCTTCTTCTTTTTTACCAAAAATAGGGGGGAGCCCTCTCCTAGATCCGCCACTGCTAGCCACCATTACACTGAAAACATACACTCTAAAACAACCCAATGTATGTATGTCACTATCACACTCCCCTCCAAACCGGACTAAAAACCGCAAACCGGCAATGTACACGTCAGTCTTTATTTTTCAATTACCAAAGCCCCTGGGTTTATACAATATAACGCCCAGGACTTCATATATACCTCACTTAAGTTATCTTGAGCAAAATTAATTTCCTTTTCCTTCTACAACAACTTGTGCTGGTTATTAATATGAAAAAGTGAAAACCCTGATAACATAGAAAAGAAAAGATTTAGTTTCATTTAAAAGGTATCTTCTCATTCCAGTAGTAAACAAGAACCATTCTATTGTTAAATCGTCACAGAATAATATATTCTTGTTATGTTGACCAAATTAATTGCAGTCTCTTTGCTTTTCACATTGAAACTTATCGATGAATACTGAAATTGATGACACGCTCGGAACACTTTTTAAGGACTCTGCGACAATATTTAGATTTCAATACAACACGCAAATGATTTGTTCCTGGTCGCAACCTCTTCAAATTCCCAGTAGCACATTCCGCTCCCCTAAAATACAATTGTTCCTTATAGAAGAATAGATATGGCCGTTCTCAACTGTATCGGGATCAAATCTTTTTCCATTCCATTTACCTTTACAACAGGAAATTTGATTGGTGTGACATACATACATCTCTCACTGATCCACTCACTGAACAACCCGTCCATAACATACCCGACGCGCTGACTAAGAGGTATTTTTTTTACAAAAAATAACTCAAACACAGACTACAGCCTGCAGGGTACAAAACACAGACAGAGAATAAAATCTGTTGATAACACGTCATCTGTAAAACTTACCCAGTGTCACTTTCCATCAGCATTTTGCATTACTGGGGAATATTCTTCTGTGATTATAACAAAGCGACCAAACCATAATTGCTCTTTAGGAATAAAATTTCAAGCCTTCGTAGTCTTCTCACTTCACGAAAAAGATATACATTACAGTGTACAGGCAAAATTACATGTAAAGAACAAGCAATATTTGAGAACAACTGTGTGACAACTGTGAATGATGATCCAAACAGATACAAGGCAGTCAGGACATCGCAAATACAAAGGTGGTTGTCACTTGTTCATGATATCACATTGCATATTGCCATTTTAAATACTGGCATGTCACACGTAAAGTGAGAAGTGAGAAAACTACGAAGGTTTGAAATTGTATTAAGAACTATTGTGGCCTGGCCACTTTGTTAAAGACAAAATATACAATCAGCAGTGAAAGATGACCACGGAAAAGCCTTTGCGTGACACCTGGTAATTTAAATAAGATAACATATTATCACATATCAGATAGAAAATAGTCTTTATCCTCACTCAGTCTGCATTTTGTACCTAGTCTGCAGTCTGCATTTTGTACTGTCCGGTTAACATGTTAAATTAAAGCTTATAAGCTTAAACTATTAATCATGTAACTACCGGTATATACCTACTTTTTCCCTAATGTAATCCGTGATCTTGCTTGGTGTTGTTACAATATCTTCACCATATTGTAAAACTGGGAATTCTCCTATGGAAATGCAAACGTATATTGTCATATACATGCTAAACAAACAAAAAAAACATTTGCTAAACATGACAAAAACCCTCCAATGAACAACATGGATTAGACAGAAACATACCCCATTCACACCAGCTAAACTAGTTTAACTAAATCAAGTTAAGGTTTTTCAAATTTGTCGATTACCCTTTGCAGTCATTTTGAGAAGACAAATTTCAAACCAGTTTGCTAACATATTTTATTGAAACATGTTTTTGCCTTGTTAACTATGAGCAACTAAATTTTAACCCTGTTTAGTTAAACCACTTTTAAACATGTTTAAAAGGTTGGTGTGCATGGGGTAACAGTCTATTACCTACATCTCTTTCTATCGCTTTATCAATTAAATAAAAGTATCGTGAAGCCACATTTGCACCGTTTTGGTCTGTTTCCTGTTGTTTAGACCTCTTACTATAAAGCCAAGGCTTGAGGTCTTACCTATAGGAGATTTCCAAGGATTGTTACATCGATTAACTGTTAACGGACATCCCGCAAATTTAGCGTAAGCCTACCAGAGAGAAAGAGAAGCATAACATATTTGGGTTAAACAAAATTCGTGAAACAGATTAATTTAATTTACGAACCAAAACTTCTAAACAGCTGATGTCTATAGAGGGAAGATTCCAATCGCCTGACCAAGAAAGCACCTCCATTTTGAAATTAGTAGGAATTACCCAGCACAATTTGCGGTCCTGTTGTTGGTCGTCTAGCACCCAGACCCCATCAGTTGCATGTCTTCTCTCCCCAGAGAGAGGTTCGAACACACGGGGCCGAACACCTGTGTCTTTTCGAGTTGTTTAGAAGGGACTCGAGTAATGAAGCGAAGGCGGTTGACAGTTACGAATATTATCTCGTCTGCCACTTTCGATTACGTCTCAAGTTTCCATTAACGTCGTTGCACGGCCGTTATGAAACCTGAGAATCTCTCCCCCGATGAGAGTTAATAGTTAACGACGTGAATTGAGAACCAAGTGGAATTGACATTTTTTCTTTCTTCGGAACTAAAAAGACTTTCAGCAAAAGATTTCAACCATTTACACTGCAATTCTCGGGCAACCGTAGTTGACTATGGTGATGTCCCACACAACATTTCCACCCAAACACATTCAAATCTGTTCTTGGTGGTATCCTTAAAATAATTGAATTGTTTTCCCAAGTATCAACTGACCCAACCCTCACTGACATTGCAGAAAGAAAGAACAAAAGCCTGTCATCTTTTGTTGAAACCACAAGAACAGTTGTAGATGGGAATGTTGTGAAGTGCATCAGGAGTATAGGTTGTGTCTATGAATTATCTTTGCATTCAAAAGCAAGATGCTGAAAATGTCCTACGGGTTTGCTTACGTTGACAAAAGCCGGAGGGTATAAACTGCAGGTTGCAGGTTGCATGTATAATAATAATAATAATAATAATAATAATAATAATAATAATAATAATAATAATAATAATAATAATAATAATAATAATAATAACTAGTAATAACCACAGGTTAGGAAGTGCGGGCGAGGGCTATGCATGATTTGTTTCACTGAGGTTAACGAATTCATTGTAAAACAGTGGCGTTGTGTTCTTTCTCCATTTTGGGCATTTCTATTTGCAGGGCAATAAAGGGTTGCATAGTGTGGGTGATGGTTTTCCCTAAAACGAGACAAAGGGACCTAAGAGTGGTTTTACTGACCTTGTGAAACAGTAACACCAGTTTGATTATACACTAGTTCTATTTTGTGTTGGGTTTGACAAAATGGTTATTTTTTCACGTTGTAAATAAAAACACTGTTGATTATAAAATGGACATATTGATTTAGTCAAGGTCATTTGATGTAACCCGACAACAACAGACACGGACAGGAAACGTTCCGATCACAAGTTCACACGCTCGATTTTGATTGGACGGCGCGGCGCGCCAGCTATGCATGAGCTGCACGTGATTCTTCGACGAAATAGACGTCGTCCACGTGATACAATTGTGTTGTGTGCATTCCAATTTATGGACCGCCACTTCTGCATGAACTGCACGTGATTCTTGACATTCTTAGCTTCAAGAAGGCGAAATTTACATATTATTTGACCCTTCAACTACATTAAAGATCATTGACTATGGAAGGTGAAACAGCTATGCTTTGGTGAGAATTGTCTTCTGCTTGGTGTTGGTTTCTAGCGGTCAGAACGCCTGTGCTCAAATTACTGCTGCTTCATGTTTGTCTCGCGTGGTCAAAGCGCCTGTGCTAAAATTACGTCCTTTCATTTCATTGGTTCTTAGTGTCCCTAAGGACAAATATTTGGAAGGACGACTTTTTTTGCTAAATTCGAGTCACTGCAAGGCTATATAACTGCCGCGCATGCGTTTGAAACCAATGTTGAGATTAGGATTGCGGGCTCCGCTGGTCGCCCGCAATAATAATAATAATAATAATAATAATAATAATAATAATAATAATAATAATAGAGAGATTTAGAAAATGGATTGATCAAGAAGTTAAACGCTAAAAATGTTTTAAAACGCATTTTAAAAAAACGTTTGAACAGCGTTTCGGCGCTATGTTACTCCATTATCAAGTTAAAAGTAAAAAAAAAATAAGATGTAATATGAATATACTAAAATATGAAACATTACATAAAATACTTGCCGGTCCTATGAGTATAATTCCCAAGGTAAGAAACACAATAAGGAAAAAAAATACGAGTGTCAATAGAAATTGCCTTGAGAATCAGTGGCTTGCTGAAAATTCTGTCCTCTAACGGTCCTCACTGATTTCAAGGAATTAGTAATTCTTGAAGGAGCAGATGAACTCAATGATGGCCCCCCAAAAATTGTTTTTCATCTGCGCCGCCCCTAACTGTAAAGGCCGTTCGTGCTCACCTATAAATTAATCTTAGATCATTGTTAAGATATTTTGGGAACACAATATTTGCCATTCTGTCAATAGATCTTTCTACTCTCTTCCAATCATTCTCTTAAAGAAGAAACTAAGCGGTTCGACTTGGTAGAAATAATACGCGTGCGGAAAACGCTTAGACTGGGAGCGAATTTACGAGCTTCCAAGCGTAAAACATTAGGCCTTTTAGGTAATTGCGGAATGCAGCGTTCTGTCTTTCAAGCTTATAGTCTTTCATATGCGGAGTTTGAGTCCGAACGACCGAACTTGAAATAAAACACTTCCGCTGCAGATTTATTAGCTGACAAAACGAGTGTTAGCTCTTCGGTAGAGTAGCATCAAATCATTTTGTATTAGCACGCTTAGTGATTCTTTTACGCAACATAAATGAAAAGCTGCTCTTGGCACATCATATCGCACAAATGACAGAAGTTCTTTTTGTCAGTCGAGTATTGTATTGTGGTTGATTGGGGCAAAAGTAACTTAATAAATAGCAAATTAACTAACATCACACAAACATAAAATATAATGCGAGTTGTCATTTACCGATGTTTTTATTTGTAATACATATAGGCAAACTCTGCATTGGCGAGACCTCAAACACAATCTAGCCTCATACTGAGTACCAAAAAAACACACACGCTGGCGTTTTATTAGCAAATCAGAAACCCAAAGAAGAAGAACACGCAGAGGACAACAATGGCGTAAGACATTATTACAAAATTGTTATGCCTTGTCTTGTCCACTTCACAAGCTTAGGTTAGATGGTAAGATACCTTTAATTGTTTACAAATATACTTCTCTTAAGTATACTTCCCTATTAGAAAACGTTCCATACAATTAATCACTGACTCAAAAACTTTAACCCTTAAATTCTCAGCATCTGTGAGTTCTTAAGTTCTCTCAATCTCTATGAAATTCTCTTACTTATTTTTTATTATGACATACATTACAACACTTACAGTAATTACAATAATACAAAAAAAGCTACTTACAATGTAACACTTACAGTTCAACAGTTACATTGCTCTACTCAAAATACAGTACTTAGACTAATTACGCTAGGTTTTTCGCTACACCGAGTCACATGCAGACATGCAGATACCCTGTTAACTCCCTTACAAGTTTAAATAACAAACAAGTTAATAGAAAAAAAAATATTGAAAAAAAAAAACAATTATCCAGCGGACTTCCATTGCACTCCTTAAATTAAACTTGTATAAATTATAACAGAAGCTCCCATCTTTTATAAAAATCGCGAAGCTTTCGGTTCTTTATAGCAATTATATTTTCAACTTCTTGTTTAGCATCGACCTTGTGCAGAAATAATCTAAAGTTTGGAGAGATCTTGTTTTTTCTACTCTCCCAAATAGTTATCTTACCGAGAATTATCAGATAATTTAATACATCTGTCCTATGAAGAAGGCCAATTCGTCTCTTAGTTATGATATGGACATCGAGGAGCTGATCGTCTAAAAACACACGTTGACTAACAACTTATCTCGACTTAGTCGGCACACTGGATTCACACTCAAGAGTATGGGACACACGGAAAACTGAAAATGCTGAAAAATCACACAAGTAAGGTTTCTATTGAATTGTACAGGGTGGAGGACGTTCCTAGAAAGGAAAAGAAAAAAAAAAGGAAGATAAATACGTCAAGAAATACAAAGTAGATTTAATATATGTAGTAAAACGTGACGACAGCCACTCGTCATAAATCTATCTTTGGAAAAAAGTGTTAAACGAAGGGCTGGGCTAGTACTGTTCACAGCTACTCTTTTTCTCATGACACCAAAGAACCACGAGACATCCCATCGCGCTCCGCGTTTACCCTCACTACCAGTTTTCTCGCGGTTTTTCTCATTTGCATCGATCTCAGAAAAAAGAGCGCTGTGAGCAGTGTACCAGTGGAACGCGGGCATTTATACTAAGGCATGGTAGTTTCAAGTGGAGGCGAGGTGGCCTCGTGTTTAGTATGCTCTTCCTCTGATCGAGCGGTCCATGTTCGAGCCCTGGCCGGGGAGATTGTGAAATGTGTTCTTGGGCAAGACACTTTACTCTCACAGTGACTCTCTCCATACAGGTGTGAAAATGGGTACCAGCGAATGTAATGATGAAAGGTAACCCTGCGATGGACTAGCACGCCATCCAGGGGGGATTAGAAATACTCCTGGTCTCTTCATGCTACAAAAACCGACATAAGCTTCGGCCTGATGAGCCACTTGGCTGGTATGCAGACTTTACCTATGGTAGTTTCACAGTAAGTAAGGTGACCGAAGAAATATTTCAGTAAACACTGGGAAATTAGACAAGAAAAACGCAGCTCCGTGCAAAGTAGGACAAGAGTACGAAAGGAAAACAGCCTATGGTTGGATCCAGAAACGGCTAACATTGTGTTACTAATAAGGTTACAGACTCTACTAAGGTGGACCGCGGTACTGTGTGAGTGCAACTCGTCCAATATATTATTTACCAGTTCAGTTAACATATCGCGAACGAACGTTATGATTAACTAACAACCCAAAAATTAAACTCCGATCTAAAGATAGGGCAATGCAATTTCCAGCCCTTGGCCACTAATTTAATTATTAGTGCAAGGGTGGGATATCGGCATTAAGTATGAATGTGGGCAACTTGTAATGTTGCTTAAAAGGCATGTGCACCATATATGGTACCAGCGCAACACTCACCACGGGCGGTTTTATGGTTACTGATTGGCTTCGAGCGTCGTCCGTCCCCATGACACTTGCTTCTTCACTGGTAGCTTCTTTCTGCAAACATAAAAAATATGTATAGCAGAGATAGACAAGGTGATAATATAGCAAGAAGGTTTAAAATATTTTGAATTGCGTCATTTTTACTTGAGTTTCGTCAATCGTGATGATAGTCACTTCTTCGTATATTTCAGAAGCTGCTTCCTGAAAAAAATTGAAATAGTATTACTGCATCGCTGGACAACAGAGAACACTAAGTAATCCACCGTAGGAAAAAATGTGGTTGCACATTTTACCAGAGTACCCAAGCAAACCTTACACAGCTCATAAAGTGCCAGGAAAGCCTTTTCGCAATATTTGTCCTTGTGCTAACGTCATAGGGTATACAAGGTTTGAAGATGTTAGAACATTTCTGTACGTTTTTATGAGCGAGTTAAAGTTTTGTGCGTTAGAAATCATGGGTGAATGTACCAGTCGCCGTCTTTTTTCCTACGGAGGATTTCAGTTTATGTTTCAGTTAGAAGAATTATTAACATTACTTTAAACATTGTACAGTTTAATTTTTGATAAAATCCCATCGATTCTTTACATCTCAGTTATCGATACTGTGAGTTTTCGAAAGCTGTAACTGGAAATTCAGGAGAACACAATTGTTATAAAAAAAGTGCAAAGGCCAATCGTGAAAATGAAAGGTGTTTCAAATACACTGATCGACTAATACCAGTTAAAAAACATTCCTTCTTCTTTTCAAACCTGTCCATCGGCGTCCCTTAGAACTGTCTTTGTTTCTTTGCCAACACCCCAGCTTGCCATCTGTCTGAAAACCAGATCTGTTGGTGGCTTGTGTTGGCCACCACCATTGGATGCCCAGATCTAAAATTCACACAAATTCGCGGGTTTGAGATAACATCATTGGTTTGGGATAACATCATTGGGTTTGGCGGACCTAGCGAGCGACGCTTGGCCCCATTTCTGCTGAGAAGGTTTATATGGACCTCTTCTTTTTTCAAACTGACCTCCGTGAAGCTTTAGCGGATGTTTTTGGGATTGTTATGTGACCTACAGTTCTGCTACAGTCTTCAACACGACAGTAATCAGGCAGTCGAAAACTTGTATAGTTTGCTCCATTTTATAGCTAGAGAAGGTTTTTTTTGAAACGTTTCTTTATCACTATATATTTTTAGAGTAGTCTAGTAACGTAAGTTGGAAGTGGAAAAATCCAAAGTAACCTGCTTTTCTAATCAGTGCTCATAATGAGGACCCGTCAACACTACGCCAGAGAAATTTGAAAACGCAGCTTTATTTCTTCAGTTAGGCCTACCGTCCACACTAATCCGGCAAAATAAAGGAGCTTTTCGAAAAACGCTCTTCAAATCGAAAAAACTTGAAAACGCCGGCTTTGCGTTTTAGTGTGGACGGAAACCATTTTGAAAACGGAGCTTTTTCAGAGTGAAAACGCCGCTTTCAAATTTCTCCGGCATAGGCTAGTGTATCAAAAACTCCGACTTCAAAATAATCCAAAAAAACAGCGAGCTAAAAAGATTACGATTGACAGCTGAGTTTTAAATATTTTAAAAGCGATCATTGCACATCAGAGGAAACATCACTCAACATGAAGTTTTAACTTACCGTGACATAAGATCCACTTTTCAAAACGTATTGCCGGTTTTCACATGACGTCACTAAAATTCAAACTACAAAACTATTGATCCTATTGATATTTTACTTTAATGAGGTATAAGAGCAGCTGAAAACTAATATTTAGACGATTTTTTGTCCCAAATGGGTTCTTGGTTTTGCGATATTTTATGCTTGAATTTCTAAGCTTTTGCGTGACGCGGCATTTACATGACGGCCGGGTTGTTTAAAAAGTGACTTATTTCGGGATTTATTTCGGGAAATTTGGCTATCTGAACGGGTTCTTGTATTAGGAAAAGTATTATTTTAATGTTTTTGAGTTCCTCGAGAGATTAATTTACGCTTTTGTAATAAAACTCAGTAACAGATGTTTCTGTTGGTTTCCGGCCGCCATGTTGGTGCCCATCTAGATGGGCACCAACATGGCGTCCCATACAAATCTCTATAAATTTGGATGACACACTTCTGCGAATAGCGCGCGAATTAAAAACAGCAGAGACCTGATTCTTGGCGAGGTTGTTTATATTGCAATCATCTATCATATCCCAGATTCTTGAATTGATTTATTGAACGGTTACGAGTTTTAGTTTTGATCACGTGACTGATGAAAACCGAGAATTTAGGAGTGAACTTATAAGTGACTGGTGGTTCGCCATCAACTGATCTTTCCACACTCCATCCACCAAGAGGAAAATCCTGAACAACACAAACAAAATTTCAAATTACCATGTACGAATATATTATTTTCGACTGAATCTTAGAAGCCAATTAGAGCCGGACTGCCAGACAGAGACCTTTGGATGAATTTAGCCGCACGTAGACCAGCTTTCCTTCCTTCTGATTGGCTGTTAATTCTCCATGGCATGGGATGAAACACCCAATAAAGACAACATTCGGAAGTGATCATTTTTTTCACATGGAAGCACTCGTAAAGGTTCTTAATTTTCTGATCCCGCCACAACAAGCAAAAAGTCATGAATTTTCGAACAGTTCTCAGACCACGGTGATGGAGCAGCCGAGTCCAACGCACTGAGTGAGTAATTCCCAGCACAACTGTCGCCTATAAAAGTCTCATTTTTATGAAATTCTCCCCCTGAAAAGTGAAGTTCGTTCTCCACATACGCAAGGATGATTTTATAATCGGTATCTGGTATCCACTTGTCTGTCCACAGACCCTCTATTTTGTCTTGAGTTCGTCGAGATCACATCCAAAACATATACAAGATTTACCAGACCAGGGATTGCAGTGATTCAAAACACAAGGGGGTGGCGCTAGGGAAAGATCTGGTCGCTCTCGAGCGCTCAAAGAAAACTAACTAGCATAAAAACGTCTATCGACAAATTTGTTATCCACCTATTTTATCGGCTTGTAATTTAATTCACAACTGCTCTTTAGAAACGATTCTTGATAAAAGTCTTGCACATTTTCGATTTAAACCAAGGTTCGATGCAACGAAAAACAGAAGCGGCCTTGGACTTTTTGTTTAACTGCTGTCAAGAAGCGATCAGTTGGTTAGCAACGTTCCAGGCAAATACCGCAGTCTCGACCGAGAAAATGAAGAGCCATATCAGTATTTTAACAATCATGTGGATTACTTACTTCAGATCCGCTGTTGAACAATTTCACAAATTTGCCATCAGTGTTTGCTTCCTCAATCTGAATCCATCCTTCTTCATTTACTTCAACCCGCCTGTGGATACGTTCCACATCAGGCGACCTAACGGATGACATTTATCATTAGATACGTATTTTAGCGTGTGCCTCATGGATATCGCAAAATGTTACTCAAAAACGTTTTTATTGACCAATTTTGCACGATGTTCGTGAGCTCTACAGCCAGTGGAAGTTAACTGAGGACATTACAGGGAAGTGGATTTTAAAATAAAGCATGTATCAGGTTTTATCAACATGATGATAGCTTCTCGTACCTTTTACCTTCTATCCCTCCGTCAACCTAAAAAAAGGAAAAAAACGAACACAAAAGGAAAGCTGATAAATACCCTAAGGAATATGAAGGCCGCGATTTAATGATTTCTTATGGAGGTCACAATAATCTTTCTTATGCAAGATGTGCGGAGAAACGTTTTACCCAAATTTATAGAGCCGGATTTGTATAAAGGAGACGCCATGTTGGTGCCCATCCGGATGGGCATCAACATGGCGGCCGGAAACCAACAGAAACATCTGTCACTAAGTTTTGCTACAAAAGCGTGAATTTATCCCTCGAGGAACTCAAAAACATTAAAGTAATACTTTTTCTAATACAAGAACTGCTCAGATAGCCAAATACCCCGAAATAAGTCCTGAAATAAGTCGCTTTTAACCAACACGGCCGTCGTGTAAATGTCGCGTCACGCAAAAGCTTAAGAAATTCAAGCGTGGTCTATCACAAAACCAAGAACCCATTCTGAGCAAAAATGTTTATGGATATTAGTTTTAGCTGCTCTTATACATCATGAAAGTAAAATATCAGGAGGATCAACAGTTTTGTAGTTTGAATTTTAGTGACGTCATGTGAAAACCGGCAATTATGCAAGAACTATGTCAGCATGTCGCAGTCGTGTTTTATGCGAAACGCGTACACGCAATAAAATTTTTAGTTATTTTTGGCGAATCAGTTGTTTATTTGTTAGAGAAAAGACAGAAATTTAGTAAAGTTCTACACAGTACTGGGCAGCAGATATTGTCAGTAGTATTGCAATGGACTGTGTTTTGAACCCTATCTGCCATGCGTAAGTTATAAACCGGTTAAAAATTGTCAAAAACCAGTATTTTAAATTTATTGATCCCCGGTTGCGGACGGCGGCTGATCAAACAATGGAGCTCTTGTTAGCAGAGCTCCTTCCCCTCTGGATTATCACCGAGCAGAAAGAGAAGGGAATCTCTGTTCCGCAGGGCATACTCACTTCTTCATGTGCTTCAGAAGCTACTTCCTGAAAAAAAAAAATTGAACTAAGCAAGATCATGACGTGGGATTGCTGCATCTGTGGGTAACAGAGAACAGTCATTTGTATCCTGTAAATAACCTAATGACTTTACCATTGTATAGTTTAAGGTTTGGTTAAAGGCGATCAAATCTTTGTATCTTATTTATAAATGCTGTAAGCTTTCGAAATCTGCATCTGGAAAGGTATTCCAAGAACACTGATTGACTCATGCCAATTTTCCTTACGTGGTAAGTTAAAGAACATTCCTTCCTTTGTATCATCGACAGTAAACAGGGACACGAACCTGTCCATCAGGGCCTCTTAGAACTGTCTTTGTTTCTTTGCCAACACCCCAGCTTGCCTTCTGTCTGAAAACCCGATCTGTTGGTGGCTTGTGTTGGCCACCACCATTGGATGCCCAGATCTAAAAAAAAACATAAGTTCGAGTTTGAGATAAAATCGTCGATTTTGGAGACTGGCTAACAATGGAGGATCTCTGACGGAGGGCCTGTTGACCCAATTTCTGTTGAGAAGGTTTATTCGGGCCTTTTCTTTTAATCGAACAGTCGAACAGACAAAAACTTGTTAAGTTTAATCCATCTTTTGCAAGAGAACGTTTAAAACGCTGTTTAAAACGTTTCTCAATCAAGACTTATTCTAGCCGTGGCCCTTCGATATATTTACATATCTTTTCTATGTTTTTCAGAGTAGTTAGTTAAAATCAACAGAAAAATGCCTGAAACACCGGCATCAAGTTACTCAAAAAAAAGTTATCGAGTGACAAAGTTAAAGAGACCCCCCTCTAAAGATTTTTAACTTACCGTGACATTAGATCCACTTTTCAAAACATATTTAGGAGTGAACTTATAAGTGACTGGTGGTTCACCATCAACTGATCTTTCCACACTCCATCCACCAAGAGGAAAATCCTGCACAACACAAACAAAATTACAAGGTTACAAAAAAATGTATTGTACAAATACATTATTTTCGAAGACGCATATATAGTACAAACCGTTCTGATTTACATTAAATCTCTGCCACCCTAGGAAGGCACGAAAGGAGGAGAACGTTTAAGTCAGAAGGCAATTAGAGACCGTGTCAGAAAGGGACTTGGACAGATGTGAAAATCAGTAAAACTCGTAAATTCCTGGCTTCGAACCTAAATCATTCGAAAATTCGTCGAGTATTTTTGAACTCACCCGAGTAATACTTGCTCTACTTGACTACTGAGTTGAAGAGCCACTCGAGAAATACTATGTTTTGTAGCTTAGCCACATTGCCATTAAAACAAATCCCTTGGTGATCGTATCACCTCGCTCCACATTCACAAATAAGATCTTTGACACTTGAACTTTGATACCGACTACAGTGCGCAAGCGACTGCGACTGCTACACTGGCCATCGGACTTACAAAAAGTCTAAGAGTGAGCAAAGGACGGAGTGAAGGAGTGAAATTTCTCGTAATACCTACAACTCGGATTTCATGTGTTAAAAATTAACGGCTCGTTCTCCACATATCCATACGTGATTTAACAATTGTTATCTGCAAGCCACCTATTTTATCGGCTTGTCATTTTGTTTTCTACCGCCCTTTTCAAAACGGTTCGTTTAAAACGTCTTGTACATTTTTCATTTAAACTCTCCCTTGCCAAGTTCGAGGCAACGAAAACCCTGAAGTGGCGTTGGAGTTTTTGTTTAACCGCTAAGAGGAAGCGAGCAGTCGATCAGCAACATCCAGAAAACATACTGCGGACTCATTCCGACTGGGTAACTGGAATTCGTCGTCAACAGGTGCCATTTCCCTCGATAGAAAACTTGAAGCGCCATATGTCTTTAAACCTTGCAAATTACTTACTTTAGATCCGCTGTTGAACAACTTCACAAATTTCCCATCGATGCTTGCCTCCTCAATCTGAATACATGCCGCTTCTTCGAAGTCAATGCGTCTACGTTTACGTCTATTGATGTTCAACCTGAAAAATGGCATTTATCATTAGATATGTATGTTAAAGCCCAAGTTTAAAGTGCCTATGAAGTGAAAAATAATTTGTGCGCATTTGAAAGGCCTTTCAAAATACAGAAGAATGGTGTTTTTCTTTTTGAAATATCTTTTTTCGTTTTAGAGATATTGAGGTTTTTCTATTATGCAAATTAGATCAGTGATGACGTCATATTGTTTGCAACTAAAAAGTGGAAAATATACTGAATAAACGATATCTCTGGAAATATTGAAGCAGTGTTCTTGAAACTTGGCACCACAAATGTGCATCAAAAAAGAAACTTTAGGGAATAATTTCTTGCAACTTTCCAAAACACAACCTTTGCGAAGTTATCAAAATTTTGGGAATATATTTTGGTTATGACGTAAGACAAAGGGACAACCTTAATTTTAGGGAAACTTTAAAAAGTATAAAAAAATCAGTCAATCTACGGAAATGGAGAGGCCTCTCCCTTTTAGAAAGAATACAAATAGTCAAAACTTTTGCTATCCCGAACTGTTTATGTTTAGAGCATCTGTTATACCGACATCTAAGGAATTGATTAAAGAGGTGAACTCCGTTCTTTACAGCTTTATTTGGAAAGGGAAGATAAAGTGAAGCGCCATGCACTAATTTCTGACGTTGAAATGGGTGGACTCAAGATGCTTGACATTGACTCAATGATTAGTGCAAAACGAATAATATGCTTAAAGAAATTTTTGGAAGATTATCAAAGTACTTGGAAAACAATTCTAGACAAGCTCCTTTCACCAGTTGGAGGACGTTTTGTTTTGCATTGTAATTTCCACACTTCTAAGTTGAAAATCAGCTTACCGGATCATTACAAGGACTGCTCTGATGCATGGTCAGATTTAAATGGGAAAACGCCAACTTGTTATCGAGAAATTATAAATGAGCTCATTTGGAATAACCGATTTCTCTGTCACTACAAAAAATCAATGTATAGAAGGGACATAGTAAATTTAGGTTTTATAAAGATAGGAGATTTGATCATGGAAGACAATTCCTTCTCGTATGGTATTAACTCGCTTGTAAATCCAGAACAAAGATTTTTTCTCATGAGTATTGTCAATTCAATTCCTGCGGAATGGCGTTCTTTTGTGAAAGTTTCTACTGATGTGTTAATGGTTGACCCTCTTCCAAATATCCCAACTATAAGGATGGAAAGCGATAATTTAGTACCAATTCTTGACGCCTCTTCTAAACAGATCTACCAACTTTTTCTGCGGAAAAAAACAGATTCCACCCACTGCTGAACAGAAAGTAACCAACAAGTACCCAAACACTGTAATAAATTGGCAGAAGGTCTATTCGTTAGCCTTCCAAACCACTTTAGAATCTAAGATCAGTGAATTTCAATACAAAATCCTAAATTGCATTGTTTTTACGAATGAGAAACTCAGTCGTATTGGTCTGGTAGAATCACCAAGTTGTACTTTCTGTCAAGAGGTTGCGGAATCCGTCGAGCATTTATTTTTCTCCTGTAAGATATCTTCAGATTTTTGGAAACACGTCTTGTCCTGGCTAAGAGTTAACAACGTTCTTGTTGGAACAATTGATTAATCAGATTTGATACTTGGAAAGTTTGATATTGCAAATGACTTCATTTTAATCAATCACATTTTGTTAATAGGTAAGTATTATATCTACAGTAGGAGATGTCTGAATAGCGTACCTACACTTAGAGGTTTTATAGCGAGAACAAGGCGTGTTTACAATATCGGGCTCCATATCGCGAGGGAGAAAAACAAACTTCTTGCGCATTTTCAAAAGTGGGAGAAGTTAATTAATGTATTAATATCATAATAACTTGATAGTCTTGACTAGAAAACCCTTAATTTTATTGAATATACTCAGTAGCATCGCAGTTCTTTGTTTGTTTTTGTTTTGTAACTTTTATAGAGTTAAAACAACTGTAATCTGTAATTGTAATTTTTGTAATGTTTGTAAAGTTATAACAGTTGAAAATCAATAAAAACTATTAAATAATAATAAAAAAAATCCTTCAAATATTTTTGCAACACGCGCGGTTTTTAAAAGTGACGTGATGCGTTTAGACCATTCGCGCGCGAGCGAAAAGATTTGATGGATTATTATAATGGGTTATCTGATTCCTTAGCTTACCAAACCAATGTTTTAGTTTCCAGTTCACATATTTTTAACCAGTGACCATTGAAAGGTAGCCTTTTATGTTTGTGGGAGGTTTATTTTCGTTATGTCTAATTTAAGGTTCACGAACATTAATTCGACGAAAATTAACTGCAATAAGGAAATGAGTTCTTGTCATTTGTCTGCTTGTCTGACAAATGTTCGGTGGTGACAGTTGTCATGACGACTAAAAAGCTTTGTACTTTGCTTGGTCTTTGAATGTGCCTCAGGGAATGTCAGAAAATGTTTTCGTGGGAATGCTTTTACTCAGCAAAGTAAAAAAAGGGTAATTTTACTTGATGTTTGCACATTTCAAACGGTTGCGAAGTAAACTGAGGCCATTAGCTGAAGTTAGTAGTTACCACACCTTCCTTCTTCGTCTTCTATCATCCTTCTGTAATCTTTAATATCGGAGTCCAGGGCTCGATTCACTTCCATCAGTTTTTCATCGTATTCATGGTTGGCTACAATCCACTTGTTCCGTTCTTTGATGAGAGCATCTCTCTTAGAAATGGTTTCAGCAGCCCTTCTTTGGTCGGCTGCTCGCAGTTTTTCCAAATCTTCAATTTTCAGAACCAAGCTTTCATTCTGAGAGAATTAATAACGAATTTATACGTTTTTATCTCTAAAAATAACCAAAGAGAGACATGTCCGAAGGGATTTATTTTCTCACTACAGAAAGAAAAGTATGAAAGATTTATTTCCATTTTACCTTAGACTGCCACTGGCCTATCTGTAACTTGAGATTTTCGATATCAATGGTCAAATTTCTGTTTTCTTCTCGGACGTTTGACAACTCTTCCCAATCTTTTGCATACATCTGCTGCAGCTCGTCACACTGAAAACATAAAAGTGCAGGATTCGCCAATTTATGCTCAAATATCTAGTCCAACGATCGAAGATGAATGCCGGGCAACATTTCTTTAAATTAATTAGTTGTGCATCATTGCTGCATTACAAGTGGTTGCCGGACGAGCACCACCTCTGATGCGATACTACGCAAAGTAGACAAGGGTTTGAAACTTTCAGGAGCACGTTGCTGCAACTTGCAACAACAAACGCGCAAAAAAGCTTTACAACTTGAATGCAACAATGTTGCACTGGAACTTGCAAGGACAATTTTGAAGTATTAAACGGGCTTTAGGGTTGTGTTTGTTTATATAACTTTCTCCCTTACTTGTTGTACATTTATTTATTTTTTGGTTATTTAGTCATTTCAAGTTGACAATGAGGAAAGTTATTTGATTCACCCGAGAATGCAGCAAAACCCTTTCTGCGGAACTAGAGCCACTTTAGAGCATGTAAAAGTATGCGTTTCTTACGAAACAAAGTATAAAAACAACAAACAAGAAAACTGTCACACATTTCTGGTTGAAGATCGTCTAGTGGAAAATATAATTATCTTTCTATATTACCTTGGACTGGCACTAGCTCAGATCTAATCTGAGATTTTCGACAGTTAAGGTCCAAGTTCTTTTCTTTTCTCGAACAGTTGTCAACTCTCCCACAGCTGTTAAATACTTCTGCTGCAACTCCTCATACTGAAAAACAATATTGATACAGAAACCATCGCTATAGATTTATTACCAGCTGAAGTTTCGAGCCTAGCAAAGGATAATGTGTGAGTGATGCTTTTTTCGCGTTTTTATTTGGGTTTTTAACCGGACTACGAAACAAAAAAGCTCAAGTAACCGTCATAAGTGTCTCTATGGTAAGAGAGTTCATCCCCAATAAATAAAATAATAAATAAATAAGTAAATAAATAACTTTATTTTAAAAGTGTCAAGCGTATTTTAATAACTCTCTTATATTTATTCCTCTCATTGCCCCAATACTCTGGAATGATTTGCCTATTGACATTAGATTGATCGATGATGTAAATAAGTTCAAATGCAAATTGAAGACCTTTCTTTTTAAGCGAGTTTATGAACTATCTTAGGTTTTTATTTTGTATTTTGTGATTATGTACATATATATGTAATGATTTTTAGACTTTTACTTTTTAACCAGATCTTTTCTTTTTTTGCATTGTAAAGCGCTTAGCACTGCAAAGTATAAGCGCTATATAAATACTTTTATTATTATTATTATTGGAACCGCAGAAGATATTCCTCCATATTTCAAGAAAAGGTGCAGAGATGGGTGTGGGTATTAGAGGAGAGGCTTACGAAATCCGGTTTCTTGGGAACAAATTAAGAAATGAGTTTTTGCCCGTAAAATAGAGTAATGAGAGGTTGCATTGTATTTCACAGTCTTGCATTGTAAAGAAGCTGTGTAAATCTCTCTACCTCTGATTTGT
>OZ026597.1:7954809-8069809 GCA_964020085.1 Micromussa lordhowensis | reverse complement strand
CAATTCGTATAGCACTGCACTGGTATCGCGTCGCTCATTCTTTGAATTCCGTTTTTTTTTCAGGTTTTCTCTTCGCAACTGCTTAGTTGCGTACATGTCTACGAAGGTTTTTGAAGTAAATTCTTCATCCGTAGTTCATATACTGAACAAAGCCCAAAAAAGGTCTTTGTACACGGAAAAATGTTATGGTAATTTTTGCGGCTGAGATTTCTTTTCGGTAGGGATGGCTAGTTTATGCTACCAATAGCAAATCTTTCTGATCTAAAACTTTACTTTTTATAGATTGTTACCGGGAGTGAAGAGCAAATGCACAGCTAAGGTGGAAGAAAAAACACAATTCTGGGACACCATTTACCAAAGTTTATTTACGATATAGACAAAAACTGCATTGGCGACCGGCTTCGTACAAAATGTAGCCTCACTGAATACATCTTTTCCAAACGAAGTCACTTTCGTTATATTTGCAAACCCAGAAAGGTTTATCAGACAGAAAGCAATGTAGCTAAAACTTTGTGACTATTTTGCCTTTTCAAAAAGTAAAACTCGCTTCTTCTGTTGTGCTATAAAAGAAAGGCTTCCACACAATGAATCCCAAACTCAGTCACTTCAAAGTCCGATAGTGATAAAATTTTCTTAAAATCGACCAAGGGTGATGGTGGCAGGATTTAGATGTATTCTTCAGAAGCTGTTATAAACTGGTCACATCCTCCAGCATAAATTAAATATTAATGATGCCGAGTCTACTATAAGTTAAGGAAAGTAACATACTTGTGTTGACAATCATGCAGAGTGTTTGAATAGAAATCGTAATACAATTACATTGGATTATACATTCAAGAAACTCCATGCATTGCTTTTTACAGAGCAAAGATATAAACCTAATTATTTGAATTCAAACTGTTTTATTCTAAAATGCGGTAACTAACAAAGCTCAAAAATCAATTGCCGAGACCACCGGTGAGGTTACTACTGAATTATACAGCCTTTTGAAGTTTCCCCCTAGGAAGGAAAGGAAATAAAAAACACTTTAATGAATTACTTTATTGCTGAAAAGAGGAAAGCACATTATAGCAAACTTTCCGATTTGACCAAATTTAAAAGATTATCACGTGTCTGTGTAAGCTTATTAGAACTATGATTTCCAAAATCAAACAACGACTAATAAAGGAAATTTATTGAATAGGCGTTAAAAATTAAGTTGATGATACAAAAAGTTATGTACAGCAGATAAGTTCATAATATATAGATTTAGCCAAACCTAAAAGCAGAACTCCCATTAAATACTAATCATTTACTAGGAACAATAATAAGCATTTCACCAAACCAACTGAATTGAACAAACAAGCAAACAGAAGAATTTACAGTAAATAAGTTCATGTAAATTCAGTGAAATAAACCCAGCCATTTGGAATGGTAGGCATTGTGGAGTGAATGAATATTTAAAACCTTACAACATTTACGTGTGTAGCAGTCATGACAGTTTACCTCAATATAGTATTATCACTTTAATTTGTATTCCAAAGCTATCTTTTACAGTGTAGGTACCATTTTCGAGAACAGGTGACGATCAGAGAAACAATGATCTAAAGGTGCTTAGGGAAACTTCACAGTGCTTATATGACATGTTTATAAAATGCATTAAGAGCGCAGTTCTCACCTCACGTTGCCCAGACATTGTCCCTCTACTGTCAGTTTCATCAGTCCTCAAAATACTCACTTCTTCACTTATCGCAGTAGCTGCCTCCTGCAAATATCATTGAAATAAGTGAGGCCAAGATAAACAAGGCAACTGGCCATCACAACACAGCTCTTGTGTCTTCAGATAACAAAACAATGCAGAGCAATGTGTAAAAAATACCCTGTTTTCAATAATCCTGGGTGTTTTAAGAATATTTAACTGAATCCCATTAAATCTAGGGGTCAAAGTCCACTTACTGCATCACTCATTTCTCACTACTGACTTGGAAGAAACAGGACTAGCTTTAACTTCACTAGATTGGTAAGCAAAGGAATTGGACAGTATCACTCTTGACATGAAAGACTTAATTCTTTTACTGATGTTCATACAGTTCTTCTAATGTAAGCTCTGAGAATTTGGCACTTCATCAAGACAAAGTTGATCTTCTTAAAAAATTACAGGGTTCAAAATAGAGCAGCTGATTTAAATGTCTCTTTAGGCATTTTTCCTATGCTTCCTAACTCAAGTCGATCTGATGAAAATATGATGGCAAAAAGCAATTTGTAAAGCGTGTTAGATCATATATCTAGTGATGAATTTCGCGCTATAGAAATATTAAAATTATTACCGGTATTATCAATGCCTTTGGAAGTTCTTTAGATCAGGTGACACAAACATTGAGAAATTTATGATACTTTAATCTCCACTATTAGTTATCAAAACAGTCTACTATACAGTACACCAGGAAATAACATTTAAATTACATCTAGGTTTACATAATTACTTGTTAAGTTTACAGCCTAGAAAATAAAGGTACAACTCTAGCTGAATTTAGTTGTTTTTCAAAAAAGGGAATTTTCCAATTCTGTGATGTCCTTGATCACACGCTTCCCAATACCCATCCTAAATCCCAGCAGAATGGATTACTTTGTCTCGGAAATTGTAGAAAGACGTTTTGAAGTGATCTCTGTTGAGATGCAACTGAACATTACTGATCTACACAGAAGGTGAAGTCCACAAGCTTTTACTTTTATGACTGCTACAATTATTGGCCTACTAAAGAGGTATAAGAATTGAAGACAAAATTCAACCTTGGAGAACAGCTTGAAAGGATAAATCAATTTGCAGTCTGCAATCAGATGAGCTCAAAATGATACATACTGATAAATCAATTATTATGATTAAAGGCAAAACATCACATCATAGAGATTTGCACGTTTTCCCTTTACACTGCAGTGTGTTAATCCTTTATCAATATCCAAAACTTCAAAAGTCATAAACAGGCAGAAACAGACATCTTAGTTAAACAGTGCATAGAACTCCTGTAAAATGTTTCGTGCAATTAAACAACTCTGTTGCAGAAATGAGTAAAATCCAAATAATTCAAAGGCACTCCAACTTGACTGGACAGTAACTCAAGTGCAAACATTTCTTCTTCCACTTCCTCATTGGCAAACTGACAAACACAGACACAAACCTGGCCTTCAGAGTCCATTAAAACTGTCTTTGTTTCTTTGCCAACACCCCAGCTGGCCTTCTGTCTAAAAACCAGATCTGTTGGCGGTTTGTGTTGACCACCACCTTGTGACGCCCAAATCTAGAATTTCCAAAGTGTTATTTGTTAGTTGGTAGGTTCATTGTAAGTTGTGTAATCCTTTCACTTCCCTGTAAATACCTCATTTACAAAAACCCACATTTCTTGCTACACAATACATACACATGTACTGTAGGTCCATTACAAAAATGTGAGGATTAATTTGTGATTCCTGAGAGAACAATGTCAAGTACAAAAACATTGATAAAGGGTGCAGGAAACCGAAAATGGATGTTTCTATTACTTGAGAAAAACTGTGACTAGAACTCCAACCTTCCTTGTCTTTTCAGTGCTTATTTTAAAAGCAGAAAGTTGTCAAAGTCATCAAAAGTTAAGCAAAATTAGACAAGTGAAGCTTTGTTGTGTTTCAGTGACTCTCAAACATCAGAGGACTTACTGTGACATAAGATCCACTTTTCAAAACATATTTAGGAGTGAACTTGTAAGTGACTGGTGGTTCACCATCAACTGATCTTTCCACACTCCATCCACCAAGAGGAAAATCCTGAACAAAACAAACAAGATGATAAGTTTGGTATAAATAACCACAGGTTAAAAAAGAAATATCCAGACACCTCATCCAGCCTGATATAAATTTTTGTAAATCACTTCATACCAGGACTGCACAATGGACCAACATTATGTGTTTCCTGATAGCATACCAAACTCCTGCTTTAGGAAGAACATCTTAAATCATGTGACTTCCCAAGTAAAGTATGAAATAAACACAAAGTGCAAGACACTGCCTACGTTTTACAAACAATTCTTACCCCTCTTGTGGAGGTATAGACTAAATGTTTACTTTTCCAGGTCTGGAAATCTACCAGTATTCAGAAACATTCTAACTTTTGTTGACAACTCCAGATTCTGTAAAAATACTACAACTGGAAAAACAAGACACACTGTAGATTGCTTACTTTAGAACCACTGTTGAAAAGTTTCACAAAAGTGCCATCAGTGCTTGCCTCCTTAATCTGAATATAACCTTGGTTTGAATATTTAGTTCCTATAGTCTCTTCTTCTGTGCGCATACGTTTAGTAGAACGTCTGCCAGATTTAGCAGAAGCTCCGAACACTGGTGATGCTGGGGGTGTGATGTTCAACCTGAAAGAGAACTATAACCTAATTGCAGTTAACTTGTAAGCATCCAGTGAAGACTGTGTCCCCTGGAGAGTATAGGAATATGCAGTGACGTCAGCCAGAAATGCACATGGTCACTGGTACAAGTCATGAAAGTTAAAGTCTGTGTTCAAGCTTAGCAGCCTATAAAGCCACAGTTTATCCTGGTTTCTGTAGCATGAAGCATCTAAGCATATTAATGACGGCCGCTTCTTGGCAGTGAAGAGGATTTAAATAGAAATCTCAAGCTCATAATCTAATTGTTTCAAAAAAGTAATACTTTGTGAGAATGTAAAATGTGGTGGCAACATGAAGAGCAAGGAAGGGTTTCCACAGGTTTTTTGATTCCTCACAAACTTTCATGAGTGTTTCTATCACTTGTTCAAAATTCAGAGAAAATGTGTTCCATTCCTTTTAGAAAACACTATCACGGAAAGAGAGGGGGGGGGGGGGGGGGGAGAAAATTTAAGCTACTTTTGATTATCAGAAGGTAAATTGTCTTCCAAAAAATGCTCACACCATCATTTTGTCAACAGTTGTGCTTGTTCTGTGTTGTAATAATCATTACAAGGCAAGTGTTTACTTGCAGTCATAGAAGAAGTTTGAGAGACAACTTTAACGCACCTCATTTCTTCTCCCTCTAACATCTTTCTGTAAGTTAGAATCTCCAAATCAAGTGCAGTCTTCACTCCCATAAGGTCCTCATAATCTTTAAGGGCAGTGTCAATTCTCTTGCGCAGTTCCTTGATTTGAAGATCTCTGCTAGCAATGGCTTCATCGGCCCTTGCTTGGTCACCAGCTCGCAATTTTTCTAAGTCTTCAATTCTCAGAACCAAGCTTGCATTCTGAAAGTCAAGTAATAGAGATTTCAATAAGTAACCCTATACTCTCTAGAAAAGCCATAGAGTAATACAAAAACCTTATAAATTGTTACTTTCTCCTACCTTCCCCCATGGCCATAAAAAGTACCAATAATTGTTACCTTTTAACCAGAACTAAGCCACAACAGGGCTTCATGCTGTATCTTTATAAAGTTTCCTTTTGATACCCTTAACTTGTAAAATGGTTGCAGGATATAAAAGTTTGGTCACCAGACTGTGTCCCATTAATTTTTCTGTTTTGGGGGAGACATTGTACATCATTACATGAATCATAGAACCACTGACCATTCTGAGTTAAACAAAGTTGATTGTAATATATTGTTTGCAAAATAGTTTTCATGCTTTTAGAAATATGATGTGTTTTTTGCAAATCAGAAACTTAACTGAACTAACAAGACAGTATTTTAAAATGCTTGGCGATTGGTTCTGCTTCAATATCAATGTGATCAGCTAGCATACAAATGACAATTTTCCCCTTCCATTTGGGGCTCCTGACACACGCAGTTCATTCTTGTACCCGGAATCCTCCTTTCACTCGGTCAGCAGTTGAAACAAAATCAACATGGCTCGTAATCTGACAGTAACATTGTGATTCTTCAGGCTTCAACAAAAGAGAAAATTACGAAACAAGCTGAGCATAAGAAATCTGACAGGTATATTGTTTCACTTTGAATTTCTTTGGTATTGAAAACAGGTTACCAAATCAGCAACCTTCATGGTGATTTTAGTCACTATCATTATATTTTCCACTTGCTATGGTGATCAAATTTGTTAAGCGTTGAGCCCTGCCTAAAAATGAAAAACAGAAAAATATCTACAGCTACATGCAATAGGAAATAAAAATGAGAAATTCTTGAATACCCTGGACTGCAACTGGCTCAACTCAGATTTGACATTATCAACTGTCATAGACAAAGTTCGTTTCTCTTCTCTGATGATCGACAACTCTTCTACATCTTTTGAAGACATCTTCTGCAGCTCGTCATACTAAAACAAAGTAACAATACATTTATGATGAAAAGAATGATCACTGTTGCAATAATGTGTTTTCAATTTAGGTAATTGCAAAGAAGCCTGCAGGGTTTCAACATTTTTTACCCACGACCTCCATGTTACTGGGGCTGTGCTGTACTACCTCCAAGTAAGCAACTTGTATAAAGCCACACCTTGAGAGTGAACCAACTGCAAATTTTGATCAACTCTACTGGTAAACAGTAACCAGTTGTATTATTTTTGTCTTGAGGTTACCTTCAGGGGTGTCTCGCATGCAAGCGATGTAGCTTGTGCAGTTCAAGCTGTAGATACCTAAACCCCTATATCAAATTAAAGCTTATAGAGCTGGCTATCAAACTATACCAAGAATTTTGAAATAAAAAGAATTGCAAAATTTTTTCATGACCACTAAATGCGAGTAACCAAATCACCTTTTGAAAGCTACAAGTCAAAGAAAATTTGATTTTTTCCTTGGTTTCAGGACCCAAAGTGCTAAAAAAACGTGTCTGCGTTTTGCTATATTCAATTACAGTAAAACGTTGCAGAACATTTTCAAAATAGGATTTAAAAAATGTGGAGTGATTGTACAAAATTTAAGGCACAGAAGACAGAGAGATTTTTCTGTATGTCAGTTTTTCTTGAAGCTGGTCTGGCAAAATGGGGAAGATGAAAAAGGATACAAATGCCAGAAAACAAACTAAAGTGGCTGGGCGAAGAAAACAAAGAAAAGAAAGCACAGCAGAGCAACTGTGCCTGGTCAACTGTGCGTGGATAATATTCCAATGGATCTCAGTGAGTCTGACAACTTGTCAATGTCAGACTCATCAGAAGTGTCTGTCAACATCCCTGTTATTGCTGTCAAGTTCCCAAATTTTTACAGAACCTTTCTTTTCTCTTAACTTGATTTTTTTTGCCCACTTGCTATGATAACTATAGCTTCATCCACATGGCAAACTTTCACTTCTTCACTCATTGATGTATTTTTATTCATTCTTCGTTGTTTTGGCTTTTTTGAACTGGTTTGTGTTTTTTCCGAGGTCTATGTTTACTTATAACGTAGTAGAATTACACCTAACACCAAAACTACCGGTACTTGGTAGTCAGAACAACAATGCTGATCAACTGAGTTGTCAATTTGTGACATTTGTATAGGTAATTCCCGCGAAAATTGTCTTGGTTGATTGCATATGCAAAATAGGGCTGTCAATCAAGAGGTAAACTTTTACTTCTGGCAAAAATGTAAATCTGCCATTTCTCTGCCAATATTTTTTTTTTTTTTTTTTTTTTTAGTTATTTGTTTATTTATTCGTTAAAAGAAAAACTCTTACAATACAATGAAACATAGAGCAAAGTAAATTCCATGTAAAAAGAAAACTGACAACACTTTAAGGACTACAACAGATATAGAAATAAATTAATGCTAGTCGCTACTGATTAGAAATTTGAAAACCCTGATGACAGCGTTGACACAAAGTAAGTAAATTAATTTTTCCTATTGAGACATTGGAGGTGGCAAAATTTCTGGAACAAAGTCTTTTAATATAAGGCATTTCCATCTCTCATTAAAGAGCTTGGCAGTTTTGTTTTTTATTGCAATGTATCTTTCAGTCATTATATTTTCTCGAAATTGTATTTTAAACAGTGAGAAGAGTAACGATTGTTCATTAAGGTTACATTTATAAATGAAGTATTTTGCCACCAGCAAAGCCAAGCTTAGGGGTTGATGGTGTTTGAGTGGGTTTGTAGGTCCGTATAAAATTGTTGAGTCTGGTAACTGAATGTTTTCACTAGTGACTTGCGACCACCAGTCAAAAAATTCATTCCAAAATAAAGCTACATGGGAACACTTTAAAAACATGTGTTGGATTGTATGCTGTTCACTTTTACATAGGTAGCATATATCATCAGGTGTTATGTTTGCTCTTTTCAGTTTGTCTTTAGTGTAGATGATATTATGGTTTATTTTGAATTGAAACATTATTAACTTTGTATTTTTCGTAACAGAAAAAGGCCATTTATATAGTTTTTGGATTTCAGAAGGCTCCACCTGTTGAGAAATGTCGTTTGGAGCGTAAAGGTTCATTAGCACTAAGTTTGCGCCATTCATTTTTGTATCAAGAACAATTAATCTTCCCTGGTTGTCTTTCTCGAATTTTATCACATCGATGTCATACTTTGGGTTCAGTAAAATCATGACACCTTTGCTGTGTTTTGTTCCATGACTACAGAAAATCTTTCCACCCCACTCTGCTTCCCACGAAGCTTTTGTTTTTTCATCGCTGTAAGTTTCTTGCAGAAAATAGAAATGTGCTTTTTGATTGTGTAGCCATCTGAAAATTGACCGCCTTTTAGTGGACCCGTTTAAACCTCTAACATTAAGGGTGACAATTTTGATTTGAAATGTTTTTAAGTCGTTCATATTAAAAATTGGTTTCAAATTCCCTCTGGTATTCTATATAATTCTTTTGTATCATTGTTTCAAGAGGTGCGAGAACACTTGATCTTTGCATGTGAATGTTGAGCATAATAAATTTTGTCTCCTATAATATGCTAACTTCATGTCAAGTATGTAGCGTTGTAGCATTGTAGGAAAGAAATTAAAAAGGTAAACAACAAGAATTAAATTGAAACGATGAATAACAAATACTAACAGAAAAATATTCTCTGCCAATATTCAGTCATTTTTATACTACATGACAACAAAATTGGGGGACAAAATCGGGGGAGCAGTGATCGTGTAGTGGTGAGAATGCTCGCCTCCCACCAATGTGGCCCGGGTTTGATTCTGGCCTGGTGTCATATGTGGGTTGAGTTTGTTGTTGGTTCTCGCCTTGCTCCAAGGGTTTTTCTCTGGGTTCTCTGGTTTTCCTCCCTCTGCAATATCTCCAAATTCCAATTCGACCAGGACAGAGGACCTGCATGAAAACCAGTTGATGTGGCTTCCTCTCTAAATACATAATTTGTTTATTTATTTAAAGTAAAAGTAAAATGAATTTACTTATAAATAGTAGAAAGTTGTATAATCTGACCGTGTATTTTTAGTTTCATCATTTCTGTTATCATAATCATGTCCCACCTTAGAACTGTAAAGGCTGTCAGTTTCATCCCTGTACTGTTTGGCTTCTGTATCGTAGATTTCTCTCAGTTCTTGAAGCTTTTCTGACAAAATTCCTTCATAGCGTGACTTGGTATCAGATTCAATTTTAAAGTGCTGCGACTCCACACTTTGTAATTGAGAGCGGATCTCAAGTATTTCCTAGAGAAAATAGGATAACCTAGTTTCTTCATCAAATAATAACAAAAACAATTCCTGTTTATTTCACTTGCAGAACCCGATTTTCTAATGCACAGTAAATTTTCACGCAAATTTTTATAAAACCCCAGTCAAAGTAAGCTGTTCCTTGTAGGCCTGCATATGTACTAGAATTTGCATGTCAGCACCTTGAAATCAACACTCTGCAATACAAGTTAAAAAATATAACACAACAGTGTGAAAATAACTTTGGTTGATTGGTTAAAAGAGTATTTCAGACAATCAATCAACCAATCACTATTACTTCACGAAAAATCTGTTAGTGTACTCATGAAGGGTTTCATTTGGTTTGGACGTACTCCTCAGGGAATTTCAGTTAAGCTTCATAAAATCCATTATCCTTGTCCTTTGAGCTCCCCTTCAGAATTTGCAATTCCCACCTGTGGGTTTTATTTGGGAAATGTATATTTTCTACAATGGTAAACCACTCTACTCACAAGGTGTTAAAATTATTGTACCTTGTTGTACATTTCCTTCTTAAAATTTAGTTCCTCTTCCTTGGACTGCAGTTTATTTTCAAGGTCCACCCTGGAGAGGGTCTCTTGTTCAAGTGCATATTTAGCCGACTCCAAAGCTTCCTTCAGTTCTTGGCACTCTTTTCTAAGTTCTTGTATAACAACTTCCAAGTTCTTGGCTTCTTGATTTACTGCTGTTAGTTGCCCTTCTCTGTCCGAGAGTTTCCTCTGAACTGCTTTCAAGGCATCTTCAGTCTTCTTGTGAGCTGCGACCTCTTTATCAAGCCTTAAATGTACATTGCAATATAAGAAATTGTTGACACCAACTTACAAGCTCATCTTTTTTAACAAAACCTGTTAAGCCTTCAAAAAAACGTAGTGTACATTTGTTATATCAAAGTGATTCCATATGTTCTACAAAACAGAAATAAACAAAAAATGTATACAGTTGAACTTCTCCACAATGGCCACCTTGGGGACAGAAGAAAGTGGCCATTATAGAGAGGTGGCCGTTGTGTAAAATGACACGTGTTTTCTGGGAGATGCAATGCTTCTTTTCTTAAAAATGCTTATTTTAGCATATAAACTGTATGTAAAAAAATCAAAATATATTGATGAAACAGAAACTACACAGAAACAGAGACCAATGAAGCATAATACCAATAAAGTTTGATGACGTTTGACAATAAAAATGGGGTTTTGTATACACCATTCATCAGTCACTGGTTAACTGGCTGTTGTCAAGAGGTTACTTTAACAGTTGGGACGTGCTTTAGTGGTCATTTCCATTGTGGAGGGGTGGATGTTGTCCACAGGACCAAAAAAGTGGTCGCTGTAGAGAAGTATCTGTTAGTGGAGGTCTGACTGTATGTACATCCTTATGATGTTAACTCCTTTAATTAGATTAATGACATTTGGGATGGTTTTCAGTTGAGTGGCATAATTGTTTTACACAATTAGCTTAAAAGTGTTTTCATCCAAACAGAAGTAAAACCAAAACCAGTTGTGACTGGCTTGTACACGTTTCCCATGCTTCACCTCAGCTAAATGTAGTTACTCCAAGTTGATTTGTTCTCTGGATTGTTTGCATCCTTTGTACTAGGTTAGAGTTATCACTTCGGTTTTTGGTCTTTTGACATTCAATAGGCCATTTCCAAGTTCCCTTGTGCCTCTGTTTCAAAACGAGTCTAAGTGCAAAACCTTTCTAATGAAAATGAGTTTGATTTGCATGAAAATGAACTGTAGGCGGAACTCATTTTCATATGAATTGTTTCACACTTAGACTCGTTTTGACACAGAGGCAAAAGGGAAACTCGGAAATGGTCTATCGAAAAACACTCTATAATAATGAGTCCATTATATTCTTTTGGGAACATTATCATCATATATTATGCTACTCAGTTAATCCACAGTCAAATAAGTTCCATGCATGTGCATAATTTACGGCAATGAACAGTCTGTCTTGTCTAGATTGAATGCCAATAGTCTGGCATTGAATTTTATTCATTTTCATAAAACTGATGTTGATAAAATGTTGTGCACGTTTCATTGTTTGGTGAATAAACGAACCATTTCTGATCAACTTCTCGAGTTATAGAGAGATAATTAAAAGTTATTATCCACTTGGAAGTCACAGCTATAAAAAAATTGATCATCACACAACATTTCAGACTTTGTGGCGATTTCAAATACGGTAAACTTAATGCAAGTTAAACAAAAGGAAATAATATGTCAACTAAGCTCTGACATGGTAAACAAATTTTCTGTTAACCAACTTTTCTTTCAAACAACGCTTCTTGAGTTCCACTAACAGTAACACATATTCTTCGGATTCCTTCTGGACTCTCACAGGACTTTGCTCGAGTGAGGTACGATTTGGGAAATGCTAAAGATGTCGTGGATTTTAGCATTCAGTTTTCCGGGACGCGGGAACCACCCATCTCAACACAGCGGCACATTATTGAGCTCGAAAGGAGTCACGGAACATTTTTCCACGAGCGACAAAAATATTTTCCGAATCGAAGGCTGGTGGTAAATTACTTGATGAAATTGACATGCTGGTAGTAAAAAATCAAGATCACAGTTTTGCTCAGATTTGAATCAGAGTTATAAAGTAATCCACGAGTAATTGATCAACCGAAACAAGAAAGTGAAGAGAATTATGCTTTGCACACGTGCCATTCGCCTGATAGAATATACAGTTTAATGTAATATTTACACCCTTGCACGACCCACGAAGAAACAAACTCAAAGAAAAATAGTAGTTTCAAAAGGTGACACGTTTTGGAAAGTAATCCCGGGAGAGTAAGAGATTTAGGTCAATTAACTCACTTCTTCTTGTATTCATCAGCCAAAGCTGCGTTCTTCCGATTCTCGATCTGTTCGCGTGCTTTCTCCTTGGCGGTGTCGTCGAGGAGTCGTCTCGCATCTGCAAGCTCCGATTCGAACAAACTCCTTACATTATCTACCTCCGTCTTAGTGCGAGTCCTAGTCATAGTAATTTCTGCAGTCAGCTTGCTGTTTGACTCCTCCAAAGATTTGACTCGGTCGATGTACACACACAGGCGATCGTTCAAATGCTGAAGTTCTTCTTTCTCTTGCAGTCGAGTCATCTTGGTCGGTGAAGCTGCTTCAAGTCTCTCTGAGGACGCTGGAGTACGAGGTGAAGCCGTAGTTGTAGCCATTTTGGAAAGCAAGCTAACCTTAAAGCAAGGCAAAACAAAGTTTGACTTGTAGTAGAACTTCTAGAAAACGCGCTCAAACCTTCTCAAGTTTTGGCGGTTCTATGATAACACGTGATGTAAATTGGCCAATGAAAAGTGCGTTTTTTGAAATAGTCTTGCAAAGCAAATAAATGATTGGTTAAAATTGAGGCGTGACTTTTCTCAACATAGTCACGGATTCAATTTTTATTTTTTTAAATTTTTTTATCCAGAAAATGCACACTATCGGTCGGGATGGTTGCTAATGCACATTGCCTTTGCCTTGGTTACCTCTGCGCTACTCTTTTTTTTAAACTCCGGTAACACAGTGTCCGACAAAATCTCAGCCGGTTTTGGTTTATCGGGTTTTCCGAAGCAGTTCATAGGCTACTTTTCTCAGTGAATCTGGCGCGCACTAGAACCATGTATCCTATTATATCATGAAAAAGCAATAAGAAAGCTATGTACTATATAAGCTATATATCTTTATCTTCTTTTTGACTGCTTTACAGAAAATGTATCTTCGTTTTAGCCTCAAATTGCATTGCCTGTGCGATGCTTCTTATTGAAAAAGTTATTTCTGTAGAGTCACAGTCTTATTTAACTGCTACTACAAGGAAAAGTTGAGGAAAATGTATTGTTGCGTATTTACATGGGCTATGGTTGATATTACCGCGCGTCATTTTTGAGCTTTCTTTTCTTC
Organism: Micromussa lordhowensis; assembly: GCA_964020085.1. NCBI lineage: Eukaryota > Metazoa > Cnidaria > Anthozoa > Scleractinia > Lobophylliidae > Micromussa > Micromussa lordhowensis. Next base: position 8,056,371 of record OZ026597.1, on the reverse strand, counting down.
TCTTCCAGTCTGTCTATGTAAGACGCAAAACGCTGGTTTAGACGTCCGAGTTTATTTTTCGCTTTGGTCAAAGACATCTTCCTTTGGGAAGCAGACACAAGACGCTCTCCGGATGGAGAATTTCGAGTTGAGTGTACTGCAGAAGCCATATCTGGTAAACACTTAAAAACAGAACACACAAGAAAGAACGTAAGAACAATGTTTTTCAACATTGCAGTGAAGCGAAAACTGACGTTAGACATTCGAGAACTGATTGGTTCTTGGGGGGTTGCTGATTAGCGAGACAGTCACCCACCTGAAATATTTGTTACACTTGCATTACTTCATTCCTGGAAAAGAAAGTACGCAGTCAAATGATTAATTAATTTGCGGAATAAACGTTTCTACGTAATATCTCGGTGATTAAACTTTCAGAAGTTCCAGTAAAGTAAAGGAAATTCCATCGTTGAAAGAAAATAATGATCTGAATTCATATCAAACTTTTTTCGATGCTAAAAGAGGTTATTTTTACTTCATTGCACATTTTCATCGTATGGCTGCGTGTGAAGATCGTCCCAAGGGAGAACGGTCAATTAGAAGCCCTCATAATGCTGCTGAGGGTCTGAGAACGAGGTTGATGCTGCACATCTCACCAAGACTCGCTTTGAAAATGCAAATAGTAATTTTTTTTAACGAATTCCGAAAGCAGCAAAGATGAAAAGAGCACCCACGTGAAAGAACAACACGAAGGTGCCAGAGGTTTGAGAAAATCTTGCGCAGACGATGATTGGTGGTGAATTATCTCATTCCCAGGTCTCTCTCCTCGGCCTCCCTTGTCGTTAGGAGAAAGACCCTGGTTGCGGCTGGTCACATGACCACCTGTGACACAAACTTTTCTACCGGGGTGACTTACTGACTTATTTCCTATATCTCCTCTGGGAGAATAGGGCCGTTGACTTGTCTCCTCCAACCCGCTCGGTCTCTTGCAGCAATGGCAGCTTCGCTCCAGGTGGCGAAATCCATCTTCTGCCTTTCTCCTTCTACAGTTCTTAAAGTTATCTACCGGAGTTTGGCATGTCGTCGTGCTTGATCCCGTGTAGGTTGTCCTCAACAAGTCTCTGGTTTCAGTAATCAAGGGTTTTTACGGAGTAGGGTGATTAGCCCTACGACCAACTCCAATGGAGGTGGTTGGTGTGGTATCGGGATTTTCCTTTCCCTGGCTAGTTGCCTTTTGGGCTAACAGGTACTACCCCCTGGGTTTTGGTTTGGAGTTTTCCATCTCCTAGATGAGCTGCTTCTCATTTAAGAACCCCATCTGCCCTTTGCTATCACCAGCCCACTTACTGAGCTGGTTACCCTGACGTAGTTCAGCCGGTTGGTCGACACCGTTGCCCGGGGTGTGGCTGTTGCAATGCCTACAACTTCTGGGAGCCATACGTCAGAGCTGGGCGTTGCAAGTGGACCAGTGCAGTTCAGCCACCCTGAGAAGGATGCGACCGCCTCCCTGCAAAGGTACTACCACCAGCAGACACCCCATACACCCCTTTCTAACGGGGTAGAGTCAAAGAAAAATTCTGTCGATCTCAACTGAAGCGAAAGAAAGGCGATCGCTGGTCATCGCTATCATAAACCACACACTGGCAACTTCACCTTTGAAACTCGCTATTACTATTCTACGCTTCATACAGGTCAAACGAAATGTATTTATATAAATCCAGCTTATTGAAATATCACTCTGATTTCAATCCAGCATGTCCGGATTTACTAAGTAGTAAAACTGTTCCGCTGTTTCATATTGCCTGAATTAACCACACCGCACATTTTTCGCTACATAAAATGATGTTTAATTTACCATTTTGCAAAATATAATTCTTGACCGTGTTTGAACGTATGTCTAAGGGCCTGTTGACAAGGAAAGAGGGTTACCCTAGCAAGCGGGTTACCCTGGCAAGAGGGCTACCCTAGCACTCGCACATTTCCTCTTTTTTCCTCCGTCGTGTTTACAAGGCAGCTAGGGTTACATGGGTAGGTGGGTTACCCTATCTGCGTGGTAGGGTTACCCTGGCAGGCGGGTTAACTTTTTCCCTTGTAAACATTCCAGGTAGGCTTAACCATTTTAGCTTAGGTTTCTATATTTTGAGGTTGTTTTTAATGAAACAATTATTCCACTCGCGCTTGTTGGATACGAGATGATTAAAGCCAACTCATATCCAACGCGCACTTGTGTAAATAATTGTTAATTATGTTTTGTTCTCAGTCGAACTCGTTTCATTAACAATTAATTCCACGAGCGCGCGTTGGATATGAGTTGACTATAATCATCTCATATCGGAATAACTATAATAAAATAGAAACGCCCCCCCAAAAATTACCCGTTTGCTTACCATCTTTGTAGAGCATGGTGTAATGGCTCATCATACCATGATGGCTAGGCCAATGAAAACTCTTGAATTGTATTATAGAATTATCTAGTTTTTAATAATACTTATCCCAGTTAAGCACAATTCTTCCACAAAATTATTTCGCACAAGTGGCTTTCAAATTTAAATAGACTTGGGTTTGAATCTCCCGGCCAAGTAATGGATAGCGCCCACAAGGTGAAAAAGATTATTGTGACGGGCGTTACAGGGAGTGTGGGTAAGTCATCAATCACAAATCTGGGCACTCGAAAAGCACTGGTTACTTTGGTCTACTTTTGCTACAACAGTCAAAGAACACGCGCGCTGCTTTTTACACGGGACAATCCTTGCTGACATCAAAGAAGAGACCCTTTTGTTAAATTCGGGATTGTTCTGTAGACTGGAGTCGGTTCAGTTGTCTCCGGGGGCTGGCTAAGGAATAGCAACTAGAGAATTCTAGAATATGAGGAAGGCCTGATTCAGTTCTTGACTTTCCGAGAGACTCCCTACGCGTTCGCGCTGAGGGTTTGTGTCGTTAATGAAACTGAAGTAACACATTGCGCGTGGCGCTGGGTCGACTAATAAATCGATTTTTAAAAACCTTTATACTGGCATTTCTTCTTTGACAAACCACTGCCATCTCTGTTATATAATTAAAAAATAACTTGGGTTTGGTCAGCATTTTAAATATGTATTTTTTCTTTTATTAAATACGTAATATCTATATATCAACATAAGCTACCAACCACCAGATCTTAACAGTCTAAGAGTCGACTGCAACGCTAAAAGAACTGAAAAGTCAATGAAGTATAACGGGAACGCCCAGGCCGACAGACCAGGGCAGTTGCTGTTTCAATCTTATCTCTTTTTCATTTGTTCAGAAATGTGTATGTTGTTAGCATCGAGTTTAAACGTCCATAAATTGGAGAACCAAGACGTTTCAGCTCAGTCCTCTTGGTTTGTGTAATACTGTCTGACACATTCAAGATTATCGAAATTTCCAACAAACAGCTTTGGCTGATTGGATGGCATTGTCAGCAACTTCTTTACGAATTTCATCTATCTTGTCCCGGAGAGGTCATTCACAGTCTACATCACTGGCTTAATGGCGTGTTCTCTTCAAGCTATTACAGAGCACTTGATCGTCATGGAACGAGAGTCTTCAACCGAGTGTTTGTTAAATAAACTGATGGTCCTTAGTGTTTGCTACTAATCAAGTGTTGGCAACTTTGCACTTTGGTTAAAAAACCAGTTTTTTTGCCCTTATTCCTGCAAAGAAAAAAAAAACAGACTATATTAATAAAACGCTGTAAATCACAACTACCATTACCTGCTTGAGTACACCATTTTACAGGTCTTTGCATTTTGCGCTTGACTTGGTACAAATGTATTGTCATGGACTCTATTGACAGCTCTGCTTACAAGTATTAATCTTACGATAAGACACCAATGTTGCGTGTCAAAAATCTAGACGAAATCATTCAAGTTTGATGTAGGATTGCAACTCAACCTTTTTCTTGCCCGGTCTTTGGCCAACATATTTGACAATACTTTGCAAAATGTCTTATCATCAAAACCAAGTTGTTATTATACTACCATCACCTGTATCAGAGACTGAATCAAATATTTTCCTTTTCAGTGAGTTTTCCTCCTCTTTCATACTTGCCGCAGGTCCTGGTATTTTAGGGCGTGGCAGTAAGTGTCCAGGGGTGGGTACAGGCTTGTTAGAACAGTAAGGCATCTTGAGAGCCTGGAAATAAAAGTCAAAAGAAAGGTTTCAATTTATTTGAACTAACGACTGAACCGAGTGGCAAGGAAATGGCGAGGCAAAGTCTGCTTTGGGTAAAGTGTCTCATATCATCACAGCTTATCCCAGATGCAGAAGAATCAAGTGATTAGGACTATTTCATCTACCCCCTAAATGGAATGTTGTTGCATCACAGAGTTATCCCCAAGCCTTTAATTCGCTGGCAACCGCAAGGAGAGTGAGGTACTGTGGGAGTAAAGTGTCTTGTCCAAGAACACCAATCAAACCATTGCACCAACACAACTCACAACCCATAGTGGTACCATCAATGGAAGATGCTCTCATCCTTAAGGTATCAGTGTACCCCAAATGACCATCATTCTTTGGCCCCGCTTTACAGTCGGACGTTTGACACAAACCCCAATAAAGTATATATTTTCTGAGAGCTTAATAATTGTAGATTACAAAGGTATTTTCATCGACATAAAAAAATGTACGGTTTTCCGAATATAGCGCGCTATTTCCCAAAGTACAGAGGTTCACTAATCAAGTTCGTTTCCGGTCAGATTTGATCGGGAGAACACGATCAACTTCGCTATGTCTTCTTGACACCTTTCTCTAAAAAACGGTGTCGGGAAATTTTGATTACTTGTCTGCTTTGTTTCTGACACGCAGTTAAACTTTGAGAGTTGATAAAACATGCATTCTCTTCACTAAAAAGATCAACTTTTGAAAGAAGCCAAAAATGAAAATTCCCCGACACCGTTTTTTTGCCTGACTATTGGGCAACGTTCTCTCCAAATTTCAGCAAAAAAAGTTGAAAACTCGCCGGAAACGAACTCAAAATGTGCGCCTCACTTGCTGAAATTTTCGTTTCGAGATACGAAGAAAAATATACTTTTGGGCGTTCTTCCGGTGTAATGAGATAATTACACAAAACGTGTGAAAGTTAATTACCCGTTGATAGACCAAGTAAAGGCTCAGTTTACTTTAGCAATATCCTCTGGAAGATCTGGATTCCGCCGCTCGCGTATAAGGTTAGTAAGGAAATAATTTTCGTTTAATTTTTCATTTTCCATGTTTTAAATGTCTTTGCTAATGCAGATTCACCATACATCTAACGAAACAGGTTGAATGATGCCGAAGACAAGTAAAAAGCGTTCTCATAAACAAGGGATAGGAAACGAACGGGCACGTACGCGTGCAGATCAAGAAGTTACAACTTCGAACTTTGTTCTTCCTCGTCTTGTGAAATCAACTTCTCCTGCTCAAAGTAGGAACCACGGTCGCTAGCAGCTAAAACATCAGCTCGATCCTTATCGAATGATTTCGAAACCTTTTTTCCTCTTTGAAGGTTTCTTCGCGCTTGCAAAAGGACACGGACTTTGTTTTTTCTTCGACGACATGGAATAGAAATACCATAAACTTGTCAATCTAAAATATACAAAAGCAAAACACTAGAAGAAGCACGTTGACGACCAATTTTAGAAATACCAAACGTGTGAAACTCGCGAACATCGTGTCTGTCACGTGATGCAAGTTTACTTCTCGTGACAACGTGTTGACAGCTATCAATTAGAGATAATTAATGGGAAAAAACGTTTTCTGTTTATAACTTTGCTTAGGATCAATCTTTTTTCATAGAATTTTCTTTAAATGAAAGATTGCAATATGATCTATCTGAAAAAGCGAAAATTTTTTTTTTGGAAAAATGATCAAATTTGGGGTACACTGATACCTTAAGGAGTTATACTGTACCTGAGTTGCATTTACTCTGCCAGAAGGATTACAGTCCAGTAATCTATCAAGCATATCTAACAGATCATCACCAGCAGCAGAAAAAATGTCCTTCAGAGGAATCCCTGGAAATTTACGAAACTCCACATAGTCTGGCAAAGATGTCACACCCTATGGCAGTCACAAACAAAGCTATTAGAATTTCAGATGAAAAGTTTAAATGAAAAGTTTAACTTACAATTTGATTGACTTGCAGAGAGATTTTTTTCAGCTAGTAAGTTGCTTAGGACTTAAGGGAATGTCAAGTGAAAACTTAAATTCTAAAATATAAATGGGCAAAAATGTAACAAATGCAAAAAAAACTACCATCAACAACAAAAAAGATTCCAGACAAATTTCATCTTACTGGCTGTATAATCTCAATAATAATAACAATAATAAGAATAGTAATAATAACAATAACAATAACAATAATAATAATAATAATAATAATAATAATAATAATAATAATTTACTACTACTACTACTACTACTACTACTACTACTACTACTACTACTACTACCACTATTGCTGCTGTGGCTACTGCTACTAATGCTGCTGCTGCTGCTGCTACTGCAACTACTACTGCCACTGCCGCTGCTGCTGCTACTGCTGCTGCTACTGCTGCTGCTGCTGCTGCTGCTGCTGCTACTGCTGCTGCTGCTGCTGCTGCTGCTGCTGCTACTGCAACTGCAACTGCAACTGCTACTGCTACTGCAACTGCAACTGCTACTGCTACTGCTAATGCTGCTGCTGCTGCTGCTGCTGCTGCTGCTGCTGCTGCTGCTACTGCAACTGCAACTGCAACTGCAACTGCAACTGCTACTGCTACTGCAACTGCTACTGCTAATGCTGCTGCTGCTGCTGCTGCTGCTGCTGCTGCTACTGCTGCTGTCGCTGTCGCTGTCGCTGCTGCTGCTACTGCTTCTGCTTCAAGCAAGCATTCGAATGGATATATAAGAATTACTCACTGGCCAGGAATCTTCAGATGGTGAACCAAGGGTTTCAAATATTTTGCTCAGTTGATCCAAGTCAGAACTTCCAGGTAAGAAAGGGACCTTTGGAGAACAAAGACAATCAAACAAAGATATCATCAACTGTGAAAGGTCAACTTACATAGAGAAGCAAACATGAAAAAACATCAACCATTTTATAGACGTCACCCACCCTGAGAAGTAGTTCAGCAAGAATGCAGCCAACAGCCCACATGTCAACACCTGTTCCATAGATCCTAGCTCCAAATAACAGCTCTGGTGATCGGTACCACCTACACAAGACAGGTCACAGGATAAGTTTTTTTTTATTTGAAGAACCCTCTGAAGTACAGAGCAAAATTTAGACTACATATTAATAATTATTATTTAAGAAATAGAAAACATGTGCCGTGTTTCTATCGAGTTATAGAAACACGAGTGAAAGTTTGGGAGAACGAGAAATGCTGTGGGAACACGAGCCGCAGGCGAGTGTTTCCACAGCTTTTTCGAGTTCTCCCAAACTTTCACGAGTGTTTCTATAACTCGATAGGAACACGGAAAACATGTTTTCTATTTCTTTTAGAAAATACCGCGACGAAGAAAAAGAAAAGCAACTTGTTTACTTCGATCATCAAAATGTAAATTCTCTTTGTACGCGTCATCATTACGTCAACAGCTCGTGCTAGTTCTGTGTTTCTATGGAGTTATAGAAACACGGTTTTAAACCAATCAGCGTGCGTATTTACGTTGGGTTATTTTCTAAACAACTTTAATGAAATAAGACAGCAACTTCATAAAGAAGATACAGTGATAAAAAAGGTCTGTTTTCCAACATCAAAATGGATCAGTTCTTATTAGTGAGTTGCCAAAAAGCAATTGTTTTTGGCAACAAAGCAAGTAATAACATTACTTCTCTAACTAGATGGAATACTGAACACTGTTAGTCACACCCAGAGTCAATTTTATGTAATCATAGTATCACTATACCTCATTTAAACCATCATCAGCAATTGAAATTAATACTTCTTCTTACACAGGAGTAAATTGTAAAGACATGAATGATCACTGCAGCCACGTACACAACTTAAGCAGCTATGAAAATAATGGCTTAAAACAATTCAGCTTTGAACCCATGACCTTTGCAATACTGGTGCAGTGCTCTATCAATTGATGGTGACACTTTCCTTCTGAAGTTTTAGTTTCATCAGATAAGAGATAGAAACTGGACATTTAACAACGTTTTTAGCTCGACAGGGTTCTTCATTTTGTAACAGAGCACATTTGAACTTCCAAGCTTTTGCATTGCATAACATTAAAATGGTGGCCCAAGAAGGCTGTCACGTAGGTCACAAGATGAGTTATTGCTTTAGTTTTTGCTAACTGAACAGCTCCTGTACTAGAAGACATATTTATTTCAATATGTTAGAACTCTAGAGTATTAACACTTCGTTTCAATAGCAAATTAAACTCAATGACAGATTTTCCTGTTACTTTACTGCAGCCATGTTTGTGCCCCTCATGGGGGCACCAATACAGCATCTCCAGTTATTGGAGAAAGATCTATAAATCTGGGTGAAACACTTCTCTGGATTATGCGCGAATGAAAAACAAAGTCTGCATACGAGCCAAGGGGCTAATCAGGATGGCACTTATCTCCAGTTTCTGTAATAATAAATTGCGAATTTATATTGCGCAATTTCCATGGCGAGATGATCAATTGCGCATTACAAAAATACATGGAATAAAATAACAAATACCAAATACTAATTACATCATGTGTTGTATAAAATATTTAAAGCCAAACTAACTAGGAATAAAAAGCCTTACTAAAAAGGTGCGTCTTCAAAAGTTTTTTAAAAGTGTCAACCCATTTGGCCATTCTGATATCTGAAGGTAAATCATTCCAAAGTTTTGGCGCCGCGGCAACAAAAGCACGGTCGCCTAAAGTTGTCAAAGTTTTAAAATTCAGATCAGATAGCAGTATTCCGTCATTAGATCGCAGTCCATATCTTGAATTTAAAGGCTTAATTTTGACAAGACCGTTGATATAGGACGGCGCTAATTTTCGAATGGCTTTGAAAGTTAAAAGTAAAAGCTTAAAATTAATACGAAATAAAACAGGAAGCCAGTGCAGCTGATGGAGCACTGGAGTAATATGGCAAAACTTGCCCTGCATAACAACTAGTCTGGCGGCTGCATTTTAAACTCTCTGCAATTTATCAATGTGGCGCTTAGGCACACCATGTAACATTGAGTGACTAGGAGTATTTCTACTCCCCCTGGATGAGATGCTGCTGATCCATCACAGGGTAACCCCTAGCATTAAAGCCACCAGTACCAATTTATACACCTGGGTGGAGAGAGGAACTGTGAGAGTAACATGTCTTGTCCAAGAACACAACACAACGTCCCTGGCTAGGGCTTGAACCCGGACCAATTTACAGTTCTGAAAAATGTAACCTAGCCTCTGCATCGAAGCAAGGTAAGGGTTGGCCAGCTTGTGATGATAGAGATTAGAGACTAGTTATATTTGATATTTATTTATTTGCCACACTACAATAATTACAAAAGGATGCCAAAAAAATAAAATGTAGGAAGAGATGGCGAGGAGGCCTAAAAGAAACTATAGAGCTTATGTTAATTAGGCCTCCTCAATTACAATTTTTCGAAGATGGCATAAAAAAATTACGGCGACGGATACAATATAATATCAGGTGAAAAATTTAAACTAATCAGTATTACGGAAGTTTACAAATGTTGAATATTAAAAGGCTTTTTCCCAAGATTTTTGTTGGAGTATACTAATAATTATTGCAAATAAATGCCTTAAGTGCTCTTTTAAAGGAGAAAGGTGAGGAAGCGTTGATGATGTTGGTGTTTAAGGTGTTGTAAAATTTAGGTCCTTGATAAAAAACGGAAAATTGTTTGGTTCGAGTACGACAGAAAGGCAGACGAAATTTACACGAGTTTCTTGTGTTATACGAATGAATTTGACTTTGTAAGGTAAATTTACAATGAAATTTTAAAGGTAGAGTATGGTTTTGATAGGAGTACATGAATAAGCCTAGTTGTATTAAGTATATATCATGAAATTTTAAGATACCAAGATTGGATCAGTATGTATGTATGTATGTTAGCATGATAACAGAATAATTTACAGGTTTGTAAAGTCAAACCTAGCCTTGCTTCTGTTCAAAGGCCTGATCACTCAGCACTGAACTGTAAAATGGGCTATTGAGCTGTCAAGCTAACTCCAAAAACGGAGTAAAATTGTTCGTAATAAGTTAAACATTCTGACCTTGTCACCACTTGATGTGTATAAACCTTTGTTGGACTTCCAAAAGATCTAGCAAGCCCAAAATCACCAATCTTTAACACTCCTTTATCATCCATCAACAAGTTGTTTGGTTTCAAATCCTACAATAATAATTTTACATTAATCTTATTATTTAACAAGAAACCAACCATTCTTTCATCTCACAAACTTAAATCTAACTACCGGTACAAACAGTTCTTTTTTTCGCAACGCTAACTTTGGCTATGAAAAAGGCACTAGAATTGTTATCTGAAGGTCACAGATCTCTTGCCATTTGCAGAGATTCTAACCTCAAAAATATCAAAATCTGGGGGGATTGCCAATTTATTATTTTTTTGACCCTAAAAAATGTTGTTCAAAGTAGAGATCTGCCAATTAAATCTAAAAAATGCATCATATATCCAAAATGTTCCCAAGGGCAAAGTACTAAAAATCGGCCAAAATATGCCTGAAAAATGGATTTTATATGCTTTTAAATTCATATTTTCTGAGAGATTTGGTGACCTGTACAGGAGGGTGGGAGATTCTGTCTGTATCTGGAAGGCTCCTGGATAATCTGGGAGAGTTGGCAGATGCACTTGACAGATTTGATTTCAATAGTCAAGAGTTCAACTCCTCAGGCTCTATGTGCAGAAGGCACAATGGGTGGAGATTATTGCCAACGAGCCAGCCGAGCGAAGACGCGAGGCTGGCGAGGCGGCAGCATTATAGAGCCGTGCGAGAGTATTGTCTAGGCGGAAAAAATCTCGGGTGATCGAGAAAAACGTTTGTAAGGTAACATTCCTGTTGTAAGGTAAGATTCCTGAGATTCCAATGACGTAGTGACATGCAACGGGCCAATCGTAGCGCGCAGAGATTGTGACGTGAAGGCCGCATAGCTCTGAGCGTCGATGCTGGTGCATTCATCAAGCGGAGTTGAAATCAAGTTTGAGGACATTTGCCGGCGAATTTTTTTACCCGGCAAGAATTAGAAATTAGAGGCAGATTGGCTATAATGTTCAAATTGAAGTCAGCTTTTGTAACCACGGGACGCGACACTCACAGCGATAAACCGGAAAAAATAGATGTCTCGACCTTTCTGACTGTTGACGCCTATGAACATTGCGAGACCATAAAAGATTTTAGGTGATAAGATCGAGTTCATTTTTTTCTTTATTTGTTTCCCGGGGTGTGAGTTTTTATGACACCCAACGCAGATCCTGAAAACTCAGATCCCTGGAAATAAATAAAGAAAAAAAAGGTTTAAACCCATCTCAATCTTATCACCGAATCGAAAGTGTTTTATGGTAACACAACGTTCAAAGGCAACAGCCAGATATTTATCTTCTTCGGTTTATCGCTGTCGCGGATACAAAACTGACTTCAATTTGAACAACACTATAGCAACTCTGTGTCTTTTATTTCTTTGGTAAAAAATTCGCCAAATGCCGTCAAAATATCGGCTGTTATTTTAAACCTTGCAAGCGATAAACCGGACAGCGATAAACCGGAGAAGATAAATATCTCGCTTCTTTCTGGCTGCTGCCTATGAACATTGCGTGACCATAAAACAAAACGTGATACGAGCAGGGAGACGAGTTTACAATATAGATATTTTCTTAAAAAAATAATTCGAGGGGCCTTAGGTTTGTGTGACACCCTAATTTTTACCTGCTTTTGTAAGGTTTATCTGTTTTTATTTCCAATTCTAAGTGAGTGTACTTTAGTTAAAGTGCCTATGAAGTAAAAAATAATTGCTGCTGATTTGAAAGGATTTTCAGCGTAAAGTAGAATGGCGTTTTCCTTTTTGGAATACCTTTTTTCGTTTTAGAGATATTCAAGTTTTTGTATTATAAGTGATGACGTCATAGGTGGTTCCACTAAAACAGTCCAACACTCAATCAAGCATATCTCTAGAAATATTAAAGCGGTGGCCTTCAAACTTGGCACCAGAAATGTACATCGTAAAGGAAAAAAAACGAGACCCGTTGTGTCGTTGCCATGACAACGGTTATGCCGCTGGTCGTGTTTTAATTAAAACTAAAATTCTCAGATTTTATCTTAAACAACGATCATCCACTCTCAACAATCTAAAGGGGAGAGTTAAGACAATATGGGAACCATGTGTGTTCCGAGCAAGACCCTCTGTCCCTTTTCAAGGGGTTGCAAATGGGCATATTTGGTTTTTCACAGAGAGAGACTGGAGCCAAGAGTGTTGCCATGGTAACAAAATGGTAGGTGTCATTCTGTTCCTTGTGTGATGTATATTTCTGGTGCCAAGTTTGAAGAACACTGCTCCAATATTTCTGGAGATATTAATGATTCAGTGTTTTACTTTTCAAGTGAAACGATTTATGACGTCATCACTTTCCTCATTTGCATAATACAAAAACGTAAATATCTCTAGAACGAAAAAAGATATTTCAAAAAGGAAAACACCATTCTTCTTTACTTTGAAAAGCCTTTCAAATAAGCAACAATAATTTTTCACTTCATAGGCACTTTAAGTGACATTGTCAGTGGTATATTCATCGAGCTAGCAAGTTCAACAATCGGCCAGCGAGCCAAAAGACCGTGCCAAACTCAGCCAGTGTGCCAAATCTAGACAAGGCAGCAGACATCAAGCAATCTAAGAACTAGACTGAATTAAATCAAACCAAAGCTAAAACAAACGACAACTGTAACAAACTATCGGCCAGAGACCCACACCACACGAGAGTAAACTCGACATCGGCTAGTGAGCCAACTTTGTCACCGCAGCAAAAAGCGATCAAAGAAATATTGACATCACAATTTAAGACATTTGATGTGAATACATGACTACAAAAAAGTGACGTGCACAAAGCATGACCTTGTTTTCAACTCCAAATTAGTATTTGTTTTGAATGGTTGCTCGTTGGCACTTAGCGAGAGCTACATCTAGTTATATAGCTGTATATAGTCACCCCCAGAAGCACACACTGTGGCTATATGATAACTTTAAAGGTAATCATAAATGCAATAATTTTAAGGCTGTGTATACCCCTTTTCGGGTCCAGTCCTCCAGTTTGATACATGGCTATAACATAAGGTTGTCGCAAGGTTTAAATTAGCCAGCATTATTGCTGAAATGGGCAGCTGATTTTGTCATTTTTTTCTAAAGATTCCGACTCAAAGTCAAGCAGCATAGCTAGCTGTGATCATGAAGGAGACAGTGATTTTTGCTGGTTGCCAATTACTATTGACAACCCTGATAACATTTTAAGTGTAACACACCTGAGTTTTTGCATATTGTTTCAGCAGGTTTTTTAGACTTTAGGTGAGCTAGGATTACATTAGATATCGCTTACTCTGTGAAGGATCCAGTTCATGTGAAGATATTCCAGACCTTGTAATGTCATAATGATATAACTTTTTATGTTTGCTGGACTTAACACAAGACTTGTATCCTTGATTATAACCTAATATGGGGATACCAAAATAATCACATTAATAGCCAACCAATTTTAGAATCAATTTTTGACAAAATGCTAAGCATTTTTTGTCTGGTGGATGTTACCTCAAGATCTGTCTCCATAAAGTCAAACACAAGACTGATGTTGGATTTGTGGCCAAACACATCAAGTAGCTGAGAAAAGCAGACAAACCAGGTGTGTTACTGCAAAAGATTTGTTGAAGTATATGCAAGACAGGCACAAACTACTGACAGAGAGCTAACAGAGATTGTACAGATTATTAAATATTTTGTTAATATTATACATCACAGGTGCAGATCCAGGGTTTTTCTTAGGAGGCGGGGCACCGCTAAGGAATGGTGTAACTAACTGCAGAATACCAGTTATATTAGAAAGCCACATATCATCTCAGGGGGAGGAGGGTACACACCCCCTACACCCTCCCCCTAGATCTGCCCCTGTAGTCTACTGGACAGCTGCTATTTGGTTCATCACAATGATCCTCCACTACTTCCTACCAGTGATTGTATAATCTATTAGTGTGGGAGAAGCATTGACTGAATGATGACTTACCACCAAGATGCATAACATATAGAGGGTAAAAAAAAAATTGAGTTTGTACAAAGATTATACAGATGAATCCTACCCCTTTGATTACTTACCCCTATAATGTTAGGATGTTTCAATTCTTGCAAAAGCTTGATTTCACGCAATGCAGTTCTGTTAATTCCTGTAAAAAAACAACATTCAAGAATAGTTTTTCCATATTACTTATCATTGTTTACATCTTGTACCATTGTAGAATAGCTACTGTACTCATGACATAGCAAAGCTCATACAATTATAAAGAGAAATGATAGTGCACATTAATATGAAGTTACATGTAAATCAACAATGTTGAAAATTCTGATTTAAACTTGCCAATCACTAACCATCTTTTGCTTCACTCCTCTGTCCTAGTTTGATCTGTAAAAGAATATTATAATATTCAAGTCACAAGAAAATTTAAGCCTCACTGACCAATATGTTTTAAATTATTGCTATATTTATTCCTCAAACTTCTGAATAACTTTAACAATTTTTATTCCTTAGATGATACTCCAAGGTACACTCCAAAGAGACAGAATGAGCTAGGAGACAGATGAAGGCTGGTTCATTCACTTGCAAAAGGCTACCTTTTTTAGATAACACTACAAACTACATTCCAGTGGACACACGAGAGGTTAGGGAAGTGATATACTTTACTAACGGTAAACTTCTGATAGCTTTTCCTCTTTAGATCAAGTAACACAAAGAAGACAGGGGACACAATGGACCAATCTTTTATCATGTCCCAGGAGGGACCTGTAGTTTGAGCGTTAGCTCCGGCGATTCGCTCTGACAAAGGGCTAAAGCTCGGAACGTCAGCTTTCAAATCTCTTTACGGTGGCCAATTCACATTATCAACTTAGTTGATAAAACCAGATTATATTGTTATTAGCTGTGAGCCTAGGCTTTACATGTGAAGTCTGGTTAGGTAACGCATAAAATCGTAACAGATACACTTTCTTAGCAGTATTTTTTAGCCAAATCTTTGGCTGTCATGGAATGTAACTGAGGTCATCTTAGCCATTCTTAATAAATGTCACTGAATCCTCCAGCAAGTTAATTACAGTGGAACTTCCACTAATGGCCACCTCTATACAACAGCCACCTCTCTACAACGGCCACTTTTTTTGGTCCCGGCGGAACAGTCCAAACATTCACTCTTATTGTATCCTCTCTACAACAGCCACCTCTCCACAATGGCAATGGCCACTAAAATGCCTCCCAACTACTAACATAACCTCTCAACAACGGCCAGTTAACCAATGACTGACGAACAGTGTATATAAAACCCTATTTTCTATCTTTCTGTTTTATTGATATATTTAGATTGTGTACAGTTTTATATGCCAAAAAAGGCATTTTGATAAGAAAAGAAATGTTGCACCCCCAAAAACAGGTGTCGTATTACACCCCTACCTCCCTATAACAGCCACCTCTCTACAACAGCCACTATCCTCTCATAGTCATAGTCATAGCAATTTTTCTTGGACAACTCTGTCCAAGGGGGAAAGGTGCAGTGAGGTTAACCCTATGTGAAGCACCAACCCATGAGACAAGGCCAAACCACAACACCGGGAACTACGTGCCCTACTCTTTTCGATAAGTGTGTGGGTTCTTTAACGTCCCCTGCTAACCATGTAACATTGAAGATGCAGGAGACGGGGCCTACGGTTTATAGTACTTATCCGAGAAGACCTGAACATCTAACCATTTGCAGATGAATTTACAAAGGCAGCACATTCTCCTCAGTTATTTTAAGACCCTGAGTGTTGGTCCAGTCTGGGGCTCGAACCCTCGACCTTCCGCACAGCAGACTGGCGCTCTACCAACTGAGCTAACCAGGAGGCGGTCCTCTGTCCCCAATGATGCCATTGTGGAGACATTTGACTGTACTTTCAACCAGGTGTCTAGAAAACTCGAACAGCGAATAGTTGCAAATAGCAAATAGTACGAAGTGTCTCAAATAGTGCGTATAGTGGCGAACAGTCGCAAATAGTGACGAATAATCGTTATAAGTAGAATTCTACTAGTATACTAATGCAAATGCTGTAATCTGATTGGCTGAGCCATTGAACACTATCAGCCATTAGTGTTCAGTGGCTTGTTGTGGTCGACAAAAGTGTAACGTTTTCTCGTTTCGCTGAAGTTTCGAAAGAACATTTAGAAACAAATGAATAAAAAAAATTTCGAGAAGACTAAAAGGAGAGGATTTACGGTTTCTTGAATTAAAAAAAAGCCCGAACGTTTTGATAGAAACTGATAAGCGCGCGTACACAACTGCAAATGTCAAATTGACAATTAATTCAGTCCGTGCGAGTTAACTCTCTAAAGCGTGAAGTTTAATACTAACCAGAAATAATTGGAATCGTTATTTGAAGGAAATTTCAGTTAGAATTCTACTAAAACAATTAGATTATTCGCTCTCGATTTCTATGACGCGATAGTTGATTCGGCCTTTGGCCTCATCAACTATCACCTCATAGAAATCTCGAGCTCATAATCTAACTGTTAAATAGTCATCGCTTTAGTTCAGCACTGATCTGGATTCCTTGTAACCTGAACACGAAGGGAACGAAACTCCGAACATGTGAGACATAAGGAACAGGCGAGCAAAGGAAATGCCTGCAGTCGATCCCAGACATTTTGCCGCACCTTTGCACCCCCTTGGGACGCCAACTGTCGCATGAGAACCAATGATAATTAACTTCTGGTAAATCATTTTGACAAGTGCCCAGCATGAGCTTGACAAAGTCTGCTTAAAGCAAATAGTGCATGTAAAGTGATATGGCTTCAGACAACTGCTGCGTCTATCATTGTTCATGAAAAAAACCCCCACAAAGTTTGGAAAATGAAAATATGTGAAATTGATCAATTGATAAAAGAAAAATATTTCTCTGTACAAATGTATAGCTTTCTCGCAGTCTCTGAAGAAAAAACGGACAAAGATACGATATCCATGATCTTGTGATAAGTAGAAACATACTGTACTTGGCAGACAGTTCTACTGAATCAAACAGCCAGGCGGCACAATTGATGTGCACAATATATGTTCACAAAATATGTCAAACTTTTTCCCTCGAAAGCCAATACCTGGAGACTTTGAAACATATCTTGCAATAGAAATGAGCCGATACAAAGTACAAGCGCAAGCATGTGGCAAAGTTTAAAAAGAGGTGTCAACCTCTGTGAAGCCACATGCAGATAACAGTGGTAACAATGCAGACTCCCACAAGTATTTGATAGATGGACTGAAAGGACATCCTGCCCACAAGACTAGACTCTAATGGCAGCTTCTTGCTCTGGTTTTAGATCAATGTCAGGGACCACAGAGAGGGAGGGGTTGGTAGGGCTATAGCCCTACCACTTTTATTGCTGGGATTTATTTTCTAGCCCTCCAGTTGAGATGGACAGAATATAGATTTTACTACTTGAAAGTAATAAAACATGTCTACTCTTGCACATTTGCCTCAAGTCAAAGGTTCGGTAAAGCTGTGCGACATCAATTAAGTATTTGACAGGCATTCCTAACGTATGACCAACACCAACGATCAAGTGGGACTAGGGTGATTTGCCCACATGTTTCACGAACTCCATACTTGCAAACGTTCTGTTAGTGGCCTGCTTGTTGACTGTGCTAACTCAAAAGTTGTTATATTTCCTTAGTTTCTCCATTCGGAATGTGAAGAAGGATCACAAGCTTTTTAAAAAGTGTGCCGAGTAAAGTCCTTTTGACTATTAAACCGTTATTAATGTGATAAGCAAAGAAAATAAGATAGTTTCATTAAACATTCCCAATCTAGACTCCAATCAAAAATCCTTGTACAAATTCTTAAAAAGAAAAATTGAAAAATTACAAAAGGACTTCCACTACTTTATTGCTAGATAACTCAAGTGCCCCGACAGAGACTGTTGATGGATCTAATGCTAATGCTGGAGGAAATGCTATAGGCATTGAAGTTTTGTGTGACACAAAATAATTTTTTTGATTTGGATTGCTTTGTGAGATTATTTTTTTCTACTTTGGGGGTAGCGGGCGTTGTTGTATGAAGCGCTGTAATGGAATCTAGGAAAAGACACAGTGCTTCAATTTAAACAAAACGATGAAGATATAATTTACTGTTTATAAAAATTTACTTTTTATTTATGCACAACAGCACTGTCAGATGAACTGCTGGAGGGTATATTTAAACGATTTTCCGTGAGAGAAATTGTAACGTCCCTATCCCGTTTCTCAAAGCGATGGAGAAGAATTTCAGGCAGCAACTGTTTGTGTACTATTCTTCATCTCGTTGAATGGAACATCCAGTATATAACGAAAGAGCCTCTAACGAGCATAACGTCTCATTCACAGGGGTTTAAGCTTATTTATTTTTTTTAAAGATATATCAAAGTAGTGAATTTCTGCTATGGGGGAAGGGGGCAGTGTTGAATGAAGCCCTGTAACGCAGGTTGTTTTCATCCAGGAAAAAACACATTTTCAACAGAAGTATGAAGGTAAGCTTGGCTAGATTGCAGAATACCCGGCCCACTTTTTGGAATTTTAAATGCTGCTACCGCAGTCCCGCAGTCGACATAATTTACATAATAAACTGTATATAAAACCACGAATATACCTCGTTCTTTCATCCACTACGGGACTGCGGACCGCGGTAGCAGTCATTAATAATACTTGTATAATTTCTATGTCCACCACTTCGGGACTGCGGACCGCGGTAGCACTTCAGTTTAACACTTAGTTTAATACTAGGGACTTTAAGATATGGTACGGCTAGGCTGTAGTACGGCGGCAGAGAGGGAAGATCACTTCCGGTGACGTCATGACGCGCGTACCAGTACGGCTTTCCCGCCGTAGCCTTGCTTTCTACTACGGGAAAGTGCGTGGTTTCACGTACTCTTCACTACGTGAGTATAAGTCTGCTGTTTACTCCTAATTTTAGCGCTTTTTTCACTGTTTGAACAGCCTAGTTTTAAGTTAAAGTACTCAATCATAAAAATCATTTGTAAGATGATTGTGTCTTTGTCATTTGTACAGAAAATTTAAACGATTTTAACACCTACCGCAAGATGATCAATTCAGTCATTAGTATCGGGCCGAACAGCCGTAGATAAGCAAGCTTTGTATGTAGTAATCTGAGCCATAATTGTTTATTGCTGTTCAAAATGTATTTTCGGGCTTATCACGTACTTAATCGTTTTATGAACAAATCCGTGCTGAAATGGAGCTTTCTATCAGTGTTTATATTTTGTTTTGTGGTTGGAATTACAGGCTGTTCTATCAAGTTCTAAAACGCAAATCTAAGTTCTGGGAGAGGTAAGACGGTTACAGAGGAAGGACATCATCGTCATTAATCAAGTATGTTTCGTATGAAAGTTGAGTAAAGTATCTGGTTTC
Organism: Micromussa lordhowensis; assembly: GCA_964020085.1. NCBI lineage: Eukaryota > Metazoa > Cnidaria > Anthozoa > Scleractinia > Lobophylliidae > Micromussa > Micromussa lordhowensis. The sequence continues at coordinate 8,036,786 of OZ026597.1, read as the reverse complement.
CTTGAGCGAAGTCATTTTGTTAAGACACGTAGAGGCTGCACATGCTGTTGCCGTACAGCAAAATCTTAATCATTTGAGTTTGGCGGGTAAAACGCCGTTGTCAGCCAAGTCCCTCACGGCCAAAGTATCCGTAGAAGAACCTCGCCGTAGCGTATCTTAAAGTCCCTATTTATTCATCGACTACGGGACTGCGGACCACGGTAGCACTTCAGCTTAACACTTAGATTAATACTTTATTCATCGACTGCGGGACTGCGGACCGCGGTAGCAGTTCAGCTTAACACTTAGATTAATTCTTATTCATCGACTGAGCTGCGGGACTGCGGACCGCGGTAGCACTTCAGTTTAACACTTGGCACATACATTTAACCTTGCTAACCGACTGCGGACCGCGGACCACGGTAGCAGTAGAGTCGAAGACGACTAATTGGGCCGGGTATTCTGCAATCGCTAAGCTTATAATTTACGGAAACTTACCTTCTTCACTGCCACAATAGCATGTGTTTCCTGATCTTCAGCTTTGTAAACTGTCGCAAACTACCACCAAAAAATGATCACTGTAAGAATATTAAGCTGCTTACCCAAAGAAAAAAGATTTTCACCCGCTCTATACCTGTCCTTCCCCTAAAAAGTCAATCTTCTTGTATCGTTTGGAACGTTCCTCCATTTTGTTTTCATGATTACGGACTGTGTGGAGACTGGGTACTGACAAACTAGTTTTGAACCCAGATTTCGCGCGGGCATCCGGATTTTTCGTTCACGCGCCGAGAAAAACCGAACGAGAGAGATCGATTTCCGTGAACTCAAAACTTTTGCTTTGTTGTTGACCAATAAAATTCACCGTAGAGTGGAGACGTTCGACCGTTTGAGATTTTTTAGAGGTCACTTATAAGTCTACATGGGATCTGCACTTGCGCGAATACCAGAAATCGTTTTCTTCGCTCGGTCTCGAAGACGGTTTTTTCCCGGCGCGCGAAGCAAGAGCCGGAAAATCCCGGATGCTGCCGTAGGATAGGATCAGGTTACCCTGGTGATATTTTTTCCAGAGAGGACCAGGGAGAGGTGGAATTCAAGGATAACCCATTCTCGTCCCCAGAGCCTACGATCCTTTTGGCCTGTGGTTGGGATCGAGAGCTCTGGTTTGGTCCAACACCGGAAGTCCGTGAATCACGGACTTCCCGGTCAAATCCAGCAAATCTGATTGGTTGACAATGCGAAACGAATACTCTGCGCATGCTCAGAATATCGGGTCCGGCCAGAGCTCTCGATCCCAACCACAGGCCAAAAGGATCGTAGGCTCTGGGGACGAGAATGAAGGATCAATCTCGTTCACAGAGCCCACGTGCCTTTTGGTCAGCACCAAGACACGGAGCTCTTGAATAATCAACAAGCTCGTTCCCAGAGCCCTCGTTTCTTTTGCTTTTAAAATTTGATAACTGCCGTTCTTTCAAAGCCAAATTTCGACTTTCCTAGTCTTTCCAGTGCGTATTGAATGTCTTTGTGGAACGTATTCACATCGACTTCACCTCTGGACTCCAAATAAACCAAGCCACGCATGCGCTGTGAAACCGGAAGTCCTAAATTCTTGGTCTCTGGAAATTGATTATTCCAGAGCTCCGTGTCTTGGTGCTGACCAAAAGGCACGTGGGCTCTGGGAACGAGATTGATGAAGGATAACCTTGAATTCGAGCATGCGCAGTGTACTCTATTGTATCTTGTCTGATTTGACGAGAAGTCTGGGGATCGAGGATTTCCGGTGTTGAACTGGCCAGAGGTCCGAAGAGGAAGACGTTGGGGTAAGGGTTAGGGTTAGAGTTTAGGGTTTTATACAGCTATCACAGTTAAAAATTCCAGTCCTGTGGAACCAAAAGAAGAGTTTAACGGCAGGTTGTTTGTTTCGGGCAAGGCTTCTGACGGAAGTTACTAGTTATATCATTGTTAGAAAAAAAAACAAACAAAACAAAACAAAACAAAAATAAAAAACAATAACAACAACTTTTTCTGTTGATAAATATTATTCGGTCCCGGGTCAGTCACTTATATATCCATTCAACTTATAAATATACCTGCAGATAACAACTATGATAATTTACAAATGAGGGTCATCTCAACACTCCAACAACATCAACAACATATTTTATTTAAACACGGTGGGTAATATAGCTTTTGGCATAGTCCCTAGCGCTGACAGCGGATGGCTCTAAAAGATTCCAAACAATGGATCCTCTGTAAGAAATAGAGTTTTTCATATAATAAGTTTCAAAACGTTGTACGCTAACACGATGTTGATGACGGAGGTCATACCTAGACCCTTTCCTTTGGAAGCATGGTGTTATGCGGTTGTATATATTATAAATTAAGGTGGCTAGTTTGACCTTATAAGTTTCGAATAAAGAGTCCCAGTTAGCTGTTTTTCTTACACCCTCAGAGGGCATGTCGCGCGGGAGGTTATACATAACTCTAATTCATTTTTGTTTGTACAACACACCCAAATTGGTAACGCATATGTAACCGAAGGTAAAATAACTTTAAAATATAAATCTAAAAGCGAATTCCTGGGTAAAAAGCGGCTGCGTTCGATCAGATTGAGCTTGTTAACGAGCCCTCTCTTGAGCTCTGATGTGTTTTGTCCACGTAAGCTTGTTGTCAATGGTTACACCCAACAGCTTAGAGCTTGAGCACCATTTTATGAGATGCTGGCTAATTTTGAAACTGCCTAAGGGACCGATAAAATGATTCGTTTAAGGATCATTCCCTCGCACTTTTTGGGGTGTGGTACCAGGGAGTTGTGTTTGCACCAGAGGGCGAGTTCCTCTAGAGCTTTGTTCAGCGTTGCTGTGACCTTGTCTACGGATTCACCAACACAGTACATGGTAGTATCATCAGCATACATGAACGTTGTTGCAGTGTCTCGTCTTTTTATTCCCGTGTCCCTTCAGACACTAGAGTTTGGGTGAAAAATGTGCAGCCATCTTTTCAGTGTTAAAACTCAAAAAGCCGTCACTTTTTCAAGTCCTTTAGCCGTTCATTTCCCGATGTGTGAATAGCACAGTTTTCATGGAATATCCAGATACTATGTTGATCGCTCTCAGCTGTGTAAGTTTCCTAAGGGCTATGATGGTTCTAGGAAACAGAAGTTACATCATCACAGTATCATCATCAGAACTGAACATCACTGATTCAACAAAAATCGCCATATACGTTGGCTACTATGTGGAGCCTTGAATTATTTTCCTTAGTGTTTCCGAGTCTCTCTGCAGGTCTGTGTTATGAGGGTCGAGTTTTAGAGCTGAGTCGTAGTCCTGAAGAGCTGCAACGAAAAACAAAATATCCTAAACATGGATGTTGAATGAGTGAATGTAGCTTGGAAGAGTGATGTCTGGTAGTCTTAAATACATACAGGACTTTATTCAGGGGTTAAAAAATATCAAATACAAAGAACACCCTGAAAGGGAGTTAAAAGAGGTGGACGCTATTTAATAAAGAACTCCCTAAAATAAAAAATGTATCAAAAAAAACCTAAAATTAAAGTTTCTATCAAAAATACAAATAATTGCTAAAAATTCAAAATTTGGAATATGAAATACGTAAGAACGATTTCAGAGCGTTCTAAACAGACTCAGGTGGCCGGCCTCTGCAACACTTGCAGGTAAATCGTTCCACTCGCGGACGATTCGAAGGAAAAAAAAGTACTTGAAACAGTTGCAATTGCACCGCTTGACTTTGAGTTTGATATTGTGATTACTCCTAGTTCGTTGCGAGGCTAGTTAGAAATAGTCGGCGAAAAAGAGATTGTTCAACGAGAAAACAGTTTGATAGTCTTTCCCCTCAAGGCAAGTCCAAGCGAGTGTTTCAGCTTCCTTTCATCTTCGTATTTCTAGGTTGGAGGCAGGTGGGGGTGGCCTAATGGACGCCCTGGACGTGTTTCTTGGGGTTAGAGGTAACCTTGCGATAATCCCATCTAGCGGGGGCGTTAAAATATACTCAGTATCTTTTTGCTAAAAAACCGAGATAAGCTCCGCGCCTTAGCGTGTGGGATTGTTCCTTTAAAAAAATCTGAAGAAACGGAGCAAGATTTATCTTTCCACTCTGATAGACGAAGATAGACGAAGAGAAGTCCTCTTTCGTAATAAATAAATGTGTTTTAGTGATGTTAATGAATTCATGAGAACATTCTTCATAGAGGTGTTTCGCTCAACTGAGAAGTCATTAAGTGTCTGTACATGTACTTGTCAATGTAACTTTTAACAGAATACTGTTGTCCGCGCACTTACCTAACACATACTCGTGTACTTGCATGTAAGCAGTTCCTCTTCTAACATGCGCCTTACATCTGGATGAACAGTTGGCTTGAACTGGTGGAACAAGAAGCTCCAATGACTGGAATAGGAACAAGCACAACAGGAATAACAAATTGAATCGAACATGTAGACGAAAATTACATCTTTCACATCTAAGCCAGTTTAAACCATAAACAAGAAGTCTGTGTGAAAAGAAAAATGCTGCTTATCATTTTCAACCATCTTTTTTTGTTCCAAGGATATTGAAGTTTTAAAAATATGCAAATTAATCAAGTGGTGACGTCATAAAATTAACCGTATGATGAAAAAAGATATCTCAGCCAATTTGTATCAGAAATGTTTGATTCTTTGCAGTAAGATTCTGCTGGATGTGCTTCACAGTATAAGTTTAACAATTTTGTTATAATGGCAACAAACTGGGTTCCAGACCTCCCTGATACTAAAGGCTTTTCTGGCCACCTTTTGCATTCCATTTTGATATTTGCCAAAGGTGCCTCATTTACAAGATGTAGCAAGAGTATAAATGTGTTAGGTCGAGTTTGTGGCCTCGTTGATGTTTCTTGAGCTGAAGATTGTTGAAATCAGGTTGGAGGGGACTGGAAAAGAGTGAGTTACCATGGGATCAGAATTTTTTATAGCTGTAGATGTGTAGCCTGCATCGCAAATGCTACCTACCGCGGGTTATTTACAGGGAAATTTCCATCTGCAACGCATGCTATAGATGTGTTGCTTGTAGAACTATAAGCTGACCAAGTATTAATGGTCCCTGTTCAAATTTGGTTGAGATAGACTATTTTTTGCACTTGATGTAATATTATTGTTGAGTATAATCAGTCCTCTCAATTGCAATTTTTACACATTTTTCAAACTTAAATATCTCCGGAACCAATTGAATACAGATATTTGCAAATGGTAAACAGTGTTTTTAATACAACTGAATATGTGAAAGATCATATAGTTGAACTGCTGAGAAAGATACAAAGACATTATTGATCATTGCAGTTATACACACAACTTAAGCAGTGGGTATATTATGAACTCACATACTGACCAGCTCCCACTTGGCTTGATAGCTCAGTTGGTAGAGCACTGCACCAGTATTGCAGAGGTCATGGGTTTGAATCCTTTTTAGGCCTGGATTTTTTTTTCAGGTTTTAATTTCACAACTGCTTAAATTGTGTGTATAGCTGCGATGATCAATAATGTCCATGTATCTTTCTCTGCATTTCAAATATATGATCTTTCATATATTCATTTGTATTCTTCGGCATCCACGGGTATATTACAAACTCACAAAGTGACCAGTTCCTAGATGACTTGATACATTAGTTGGTAGAGCACTGCACAGGTATCGCAGAGGTCATGGTTTTGAATCCTGTTCAGGCCTGAAGTTTTTTCAGGCTTTAATTTCACAACTGCTTAAGTTGTGTGTATGTCTTTGTAGCGATAAAAATTTGATCATAGTAGCAACTTACACTTGTACAGTCTTGTATGCATTCTTTGTATTGTTTTAATTTAAGATGGCACGCTGCTCTGTTGGAATATAATCTTTAGGAAGTCAAGGAGAAGAGTCTCTCAGAAGTATTGCATTCACTAATTCATTAAAACTGACAGTAATTTAGAAGTAACAATGTAAATTTCCCTCTCTGCTTTCCAACACTTCAGTCCACAGTCTTCTGTACACAACTACATTTCTCCATTATTTCTCATTTTTGAATTCCCCATAATTCACTCTGTTTGCCACCAGATTTTGTGTAAACTATTGTTGTGAAATGCTCCTGGGAGTATGCAGACGTCCCAAGAACAATTTTCAACAATAGTTTATGCAAAATAATTTTTTGGAGGGCAAACAGAGTGAGTTATGGGGAATTAGAAAACAGCGAATTGAAACATATCTCGTTGTCAAACATCATCTCTTCTAGTTTAAATGTAAACTAATATCTAGACCAGTTTGAGAAAATTCTAATTTCAGTTAAAATAAGTAATCATTAGAAAATGTCTCTTGAAAATGTCTTCCACAAACAAATTAATGTAAACTTGCTGCAATATATCCATAGTTAACTAGTTAATTTTTCCATAATTTAGCATGATTGAAAAAGGATACGATGGAATGGAATCATCCAGAACAATGGCTGCAGTAAATGCATTAATTGCTGCTACATGGTTGCCAGCCTTGAAAAATCCACTGTTAAATTAACAGCATTAAAAAGTCAGGATCATAACTTGTTACTGAAACTTAATTAAATCCCTTCTTTCATTCTGACCTGAAGTCATATATTTATAAATTAGGGCTTTATAAGAGTTTCTTCAATACGAGACTCGTACTTGTACTTGTAAATCAAATTTTCTGTTTGTCCCCTTTATTTTTGTTTGTTTGTTCAATCACTTGTTATTTGTTCATTCATCCATTCACTTATTCATTTTCTCTTTTACTTTTCCTCTTTCACTTCCAAGTCTATTTGGGTGTTAAGGCAAAACTCCAGATTTGGCTTTCAATGGTGACTCATGTGAACCTTTACTAGGTATCTTTTATCAGTCTAGCCAGTAAAAACCAACTTACATTCCTTTGTCTTTCAGCCATACTGGGTTCATTTCTTCCATATCGACAGCATCAGTGTTGGTATCATCTGTTTTTCGACCAGCACTGGCCATCTTTTTTAGCCACTAAATGAAAAAGGAGACTGCTGTCAGTTTAAGATGTAGGTTGCTTATGATTACAAAGCACAGACATTACTTATCTTGCGGAATGTTAACCAAATTTCATGGATGTCACTTTCTCAAATTCGCTTTTGCAAGACCAAGAAAATGAATTGTGAAGTCCTAAATTTACCATTCCCTACCAATATTGCTTTGTTATTCAATCTTAAAATAGCATGCTCTTTTTCTTTCTGATTGCACATTTATGCTGGTATTGCAGGGCTCAAAATTAACACTTGCAAACTCACAAAATAACCTCTGAGTGAAAAAAATATCCACTAGCAAACATTAGCAAGTTACAATCATCCATGTCTCCCAAACATTTGGAAAGAATTTGCTGGTGGTCTCACCAGTTTGCTAGTGGAAAAAAATCTTACTAGTCTAGCAAAACTTACTAGCAAAAAAGTGGACTAAAAAGTTAACTTCAAGCCCTGTTATAGGTTCCTTGTCCAAAAGTTACAGTTACTTTCTCTAAATGGTTACTAATGGCAGTTTGAGTTAAATTGAGTTGCTCTAAGAAGGGGAGAAGGGCAAAGTGAAACTGGCTCTTATCTTTATCCAGTATTGAACCAACAGGTTTTAAATCATTTTATTCTGTAATTTTCATACTATTTTAAACTTTTCAAGTCTAGCCATGGTTTCAATATTTTTATTGTATTTTAGTGTTAGGAGGGCCACTGGTTTATTAGTATTTTTATACTATTTTAGTGCTACCCTTCTTAAATAAAGCCTTTACTTACTTACTTACTATTGAAAAGAGGTGGGGGAATAGTGGCAGGGGGGAAAGGGCAAAATGTCCAGATAATAATCAAAATGCCTTTACGTCCCTTTGTTCCGTTTTTTGGAAAGACAGTCTGAAACACTCTTGAACCTCACCCTGCAATCTGTAGTCAGAGAACTGTCCCATGACGTCAAACAAAATTGTTTTTATGTAATCCAGACCTATGACCTAGGACTTTATTCCACTTCTCAAATTCATACTGAAAAATAGATGCCCATCCCCTTAACCAAAAAAGTAGACACATTAATAGTATTGTGAGAGGGTGATGTAGATAGCAAAGAATGTACACACCTCTTCCTCCTCTGGAGCTTTTGATTCTCTGGCAGCTGTTTTGAAAACTCTTGGAGTGAATGACACTGAGATGGAACCTGACAACCTGGGTTCAGGCACTGGCTTCTCAAGCAACTCTGTCTTTTTACCTTAGGAAAGTATATAACAACTGTAAAGTATATCATTAGCTTGGAGCAAGGATTACTTTAGAGCAAGAAAATGCAAACTAAATCAACTTCCAGAAAAGGTTGCTAAATTTTGTGACAGAAAAATAAGATAAATTCTGACATACAAGAACACACAAAAGTAGACCAGTAACATCATAACAACATCAACTTTGTGGATTGCAAATATGAAACCAAAACCATTGAGTGGTTCCATTCTTTTGTCAAGCATTAATAAACAGTGATCGATGCAAATAAAAAATTACAGCTAGGGGTCACATTCCCTTTTTATGCAACCATTCTTGTACAAGTCATGTATCTGGGAATCAGAGAGAATTATTATTTTGGGGTGGAGGACTAATTAAAAGTTTTAAAGAGGGCAATATAGAACCATACTACGTGGTTGTTGTTGTTTATTGTGAGATTGCAGTTTCCTTGTAACTGGGTTTTCACTTGTCTTTTGAGCTTCTTGTGGTTCTTCAATGCTTGAATCAACCTTTGTTGCTGATATGTTGTCTTCCCGTAGCTCAGTTATTTCCACTTTTGAAATTTCTTGTTCTTTGCTACATTGTACTATTTGGTTTTCTTTCCACCTTTCTATTGCTTCTGTGGCTTTCTTGCGTTCCTCTTCTTTTATAGCATCTATCCTGGCTCTTTCTTCCTGTTCTAACTGAAAAAAAAAAACCCTAAGCAATAAAGTCTTATTAAACCTTTCACTTCCAGTGGCCCCTTATAGATTTTACTCTGTCTAATGCCAGATGATTTTACTCGTCAAAGGGAGACCCTTGGTGGTGAAAGGGTTAAATTAACCCATTGATGCCTGTGCTACCCATAACCACCTCTGACAAGCATTGGCCTTTGTTCCTCTTCTGACGTCATCACCTTTACAGTTTCCAATGATACCCAGATTAGAGTGACTGGGTAATTTGAGTGTGAAATATGCAACGCATGAAAATGTCTAATTAGACATTTTAGCGAAAAACTTGAAGGATAATAATTATTTCCCTTGACAATGGCTACTCTGTGGTAAAAATATCCTGTCTTAACGGTGCTGGTGGGAGTTCTTGAACTGAAAGCAAGCCCAGTAGAAGGTCAACAACTACAGCAAAGAGATAAGAACAGGAGGAAAAGGAAAGGCCGGGAAAAAAAAAGAAAAACCTGAAAAGACTTAAAACGTAGGTCACTTTCTCGTCCATATCTCAAAATTTTGATTTGTGCACATGCCCGGGCAAAAATCTCATAAAGCATGATGCTAGTGGAAAGAAGGGCATGCATGTTGTGCCTTTTTGAGTAGATTGGAGCTAATTTAGCTCATATCCCAAGCTGAAAGCTTGCAAAGCTGCAAAGTTGTTTCATCTAGTGATATGAGAACGAATGAAGCACAAAGCTTTGACCGCTTAGCATCCAAAATGGCAATTGCTTTGAAAATTTGAATTTACTTCATGTAATTAGTTGCAAAATGTTTACATTTTGTGATGTCTTACATGAAACAAAACAAAAAATGCAAACAAACTCTCAAGAGTGCACAGTACGGACTGAAAATCATCTTTAATGTCTAGAGATGAAAAGGTCTGGCCTAAAAAACAGCTTGCTATTTAGCAAAAGTCACTTTTGATTTCTCGCATTAACAGAAGGTAGCACGGAGCAGGAGGAAGCACGGCTGAATAGTAAGGGCGCCGAACTTGAAATCCCGGGGACGTGGGTCCCACCACTACGCTGGTGTTGTTTTCAGTAGTTCTGACTTCCACTCCTCTACCATGCTTGTAAATAGCCAATTGATTTACCTCCTGCCAGTTGGGATTTTTTAGCTTGTTAGATATGTTTATCTGCATAATTTATTTGTTTCAACTCTTGTTCCCATTGGCCCTGAAAAAAAGCCCTATGCACGAGTGGTCAATAAAGATTTTTATTGGAAAATGATTGTATTGATGAAACTCAGAGATACCAACATAAAAAAATAGAAATCTGGAGATCGCCAATTTACCTTCTTGACCACCAAAAAAAATGTTGTTAAAAGTAAACTTCTGTTGATTCAACCAAATAAATATGCATCAAATACCTAAAAAGTGTCCCCTAAAATGTTAATGCCAAAAATCAGCTAAAATACTCGTGAAAATGTACTTTCAGCACTTTCCTCCATATCTGGGAGATTTAGTGACCCGTACATGAGACCAAGAGATTGCTCAGCATCTAGGGGACTCCCACATAATTCGGGATAGATAGCTGTTTTGCTACAGTGTAGTTTACAACTGTCTGATCAAAGTTAATGGCATTTCAGTTGAAAAGTCAAGGAAAAATTGTGAATTATAAGTAAACAGTTGTCGTTTCTCCTACCTTTTCTCTGAAACACCATGAATGATGATCAAGCAACGGTGAACTCGTAACTTTAGTTAGTGTAATTGCCTAAAGCTTGCTAATCTGGCAAATTTCTATAGTATCAACACTTTCCATAATACCTTTCAGCATTGTTGTGTTTGCTAATACAGTTCTTTTCTTTTACACTTTTTTTTTATTTTAGGACCAACCTTCATTTGCTCTCTCAGTGCCAATTTCTCTTGCTCTCTTTTCTCTGCAGCTTTTCGTTCCTTTTCTTCTTCAGCTCTCTTGTGTGCTTTACCAACAGCTTCTTCTCGTTTAGTCTTCATGAATTCTTTGGCTTCTGATTCTGAGGCCAGTAACTGGTTCCATTGCAATGGGCTTTTCTTTACCAGTTGAAACTTGAGAACGCCATTACCAAATGTTGCCCTACTCTTGGTATCTTCAACTTCATCAAACAGGCAGACTTCAAAAATGTATGGTGGGTAGCTCACCTACAGGTGATATTCCATTAACAGTATCAATTATACAATACTTGGTAACGAGAGCTTGCTCAAATGCGATACTGATGCTAACCTTGATGTAGTCATCGATGGAAAATATATCTACTCGATTTGGCGGAACTCCTTTCAACGGAATAGTAACTAAAACTGATTCACCAGCCTCCTCCCAAACGTAGTCCTTCACTTGTATGGGCATTTCACCACATTTTAATTCCTAAAACACGGTAAACATGATATAAACGGCAGTCGTCCTAACATAACACAAAATCTACCAGGCGCGTTTCCAAGTAGTTCCCAGATCTCACATTCCAGGAAGTCCCCAGGGCCTATTTTGAAAATTTTGAGGAGAAAGCCCTGGGGACGACGTGTTCATTATTTCGCGCCATCTTCAAACATGGCGGACAAAAATGCTCGACGACGCAAAGTTGGTGTTGGTATTGGTGTTTTTGTAAGTTCTCCTGAGCATCCAAACTGTGTCATAGTCGGAAAAAGAAAGGGATCTTCTGGAAGCGGGCAGTATGGGCTCCCAGGGGGACATTTGGAATTCGGGTGAGATATAATGCCTGAGAATACGAACATCATTAAGACTTACATGTTTATTCTCGATACTTTCTGTAACTTTTTTTATTATATGGCTAGCTCTGCGAGCGGGCAAGATGAATCAAATCCTGTGCTGTGATTGGCTACCCGAGCGGGCAAGATGGAGGCATCTTGCCCGCTCGGGACTACCGGCCTTGTCCCGCAAGAAAGATTTCCCCAAAAGCCATAAAATAAATCCTTTATCCTCATTTTTTTTCAGATTTTCACTTCTCTGAGACATGCATACATACATATACTTTACGTATGCTTGAAATTTACAGAGTAGTTGTAGAGCTAATATCTTCGAGAACTATGGATTATTGACCAAGCTTGTTCGGTCAAGATGACTTGATATTGGCCTCGTTCTTTTTTAGCGTGTTTATGGACCTCGACTCCGTCTCGGTCCATAAACACGCAAAAAAAAGAACTCGGCCAATATCCAGCCATCTTGACCTCACACTTGGTCAATAATCCATACTTCTCGAAGATATTAGCTCTACAACTACTCTGTAAATTTCGAGCATACGTAAAGTATATGTATGTATGCATGTCTCAGAGAAGTGAAAATCTGAAAAAAAAAATGAGCGAACCTTTTGCACTTTAATAGATAGCTGACCAGTTACTTTCACGATAGTCGTGTGAATCTGTGTAGCACCTTACGTTTTCATTTGATGTTTATAATTCGAACTCGATCTGGGCTATAGTAAGGATAAAAAAATAAGAAACAACGAGTGCTGGTCTGGGGGACGGGTGGGTAGCCCATTACATGGGTGGATAAGTAAACTTGCTTACAAGAACACAACAGCAACAGCAAATAAGGCAGAACGTGATCTCCAGCTTTTTTATTCTGACCCGAATGCAATCAAGAAACAATCGACTTTGAAACTTTAAAAAAGTGTACAGAGGGGCTGGCAGGGGGGATAAGAGGGGGGGGGGGGAGGGAGTGAGTTCTGCCTCTTCATATAAGGTATATATGGGTTATTGATGAAGATTGAAGTCAAGAGGGCAGGATATTGGCCAAGATCTTTTCTGCATATTTTTGGACTCAGATGCAGCCAAGGTCCAAAAAAGGTTTCAGCTGCCAAATTGATATGCTCCTTCTGCCTCCCTACTCCACTTTAATGTGAACTGTGAATTTCAGGTTGTAATTGACAGTGAATATAACTCAGCACAGTGACTTGGAGACATTTCTAATAACTCCACTTCCCACCCTTTGTTAGCCCTAAAATTAATAATCCCTACCCATGAGATAATACATTATAATTATGTGGCTAACTCTGGCAGTATGCAAGATAAACCAAACCCTGCAATGTGATTAACACCCAAGTGGGCTAGACAGGGCTGCCTTGCCCATTCCATCCCACAAGAAAATGTTCACTTTTATGCCATCAGTGGCGGATCTAGGGGAGGGGCCCGGGGACTTAATAGAGATAGGATGGCATATGGACTTTGTTTGAAAAAGGGTAACAAAGGGTAAGGATCTAAGGGTTATAGATCCCAGTCGCAGATTGCTGCTTCTCTTTAGCACAACCAAAAGATATCCTTTAAGTGAAACTAAAATTAAAGTTTTTCCTATACTTTTATACTCAGTGAAGAGTGGTCTGAATGTGCAATAAGAGAAACTTTGGAGGAAACTGGACTTAAGATAAAGAATGTTTCTTTTGCGACCATTGTCAATGCAGTTGTGCCTAAAGAAGATTACCATTATATAACTATATTCATGAAAGGTGAGATTGATGCCAGCTACATAAGAGAGCCAGAAAACTTGGAACCAGACAAATGTGACGGTAAGACCAACAAATTTAAATTAGTTATTAGATATGTTGTTGATATTATTGATCTTGGTTAAGTTTTGATTTCAGTTATGTGGTTCATTTTCTGTAGGTTAGTTTTTTCAATTTAGCCCTAGTCAATAAAGTATTATGGACTGGGGCTAAAACCAGAAATTTGTCATCTGGCATATTATGATTAGAGCCTTGCAGCTATTAATTTTTCTAACCTGCTGTCCCTGTGTTAATCACTCATGTCTATGAATAGGCTTCCTAGAGGAGTAAAGGGTGACAATGCGGCTCAAAGCAAAAAAACAACAGACAAACAAACACTTGGCACATGAAGTGAGCCCAGTGTGGCCTTGAGGGCAGCAAGATTTTCTTCCCTACATTGTGAGACCTTCCTTTCCAGACTGCACTAGACTCACTCTGCTTGTCCCTAATCAGCTAGCTTAATGCTCACCATAATATTTTTTTTGTCATATGCCCCATTTGTGTTTTTTTTACAGGTTAATGATCCTCTTTCGAGGCCTAGTCTGAAATGCCACTGACAATACTACATTTGGAAATCACACACTGGCTGTGGGTAAAATTTGGGTGGCAGGGAAGGACGACAGGGAGTAGGGGCCCAGGAAGGGGGCCCTCCTGGGGGGAGTACAGATCAGGTGGTACCGGGGGTAGCCACCCTGGAATAGAAGTTCCAGACCTGCCTCCAGGGGTGAGGCCCATATCCCACAGTCCCGGGAGACTGAGGGAACCAGGAGGGGGAGCCCCTCCTGGGGGGAGTACAGATCAGGTGGTACCGGGGGTAGCCACCTTGAAATAGGTAGTTTTCCGGACCTGTCTCCAGTGGGCTAGAGGCTTACTGTGGGGTAAAGTGCAGCTAATGGGTGCACTTCCCTGCCACCATTCTTTATTAACGAACACCAGAGTGTCACCAAAATACAAAAATATACATGTAGTCAAAGTTCGTTGCATTCTGAATAACAAGGTCTTAGGTTGCTAAGAGACGGATAGTAGTAGCCTATTGCCCTTAATGGATTAAGTTTTAAAAGCTAATGATACCTATAAGTACATACAGATATATTGTAAAATCAAAGTCAGGATAAGAATGTTCAGTGTCAATCCACTAAGCTCTGAGGGCAATGTCAGAGCTTGCGTTTTTTTTTTTTTTTTTGATTTGAAAGAAAAATAAGTATAAGCCTATAGATTGCAAACATTACTATGAATCTAAATGGTTTGTTTCTTAGCTTTAAGATAGACCTAAAGCGAGGTATTAGGAGTTAAAGTGTGGAGCAAGGGTTCCAGTCATGGGAGGGTGGGAGGGAAAAAGGAAAACTTAGTGGCGAAGGATCGGCACTAGCACAGAGACTGAATACAACGAGGAGGGTGAGCTTGATTAGAGGTCAGGGGCATGAGGAGGACACGTGAAAGAAATGACTGGAACCATTGATACACTGTCTTTTACAGATATAGATAACAGTGGCCTTACTTACGAAATGAAAGGTTTGTTGTGATATCTAAAGGAGGTAATTGTTTCCAACTGGAGATCCCTGATGGACTTTGAGATAGAGAATTAGAGGCATGTACTCATGTTACTGGGATTTACATATGAGCGTGACAAGAGGTTCGTAATGTTGCCTGTCTCTGAAATAAAGTGTTACAATGCGGAATGTGTGTGCCTGCTCAGGTCTCATTAACATCAGTTTATGGAGACCATAAACTTGAACCTATGATGTTGTTTCTTTAACACTTTTTCTCAAAGCCTCTTCTCAGTCATTCTTTTATAATTCCTTTAATTTAGAATGTTGAATATGAAAGCAATAGAAATACAGCAATACAGACACGCTCAGATTAATTTTACTGTCTTGTTCTTTTCAATAGGTTGGGATTGGTATGACTGGTATGACTGTGAGAAATTTCCAGCCCCACTCTTTGAACCTCTTAGAATTGCAAGAATACAGGGTTACCAACCTTTTGACAGCAATGCACATGGGCACAGTAACTCTACATTGTTCAGTATTTGTCCTAACTAGTACCAAAACATCTGTGCCGTGCATAACACAAGAAATATTGAACAATAGTTGTATAAGCCAAGGACTGATGAGTGGCAGTTAACTGTAGTCACCGATCATGTAAGAATCCCTAGTGTGGTCACAAAGGAGCCAAAATGTAAAATTGGAAAGATGTAATCTGATTCTTGTAATAATAATAATATAGTTATCCGTGGCCCTTGCCTAATTTCAGAACATATTGTCTGATAAGTTGTTAGGACTTTTTTTGTGTTTTTAAACAGACTTAAGAGGCTAATTCAATGCACGCAAACAATATGATCGCTGAGAACACTTTTCAATAATTAGTATGGTATCATAAATAGTGCAATTTTAAATCTTTTTACATTTTTAACTAGAGTTAGGTTTTCTGACAATGTTATAAAAATGAAAAGGTTTTCCAATCAGTTAATAACATATCAGTCCTGAATAGGAAAGTGGCATCCTGGCACTGCCTAATGAGAAATAATACTGAGTTGTGATAATCAGTTTTGTTTCACTGGCAATTTTATTTTCATCAACCATTTCCATCTGCTCCACCATAAGGTAGTAAAGTAAAGTCTACTTCATGACCAAGTGCAAGAGAAATCTCTGATGACAGAAGATTGTGGAGGCAAGCACCATCATGTGTGTATATCCAGGAGCCGTTTTTGAGATCATATCTCTTTGGGCCACTGAAACAAAAATAGAATAAAATAAAGATTGGCAACAAGAAGACTAAACCTTTTTCTTACTTTTTGGCAAGATACCAGTTGTTTTCCAAACTGAGTGCGACTTGGATATGGTTGATACTAAGAACATATAAAAAGGACAGGGGTGCTTGTCGTTACTTTTAAGGGTTGAAAAAGCAGTTTTGGTACCCTTTAGGGTGTTCTGTCGCAAAAGGTCCAACAGTAGGAGCTTTTGTAGTACCTTAGGGTATTGAGCCAATAAAATAAAGTCTGTATCAGTTAATGTGTTGCTTTAGAATTAGTACCTCTTAGGCTTCATTTTCAAAATTGCCAACCAGCATCCCTGTCCCTGGAGTTCCCCCCAGGATATGACCTTCATGTTTACCTTGTAGGAGATGACAACCATATTTGCTTGTTAGGGCTTTGCTTGTTTATTACATAGGTACCACGCCCTGCTAAAAGTGCAAAAGAGCAGCATATTTAGCAGATGATCAAAATCAGTTTAATTTCTGTGTCTCATGAACTCATATTTACATCTTACATTCTCAATTAGAAAAGAAGTAAGAGGCAAAATCTTAGTTTTAATTTGGTCTAAAACTGTGTAATTTGCTTTAAAACTGTGTAACAGATTTGACCGACTTTTCACAGTTCCTTGTAGCTTATTGATTACTAAGTTATGATCTAGTATTTACCAAGTATCACAAAATACAAAAATATGCAAAAAAGTGTCTTTATTACCTCCCAAATTTACTGTAAGTACTCCATCCTACAGAGGAAGACAAACAAAGAGAATGCAGGTAATAATGTTCCATAAACCAGAAAAAAAAGAAGAAGAATATTTGGAGTATAACTTTGGCAAGAATTATCAAGCAAGAACTAACAAGAAGTAGAGGTGTGTAGCTGATGTGAGAAATGGTATCACGACTTGGCCAAGCCACCTCTAAAGAGTAATTACCTTAAATATCATTTCTCTCAACTTACTCTAAAGGTGCTGCGATAACACAAGCCCTAACCCTAAGCCCATGACTGGAAATTTAATTTTGATCTTCCAGAGTGGAACCAACTAAAACATGGGGTAATCCCAAAGGCCCACAAAGTGTTTGGAGGAAATTTTGCCCAGCAAAGTAAGTGCAAGAGCAGTTATTCTGGTTGCTTGTGCCTGCACTCAACACCTCAAAGCCCTCTTCAAATTTAGGCTGGACTCTGTAGGGAGAGAGCCTCCCTCTGACCTACAATACCACCTTTAAACTTACACTCAATTGAACATCATAGTCTGTGGGACTTGATGGACTTTCACCGAGGTCTTCGAATAATTCTGCCAGGGCATCCAGTGTCTCGTCTGCAATATTGTGATATGACAACTCATCCAAGGTGCTGAAAAAAAAAATCAAGAAAATATTTGTATAATTGTGCAAATTATGTAACATAAAAATTGACATGTACTGCACTAACTAACTAGGAGCCATCTACATATTTGCTTATTCCCCACTTGGCATCCACTGGATGGGTAAGGGGCAGAAGAGTAAGGTGAGTCAATTTTTGAACATTAGTCCAGGGCATTTTTGACCAAAACACAAAATGATCAATTTAAGTAAAGTTTACTCATTGTTTGGAATGGCAAGCAACAAAAAACAGGAGGTTTTCACTTTTGTGCATGTTCCACTGACAGTCGAAAATTACTTTTAGAGAAGGATGTGAAGTGTCATTGCCTAGTATGTGAAAGCGTTTGAAGTCATGACAGCTTTTAAAGGCCTGGTATCGATGATTCTGGTTCTTGCTTCTGAATGTTATAGTTGGAAACAAGACACACGGTTTCAACATGTTCAATAGCATATTAAGTTGATATCTTCACATCTGTAGCGACTGGAATGTAGTCACTATTCAGGCAGGAAAATTCCAAGTGAACGTTAAGGAGAGGGGAAGGGTATTCTGACCTAAACGTCCAGTGGACGTTAGACGGGAAATAACTGAATATGTTGACGACCCCTAATTAACTTTGTAATATTTATTTGGCATCACCAACAGACTGATGTCACTCCAGGTATAGTCAATCGATAAACCCGATAATCGGTGTCAATCAAAGATTGATATTGATCAATTGATTGACTGATCAAAGATTGATATTGATATCAATCAAAGGTTGAAAAAAATTGATGAAGAAAAAGGTTGTGAGTTATTGATTGCAAATAGTAACAAGGATTGATTCATCCATTGGTATTGATTATCGTCGATTGTTATTGAAAAGTATTTTTGTCCTTTTACAAGTTAGTTGACAAAAATTTGTCTATAATGGTTTTATTGAGTCAATTTATCATAGCCTGCATATCTTTTACAATCATTGACACAATAACAAGTCTAGAACAACTACTTGCATGAAGTAAATTCAAAGTTTCAAAACAACTGCCATTATGGATACAAAGCGGTCAAAGCTTTTTGCTTCATTTTCTTTTAGATATCACCTGATGAAACAACTTCACAGCTGTAAAATATCAATGAGGCTAGTGGAAAAAGAATTTTAATGGTCTCAAAGATAAGGTATGTGGTTCGTAACGAATAGTATCGATTTATGTTCCATCAAGTGGGAACTTATGTTTTTAAACATTAGAGTGCTGAGACTGCGCAGTACAGACTGGAAATCCTCTTTAAGATGAAGCAAAATAAACAACAGAGTCAGTGTTCTAGTGATTTTAATTATTTGCATCAGGAAACAAACATTAGACTAGATCTCGGAGTAGGACAAAAGGAAAATATAATCTAGTAGCATGCTGATGATGAACGTCTTGTGTAGAAGAAAGGAACGACTGATTGTTATCGATTTTTGCCAATCGATAACAATCAATAAAGAAACTTTTCTGTGAGCTATCGATTGTCAATATCGATCGCAATCGCAATCGATAGCAATCGCCGATTGCTATCGATTGAATCAATGGATTTCCGATATCGATTTTTATCAATTGACTACGCCTGGTGTCACTCGACAGAGAAAATACCTTGCAATGCAGAATTTCTTTGTCAAAGTAATTCCACTCTGGTGAAGCTGAAATGGTAAGTTAAGTTTTACATAAGCTTGATTTATAAGCTTGCGTGAAGTGAGAATTCAGCAAAAAAATTGTAGCTTATTGAAAGCCTTACCTTTAGCCTGGTTGAAAGTATTGAATGGCGCGATCTTTTAGTAGTCGCTGATATTAAGCTCCTTTTATTCAAAATTGCAGAACATAATGCAAAGGTGTTCAACTCGACTTTTTTAAGGAGACATATCGCTCGAATGGCGAACATCACGGACAGATTCTTAGTTCAAATGTCGAAATAAACCAGGCGCGCAAACATTGGCAGCGGGGATCTGGATTCTATAGTAGCTGTAGCACTCGCGGCCATTTTGAAAGCATGAAAGTCAAAATCAAACGTAAGTTATTTGTTACAATTTTCTTGCCTTCCTGGACTGTATATTTTCTATATTATCGGATGCCACATCTAATGTGAATCTTTTTTTTTCATGGTCGCCACTTTTTTGCTGTTCGATATCAGAGTGAGTACAAAACGTTGAGAAATCATTTTTCTTTACTTGGCTTGCTTGAACCTGGCACGTGGCTCCATATGAAGCTCCATATATAAACTCAATAGTTGTTTTCAGTTTAATTATGTACCTGGAAGATGCATATCTGAGTCAAAGGCTTTATCTGGGCCATTTCTTTCTCTCTACGCTCTTAGGGGGACCTTTAGGGGGTCACACTTGTTTATTCTCCAGTAATGCGATCTCTTTTAGTCCACCCCCCTCTTGGGACATAAGAATATTTTTTTAAAAAAGTGGCAAATTGTCTGGGTGGGGACAAATAAGTGGGTCAAATGCGCTGGGTGAGAGAAAAACAAAGGCAAATGCCCCACCCCCGGACTCATCCAGAAAATTACACCGCTCAAAATGTAATAAACCATTACAAGTTTCATTTTTGTTTACAGTTATTCTCCCATTCTCTCCTTTTTATGACACTGATCATCTCAGCTACAAAGCTATGTAGCTTTAAAATTGATATATTTTAAATAAATATTTAATAGGTACTTTCTTACTATATTATCTATTGAACCACATTTGATCAACAGGAGATGAAACAGATAAGAGGTAGCATCATGTCTCACAATCCATGCCAAATGCAAGACCAAAACTACACACTGGGTGCCAAATGCTTCAGGGTTGTGAGAACGTTGTCCAAGGGGAAGGCAAATGCCAGTCCCCCAGCAATAATAAGATTTTAAATGTCCCACCCCTAGGATTAAGACATAAGCAAAGGCTATTTTCTGGGGGGAGGGGGAGGGGAGAGAGAGTGTTCACTACTGAAATAGACTGATTGCATTAACCCTAAATTCTCAAATTCCCCAACTCTGATGTGACTTAACATCTTGTCATTCTGGTGTTCACAGGTGGATTGGAGTAGCCACATGGCGCTGGGTGGCCAATGATGACAACTGTGGTATTTGCCGTATGGCGTTTGATGGCTGCTGTCCTGATTGTAAAATACCGGGAGATGACTGTCCTTTAGGTAATGAGACAACAACATCCCCTTCCTTTGGGCATTTTAATTCCCTTTTGTGGTTGGCAATCATGTTATCAATATCTGACCATGTGTTCCCCAGTTTGTTTGTCAAGCAAGAACATGTTTGCACTGCTAGGTTGCGAGCTTAACTCTATTGGAAGCTATCGTCAGTATGTCAATAGTTCACCCCTAAAGCCACAGGAATCAAAGTGCGATGAATGCTTTTCAGTATACGTGGGGGAAGGAAGAAGAGGAGGCCATCCTCTTTTCCCTCGGAAGTGTCTCAAAGGCAGTGAACTACAGGTAAGGATATCATTAAACCATCACAACTAACACTGCATTCTCTTTTCCAGTTTGGGGTCGTTGTTCCCATGTGTTCCACATGCACTGTATTCTCAAGTGGCTCAATTCTCAACTACATCAACAGCTATGCCCCATGTGCAGACAAGAATGGCAGTTCAAGGAATAACACTTAATTTCCAAGCCTGCTTCAGTCATAATTCGATCAACAGACCTGAAGAAAACAGCTGTTATTTTGTTATGTATAGTACAATCACAACTAAGATCAGTTTGTATAGTGTAAATAAATGGTCAAGAGGTTGCTTACAGCATTTTAGTTTTACTTATATTAGAAAAAAAACATGAGAATGAGTTTGAGAAGTCCAAAACTTTTCAACTTGGTCAAAATTGACTTTGGTGTGAGCTTAATAATATTAATTTAATGAGTGATTTTATCCCTCCATTTTCTCCTTAGCTTTAGTTTTGATTGAGAAGATGTATCAAACATTGTATCGGCTTATTGCATTTCTAAAAACTTCAAAGCTCATACAAAAAGACTCTGCTGCACATTTTCTTTTCAGCTCTCTTCTCGGTGTTGGTGCCAGTGTTTGGAAATGCGGTGAAAATGGTCTTTTTATAATTATGTCAAGTTCTCCACATGGCCTACTGGATAAATAGCAACTGTGTACATGTCAGGGAAAGGGAGAGCTGTACCATTGGCCAAGCTCAATTGCAAGAGTTCCAAATACTTTTGTTTGGGGTTTACAATAGTTCTATTACGGGGTTTCAGTAAGGGCTGAGCACAAGGTAAATTGACCAGCTGTGAGGACAATTTAGCCTGCTTGGTTTGACCATGTAGAAAACATAGGCATGCAAAGCGTGCAAGAGTTATTTTTTTATGAAGTCTCGGAGATAGGAGTATTCATGGAGCTGTTTACAGTAATGATTTGGTTAGTTTGACAAGTCTTTTTGGTTGTGATGTACAGCAAGAGAGAAACTGGAAATTTATGATATACATGGTAAGATAACTAATTAGTAAGCCATAAAATGTTTGACTGAACAAACTACAGTGATCTGACGAGTGTCCTGATTAATGTAGATACCATCTTATTTTCTAACAGGCAATTTGATTCGTTCTTTGATAGACGCACATGCATTGACAGACGCACATGCATAACTCCCCGCCACTCACTGATCTCATAGCCCTTTCAACGCCCAAGAGGAATGTTTGCTCAAGAGAACTTTTCGCATTTTATATGAGTCGTAAGTTTACCTTTTTACACAACAACACTACTTCACCGAAAATAGAAAGAAAGAGGAAAAAAAACTTCTTTGATTCATTGAAAGTCTGATTTAACTAAATTGCACTTTAATTTGACGCCGCGCAGTCTTCAAAGAACATTTGAACAGTTCTCGTACTTTTTACCTTTACAATATCGGACTGAAATGAATGTCATCAAATAAAACTATAAACTGCTACTGCAGAGATGCAAAAACAGTTTAGAAATGAAAGCTTTTTTGTTAATATCCTGAAAACAATAGCAGACAACTTTTACATGTAAGCTCTAATTGAATTTACTGCCATATGAAAAACAAAAGTGTCAAGTTTCCACTTGTAACTAAAAATAGCAAGCATCTTGTAGGAACAGGTGCTGACGATTTGTTAGCTCTTATTGAAATTACTCCCTTGTGAACAACAAGTGTCAAATTACCCATTGTAATGTCCTAAGAACTAGAAGCGACAATTCGTGACCTCTAATTGAATTTACTCTTTGTGAAAAACAAAAGTATCAAGCTACCTTTGTAACTAAAAATAAAAAAGAATTCAAAAAGTTCTTCTTACAAAGAAATTCAGTTCAAAACATTTTGCCCACCTGTCAAAACCAGTTGCCCCCTGCTAAAACAATAATGACAACCCTGCTACTGTAAGGTGGTGTAACATTTGAGTCTACAAAGGAAAGTGCTGACGTGACCACAAGCCCTAGGATTTCAAATTTCATCAGTTACACTTTCAGTTCCGTGTCCTGTGATCATGGGAAACGATTGGTAAAGGAAAATTTTTGTAACAAAACACATGTTCGATTTGGATACAAATTAAAGAAAACAGAAATAGTATGAAAATGAAACACTAATTATATGAGCTTGCATGTAAAGTGCTACTGTGATCAAATTTCTACTCCTTGATTTTTTAGGTTATTCACATAGAATTCTATGAAAGATTAAAAACACCGTTTACCGTTTACAAATATCTGCATTGGTTCAGGAGATATTTAAGTTTGAAAAATGAGTAAAATATGCAAATGAGATTACTGATGATGTCACACACCCAATCAAATATTACATGAAGAAAATAAATAGCGCTATCTCGATGAATTTGCAGCAGAAACCATTGAAACTTGGTAGGCTAATAGTTCTAAATGCAGCACATCTACAGCTATAACAATTTCCGTTCCCAAGGCAACCAACTCTTTTTCAGTCCCCTCTAACCTGATATCACTATTTTAGTGATTTTAAACAAGGCTATGAACTCAACCTAATGGATTTACATGCTTGCTGGATTGTGCAGCTGAGGCACCATTGGCAAATATCAATATAGAACCCTAAAAGTGGTCAGAAAAGCCTTTAATATACAGGCCCAATAGATCCCTCCGATCATCCTCAGATAATCTTAGGCTTGTGACTGTTCCCTACAATCTTAAAACTTATGGCTATAGATCTTATTCAGTTCAGGCACCTATCCTCTGGAACTCTTTGCCTTTTCATATTAGATTAGCTGATAGTATTAATTCTTTTAAATCTAAACTTAAGACGTACCTGTTCAAATCAGTTTGTTTGTTTTATTGTTTTCATTATTTTAAGCCATAGCTGTGTATATTAATATGTATATTTATATTTTATCGAATGAATGAATTGTAAGGCGCTTAGGACAGTTTGTATAAGCGCCGGTATAAGCTTTTATTATTATTATTAATATTGTGGAGGTCTGGAACCTAGTATGTTGCCATGGTAACAAAAATTGTTAAGCTCATATTGCAGAGCACCTCTAGTAGAATCTCACTGTGAAAATTCAAACATTTATTATACAAATTGACTGAGATATCCTTGTTTATCAGATTTCATCAAAATGCGGTTGGGTGTATGACATCATCACTTGACTAATTTGCATATTTGAAAAACTTAAATATCTCTGGAACGAAAAGAGATATTTGAAAACAGTAAACAGCATTTTTACTCTTGTACAGACAACTCGTTTGTCTTAAAATGGCTCAGATTTGAAGGATGTGATTTTCGTCATAGTGGCACTTTAATTAATGTTTAAGGCTTATAAACGCGATTGATGTTCTCCGAAACTGAGAAATAGTTTGAAAACACTACAAAACCTCTTCCCAAAGGTTCTTTAATTATATAACTTTTTGTACACATACCATGCAATGCACTTTGGAATCGATACAACATGGCGGATGGGGGAGGCGAAACAATGTTTTGGTTTCATAAATTATAATTGGAGTGCTAATCAAAGAATTTACTATACTTCTTGAGAATTAGAACAGGGTAAAATGTTTATCACTGAATTCTGATCACCAAGGCTGAATATGTCTGTGGTGAATGGTTTTTGGGTTCCGTTATATCTGAATCACGGTAACGACACGTTACCAGAAACGATCATTACCGTGAAATCCTAGTTAAGAGTTTGTGACCATTCAAATCAAAGCCATTGAGTATTTCTCTCTACTGGAGTCTGAAGAAGATAGAAGTGAGCTCTTTTTTGGAACAAAGAGGGCCTCAATATTTGTTGCTCATTTCTCCTCAATCATTTGTTTTATGTTCCACTATTTGAAAGAAGGGATGGGTTTGAAGTTTGTTTCACACAAAAATGTAACAAGATTCATAGTAAATTATCCGTGTTTATTTCAAAGATTACAATCTGTAAAATGCTTGCTGTGGCTACCTAAGAAAACATTAAATTATTGCAAAACACATTTACATGCCTGTTGTAAGGGGCCTGTACACATCATTTACATCCTAAAAGGTTTTGAAATAACATTACTCTTGGGAACACAATTCACACTAGTTTAGGAGGAACAGACCAGTATTGCATCAATATTACACTGCAAACCATTCTGTTTGAGCACATTACATTTAAGCTGTTTTGCCATTCAATTTGTTCCAGACCAGAAAGGTGATCCTTGGTAGCCAGCCTGATGACCCTTGTTTTGTCCTTGTTTAGGCCCCTGTCCTTGAGACCCTCTCTGGGAGGTTCCTGGCTGCCCTGTTTCCATATGATGGGCCATGTGATGATGGTAGTGGGATGGTGGGTGGTGTTGCTGGACAGGGGTCATCATTGACATGAATGGGTGTCCTGTGTGAGGATAGCTACCCAAGGGACCATGTTGTCCTGTCATGGAAAGATTTAATGCTGGTGGTGGTGTACCGCCAATAAATGGTTTGTTGTCACTAAACTAAACAAAGGATTAAAAAAATACTATTAAATATCACATGTGACCACCAACAAGGTTACTTGCCTGGCTAACAAGCATCAATAATATTTACCTTTCCAACCTGAGGCTTATAAGAAGCTCCAGAGAGATCTGAAGCACTGCTTACGACTGCCCCTGTAAACACATCAAAGAAAATTTGATAAGCATATAATAGAACAATTCAAAAGGGACAAGTTTTGAACAGTGGTAGTTTCAGTAGAGAACTATCATTTGAAGCAAGATGTCACAAACCTGCATTAGATTTACTTTGCGATGGTGAAACCGATGTATGGTAACCAGACTTTCCAAAGTCGTGGCTCTGACTTAAATCATCATATCCTGTGAAAAAACAAAATGTAGTAACCGTTCTGCTAAGAACTTACAATAACGACAACAGACATAAGTTAGGAGCTACACTTCGCCTTGTCGATAATCATCATGTAATGTTCATTATCCACATAGTAAACCTACCAGATGCAAAATTATGAGTTCCATGTTGACCTGAAGTATAAGCTGATTGGTATTGAGAAGCATTCCCATGTGTTTTTGTTGGCATCTGTACAAGAAAGCAATAATAGGAAATAAAATTAATTCAAACTAAATAATTTATAATAATTTTTACATTTTCCTGCTGTGATCATTAAGTGGTAACCTAAAAAGCAGTTGTTTCTAAGGAAAGACAGACAAAACAAAGGGGAACGAAGCTCCAGGAAGGGGATGGAAAGAATATTATTATTATTATTTATATTATGATACGGTGCACCCTAGTTTGTCAGTCCCAAACTGTAAAGCACTCTTTTCTCTTTTCCCTTTTCCAGCTCAATTTTTCGAGTCTCAAACCCTGTTGTTTACTTGACTGTAGCCTTTTCCCCTTCTTTCAGTTGGCATGTTTAAGAAGCAACTGCACCACAAATCACAAAATTTCACATCTTTAGACAAAAGACAGACTCTAAATCCCTCACAATTTTTTTGTTCTTTTTTTTACATTATTGAAAGACTGCTCATATACAAAGCAGCTGCCATAGCAAACAGAACTTAAAATGAATTTTGAGAAAAATGTAGAACTAGATTGCTTTTGTGTAAATAGACTGCTCTTTTAGCACTTCCTTACTGTGTCTGTAATTGAATTGTTTTGCTTTGGTTTAACATTAATGAAAAAAGTGGGCAATGTAACTGTTAGTAAAGGCTGGTTTTCACTAGCACTAAAGCATGAAGCAGTAAGATGTTTGATAATAGGCCATTTCCGAATTACCTTTAGTCTCTTTCTCAAAGCGAGTCTTGGTGCTCATCCTTTCATATGAAAATGAGATTTCATTCACATGCAAATTAAACTCATTTTCATATGAAAGGTTGTGCACCAGTCCTCGCTTTGAAAGAGAGGCTTTAGGTAACCTGGAAATGGCCTATTAGCACCTTTTGCTAACACTTTTCCTAGCGAAAGGTGATAATTATCCACATCTTACTGTGTCTGCATATGTGGGCTTACTGTATGCTTATGTGCTTATGAGAAACGGGCTTACGTGCAAATGTAATGTTATCTAGTGGTAGAAGTTAATTAATTAATGTTGTCTTTCAGTATGTTGATCTCTTATAAGTCAATTGCTGGTGCAAGTACCTGGTACATTTGTGTTGTATATGCTGGGAAACCCCCAGCCATCATTCCAGCTCCAGGGTAAAATGCTAGTCCGCCATATCCATAAGGGTGTGGCATTGTTGTGGCATTTATGAATGCCTGCTGCTGAAGATGTGCCTGTGAAAGTGTCACTGTCTGGTTCAAGGATGTTGGAACTGGAGATGATGCATCAGTACGTCCAAACTTCTGGTCACCTAACAAACACAACATACACCAAAAGAAACCAGGTTGTTTTGATTCAAAGTTTTTTTTAATACAATACAATACGATACACATTTAATGTCAACTGAGGAAGCTACTGGGCCATAAGGTAAGAGCACAACTTCAGGAGTTTTCTTGCACTGCAGGCTCCAGAGTTAAAATCATCCCAGAGGGCAAAGATCTTTATCTGTAGGTCCAGGAATTTTCTCCACCGAATACACCACAACTTCTCAAAATGAGCCTGATTCTGTAGCGAGACTACTTCAGGTACATAGAGGTTGCAAGGAGCCAACTACAGTTTGTATTGAATCAACTTTATATGTGCATCAAATCCACTTCATATTGTATCGAAACAATTTTGTATGGAAATGACTGGACACCAAATCATAAAATGATCTTTGAATCCCCTACACCTTTCTCTCTAAAAAAGGTCTTTATCCTTTCATATTTGCATTTCAATAGAGGAAATGTAAGAAAGTATTGCTAGCTATTAAAAATGATGATGAAACTACTGTTCCCTGAATAAGGAAGGAAGGATTGTTAGCCTTTTAAGGGTAAGGTAAGGAAAGGGTATCTGTTTCAGGGCTCGAAATTGGGACCAATTCAGTCGCAACTTTTTCTTATTTGCGACTAGGAAAACGAGTAGTCGCAAATTTGCGACTAGATTTTTCCTTATTTTACTAAATAAAAGGGCTAGCAGTAACCTCAAAGGAAAACAACATTACTTGTGGATGAAACATAGGATTTACTCGAATAGATATTTAATTTTGAGCCCTGCCCACACACAGCAAGTCAGAACAACTTGTCTAATTGAACTTACTCAGTCAAGTATGTGTGCTTACCATGAAATGTTGTAGACAGGCCATCTCTACCAGCAGCTTGGAATGGAGGCATATCATAGTATGGAGACTGCACGAAAAAACCAAAATGAAGAAAATATCAGTGATACTAACCAACTTTTTTATTTGGTTACAATCCCTTGACACATAGATTAGGATATGTAAGTATGACGAGGGGTGCTTCTTGTTTCCCAAGACCATATCTGTGTGACAAGATCTCTTGTTTGAAAAAGGTACTTGGTGGTTATAATATATATTTTTCAGCGAGTGTCAAATCCCTTCCGAGTTCTAAACTGAACCGTAGAAAAGAAGATAATAATACCATTGGTAGTCTTTGAAGATCTTCATATCCATATGGCAAGGGCTGCAAGGGGAATAAAGAATGCAACAAAGGTAAGTTGGCACTGATATGTACGCAGTACAGAAAGTACTGTATGTGGAAAAGCAGGAAAAAAGTCTGGCTACTTACATAAGCATGAATGAGGCCTTGTTGCATACCATAAAGAGTGTTCATAGGTAACACTCCTGGAGGTAATGATGGTTTGGCTGAAAATTGAAAGACAATCCAAACCTTAATTGAAAACAAAAGCTGACTTGGAAATGAAGCCACATTAAATGAAAAAACTTGAACATAATAATTACCATGCAGTGATTTTAAACATTTCAGTCCAAAGTTATTTAATAGACAGCTTACATTTGTATTTGAAAGTGAAGTATCTTGTTTAATTAAATAATAAACAATTATTGGATGAGGTTGAGCACGATATCATGAATTATCAAAACCGAGGTCTGTGTTATCTGCCGAAGCCGAAGGCTGAGGCAGATAACACAGACACGAGGTTTTGATAATTCATGATATCATGCAAAAACCGAATTCAATAATTGTTTTATTATACATTTTTCACATAATTCATCCTCAGAAACAGAAGTGAAGCATTCAGCCACTTTTGTTTTCCAAGGGGCTTAGTAACCAGGCAGACTTGAACTTGACATGATAAATGCATTATCTGCAGCAGATATTGCATTTATCATGTCAAGTTCACAAGCTATTGTGAATTGATTGAATGCTCTCGACCAATCAGATTTTTCATAGTGAGTCTGATGTATAATAATTAAATTTATACGTCTTGTACTTATCACCATTAACAAATTTCAATGCATATCAATTTATTATGCCTTTTTTGGTAAAGCCAATGAGAAAAAATGCAACAAAAGAACAGCCTACAAGATGGCTATGGAACATCGACTTACTGGTGTGCGAGACTGGTTTTCCTGAGCCTGACATGGTCACTGTTGTGAAGCCAGATGTTGTGGAGGTAGGAGCTTGATTTACTGTGGGAGGCACAGACACCCCAGGAGGAGGCTGAAGTGGTTCCACAGAGGAAAGATCATTCCGTGGCACAGAGGTGGACCCAGCAGAGCTGCTTAGTGAGTTGGTACCAAGCTTGTCTTTTGTCGATGGAACTGTTGGCTGGGGTACATGATGTTTCTGTCAACAACACACACTTTTAACATACACATATTAAATGGAATGATGAACACCGAGTTACCAATGAAAGATGCCACTTGTGAGGATGGATATAGCTGGATACAAGATGTTTCAACCCAAATATTAATACAGAGTAGTAGAATGAAGAAAAGGTCTATTCCAATTTTCTCACAAGTCTCTTGTCATGTCTCTTGTTTAAAAATTTAGCTTCATCAGCCCATCAAACGGACAAGCAAAGGGTTTAGATGTTAGCGAGTGTTGCACTCTTTGAATTAATTGTACCTGATAAACTCTTGTCTCCAGAGTGATATCCTTCGGCATCGTGGAAGACAGTGTTGGTCTCAATGGGGATGAACCACCAGTTTGATTAAGATTTGTTCCACTGAGAGATGGCGATGGAATGCCAGATGGTTGAAGACTAGCAGGAGAATTCTGTTGATCATTTGTGAGTGGTGGTTTGCTTGGCATGGAGTTCTCTCTTGAATCCAGCTGAGAAGGCAGTGGAATTGGCTCTGGTGTGATTTGCTACAGAAAAGAACACATACACAATCATGGGTTCTGCTGAGTGTTTTAGTTATTAACAAAAATAAACTACTCTGAAATCCAAGGAGGGAAGACCTTTCTAAAGCACCTTGCTACAAACCTTTGTTACTTGAGACACAAGTGGCTGTTGTTGGGTGCGAGGAGATGGGTGCTGGAAGTGTCGTGGTGAACTCTCCTCTAACGTTGTCACACTGGAGGAAGCTGATGCGGTAGTTGCTATGGGGATGGATGCGGTGATGGGAGAGGATGGCAAACTTGTCACAATGTGCTGTGATTCCAGTGGTGGACTTGGTGAATCACTGCTACTGGTTGAACTAAAGGTGTATATACTCACAGTCAATATAACAGCTACAAAAAAGTAACATTGCTACTGACAATAAAAGGTTGTTGAAACTTAATTCAACAAATACAGAATAAGAATTCACCTTTGCTCATCGGATCTTGTGTCTTCTACTACAGGGAGTGGGGCAGGGAATTCCTGATAAGTGCAGAAAATATATTGTCAATGAAAGCTCTGAGAAGAAACTATTTTCTTTAAAACTAAGTGCATGTGTTCAAGATAATTAAAAGCAAATAACTTAACACCTTAGAGACCACTTAAACGTCAACTCACCTCCTTTTTCCGTGGGCTACTGACAGAATCACCACCAAACTCCAAGTTTCCAAACTAAAGTCACAAAAAAATCAAAGTTAATTATGAAGACCTTCATCAAAGAATACCAATCAAAGCCAAAGCCGTACACACAGCTTCTCTCAATTTGCCTGGAGGCTGGGTGCCTCAGACATCCAGGAGCTTCCACCATTGGCAGCCAGCACCAAGATGAAGATCTCTCCCATGGCTGGCAAATCCTGGCAACCCAGCCATGAGCCCCCGCGCAGTAAGAGGAACAGGCACCTGTCACACTGTCGAAACAGTGGAAAGAGGGAGGGAAAGGGGAGGGAGAACTGCCTGGGCAATGAGCTGCCACACTAAAGCAATAATTGTAAACAAGATCTTATAGCCGCGCTTTAAAAATTTAACTGTTTTCTTTCCACTACAGTCGCAAAACAGTGCACATTCCAAAGTAATCCTTGATGGTTCACTGATTACTGTAAACACCACATCACTTGATCAACATTACACCATCGCGCGGATGATGTAATGGTCTTAATCTGGCAGTTCGCTTGGGACATGCCATGAATGATGTAAAAAGAAAACGAGTATCACAGTATAAATAACGCTATTAATAAACAGCTTTCTTCCTTCAAATTTAATTTGTTTGTGTTATGAGTAAAGGACAAGCAAACTAGTCATGCAAGTCACAATCTGAGCTTTACACTATCCATGGCTAATTTTAGAACGGTTGTGTTTTTGTCCCCTAGCACTGACATAAACGCTGCAAGTTCTGGCAAGCTCTTGTTTACATCAGCAAGTATTTAATTTTCCTATGAATCTCGTAACTCGCTTCAATGAAACAGCCAAAGCAGGGCTCGAGACTAATGGTAGCCAACTAGCCACAGACTAGTAAAAATTTGATATTGGCTAGTTGTTTTTGTGCTTCACTAGCCATTTTGGTAAGTGAAAACTTGTGAGCACTGGAGGCCAAGAGGAAACTAATTAAAAGTTAAGTTCCAATTTTTCACAAAACGAAGCGAAGTCAAAGCATGCAGAATTAAAAACATCGGCTGTAATAAATATCATATATAATTCATTGGCCTAAACAAGAAAGTTAAATTACTAAAATGCAAAAGAATGATTGACTTTTTTGTTTGTTTTTGCCCTTAGTAAAAAGCGACAAACAACAAACAAACTGCTTGCTGCTAACTCTAGGAATAATGTTTCATGCACGCTGGAAGTCATGTATGCTTTCAATAAATTGAAAAAATTCACAGTTCGAAAATTTGAATGATGCCTTTACAATATCGATGCCTATGTTTGCAACTTGAAAATAAAGTAAAGATGGAACGGATGATTGTGTTCATAAGAAATCTTGAATTGGCATTTTGAAAGAAAGGGATGTTTTTCGGCGGCGAGTTTCGAAGTTCTGTGAGAATTTCTCATTGAAGTGAAAACTTTGATTTTCGTTGTTGAGCAACGCCTATAATTATAACATCGATGCCTATATTTACAACATATAGGGCTAAGGTGTAACACAGTATTTAGTTCGTGAAAAACGTGAATTGGTATTTCGAAAGACAACAATTTTTTTCGGGGGCACCAGTTCCGAAGTTTTGAGGATGGTTCTGTGACAATCAAGGGCAAGAAAACTTTGTGCCTGTCAGTCTGGGAGATTTTTTTGTTCACGTTACCGTAACATGTGTCTGTGTCTGGTTAGTGAAAAATTTGTTTTGGCTAGTTAATCAAACCTGTCACTAGCCACTGGGCTAGCAAGCTGAAGAGTTAAGTCTCGAACCCTGCAAAGAATTCCCTTCAATTACCTAAAGCCACAAGAAATACTCGCAAAATTGCAAATAAATTCATGACTGTCACTTCTGGTGAAATAAACTTGCAAAGTAAGCACGATTTTATTTATCACATAGTGAAAGTGAAAGCTGCATTGTCAGCGCATTCTATGGCTGACGCAATACCTTTTTTAGCATATTTAATATTCTCGAATCCAACGCTTCGATAAAACGAAAAGAAAATATATTTCACATACAATAGAGAAAACAATATCCGTAACATTTTCTGTGTATTAAAGCTCCAACAGCTTTGGCGAATAAACATCACACGTTGTGTGATTCAAAGTGGCTAAGTGGAAGTTTGGGTCTGGTTGCAGACAAAACATAAACTAAACTACAGTGAAACCATGAACCAGCCATAAGAAACGCCTCCAGTATGCAATGACACAATCCACAAGCACGTGGAATTTTGACACCTGCGTATTTGTGTCAAAACTACCAGGGAAGGCAAGTGTTCGCTGTTGTTAATTCCATTAAATTGCAATTAACTGCATCTATAACAGTAAGCTTGCTTTACATTACAAAATAAAAATTATTTACAATAAAAGGCATCAGCTGTGTTCCCTGCACTGCAAAGAGAAGTCCAAGGAATGTAAGAATTCTATTTGTGATAGCATTTAAAATAAATTAGTACTGATATCATACCCTAGACCAACCCTGTTAATATGATAAAGTTCTTATGGCCTAATGGTGCTTGTGTTAGTAGGGTACAAATGTTGACAGTATCTAAAGTACTTACTTGTACATCAAGATTGTCATTCATTGATCCAGGCATCTCCACGGCTTGAACAGGAATCTGTTTATCCACATTAAATTGGTTAACACAGGGTTGTCAAAATACGCCGGCAACTGGTGCATTTCACCGGCTATTTTGAATATTGCGCCAGTTACTTCAAATGTTAGGTCAGTTCTGAGCGCGATATTGGAGAAATAAAATGGAAATAGCCGCCTACCCTTTGGATGAAACCTGCTACTCAAAAACCTACTGACAACCCTGTTAACATTGTTTGTAATGAAAGTGAAGAATGAGCCTCGCAGTATATTTCCCAATTTAAGCAATTGGAAAGAAGAAGGAGGTACTACTTATTATAACATTAAAATTATATTAAAATAAGTTTAAGTTTTTTTGGCACTGTTACTTACTTGGCTTTTCTGTGATTTCTTTGTTCTGCTAGGGCGTGGCTGCCTTTGTGGCTGAGCTTGTATTGTTGTCAAAGAATTCTGAGCTGACACACCCACACAGGCAGACTGTTTGACTTTATCCAAGAGCTTGCTGATCGAGTCCTGATGATTGTGTATGTTGTGCAGCTCACCAGGGAGTGGAATGCGAGGCATGGAAAATTCCACTGCAGAGTACTGATCTTTACTTGTGGGTTGATTTGAAGCAAGTTTGGAATGTATAATTGCCATGTCAACACTGAAGTAAAGGAAACGGGTAACATCATCACAAGTCACTACACTGACCATTAAAAAAATGTAAAACCTTGCTGACCTCGCTGTACTTGCTGACCATCTTCTTATCAAGATTCCTTACTTTCTTTTTTCATTTCTGACAACAATGAAAGCTCTCACTCACCTCTCTGGTGTAAAGTGAGCATTACTCTCGGAAACCTTCTGTCTACTGTCCGTGGTCTGCACTGTAGGAGCTGTCGAGTTACTGACTGTCTCAGTGTCTACATCCCACGAGACTATAGAGCTGTCAGAACTTGCTGGCCATGAATGAGAGGATGAAACAGTATTGCTGAACAATGTATCATCGTTGCTTGATGTTGCTGACTGTAAAAGATTGTAAAGTCAAGCTAGAATGAGGTTTGCAACAAATCAAAAGGTACCCAGTCTGGGAAAATTAGTTATTACTAATAATTATGAAAACAGAGAACAAGATTATTGAAACTTTAACAGTAGCGTTCATAAGAGAGTTTGGATGAAGTGTGATGAAATAATTCAAATAGAATAAATGTGATTAAACAGGTAAGAAAAAGCCAAAGGTGTGAAATGTTTATTTAACAAGCTGTTTGCTCTTGCTTCACATTTCATGTACCTGTTCTACTGGAGTCCATTCCTCAGTTCCCCACTCTTCAGTTGTTGGTGGAATTAGATCTGCAGTGTCTGTTCATTAAACAACAAGATCAATTGTCACAAATCCTACATTTTTTCAACCTGATTCCTTTAAAAATATCACTCTTTAGCCCCTGGAGATTTCAAACTTGTGGTTTTCTTTACTATACTCTGTGACTGATCTAAAACCTTGAACAATGTACTCAACTTACCTAGGACAAACCCAAACCAATCATGACTTTGCTACTCGTGTTTCCATGCTTGGTGACATTTACTTGCCTTTGCTTCTAGTGCTCAGTTTATGACTTATGTTTGTTGCAACTGGCCACAGTCAAAACTTTGGTTTTGGGTTTTGAAAAACTCAGCAATAAGGAAAACTTCAGCAACTCTTATTCCTTCATAAAATTAAATTTGCTAAATAATTGATCCACCAAAATGTCCCCAATTAATTTGTAGGACAAGTCGCAAAGTTTGACCACTTAAGCTATAGCTTGAATGCTGTCTAGGCAGGGGCAATTTGTACCCTCCCATCCACCAGATAAATAGGGTTAAGTTATCGATAGCTTTTTTCATGATCCCAACACCCATGAACACAACCAGAACAACCAGGGTAAAGAGGGTTCCTTTTAATCTTATAGTTCTCTCCCTTTAAACCATTCATCATCTACTCACGCTCTGAATCCTTTTCTTTTGAAACATCATCATCATTATCCCCCCACATCTCTGTGCCTATTCAACAAAAAAGAATAACTTTATTAAATAATCTATTTTTGAAGAATTGCATTTACAAAGTACAATGTAGCTTACCATTCACTGTTGGTCCATTCACTGCTGTGGAGTTTGAAGCATTTCTGTTTCCTCCACCAAATCTGTTGGGTCGATCCCGTCCACGAGATTGGAATGATCTCCTAATATTTTGTGAACAAAAACAAATTAAAACATAAAACATTCTCACTGAGAACCCCATAGGCATCTTGCAGATTGTCCATGACCTCATTATGTTCCATACAATGTATAATATTTGGAAAAATACTTTCTTGCTCTAAAGAAATTCAGCCTCATTTCCTTATGTGAAAAGCAGTCCACAGAAAATTAACAAATTCAGAAAGTTAAAAAATTAAGAAGACAGCAATCAAAACATTTCTCACCCTGGCCTTCCACCTCCTCTTCCACCCCTCCTTGGTGCGCCACCTTAACAAAAACAACAGCAACTTTATTCATATGATATTAGAATTTGACATATGTATATAACTAGTAATAGTTCACACTACAGCTGCCCCCGTGATGCAAAGTGCGGCATTATTTTTATTTGCAAATTATCATAGTCGATACTGTAATTTTTGACTGTTGTTATGTTGTAATAGTCTTCTAACGCGGATCAGAGAAGGTGTAGTCTGCAGTTAAGACGATTATTTCAAATCATTTTAACTCTCTCAGGGGGAAAATGAGTCGAAGTAATCGTCTGCAATCCAGGCTAGAAAAGACAAGGCGGAAGAGGGAATAGGAGTTTGGAATGAACAGAGTATGGAAAATTGATGAAGCTGCAGTTGTTTACAAATTATGAGTTTATTATAAGATATAATTAACTACAATGTCACTATATCTGGTGTTATCTTTTTGAAAAATTGGTAAAAATATTGTATAACTAACAAAACGGAACTACTGCCTCGCAAAATATGGCTATTATATATAATTTTTGATTGCATAGTGGCAAGAAAATTGTGTTAATCAGAACGATCATTTTTATTTGTTATGTAACAATGATGCAGCAGGATAAGTAACAGAGAAATTAAGTGTCTCATTAACTTGTGTTTTTGCATGAAGAGAACAATAACTTTAAAGCCTAATTAGATTTGTTTTTGCTATTGGTTTTACAATACGTAGCTGCTATTTTTTTTCGCATGTTCACAGAAAACTGATTTCATTACAAAGAGAACTACATGTAATTGGTTTTTCTTCTAAAATGGTGTAATAGGGTATAACTAACTCAGTGTTCATTCGATTGTCTTTGCAAAAAGATAACTGCAGTAACTTTAAAAAACTAATTATTTGCCTTTGCAAGAATATAACCTACAATAACTTTAGAAATATTTCATTGAATGTCTTTGTGCAACTGTCACGTTCTAATTTAGAATTATACAGGGACTAAAAGAAGAGTGTCTACAGTACTGCTCAGAAATAAGCGAACCAAAACATACGCGAAATACGCGAATTCCAATACGCGTATACGCGTCGTATACGCGTATTACCATGTGCGCATGCGCGTATACGTGTATGGCCATACGCGTATACGCTGCTCATTATATTAGTATTTATGAGCTAGCTTATTGTTGCTTTTTTTGTAACACTGTAGTTGAATGTTGTTTCAATGGCCCAGTAATACTGGGATTATATGGGCTGCCTAAATCGCTACGTGCCAAATACGGTAGCACTAGCCACAGTTTCACAAACTATTTTTATAGAATGCGTTCTGTAGCGTACGTTACAATAATTTTATTGCAATAAACTGTCGTTACACAACATATCCGGAAAAACTTGTTGTCGAATTTCCATCAGAACATTTTACCGTTCGTTTTAATCATTAACTTCATCTTGCTCCAAACAGAACCATTTCACATCTTGTCGTGACGCTTCGAAAAATGGCAGCGACAAAAACAACTAGCCGTCGCCTGTCAACAAGATTCACGGCAGTAAAGTTTCACGGTGCATCATAAATACTTCGATTACACATTGTTTTGCAGATGGAGATCATTTCATTGTTGAAATCACCGATTTATGCTAAATAGAACCAGAGACGCCATCAAAATTTTCACTACACTTCTTTTGCTTTTTAAACTGAAAGCAAGTGACGTGTTGTTGCTATATTTAGCAGGGAAGTTAGCCGGCGAAATGTGTCGCGAACGTTTTCCACGAACGAACTATTTCTTTCTGAACCAAAACTCCTTGGGGTGGGGAAAGCTTATTGTCCAAACACAACATTTTGCATCGATATATTGCTCGCTCTTTTAAGATGTGATGTGATGTCACAATACACAAACTCGGAAATTCTCGATTTACGTCATCCTAACCATTTCGTACTTGCGGGCGCAAACAATAGAAACGTCATCATTACCCACCGATTCCTCGCGGCCCCTGTTTGAGCAAATCGAGATTTTTTCTGTATACCGGCTGCATATTTGAACTGTTAAGTACTGTCCTCAATATACGCGCGAGCTACTAGGGTGCCTCCTCGGGATTTCGCCTCTGGGCGAAATCCCTGCGGGGGCAAATATATATATACACAAAGGATTTACCTGAGGTTTTAGCATTTTCTCATACAGCCTATGCTTTGCACTAGACGTAATACACCAAACAACAGCAGTAAAGCAGAGTAGTAATCTAGCTGTCGTTGAGAGTATTCCTATACACATAATCATAACTAAAGAGCAAGTAAAATAGGCTGCATGAAAAAATTGTCACTGGTAATTTGTGCCCCAAAACATTTGATCAGTCACAGTACAATAACATAGTCATCTTAAAGCATGCCAACAAAATGCTCTGCACCTCTGCCACCAGGTTTTCGATCACTCCATCTGTCTTCTCTAGATCCTCTTCCGCGTCCACTCTCTCCAGCATTTCTGTCATTGTTGGTAACTGATCCTTCATTCTTATGATCTTTTTCCGAACTGTTGTTCTGCTCTCCCGACTGTCTATTCCTCCCTGGGTACAATAAAGCAAAGAAAAAAAAAAGACAGAGAATGTTAACCACTGGGTCAAAAGGCTGAGTAAATATAACAAAGGACTGTCAAAAATAAATAAGAAACTAAACATTTGTCCCTTGAGCAAGTTGATACTTTAGCTAAATTCAATAACACATAGGTCGCTTTCACTTGCAGGAATTTACCTTTCACAAGCAAAGAAGGCAACAGTCAATAGACTGCTTTTCACTAAACATCAGTTGTAAATACAACTTTTTTACAGTTTGAAAATTTACAACTGTACCTTTGCCTCTAGGTTGTCGCGACCCTCCTGGTTTAGCTGATGTAGGTGTTGTAGTTGTCGGTGGTGTTGCCTGTGACGTGGGGATGATTGTATCAATGCCTTGAGTAACAGGAGTTTGATGTTTCTTCTTTTTGGTCGTTCTGATAACCCATTCACTCTGCAAATGGTTCATACAAGTATGAAGTTATGGTTCCATATAATATTTTGGAGTAGTTTATAGAAGTGTCTAAACACAAAGGTTCGACTGTATCAGATTCTATAATTCTGGACAAATATACATAGAAAACACACAACACTTCAAATTATGAAGCACCCCAATACTCCTATTAACGTTGGGAAAATCCCCTCATGTGTCAGTTGACAGGTTTTTGTTAGCAATGCACAGTTATCCAATAGCTGTGACTACTTAAGGATGTAGCTTCAAACTTCCTGTTGACACAAAATCCGAGACTTCTGCATACAGAGCTGACAAGATAGACTGTGTTTGTCATATAAATTAAACATTTTAAAAGGGACTGAGACAAACTGCCAATACATTATAATACACAAAGAAGCCTAACTAATGAAGTTAAGGTGTTCAAGAATCAAACAAAAATTTTAAATACTATCAAACCTGGTCTTGTCTTCCTTCCAATAAAGCATTAATTGTGGCTTCAGTGTCAAAATTACAATCATGTAGAGCAATGCTCACAGCCTCATCATTGTAGCCTGTCACGTCAGCCACCTAAAGACAATGTAACCAAAATTTTTCAAGCAACGAGGCAACTAAATTAACAGATCATGCTTCTTTTGCATGGCGAAGACAACAAGTACTAAAACAGACATTAACTGGGCGTGCATTTAAAAATGAAGTAACAGATCCTTGTTAGCTCTCTATAGCCAAGTGTGACTACACCAACATGAGACATCCAGTGTGAAAATAGATGATTCCAGAAAATATCCATACCTATACCATGGGTGTTTTTTTGGAATTCCGAGGGTTCTTTGAACTGGAAAACAAATGGCATGGGGGTGCTTATAATTGGAACTCTGAGAGAATTGGGGGGGGAGTTTAAAGGGGACAGACAAGAGTGTGAAAGCACAAACGAACTGACACTACTGACGACCACAGGAAGTGAGATACAAGACAAGCGTCGATCGATCACACATGTGTTCAAGTTCAATTACAGAAGAAGAACCGCCAGGTTAGTTTACTATGTGCCAACAATACATATTCATTAAGGCGCTGTTATGGCATCTGATCGATCAAGAGAATGTCGTTTGTAATATTGAATGTGAATTAGGCAGGATTTGCCCACACATGATTTGATTTCCATAGTAACTGCCACACAAAACAACTGAATTTTCTATTTGCGACTCAACATTGTCACTCAACATTTAGTCATGAATGCATGTGATCATATTGGTTGTAATTTAAAGCCCTGTAGACAGTTGTGTGACGGAGAATTATTAGCAAAACCTTTTGAGAAGATGTAAATTAAGCATTTGTAAAATATCTTTCATGGAAGTTGTAGGGAACCAAACAAGGAATTCCAGACGGTTGAGGTAAAAAAATAGAAATCCGGAAGGGAGGGGGTTAATGATTTGCAATTTAGAGAGCATAGGGGGTAGAGCATTTTGAAATTTCCAAAGGCAGGGGAGGGGGGTCAAAATGCTCATTCCACCCACGGTAAGGAGTGGATATTTCTTGGGATCACTTAATAGACTAAAATTTGAGAATGGCTAACCTAAGACAGACTATGTAGCGGGTGTATTCTAATACCTGAAGACTTATTTGTAAATGCCCGAGACTTACATGAGGTCAGAAAAGTTGTAAATGGAACAGATGGACAACGCAAATACCGATAGTAATCAGGGTAGCCGCAAAGTTTTGTAGCAGGCAGCTTTGATGCTGGTGTACCAGCATGTGATAAATTTTGCAATCATTGTCTAAAGAATCAGATTAGAACATGTTCTCCATTAGAAAATGATGTCAGAAATTCAATTTATGGCTTATTTATTTCCAAGTTACCGAGTCATCAGAGAGTATATTTTTGACATTTATCTGTGGAATATATACTATCAGATTAAATATTACCTGCTTGATCTTCTCTTTCATTACTTTGGCATCCTCTGTATTTAAAAGCTGGGCATATCTGATTTGTTCAGCAGTAGGCTGCAAAATGCCAAAATGCCATTACATTTATACCCTGAACCACGACACTATTTTCCATGGTCCCTCTTAGGGATACCAAGAATTTAGCTATGCTGTACATAGAACAGATGTAGATGGTATATTTTAAGAAAATATTATGTTTTAACTTGTCAAGTATGAATTTTCCTGTAGTCAAATTATCTCGTTTTCAAACTACAGTACACATTTAGAACTTGATGTGACAGGCACAACCGATTAAACTAAATGGTAGGGTATTTGGCTACCCCTAACATCAGTATTTTGAATTATTGAATTCCTAATTATTGGGAATAAAATGAGACAAGTGGTTGATATTGTCTGTTTTGTTGACATTAATGGACTAAATCTTGGGGCTTTGATGCACTTAGCATGGAGGTATATTTAAATCCCCCCTTGATGGCTTCTTTTCAGCAATGCACATATCTTACAATTTTGATTCACCAACGTTATTAGTGAAGTGCAGTGAAGTTAATTTATTAAATAACAAGTTTAAAGTAAGCTTATAATTTGAACATGCCATAAATTATTGTGACTTGGAAACTACCATGGAGAATGGATTTCAAGATTGATTAACTCTATCTTAGTGAAATGGCAAGGATTAATGTATGTGAATTAAGGAAACAAATAAAAGTTACCTTTTTTGTAGTCATACTGTCTGTGTGTTTGGTCTGTGATGTTTGTACCGCTGTTCCTCCTTTCATTTTGCTAGTTCCCTATCTGTACAGTATATACAAAGTATGTACAACTTTCCTGTAAAATGAAGTTAAAATAAAGAAATATCAAATGAGGAAGTTTACAGCATATGACACATTAATTTCAAGTCTACACGGCCAAAGTTCTGCCCGCTTAGCGAAACTTGAAAGAACGGAAGTGCTTGCATACGTCAAATACATATTTAACAGTTCACTTTATTTCTCGCAATAATACAGTCCTTCAAATTTATTTTGCTTCCCTGATTAAGTAAGGCTAATATTTTAGTTTAAAAGGATCGACATTAACAAGATAGAGTAGGCGTATAGTCCACAGAACATGACAACGAACTAGGATTGAGTCACAAATCCAAAATGGTGATGACTACCATACAAGATGAGCACACTCTACCAAGATGAAACACGAACGGAAATTTCGAGTTTCCAGGCGATTGAAACACAATCAAACCAACCAGTTCACCGAAATGTCTTTGCATTTCAACAAAGGGGGTAGCCATACTCTTAAGTAGGAATTTCGCCCCAAACATCCACAAAGAACAACTTGCGAGTCCCATTGCATAGGCATTTTTCTCGTACATGTGCCGATCACTGTAGGCAAACTTTCGTTTCTTTGCTCCTCGCCACAGACTTCCACGTTTAAGGCACACATGAAAATCGACAGTATAAACTTCATAGGTTCATATTCTGAGGAAGGGTGAAATAATTAGTGAAAGATAGGTCCTTATACGTGTTTCCTGCGTGGAATAAACCCAGGGTGTAGGGAAAAATGCAACAATATTCCTTCGCCTCGCGGCCGTAAAACGCAAGATCCATGAAAAATACGTAAACTCGTCGTCGAACAATCAGTTCACGCTTAAAAAATCGACGAACAGAAGATATACTTACCTATAATTTTGCTCGAAATTAGGAACGAAGACTTTTGCCGCTGCACCAGACATGCAGGACACAATACATGCGTTTTGGCAAAATTCGTGAGGTCACGTGCCACATAATTTTTGGCGCGTTTTCGCGGGAAACTGGTACCTAATTTGTCAGCGCCGCCAAAAAAAAACAACCTTGTTCCCAGAGTCCTCTCCTACTCCAGAGCCAACCAGCTGCATGTGCGCAAAACTGCGCAAAACACTGTTAGGCCCAAACGCCCCGTATCCGTCCACACTAAGGCCGGAGGAATTTGAAAATGCAACAATAACTGGTCATTTTGGAGTTGTGTTTGAGGAAGACTTGCTCAGTAAAATCACATGATTACCGTGACGCCATCGCTTTCGAAAATAAGAGCTCCGTTTTCAAAACAAATGGGGTGTCAGTAAAACGCGCGGCTGTGGTCTCTTTTTTACATTTTCTTTTACATTTTTTTACCCAAACTCCAATTTCTCGTAATTTGCGTCAGTGGTGCGTCATTGCTATGTCTTCGCTTATAAAGGAAGTGAAATGCGTGCGATGGAGCTCATTTATTTGCCAGATTAGAAAACGTTACATAGTACAAAATGAATTAATTTGATCAGGCCAAAAACACTCAGAATAGTGATAAGCTGAACGAGCTGAGTTGTTTTACTAAATTACGAGCTTGCATTTTCTGGGTTGTATATACGCATACAGCTACTAGAGTAGATAAGAAGATAAATGATGAAGTAATGAAATAAATAAATTTAATTAATGGAAAGGAAATACATTTAAGATAAAAATTGAAGAGAACTGAAGAAAAAAACTTAACATACATTCATACATACATTTACATACATTTACATACATTTACATACATGGAAATACATGATCTTTATTTAAACACGGTATTTCAGTCCAGACAGTCAAATATACAAGCTAGCTGCAAGAATTTATTTTTAGTTCAGTGCCGATTTCTGCAATGGAAGTCCATGAGGTTTTTGCGTGAAGTCAAAAAGTTCTGAAATCCAAAACTTAAGAGCCGGCCACCAAAGTTTCTATCCTCATCAGGCATACGAGGTAAAAAATGTATATATGTTGAATACTTATCAGCTCAATAGCGTCCTTCATTTGAAAACCAGTGCATTTTGAACTTCAGGCTTATCGCGGTGCGTGACATAGAGCTACGATCGCGTTTGCTGAAAAACTGATATACTCACTTCGTGATTTTTAGTCGACATTTGTGAAGTAAAAGTAGTAGGAAAAGTGTCTATGTAAATGTATGTTTGTGCAGTACAGATAATCTGCGGCCTAGGTAACCAAAGTAAGTTTCAGATGGTTACACAATTTTCCCGCTACGGAGCTTCACCAACATGGCCGCTCCATACTGAGCTGTAACTTTTTGCGAAACATTTCGACAAATCGCTGAAGTTTGGGATAGCGC
This sequence comes from Micromussa lordhowensis, assembly GCA_964020085.1. Taxonomy (NCBI): domain Eukaryota; kingdom Metazoa; phylum Cnidaria; class Anthozoa; order Scleractinia; family Lobophylliidae; genus Micromussa; species Micromussa lordhowensis. Next base: position 7,993,009 of record OZ026597.1, on the reverse strand, counting down.
ACAGACCTGAAACTTGAAGAAGTATTTTCCTCACATCATCTTCTTGACATCATCCACCGAATGGTAATAATCATTGGTCATAATCATTGGGTGACAGTGAAAAACGATCTATAGCAACCTCATTCCCAGGTTCTCAGCGAGTTCATGGTAAGTTTTACTTATTCTAGTTCACGAATTTGTTAGTTCAAGGAATCATAATCTGTTTTACCTCGTTTCGTTTCTTGGAATAGTATAATGTAATCACTTCACGGAATCAATGTCCGCCAGAATGGAGCTGCATCGAGTGTACATACTAAGCTTTGGAGATTTCAATTATTTTCATAGGCTTTTAAATATCCTATTTTGAACTATTTTTTTGTTTTGCCTGGAGTTCGAAATAGCGGGGTGCAAGTGTATGATTTTACTATGATACCCAGCTGGTGGTAAATGTTAGCATATTTGTAGATTGTCGGAAGAAATCAAGGAGCCTCTTTGGGCTTAATTAAGACAACAATGACCATCTTTTTTGGCAAGAGATTGCAATGCTTGCTTCAGTCAGATTTTTCAGGAAAAGACCTTTGGCAAGCTTACTCCAGATGAAATGAATATCTTGTCATCTCGAAGAACCTTCCAGTCAGTTTGTGAGAAATGCCAAAAGGATGTTGTTCAGAATTGCAATTCCTGGCCATAGTTTGTTTCTGTTATTCAAACTCAACCTGGAAAGTTAAAGTGCCCTGATTGTGAAACCCCTACGTGTTTTAACCTCCGTAGCACACTCAAAGTTTAACAAGAAATAACACACAAACTGCGGTGACAAACATGACAATAAAACGCATTTTGGAAAACAAATTCATTAACTTGACGTTTCGTATGTTTCAACATACATCTTCAGAAGTACTAGTGACCGTTTGTAACAGAAGTAGCAACTAAATTCAAATTATAGATAAGTAACTAATTAACAATAACGATGACAGAAACTGAGAAACAAATTTGCATATCCGAAGCTGCAAACTAATAAAGATAAAGCTTTTCGCTGCTAACCTTATCGTTTAGGGTAGGTTTTAATTCCCTGATAAGTAGAGTCTCCTTTATCTTACAGTGTGTGTCTGACCGTCCTTTTGCCAGTATATCAAAGTGGTCCCATTTTAAGTTGTGACCAGTTGACGTAATGTGGTCTGCGATAGCAGACGCATGACAGTTGCTCGTGATAGCCTTAAAATGTTCAGTTTTTCTGTCATGCAATCTACGTTTTGTTTTCCCAATGTAAAAATCCTGGCAGTCCCAACAACTAGCCTTATACACAACTTTTGACATTTGAGAACGGTTGATCCTATCCTTATAGGGAAAAAAAGACTTGATGCGATGAGCGCTTTGGAAAATAACCCTAAGATTAATGCAACCATAAAATCTATTAATGCAGGTCGTTAGCTGTTTAGCAAAAATTTTGCTCTGTGACCCTAAATAAGGTAGAACTAAGATAATATCCTTTTTGGGGACTGTGGTGATTGGATTCTTCGCTCTGTTTTGCTGTCTGTTCAGAACATCATTAATGTTGTAATTGATAATACCAGCAGGGTATCCGTTTTGTAACAGCAACTTCCTCAGTTCATTCAAACCAGAGCGCAACAGGGAAGGTGATGAACAGATGCGGAAACAACGAAAAGTGAGAGTGCGGATGAGATTAACTTTGTATTTCCTAGGTGTGAAGGAGTCCCATTTTGTGTACAGGCCGGTAAAGGTCTTCTTCCGGTACATAGATGTTGAGAAAGTGTGACTGTGACGTTTGATGAGAATGTCCAAGAAAGGGATTGTGTTGTTCTCTTCAAATTCAACAGTGAATTTAATGTTTGCGTGACAGTTATTGAGATAGTGCATAAACTGAGTTGCAGTGTTTTTACTGTCAAACAAGGTGAAGGTATCGTCAACGTACCGAAACCAAATAGAAGGACGAGCGTTGTTGTTAAAAACCCATTCCTCTTCAAAATGGCACATAAAGATATTGGCCAAGACAGGACCTAAAGGAGAGCCCATGGCCACACCATCGATTTGGTCATAGTATTGACCATTAAAAATGAAATGGCTCTTCTTTGTGGCAAACTCAAGCAAAACTTTTAAGACTGAGCGGGGCAGTGTTGGTGGATCGGGGAGGGCATACAATTTGTCAAGACAAATTTGTATAGTCTCATCTAATGGAACGTTTGTAAACAATGAACTAACATCAAACGAGCACATCATTTCATTGTTATGTTTATGCGTCTTGGCCCAGTCTGCAAAACTAAACGAGTCCTTGATCGTGGACTGATTCGTGGAGATGGGCTGAAGTATGCGTACAAGATAAGATGCTAGATTGTAGTTGTAAGTGTTTACTGAAGAGACAATCTCAGTTTATGCACTATCTCAATAACTGTCACGCAAACATTAAATTCACTGTTGAATTTGAAGAGAACAACACAATCCCTTTCTTGGACATTCTCATCAAACGTCACAGTCACACTTTCTCAACATCTATGTACCGGAAGAAGACCTTTACCGGCCTGTACACAAAATGGGACTCCTTCACACCTAGGAAATACAAAGTTAATCTCATCCGCACTCTCACTTTTCGTTGTTTCCGCATCTGTTCATCACCTTCCCTGTTGCGCTCTGGTTTGAATGAACTGAGGAAGTTGCTGTTACAAAACGGATACCCTGCTGGTATTATCAATTACAACATTAATGATGTTCTGAACAGACAGCAAAACAGAGCGAAGAATCCAATCACCACAGTCCCCAAAAAGGATATTATCTTAGTTCTACCTTATTTAGGGTCACAGAGCAAAATTTTTGCTAAACAGCTAACGACCTGCATTAATAGATTTTATGGTTGCATTAATCTTAGGGTTATTTTCCAAAGCGCTCATCGCATCAAGTCTTTTTTTCCCTATAAGGATAGGATCAACCGTTCTCAAATGTCAAAAGTTGTGTATAAGGCTAGTTGTTGGGACTGCCAGGATTTTTACATTGGGAAAACAAAACGTAGATTGCATGACAGAAAAACTGAACATTTTAAGGCTATCACGAGCAACTGTCATGCGTCTGCTATCGCAGACCACATTACGTCAACTGGTCACAACTTAAAATGGGACCACTTTGATATACTGGCAAAAGGACGGTCAGACACACACTGTAAGATAAAGGAGACTCTACTTATCAGGGAATTAAAACCTACCCTAAACGATAAGGTTAGCAGCGAAAAGCTTTATCTTTATTAGTTTGCAGCTTCGGATATGCAAATTTGTTTCTCAGTTTCTGTCATCGTTATTGTTAATTAGTTACTTATCTATAATTTGAATTTAGTTGCTACTTCTGTTACAAACGGTCACTAGTACTTCTGAAGATGTATGTTGAAACATACGAAACGTCAAGTTAATGAATTTGTTTTCCAAAATGCGTTTTATTGTCATGTTTGTCACCGCAGTTTGTGTGTTATTTCTTGTTAAGCTACGATGGCCAAAGAAAAAGAGTCTTTACGACACTCAAAGTTTGTTTTTATTGAATGCTGAGCTTATGAATGTGACAAAGTTGTACGAGAATATAAATGTAGGCCAAACCGAATATAAGTTAAAAGGGATGGTGCGATCATATAATAAACATTTTAATTTAGCAGTTCTCGTTTGAGGAAAATGGACCTACATTGATGATCTTTGTTCAGGTGTAAAAAAGGTTTCCAATTTGGCTGCACTGAAAAAAAACAGTTTCAATGAGGATGGTTTTTCTCAATATAGGAATTAAGCAATACGTTTTGTGAAGTCACGGTAACAGATTCCTTTGCTTACAATAATGCTTAATGGGAGGTGAAAACCAGGAGGAACTTAAGTTAGATGTGTGTGAAATCCAGCAGTTAATACTAAGACAGCACAGGTCCGGGTTGTTCAAAGCCCGATAAGCTAACCCAGGATTAGCAAGAATTTTGATTTAAGTTTTGATTGTTTCGGTGAGGTTTTCTGTTTATATATTTTGTCCTTCAGTTTTGAGCTTGAGCAATCTTAAACTACACAAAAGATAAGAAATGAAAAACATTTTTAAACAAGAAAAATTGATACTTCGGTTAACTTTTAATCGATATCCTGGGTTAGCGTCAACCAGCTTTCGAAAATCACGGACCAGATGCACAAGTTACATCATATTTGTTTTTGCCATATTTATCAAATTTGACTGCGACGAATGAATTCACTGACACAGAACTTCTTTTTAACACATGCTCAAGATCTGTAAAAAAAAAAAAAAACCTGTCAGCTTTCGCTTTCCAGTAGTAATGGTAATAGGACTGAGTGGAGTCCAATTCGGTCTGTAATCATACAATCGATAACAAAATCGGACAACCGGCGCCAATGGGAGTCCGATTTGTTTCTCACGCGTATCACAGACCGAAGTCTTATTACCAATTAATTATAATAATTTCAATTTCCGAGAAAAGAAGAATAGCCACCGTTATTGAAGAAAGGGAAAATTTGCATTAAATGACTGACTAAGGATGCAGTTAACTTGTTTCATGTCGCTCTCAAATTGAGATCTTTGAATGTGATTGGCTTATTGAACTGTCCGATAACAAACTGTCCGATAACAACTTGGGAAGTGAATTAGTGGAAAATTGGAGTTTTTTTAAACCAATCACAATCGAGGAAATTGTAATTTTTATTATTCAAAATAACCAAGCCTGTCAGATAACCAAAAAGTTTTGGAAACATAAACGGTCATTCCCTGTACAGAGTTTTTCTGCACTCCATAATATAAAAAAGCAGCTTTAGTGAGAACTATTGCTAGTATTGCATAGAAGATTTGTTCCAGTTGATACTAGACTAGAGTTTTTTTGGACCTTTAAGGTGGCTCAAAACAGTTTCCAACAGTTATATTTGGATAGGTCGTTATAACCACTGTTTATCATTTGATGCTACAATCCTGGTATCAAAAAACTGCCCAATCATTGGTGAACACATTGTCATCATTTTCTTGACACAATAGGTTACCATAGCAACAGTATGACCTCTGAAAAACACCCTTAATTACAGCTTTAGGGGCTTAGAATTCAAAAACGGCACGGTGAAATTTTTTTATATTATCAACTTTTGATAAGCATGATAAGATGCAACTTCTGGCAAAGTTTAAAAAAATTCTGTACATGGGGTTCAGAGCCACCTTAAATTTTCGAAAATTTAAGGTGGCTCTGAACCCCATGTACAGAATTTTTTTAAACTTTGCCAGAAGTTGCATCTTATCATTCTTATCAAAAGTTGATAATATAAAAAAATTTCACCGTGCCGTTTTTGAATTCTAAGCCCCTAAAGCTGTAATTAAGGGTGTTTTTCAGAGGTCATACTGTTGCTATGGTAACCTATTGTGTCAAGAAAATGATGACAATGTGTTCACCAATGATTGGGCAGTTTTTTGATATCAGGATTGTAGCATCAAATGATAAACAGTGGTTATAACGACCTATCCAAATATAACTGTTGGAAACTGTTTTGAGCCACCTTAAATGATCCATCCCAACCCTTAGAAAAAACCTTTAGTTCATTTAACACGCTTGCCGCAGACATCACTTTTTTTAATTTAAAAAGTCCCTGACTTTCCCCCGATAAAAATAGCATTTCCCAGACCAAAAAAAAACAAAACAAAATGTCAGATCTACTAGCGGTTCTGGCGTTGACTTACAGCCGTTCTTTCCACTCGTTCATTGAGACGGATAAGTTTTCGACTAGAGTGACCCCAAATGTTTGTTCCAGCCTCCAATATCCTCTGACTTTTCCTCGAAATGTCAATTTTTCATGACTCAAAATAAAATTCCCTGACCTTGAAGAATCGTTTGCTTTCCATGACTATTTTCTGACCTGTGACACCCTGTGTAGCAAATTTCTAATCTAGACTTCAAACTGACTCTTCGTCAACATCACCCCACCTCTGTACAACTTGCGAGGGGCTCCCCCTTAAAACACGACTCCGTTGTTAGTTTCACACCTCATATTTTTCGATTATCCGCGTCTGGAATCTTTGATATCTAGAATAAAATCTAGAAAATTAGTTGACATGGGTGCGAAAAATATTCGAAGTAGCGATAAGAGGCCATTTCAAGACAACTAGCTCCTTCTTCCTGGACGCTTTTCAGCGAAAGTGGTGTCGCAAGTGAGGTCAATAACTTTGGATAATCTTTCTCATATCTTAAGCAAAACAGCCGAAGGTTGAAATGAATTCTCCAACAATAAAAGCAGGTTAAATAATAATCTTTTGCTCAGTTTTTAGGGGAGTGTCACGCATACTAAGAAACTGAATAGAAATCGACACACACAGCCTACAAGTTGATGAGCTTTATTAAGTTTGCTGCAAACAATCAGTTTTTTTTAACACAATTAAGTATCATCTTAGAGGCCATTGCCCAGCGTTAACGAAAAGAAGCAACAAAAAATCTAGAACAAAACAAAAAAAAAACAAAACGAAAATTCAACAATCACTTGACTATGTTACATAATGAGCTGACGTTCTGAAATGAAAATTAAAATTTGGAAATCCCACTGGTTAAAAATCTCCTTTTTTCTATAATATTTCAAAAGAGTCCTCTGTATGTTATGTTACTGATACTTGAAGCTGATACAGTACTTTTAAGATTCAAGAAAGTTGCCCAATACTGTAGCAAACATTGGAGGAGTATACTGTACATAAAAGGAGGAACACGTTTAAGTAGTTTTTTTTTTCTTAAAAGTACATTCCAACCAGTAAGAGGAGTATTTTACAAACATTTTTAAATTGTCTTTCCTTTCCAAAAAGCTTAAAACAAAACAGGATTTTCCAAGAAAAAGTGCTTTAATTAATAGAGATGGTAAACAATATGATGTCTTGGGCGCACTGTACTGCATGTGAAGACAAAGATGTTTCCGCTGTTCAGTTTCTAATAATTCTTGCCAGAATACTGCCGTACACTGCAAAACAAAACAAATCATTACTTTATAGTAACACCTTTATGATACAACTTGACATTAGCTTTTTGTTACTGTATTATTTCAATTTTTGTGTTCAAAGGGGGGGGGGGGGCACTTAATTGAGGGGTGGATGGTGCTTATTAATTTTGAGGGGCGGTGCTTACTGACAACATTACTAGTAGTTGGGCTCAAAGTTTGATTTCCGCGAAGTGGAATCAATAAAAAAACAGGACGTGTAAGGTAGTTCATTCCATCTTTATCACTGACCATGATCTTCACATTGTAAACCTACCATTGGTGACATAATTACATGTAGTTGACACATTATGTTTCTATAGTCGTTTTAGTGCACCAAATAACACCACTCCTTTATTCGTGAATTAACTGTGAAAAAGACCCCCCTCCCCCATCCAATGTTGCTTGTTTGTACCTTGTTTGTTTATTGCTGCAGAACACTGTTTGGGGGAGGGGGGCTGAAAGGACAAGTGAGGGGGGCAAAAAGGGAGCACCATGATGAAATATGGGGTTAAAAAGGTAAATGTGTCAACAATTTTGGCACCGATTGTAGAGTAGCCATACCTATAGATTCTTCCTGTTTTTAGTGGAGAGGATCAAATACAGTTTTTACGATAACTGCAGAAATTCTCGCGCGCTCATTGGCTAATTTTTATCGTCAATATGCGGACAGACACATACATGAATTTGAAATTCGTGTGACGCGTCAGCGAGCGAGAGCGGGCAATTCGACCATTTGTTATCGTAAAAAACAAATTGATGTCAGTTTTTAATGAGTCTGTCCTGTTATTGACAATGAATTTCGTCATCACACTGTCAAAGTAGTCTGCGGATCCACAGCTACTTTGACAATGTGATGACAAAATTTATGATCAATAACAGGACAGATGCATGAAAAACTGACGTCAATTTGTTAAATGTCTACAATTTTAACTCATTTAAAGTAAAATACAAAGGTTTTCAGTTATAACTAACTTTGTTTTTTTTTAATTTTTTTTAATTCCTTCCATGTTACCTATCTTAGAAAGCTATCATTTTGAGGTGTCCTTCTATCTGAAACCATTTTTGTATGTCAGAAAAAGTATCATTACATACAGGTCCTCAAGCAAGGTAAACCATCTAGAAGTTGTACAGCAAAGAAGGAGAACACTCACCTTTGTTGAAGCAGAAACTGAGCAAAATTAATCTGGGATTGGTTGCCTCCAATGGTAATGATCCTGTCAGTAGACCCTGGAAGAGGATCGTCGATCTTGATGTTTGCACCACTACGTTGTCTGTAAGATAAAACATGTAAGCTGCAAGTAAAGTACTAGCATGGGCACACTGCAGTGCAACAAGGCCTTACCTTATTTGTCGAATTCTTTCACCTCCTTTTCCAATAATGGATCCTGCCAACTGCAATTGCCAATAAAACACACATGTATACATCAATCGCGAGTTCAGTTTGTGATTTATTTATGCACAAAGAAGTCTGTTAAGTTTCTTTTAAAGTTTTTCAGGTTGCTGGAAAAAAAAAACTGTCAAACCACTTGTCAAAAAGTTTGAATTTTGTGTTTCCATTCACTGTCCAAGTAGCCCCAGTCACACCAAATGTTATTGCTACTGGAACTCACAGGTTAAGAAACAATTAGAAAACAAACAGTCTAACACCAACTCAAATCCAGTCATGTCCAATGACATTACTTACATCTTTGGGGATGGTAACTTGAGTTGAAGTTTGTTCTCCTCCAGGGGCTGCCCCACCTCCCCCCTGATTCCACTGACCTACAGTCAAACAAATAAAATAAATCAAAGATTGTTAGTATTAAAACTCCACTAAGTTCCAGTAAGATTTTATAAGACATGTTTCGACAGAAACTTCTGTCATCTTCAGTTAATTAATGTTCAAAGCGTTACAAGTTGAATTTATAAATAGGAAAAAATGATAATTATGCTAGTAACAACGGAATGTAAATGGAACGTGACAACGTGAGAATTAAAAGGATAGTTTAAGATTAGTATGATGTACTTGTTGATTCAAGGAAGGTTTTTCTCTTTTTTTTTTTTTTCTTCCTTTAAGATAGGCAAGTTGTTTGGAGTGAAAGACCCTATCCCTGGCTGGCTTCGTTCGCGTGTTGTATACAAGTTTGCATGTGCGGGCTGTAATGCCTGTTATGTCGGCGAAACAACCCGGCATTTTTCCACACGCGTGCGTGAGCACTTAGTCACTGATAAGGCCTCGCACATTTTCAAGCACCTACAGAATTCTGAACACTGTCGCGCTTTGTGTTCAGTGGACTGTTTTCACATTTTAGATCACGCCTCCACGAGTTTCCAACTCAAGATAAAAGAGGCATTTCACATTCAAAGAGAAAAACCTTCCTTGAATCAACAAGTACATCATACTAATCTTAAACTATCCTTTTAATTCTCACGTTGTCACGTTCCATTTACATTCCGTTGTTACTAGCATAATTATCATTTTTTCCTATTTATAAATTCAACTTGTAACGCTTTGAACATTAATTAACTGAAGATGACAGAAGTTTCTGTCGAAACATGTCTTATAAACTTAAAAGTGTTGTCGTTTTCTTTAAAGTACTGACTTGCCTGCTAATATCAAGATCATCCAGTAAGATTGCATTACAGAATTTGAGATCTTAGGCACTTTGATAAGAGATAACCACACAGCAGTGGTACAAAAGATGGACAAGTAAGTCTATCTTCCATCAGCAGAAAACAAATCACTACCTGAATATCATCTACAGAAACACAACTAAGAAACCCACTCAAGGGAGAACGAGACCATAATATCCACTAAAAGAGTAAGCAAACAAAAACAATACACTACGGAAACAGTTTTTACCTCCCATATCTCCTCCCATGTTTGAACCGCCACCCTGAAATTAAAAATGAAAACAATGATTAATAAATCCTACAAAGTAACCACTTGTCTCTTGAGCCACTTTGGAGTATATATAAGATACTTGACAATCTCTTGGAAGACAACCCAGTGCCCACTATACTTTTGATTCGTTTGAAACTGCAATTTATGAAAGTGCAGCAAAGAATAAAACTTACAAAATCCTGTGAGAAGTTTCCTCCAAATCCCATGTTATCACCTCCACCAAAATTGCCACCACCCCCTCTTCCACCACGACCTCCACGTCCACCACGGCCTCTGCCACCTCCATCTCTCCCTCCACCTCTTCCTCCACTTCGTCCCCTTCCACCACCACCGCCACCAGCTCCATAACCTCCGCCATAATCCCACTCATTAAGTCTCGATGGATCATACAATGACACTGGCCCCTTTAATGGCGTCTAAATGGGAATCAAAGGAACAAAGAAATACAATTTAAAAACTACAATAAAAAATGCTAGACATGTTCCAAATGACATACATTTTCTACAAGAGGTATTTAAGACCATAAACTCCTTGTACCACCTACTTTTGAAATCAAGCAATATACTCTAAAATCATTACAAATACAGCAAGTGGTCTTTGCCATGTGGATTGAAATTGACACCACCATTTTCATTGCTGACATTCTTACTTGATTCAATTGGTCAATCACTTCCCTAACACAAGCCACGATCACATCATCAGAACCTGTAGAAAATAATCCCACAGAGTACCATCAAATAAAGTTAACCACTGAAAAATGGCCCATAGGCAAGGAAAACTATTTTCAATATATAAAAAAACTCACCACGAATGGAAACAATCCTTTCTGTTGAATCTGGCAAACAATCAGCAAACACCTAAAAATAACAATAAAGTGTTTATTGCTACAACACCATGGAATTTGGTTAAATAATTTAATAATTTCTTTGATGGCATTTTCCAAGATTGTCTGCCTTTGTTCAGAACAAGTTCTCACCTTAATTTGCGCTCCAGTTTGCTATAAAAAACCAAAGTGAAGAGACTCAGTAAATCAGTAAATTCTAGCACACTATCATTAAAACATGGTCAGAAAAATAATTTAATTAACATTCTAGAGACTTTTTTTGCTGTGCTTAAATCCTTATAATATTATTAAAACTTAGTAAATGTATATTTGTATTGATTTTAGCTTTCAACCTTTGAATGTTTCTTGTCATAAATGTCATACGATAAAATATTAAGTACTGTGCTTTTCAGTAACCCATGAACTCTTCTCAATCAGCAGATTGCCATCCGTCATGTCAGTGGACCTCTTGGGAAACAGAAGTTAACTTCCACAGGTTCAAAAGGTCTCGTCTGAGGGAATCATTTGATTGGTTCATTTCAATCCATTTTATTTGTTTCTTTTTTTTCCATGGTTTATTGGTTATGGTTGCAGTTCTGATTGATGGCAACCAAAAACACAATCACTACTTAATTGCTGTAGATTTTGAATTTCAGAGATCACATGTTATTAAAGTGCCACTGAAACGAAATTTCCGTATGTGAGATTTTTGCATTAAAATAAAGTTTGAACCTTACTTGGAAACACTGCCAATTTTTTTTCGCATACGGTAAGCGAAAACTGCTTTTTCAGCTGTTCGAAGTTGGCCGGTTGAGCCTAAAATTGGCGGCCATCTTGGCGCGGCCAAAACAGCGTAGTGACGTCACTGGTTGTATTACTCTCGTGCCTCGCTGAAAATTTAGGGTGATTATGGGAGAAGAGACTAGTGCTCGAAGCCCCCGAAAAACATCTTTAGGACATCTCAGAGCTGTGAAGCAGTTAATTTACAGTAGCCTTAGACCTGAAGAGGCGGAGAGTTGATCCTGAGGCCTTTCATTCTATTCAGTTGGATATTTCCAGGATATTTTTATGTAAGCAAGCAAACGAGAGCGAGTTGTTAAATTGCAAAACGATCGGGACATTTGGTCAAATGGCCATTGCTTATTTAAACAATAGCTACACTCATAAAGTAAAAAAGACATGAAAACAAGAGAAAGCGGCTTTTGAAAACATTATCCGGAGTGCTGCCGCACGAATCGCAGCAACAGAGCTTCTAGTCTTCGAGTCGCTTCGCTTCGATGAAACCGGACGCTTTGTGAGTTTCACCGCGGACATGCAAGATTGTGCTACAATGACCTTTAATCTAGTTGTATCTGCTACATCCTACAAGTTATCACAACAGCAACAGTTTAAGAAACGCTCGTCTTATATATGGAGGTAGCGAATTTAAAACTATAAAGGCAAACTAAGCTGCCATGACCCCGTGTTTTCAGGAAACGAGAGAAAGCGTGACAGTGTTGGCGGCGAAAGATCATAAATGCAAATTAGTTCAAATTCTGTTTTAGTAAACCCTCGAAAGGAGTGTAAATTAGTGACGTTTTAACGAATTGGTTTGAACTTGGATACTATTTAATGAAGATCTTAGACATAGTATACGTTAAAGAGCTCAAAGTAACCTATTGGCCGTGAAATGTTGCATTTGGGAGATTCGTGAGAGAAGCGAAATATTCCCGCTTTGTTTACGCTAATACGTATGCGGCGATAAAGCAAACCCTGCTGTAGACCACAATTCTAGTAGTAAAGATACTCTACCACAGCAACTTGCACTTATTTGTATCATACAAAGATGCCCTGTGTGCAATCTAGTACCTGACGCAAAGCTTGTGGGCCGTTAATAATTTCGTGATTGCATGTGCGGGTGTCTGATGTGCTTACCGCTTTTGATCAATGAAGTAAAGTTGCCGAGGATATATTTTCAAACCAGTTTAAATAGACCTTAGATAAACGTGAGAATCCAAATTTCAGATCCAGGCTGAAAACAAACGACGATATATCGTGTTTAGGCTTCAGGTCTTGATATACAAGTCGCCACACTCGTCTTCGAAGTCTCCAGTCGTGTACTCAAGATGTTCGAAAGGAGTGTACTGAGCTGCTCTAATCTGTAGCATTCATTTCGGTGAATCTACACTCTGGCGCCCTCTAACGTCTATGATGTGTATTTTCTGTCAAGGCTGGACAGAAATCACAAGGCAGAAAACTAGTAGGTATCGACAATATGAAGAATAAACTTGAATAAATCAAGTGAAAACAAGAGAGAATCTATAGCGCTTCATGCGTGAATACAACCAGTGACGTCACAAGGTCCTTAAACTCGGTTCCAGAGCCCGGACACAGTTTTCCTCGAAAAAGTCGATTTCGGCAGCTAAAAACAGCACTTCCCGTTAGGATTTGACAAAAATAAAGTTCACCATGATTTTAAGAACGTTTGAAACTATAGATTGGGCGAATAAAAGAGGATACGAAAATTTCGTTTCAGTGGCACTTTAAAAGGCACAACAATTTCATCTTAAGGAGGCTCGAAAGGGTTTTTCGTTGCTATATTGCTTGTGAAACGATGGAAGATTACAAAGAAGGATGTTTAATGGTGTGGGCAAACTATATGTCTCCTTGCAACTCTATTATTGGGCTATACTAAAAGGGTACTTGTGACCCTTTTGAGCCTCCTTAAAAGAACATACCACACACCAAGTACGAATAAGCAAAAATCTGACAGCCTATATGTAATATTATACAGTCCAAACCAAAAACTCAATGTATTTTAGATCTTTGTGTTTCTACAGTCTATTGAAACAGCTGAATTGGTCATTGGTCAACATATCTCAGGATAATGACTCCTCGGCTCAATATTCATGCAAGTCACACTCTCAGTTAGTACCTCTCTTGTTTCCTTGATCTTATATCCACCACGTCCAATCACACTCCCAACCTGACTTCGTTGGACAAGCATCTGGATTTCTTTGCCATTTGGATTTTGAGTTTGACGCTTAAATCATAAAATAAAGCAAGCTGTATCAACTACTCTAGAGGGCTTTAATTTAACTAAAAATGTGCTAGATATTCATGACTTGTAAAACCACAAGAAGGTTGATAGATTAAGAAAGATGAATGCAGGAAAAAAAAATTAACAGAGTTGCATAATCTGTAACCAACACAAAATGATTTTGCGTGAAATCTTCTGTTCTTCTGGAAGAAAAACACAAAGGCAAAAGAAAGCACACACAGTAATGCATGTCTTTACCTCACCAATCTTTGGCAAGCACTCTTCAAAAATTCTTATTGCATCTTCCAGGAAAGCAGTGATTGTCAAAACACTGAAAACAATAAAATTAAATACCTAAATGAGAATATATGCATGGCAACAAAGACTTAATAATACAGTTTCATGCACACTGTGTTACCTAGGGCAAATTTTGAAAATATGTGTAACTATCACTTATAAGATGATAAGGTGTGTTAACAGTTTATTTGTAAAATTAGCGACATCTCTGGTGGAAAACTATATAACAGACTTCTGGTTTCTCAGACCTTTGGTTTTATCAAAACAAATCAAGCCAAACTGTGAACAGTTCCCCAATAATCAGTCCATGCAAAGTATTTCTTACACAGTGTTTAAAATGGTTAATTTTATACACAGCAATACACAGATATAAAACGTACGAAACATATACAACTATGACACTCAACAACAGTAAATACTAGTTGGTAACAACTTGAAATTAACTTTGAAGTTATGTCAGTTTATGTCAAGAATCAATCCCTTAAAATTATTACAGCATTACACTGTAATGACATGCAGTGTAATGTTAGGGACGGGCAGGACACACATTAACGTGAACCATGGGACATACCGCTCAGGGGAATTGGTATCCGGGACATTGACCACTGCTTTGTACTTGGGTGAGATCACAACAGGGACCAACACGGGGCAGGCAGGTGGATGGACGGACAGACAGTTGGGCAATTGGGAACGGGTGGCAAGGGATGGGAGCAAGGAGGGAATAACAAGAGAAAAAACAACAACTTAGCAGGGATAAACTATTATTCCAAGAGGCAGAACAGAGCATCTGACAACTACAAAGGTACTTGATTAGCCGGATAAACTACAAGGGAAAGGAAGGAGTTAACAGCACGCATTTCAAAAGCCTGGGAAATGACAGTGTTGTAACCTTAAATGTTGCAATGTAATAGTAGGTACATTCAAAGAGACACTGGAATGTAGTGGACTGAAAGATGATATCATCTCTAAGATTTGGTATCCACAAGAAAAAGTCAGCACTCTAAAATATTCATGCAAATGTTCTCTCCTTTGCATAAACTAATTAACTTGATATAATTATGTTTATCAATATTGTTATGAACAGGTGTGCCAAAATTGTTGCTTGTCTTGATAGTTATATACTTTCACACAGTGATGACAACAAAACTGAAGAAATTGAAAATGTAACTTATCCTTAACTCTAACTACCGGTAATCCTAATTCATCATTCTGTAATTTAACTTCACAAAGAAAATCTTTCTTTCAGCACAAACTATGTTGAAATATTCTGCATATCATGTAAGCTAAATAAACAGGATATTACTTCATACCTCACTCCGTAATCTTTTCACATTTTGACCTCCCTGGAAAATGAAAGAAAATGTTTTACAGCAAAAGCTAACTTTCTGACAAACAAAAATGGGGTGTTGTGATCAACAAAAACAGGGCATTTAAACTTTTTAACTATGGCATGTAATGCTGTACAAGCTGATCCACAGGATGAAACTATAATGTACAAACACGCATCATCTACATTCAGATTCATATTAATTTACTGTATACAGTTAACTACTTCATTATGACAATATACAGTACGTGTATATCATGTGGTGATTTTTATTGACCAATGTCAACAGCCAAAGAAAATTAAAGCACAAACACCATCAGAATATAAACTGCTTTGATAATACTGTGTAATATTGCTATTACTCAAATTAGCATTACCTTGCCAATAATACCACCAGCATCCTATAACACCAAAAAGAAAATCAATGGCAGCATTAATGAAAATGTAAATGGTGAGATTCACTTAGCATGTAACTTGAAACAGACAGAACTTAATGTAATTAAAATTTGTTAATTTTGTGGTTTTAATCCATTTTAATTTGCAAACTTGTTTCCTCTGGTCTCATAATCACTAGCACAATCTGAACCAAACTAAAGCAAAAACCAAACTGGTTTGACCATAAGCATGTGACAGTCATGTCAGACAAAGATCAAACACAACAGAAATAGAGGGAAACACTCCACCAAAATACATAATGAGGTAGAATTACTAAAATCATGGTTTATCTGCCACTGTTCAATAGATACTTGTTTCAGTATTGCATTAGTCCTAGAATACTTTCAGGAGTTCTAACCTTGCTTTCAAGAAGAAATCGAAGCGTTGCTTGTTGGCCAGAACCATCGTCCTCATCCTTTGCCCTCTTAGCATGAACATTGCTGTTGTAGTCCTCCTCTGCTGGTCTCTTCATACCCATCCCTATATTGGACAAAAACAAAAAACAACAATAATCAAAGAGAACCAGATGAAAAGTAATAAAGAAAAGTTATTGCTTTTCATAAGTCTAGAATTTTTCTTTGAAAACGCTGGCTAGAACATAATTATGACCACAGAATCATTGAATCAAAAGAACTCTGCACAAAGCCCAGAAAAAAAGGTGCACCTTTAGGGGTTTACTTATTATACCACTAGGCTTACGGACATTGGAGCTATATTCAGTAATGGAATTCAATTTTTCAGAATTAGGACAATCTTTCAAATATCTTGTCTCCAGCACAATTTTGGTGATGCTCCTCCCTCTCCAAAAAAATTGTTTTTGCATATCTGACAAATCTAACTGTGGTGAAAGCTTTAGAAAAACAAGACATTTTCCAAGCAAATGTCTGTAACAGACTCAATCCTTTCATTAAACTTTACTGTACAACACAAGTGACACACACTTAAATATAGTAGACAAGTCGACTTACCTTGGTCACCTCCATGTTGTTCCATGATGAATTGAAAAAGAACACTTTAGGCAACAACTGTTTTCCCACAATAAGTGCACACAAGAAGGACAAGGATTTGCCAAAAGACAAAACACAATTAAAAAGGAAAAGTTACACCCAGGTTATAAAGAACATACAATACTATTAACCATCAAATGTAATTCCAATAAGTTGTGATCCAAGAAAGATGTGATTATCATCATGTCCTGAATGCGAGACAAATACATGTATGTCCTGTCAGGGACTCAAGTTTTCTCATGTTTCATGCTTGTCGGATGATCGACATAACAATGTATATCTTGCTCAAGACAAGTTTACCATTTTGCCAGTTACACCAATTGTGATCAATACTTGTTGAACCACTTTTGGTTCGAGTTATCGGGAGGTTCGAAAAAATGAGGGTTCGAGAAATCGGAATTCCACTGTATGATAAATACAGAGCAGCAAAATGCGTTGTAAACTGAGCCAAATAACAGCTGTGAAGGACAATACACAACTATTTGCAGTATTTTCTTCCACATATGGAATCTTGCAACTTTGGTCTTGAGGCTGGTAATGAAGTGGGAATTGCATGGCGTGTGTGCATGCCCACATGAACAGTAATACTGTCACATAGTAATCTCAAGAACAAACTATCTTCTGATAATTAAACTTCTTCCACTTAACTGGTAAGTTCTAAAGCAATGAAAGCAGCTAAAAAATGGCATATCGATTGCTTGTAAGAGAACATGGGCGGAAAATTTCCATTTGAAAGACACGACTCAATAATAAGCTCATATCATTGCTTGTAATGATACTGTAACTAGTTCCAAAGACGAACGCAAGTGTCGTCTTGCTCTTCAGGTGCCTACATTTCGAATTGATCGCCATTCTAACTTCACGGAAGGCACAAGAAATGTGTTGAAGAAAGGGAAAAGCGATTATGACCGATTTCAATCGGCGTGCACACAAGTTGTGTGCATGCATGCGTGAGAATTTTCAGATGCAATTTGTAACGGTTTAGTTCGCAAGCCAGGTACCTTTATACGTCTAAAGCCCGCGCAAGTATTCAATCGACCTTTCCAAGCTATTCTTTTTCAGCAAGATTCGTCGAAAAAGGGAAAATAAGCAAAGTTTTACTCACCAAAATCGACTTTTTCCGTTCCTCTCAAAAAACACCTGGTGCACGCGTCCTGGATGCTTGCTAAGCACTGTGGGAATAGATCCCAGAATGCTTGTCCAGCTAGGTCTTCTTTGTCACGTGTCTTTTGTTGGCGGCGGCGTCTCTTCGCGTCATCAACAACACTCACTTGGTCGAGCCCACGTGCTTTGGTCAGCACCCAGACACGGCTGGAATAGTCGCCACCCTCGTACCCAGCGTCTTCGTTCCCCTTGACCAGCGGTCGGGAACGAACGACCCTGGAAAGATCCGATTTGAAGTCCGAAAATAGCGGACTTCCGGTTGAATTGCGCATGCCTACCGTGCATGATCTTTTTGGTAACACCCTCGTACCCAGCGTCTTCGTTCCCCTTGACCAGCGGTCGGGAACGAACGACCCTGGAAAGATCCGATTTGAAGTCCGAAAATAGCGGACTTCCGGTTGAATTGCGCATGCCTACCGTGCATGATCTTTTTGGTCGAGAATAAACATGGCGAGTTCAGGCAATTCCTTGTCGCCGGTAGAAGAACAAGGTGTAAATTTCGCATTAAAAGTAATTGGAAGAGAGAATGTTACGCTTAAAGAGAAACAAATGCAGATCCTAAGGATTGTTATTGTGGAGAAAAAAGATGTCCTGGCCGTGCTGCCAACCGGTTTCGGCAAGTCGTTAGTTTACCAACTTATGGCACCCTTCGCAGATTTCATGGATTCTGGCTTCTCACCGACAGAAACTAACTCGATTGTATTGGTTATATCACCTCTTAATGCTCTTATAAGGGACCAGGTGACTAAGTTACGAGAGTGTGGATTGAAAAATGTCACTGAATTTTTTAAACTTCATAATCTTGTCGTAGCAGGGACGACAAACTTTTGATGGCAAGCCATCGTTTACGTCACATTTGAAACCAGTAAGCCTCTCCAGTAAAGGTAAAATTAACTCCTTCGTGGCCTTTGGTCCGTAAAGGTCAATGGGGTGCTGCCTTTCGAACACATTGTCGTTGCAGCACCTGCAGACATGAACACTAGGCTTGGAGAGAATTTTCTTTGGCGTGTTGTCCGCCATATTGGGTCTCTAATTTACTTCCGGTCATTTGCATTGTTTTCGAACAGCCAATCAAAACCGCCCCTCGAACGGATCTTTCGAGAGTCGCTCGTTTCGTCGAGCCAACATGCGCAGTAAGGAACGAAGACTCGAGGTACGAGATTGGAATAGTCGCTGGAATATGAGCTGGAATAGTCGCTGGAATGTCCGCTGGAATAATCAATTTCCAGAGACCAAGATTTTAGGACTTCCGGTTTCACAGCGCATGCGTGGCTTGGTTTATTTGGAGTCCAGAGGAGTGTTCAGAGGTGAAGTCGATGTGAATACGTTCCACAAAGACATTCAATACGCACTGGAAAGACTAGGAAAGTCGAAATTTGGCTTTGAAAGAACGGCAGTTATCAAATTTTAAAAGCAAAAGAAACGAGGGCTCTGGGAACGAGCTTGTTGATTATTCCAGAGCTCCGTGTCTTGGTGCTGACCAAAAGGCACGTGGGCTCTGGGAACGAGATTGACTTGCGACGCAAGCTAAAGCATGCATAAGAAGCAAGGTTTTGATATTCTTATCACAGGGAGCAGACGATCTTGCTGAGTAGGAAGAGAGTAAATAAAGGAATGAAAAGTTCTCCTTTGTCTCCTGTTGTCTTTTCTTACGCGTACTTGCAGAGAATACCGCTACCTACAAGTCCCGCGGAACACTGTAATCCAGCATTCAGTCGAGCTCCCCTCCATTTCCACACATGTTTTTTGACACGACAAATCTTTACAAACCCCTCTCCCGGTTCGCAGTTTTTCTTGCGCGTACGAAAGGAAATAAAATGTTGAGAGCTAATACCTGAAGCGTTTAAAACGAGATTTCACGATAACAACTGGCCGCAGGGGAAGCATTTTGCAAAGATTTGTCGTGTCAAAAAACATTTGTGGTAGATGGAGGGGAGCTCGAGCGCGCGGTGGATGACGTGTATGGTACCGGGTTAACGGTACGATCATGTTGCGAAAGGCGATTAAAAAAACTTTGCAAAAGTTACTAAAATTCTCGCAAAAGTATTCGAAAAAAAATTCGGCCAAGTTGTAGAAAAATCTTTCGACTTCTTTTTTGTGCTTGTTTGGTTTCGTGAAAGCAACGAAATTAAGAGATTCGAGCGAATTTTCGGACTGCGTTCAAAATGTTTAAGCAAAGAGTTGCATCCCTGCCCTTATAAAAATAAAAAAAATAAATAAAAATTTCGAGAGCGAAAGGGCCTAGGTACGAGCAGGACTTGTAGATAGCGGTTTTCCCAGGAAGGTAGCGTAAGAAAAGACAACAGGAGACAAGGGTAACCTATTCATTCTTTTCATTTCTTTATTTACTCTCTCCCTACTCAGCAAGATCGTGAGCTCCGTTAATGTTTACGCTTGCGTCGCTTGCGTCGGACTTTATAAAATAAAATTAGCATATCAAAACTTTTCAATGACTTTTTAGCCAAAACAAGCTCACTTCATTCTTCCCAGGTCTGATCAGCGCTATAAATAACAGGAGGGGTTACCCCCTCAGCTGTTTCGTCATTTTGGCTTAGCAACCAGGCAGACGTTGCCTGTCACATAAATTATCATGCAAGAAAGTAGGGAGTAGAAATTTCTTCGGCTTTCGAATTTTATACGTGTCAGACTTTGCCATGTCACACAGTGGTATTTACAGTCTTTTTTACTACCATGGAAGGCAATGTTCTTGCCGTCCGGTTGAAGTGTTGTTAGTTTGTATCACTGGAACAGTTTGTTTGTTAAGTTTGAATATCTACGATGCGACACACTCCACAAGTGCACAAAGCGAAAATTCCGGCGAAAAGGTCAGTGATGTTCACGGAGAAATTAGTTTAATTCCGATTTACTTCTACTGAAGTCCTGAGTGAGCTGGTTTGTCATGTTATTATATACCAGTACGTAAGATCCTGGACGGATCTGTAAAACGCGTTTTTAATTGAAATTTAGTTCACTGGCCAGGATATATAAAGGAAACAAGCTAGCTGGATGTCATATATATGGCATATAAGACTTAAGTTAATTTTTAGTTTTTCATAAAAGTTCATCATCTTAAACAAGTTACTTCTGTTTCTCTGAAGCAGGAAATTTTCCTAAATACACGTAATTCCTTCGGAAATATCTAGAATAGCGCGAATGTATTCTAATGACTAATCTCATTTGCGGTGAAGTTTACAGACTTGTCGACGGAAATACTTCGTGCAAGGTGTAAACACAAAACGCATCCCCACAAAGTTGAGAACTATGTCTAAACCACAGAAAGTGATTATTTCAGTAAATTAGAGTAAACAGCCTTTCTTCCGCCCAAATATTTGTCGGAATTACATTTGTAAGTGTAGTCATTAACCATACAAGGCAAAGACTTCCAAAACCACAATCAAAAACATATTGGCATACTACACTAAGCTGACACGGAAAGTTTAAATATACAACTGTAAGGTGGCGTTATCTATATTCAGTTTATTATAAACTTGGTAAATAAAATGCCGTTTTGGTTAGACCAGTTGACAGGCATCAAGGATTAAGCAGTTCTTATCACAGCTAGCATTAAAATATTCAGCTGATTAATTTTCCAAGCTCTTTGTAAAAGTTAAGTAATCAGACTCACTAATAATCATTGCAGGAGTTGAAAGACAAAGGAAATTGACTTTTAACATCAGTGGGTTTTCATTAGTCTTAATCAGATATACATTTAAACATTTTAAAAATGTTTTTATGTTGAATTACAAACTTGTGTTGCAGCTTTACTTTGGTTTACTTTGACTTGAATCTGTTTACCCAATACAACCTGACTACTTGACCATCTGAGTATATGTATACACAAATTATGGTATTGTATATTTGTCTATTGAAACATGCTTAACGGTCAGTTTTATTAAGTAAAGTCTGCGTCGGGCCACTTTCATCTTTCACCTCCATAAGACTTAGTTATTATTGTGTAAATGTAACTGTGTATTTTATTTATCATCGTGACATTTGTGCATTTTGAGAAGTGAAAATATTCAAACAAGGAGTAAGAATGCATAACAGAACAAAATAACAGTCAAAGATAGATACTATTTATATACTGTAATAATAATTCCATTTATCTTCCTTATCAGATTTCTTTACCAGCTGGCTTACATGTTGGTCCTACAAGTTACTTCTTTGCACTTGTATGTATTTATCTTCAATGTAAAAAGCTTATCCATCAAGGATCTTCATATATATTAGGTGAGATGATTATTTCCTGATCAATGTGTTAAATTATTAGCTTAAAGGAAACAATTTCCTTCACTGGCTAATAAAATCAATATAGCACACACGCCCCACATCTAACAAGCAGCTCTTTGTCTTGTAAACAGGTGCAATGCTTATTAATTGTCAAAATGTGTGCATGTTTTTCTCTATGTTGATGGACTGACTAGTACATTTTAGTCTAAAGTTATTTTTAAACTTCTTGGGATGCCATTATTAACAACAATAGGCCATTTCTGAGTTCCCTTGTGCCTCTGTTTCAAAGCAAGTCTAAGTTCAAAAACCTTTCTGAAAATGAGTTTGATTTGCATGAAAATGAACCTGTAGGCGGAACTCATTTTCATATGAATGGATTCGCACTTAGACTCATGGAAGCAAAAGGGAACTCGGAAATGGTATATTGTAACATTTTATTCTGATCTAAAATATGTATCTTTCCTACTTCTTTTTTCAGGATTTGTGTCTGTGTTTGCTATCTTTTCCTGCGTAGTTTTCAGTTCCATTGTTGCCAATTTATATGGTAGAGATTTTTGGATTGTAAGGTAAGGAATATGACTGGAATTGAATATTGGAATGTGGTTACTAAATTTGTGAGGCTCTTGATTTAAGACGTTGTTAAATTTCATGTATCAAACCGGGGAATGTGTATGGCTAAATGGTTAATCTTAATCCCTAACATATGTGCCAAACCTAACAACTTTGAGGATCAGCTTTACACTCACTGGTATTCAGGAAGTTTGCCACATACATCCCTACTGCTGTAGGTTAGCAGTCTTTTTCAGTTCAGCGGTAGAGCACTCAACCATTGGCTATGCTGGTTCATATTCTTTAGGGAAAACATGGTGGTATTTAATGAATACATAATCAGTCTAAATGAATAAATGCACATGTGCATATCAGACATGTGTTGTTTTAATTACGTCTGATGTAAAACAAGATGAACTATCAGACACAATAAGCCCTGAGTTCATTGTTTAAACATACAAAAAGGCAGACAGCTTGTCCTGAGAAATTCTGTCTGCTACCAGTCTTTAAACTAAAACCCATAACCATACATGTGAATAGGAGTAAAATTGTTTGATACAAATTTTTATACTCATAGATGTACATTGTATTATCCATTACGGGCAAGTTTAAGACATATTTGCGCAAATGTGTAGTTTGTTTTGACAAAATCCTGTCTTGTGCCCATCTTTATAGTGAGACAAAAGATACATAAAAACCCTTTGCCATTAGGTTCACACAGATTATCTGCAGATTTTATCTTGATGTAAGTATATATGAAATAATTCATTTATTTGAACTGCGGTCATAGATGAAAGTGAAGAATGATCCTCGCAGTGAATTTTCCAATTTAAGCAACTGGAAAGAAGAAGCCTGAAAGCATCACACCGGTATCGCAGAGGTCACGGGTTCGAATCCCGTTGAAGCCCTGATTTTTTTCAGGCTTCTTCTTTCCAGTTGCTTAAATTGGAAAATTCACTGCGAGGATCATTCTTCACTTTCAGATTTTATCTTATTAAGCTTGTTTTTCTTTGTGTTTCAGGGAAGCTTTACCATATTTCTTTCTTCTGAGTGACTTCAATACTGCTAGCTCATTAGTGAGACACACTCTTCAGTCTCCAACATATGTACGTATGCGTCACAGCTTGTTATTTGGCATTCTATTATTATTATTATTATTATTATTATTATTATTATTATTATTGGTTAAAACTTGCCCTTTTTTGCCAATTGTTTTGCACAAATAGATGTACTGTATCATTAAATATTGAATGAACCGCATTTTTATACCTGCCTGAAAAAGTTTGACTCGGTTGGTATGAATAACTTGGAACAAGGTTTATATGAAATTGTATCGACTTGCTATTTCATTATTAGGACCAAAACATTTTCTAGTAAGACTTGCTAATCATGTTATGATGTGTTGATAGGATGCAGTGCCTAGCAGGATAGCTGAGAGTATTGCTTGCTTGGGTCCAACTGTCACTCTAAATACTCTTGTGGGAACTTTGGTTATTGGGATTGGAACCCTTTCAGGTTTGTATTTTCCAATATAAATATAACAGGGCTTGAAAAAAACTAGCCCTGGGCAAGTCTTAGTTTACCTTTTTTATTTAGTTGAAAGACAACTTGACTGAGCCCTTAGTCATTGGGCAAGTGAGAATGAAAAGTTACTTGCCTGGCAGGAAAACCTACTTGTCCTGGACAACTTGATGGCACTCTTTTTTGAGCCCTGATATAACTATTTAGAAAATAACCCAAAGCAAATACACACGCTGATTGGTTTAAAACCGTGTTTCTATAGCTCGATAGAAACACAGAACTAGCACAAGCTGTTTAAGTAATGATGGCGTGAACAAAGAGAATTTACATTTTCCTGATCAAAGTAGACAAGGTTTTTTTCTTTTTCTTCGTCGCGGTATTTTCTAAAAGAAATAGAAAACATGTTCTCCGTGTTCCTATCGAGTTATAGAAACACTTGTGAAAGTTTGGGAGAACTCGAAAAAGCTGTGGAAACACTCGCCTGCAGCTCGTGTTCCCACAACATTTCTTGTTCTCCCAAACTTTCACAAGTGTTTCTATAACTCGATAGAAACACGGCACATGTTTTCTATTTCTTAAATATTATATTAGTTTGTTAAAACTTGTTTCATATTTCCTTAATACTTTTGGTTATTGTTACTGATATTTTATTTCTGCAGGCGTCATGGAGTTGGAGACCATTTGTCAGTTTGGTTGTTTGTCTCTGGTTACCCATTATGTGATCTTCATGACCTTCTTTCCAGCCTGTCTATCATTGTTTTTAGAGGTATCTGTAGTTTTCTGTTTATTTAGAATTCCTTAAATCCAGGTCAATATCATTCTGTGACATGCATGACATTTTTTCTACATGTTTCTGGCTTTTCCATGTTGATTTTTGATAGTACAGTATGTTTTTTTAAGAACACCTGTGGGAATGTCTAACCGCAATCTTTTGCATTTTGCAGCTGTGCACAGGACAGGGTCACAGTAAACCAAGATGGCAATTAGAGACTACAGATGTCCCAGTGGATGAACTTGAACCCAACCCTGTGGTACAGGGTGTCAAGCTTATAATGGTATCAATCATATTTCTTGTCCATTAAACTCATCACAATAGATAAGCTTGGGGAATGGTGCCTGAAAACAGGGTGGGGCCACGAGCCACTCCTAGCCGAACGCGAAGGGTATCCATGACAACCCTGTGAGCGGCAACCACCAGGCACCATCACACTGTTAGAACAGTGGAAACAAAGATGCTTACCTAATACTTACCATGCCAAGAGGGAGGGGCGGGCCGGGAATAAACTCAGTGAACTATCCCGTAGCGAAAGCGAACACAGAATGACTTGACATCTAAAGCTGAACAGTAAACCACGCTCGGACCCCTGCGTAGAGCCCCAGGCCACCCCGCATTAAAGCCCAGGGAGCGACCACTGGCCAGCATTGTTTCGCGTTTAACTTAGCCTAAATTACATTTAGCCACATTTAAACTCATCACAATAGATAAGCTTGGGGAATGGTGCCTGAAAACAGGAAGGTGAGGCCACAAGTCACTCCTAGCCGAACACGAAGGGTATCCATGACAACCCTGTGAGCGGCAACCACCATACCCTTCCCTCCAAGGTGCTTGGAGAATGAAGGGCCCGCGAACAGGGTGGAAGGAGGGCCCAACCCACAAAAACTTTCAAGCACCGAATCCCACTAAGCGAAACAGAAAAATAAATTTGATACATACCATGCCAAAGACACAACTCACGGACGCTAAAGGCTCGCTGTGGGGTTGATAGGTCGCTGACAACCAATAGGTGTGTACCCAACAAGGCCGCCAACCCGCGAAGTAGACTCTCCAGAGCTAAATGTCTCTAGGCCAAGTCCATGAAAGCACCACGCGGCCCCAACACGCTCCGAAATTTCCTACGCAGAACCAAGCACCCAAGACAGATCCCAAAGGACCTGAAATAAACCGTCAATGAGCGGCGGAGAGAGAAAGCTGCTTAGACAGTCAAGACAATGACTCCCCAGGAATACGAATGTACAGCAAATAGGCTGAGCTTGTCCAACGTCCCAAGGCTTGAATTTGATGGTCCGGAATGCCATTCCTGGCTGCTACCGTTTCAGCTCCAATCCTAAAGCTGTGGCTTGAAAAATTGCCTTGGATCCCCGCTCCAGACAAAATGCCACGCAACCATGAAGTCAGTAAGGCACGGGATAAAGGTCGTCCATCCCGAAACAGAAATAATGGGCCTGAGGCATCTCCCCTCAGGGTCAAATATGCCAGCAGGGAAGAAATGGCGCAAAGCGGAAACTCCCCCTTGCCAATATGCACAAAACAGCCCTTGCGAAAAGGGTCTGTTTTTGAAGCCTTTATGCGAAGACGTAAGTATGAGGGAGACGAATGAGAGTCGACCGCAATGTCTGCAACTCCTAGGTGGATGGCAGGCACATAACTTGCCAGATTAGAGATAGTAAACTCTGCTGAATGGAGAAAACCAAAGTAGGCTAAATTGCATGCCGCCCAAAACATACAATGGTCCAGGTGAGTAATGTCCAACGCTCGGAAAATTACCATCATGATGTCATCTGTAACGGGTAAACATAAAGATGAAGACTCACCTTGGGTTCTCTTGATTCCTCTCAGGACTCGTTGCAACCGCAGACAATCCATGAGAGGATCAGAAAAACCTTGCTCGATATGCAGGGCACGAACTGCCGACAACTAAACCTTGATGGTTGAGTGCTGGACCGAAGAGGCCAGAAAGGTCGCAAACAGGCACAATGTCCACTCATCGGCAGGGCAAGGGGAGCCAGACTGGTGAATTTTGCCAAGCTGGGTGCAGATTTCGAAAAATTTCTTCTGGCCAGACCGATAAGAGCTGCGCGTAGATGGAGCCAACCCTTGCACCAGAAAGCTGTGGCACTGCGCCTCTAAAGAGGAGGGATTAAGAGCTCCCAAAGCTGATGAGGAACTGAAACAGGGTAGGGCTGCGCCCAGGGGGCCAAACGCCTGAAATCCTGCCAATGAAAGCGGGAAAGAGCATCAGCAATGTTGTTATGAATGCCAGGAATATGTTGAGAGGTGAAAGTAAAATTAAAGCGGGCCGCTGCAGATAGTAAAAGATGGAGGAGACGCATAATACAGGGAACCTTGGACATTCTAGAGAGTAAAATGTGAACCACCGCCTCGTTATCAGATCGGAAAAGGACATGGCGCCAAAACCACTGGGAACCCGAAACATGCGAGGCTACCACCACAGGGAAAAGTTCTTTATTGGCAATGGATTGATCTGCTTGTGAGGGGGCCCAGGCACCACTGAACCATTCAGTATTAAAGTAAGCGCCAAAACCCAGGGAGCCTGCTGCATCCGAAGTGACTTCCACGGACATGGGGGCAGACATGCCTGGAAACAGCCAGAAGCTCGCACCATACCAGGAAGCCAAAAACTCATGCCACCATTGTACGTCCAGTTGGAATTCCGAGGTTAAGTGGATGGGGTGATCACGAGCACGGAAACAGCAGAGAAGATCGATCATGTGCCGCAGAAAGGTACGCCCAGGCCAGACTACCTTGGCAGCATGGTGGAGTTGGCCAATCAGCGACTCCAGCTGACGTCTTGTAAACCACCGTCTGGACCGCCAAGACTGAATCAACTCCTGCAAATTGGCAAGTTTTTCAGCTGGGAGACGGGCAGACTGTTCAATAGAGTCTAACTCAATGCCCAAAACTACCAAGCGAGTATGAGGGCCAATGCATTTGCCCGGATGAAGAGGGAGGCCAAGAGACTGGCAGACAGCTAGCGAGGTCTGTAAGTTTTGGGCACACTGATTCGAGCCAGCCGGACCCGCCGTAAGGAAATCATCGAGGTAATGCATCAGGTCTGCAACATTATACCTATTGAGAATTATCCATTCCACCATATCAGCCACTGAATTAAAAATATAAGGGGCGGAGCGGAGACCGAAGGGGGGGGCTAAGTCAACAAAGAACAGGCCACGCCACTTCATCCCCAGGAGATACTGATCATCCGGGTGCACTGCAATGTTGCGGTAAGCAGCCTCGACATCAAACTTCGCCATTAAGGCCCCAGGCCCATGTTTTAGAACCATGCTGATAATCTGGTTGAGTTTAATGTAATGCATGGAAAACTCATCGGGATCGATACCATCAATGACACTAGACCCCTGGGGGGATGATAAATCCACGATAAGGCGCCACTTAGCAGGTTGACCTTTTTTGGGGATAACCCCAAAACTGCTCACATGTAGGTTAGGCAAGGGGATCGAAGCGAAAGGGCCTGCAACCTGAGATCGTGCCACCTCGTTGGCCAGATATTCGTCAATGATATGGGGGTTCTGAAAGGCTGAAATTCCTCTTGGCGGCTCTGAGTCTGCGAGCAGGTTGGAAGCCGAGACGAAAACCGTGCTCAAGGCCTTGAGAACAAAATGCACTGCTTGCTGATCGGTTGCTCAGCCAAGTCCAGGGTAAACTGCGAGGCATTCAATTGGGAAACCACAGACATGGGGTGAAAGGTGGGACACCCTGAGAATAGTAAAGATCATAAGGGAAAAACGCTTGACAGTGGACGACAAACACCCAATTTTAATACAAAGCACAACCTAAGGCCTAAACGAGGCTAGATACTCTACCAAAATATGCCGAGTGCTAATGTAGGGTACAAACATCGAAATCGAGACCTCGTTCAAAAGGCAAAGACCTAACACAACAAACTGTAAATGGTGACGAAATATTACAATGTAAACAACCGAGTGAAAGAGAAAAACGACAAACATACACACACACAAAAAAAACAAAAAAGAAACCAAAAACAAAAAACGGGGTGCAGATATGCCGCGCTTCGAGTCAACAATGAAATTAGACAGTACATGTAAATAAACAACTAGTCAATGGTCACTTAACTAGCGAGCGAAAAGCAACGAGAAAGCAACGTCACCAAAAACGTCTCAGAAGCCATGAGGGCCAGTCAACTGCGGCGAGTCTTAGCTTGAAACCCTGACCCAGAAGCGCTTGGGGAACGACTGCGATGTTTTGTACGGTCCCCACCGTCTTTGGAAGGCTGGTTAGGGCATGATGAAGCCCGATGAGCGCCTGAGCAAACACTGCACCGATGTGTGTAACGGCAAAACGTGAATGGGGCAGTGCAACGCCCCTTGTTCCATGATTTGCAAAGGATGGTTGAGGACGGCGAACCAGGGGGCTCGGGCGACTCACTTGAGGTGGTCAGCGAAGAACTATGAACCGATGAGCCAATCTGTGAGACGCGTAGTGGCAGCATGCTCACGGAACGCCTGGTCGTAGGCGAGCCAAACTCTACCAGAAAAATGGCAATAAGTACGCAGGATCAACAGCTGATACTGCATGAGATCTTTCCAGCGATGGGGGAAACTGGAGACCAGAATCAATGAGGAAATTGTGAGGCCTCCATCCATGAGGCAATATCTTCAATACGATGACGCTGCTTCTTGGGCTGAGAAGTCAGCAGAGACGGCCGTCCAATAACAACTGCGGTTCGGGATCCTTCTGCACCAGATTAACCACCAACAGTTCGCTTAAGTGGACGTACTTGCCAGCCACAATTTGAGCAACGAGCTTGGCCGGCACAGGCAAAAACCCGGGGCCAACGACGAAAGGTTGATCCACGACAGGCGAAGCAGGCACAGCAGGACAATCTGCGACATCGCGAGTCGCACTGGTCGGCAAATTGTGCATGCTCGCCGAGCTGAAAGCGGACATCAACGGATTTTCAAACGTGGAAACAAAGGAAGGCACGACAGGCAACATAGAGTGAATAGGCCTACCTGGAAACGATGGCCCGGCAACTCCAGCACCAGCGGTCAAAAGGGAGTGCGTTGAGTTGGACAGCAAAGGAGGAACGCCCCCTGAACCAGCGCTAGTCATGGTCGAAGGAACCGATGGGTTAGACACACTTGGAATCGGCGGTGTAGAGGCCAGCGACGAGGGAGGATTGTTAGCCCGTTCAGCAGCCAAAGCAGCCTGAACTGTTTGGGTGATCAGCGAAACGAGAGCCAGAGAAATTCCAGCGTCTCCACTACCATCCACGGCAGGCAAGCCTTCGAGCAATGCACCAGACTGCGACGTCGAAGGAACGTTCGCAACAACATTGTCGCCTGTTGATGGCGTAGACATAAGCGGAGCCGTTTGCAGGCTGTTGTTAGTTGCACGTGAGCCCATCACAGAAAGGTAGGCCACCTCTAAAGGCAAGTAAAGCGAGCGAAGGAACAAGCGAATAAACTCAACGAACTATCCCGTAGCGAAAGCAAATGCAGAATGACTTGACATCCGAAGCCCAACTGTAAACCACGCTCAGACCCCTGCGTAGAGCCCCAGGCCACCCCGCACCAAAGCCCAAGGAGCGACCGCTGGCCAGCATTGTTTCGCGTTTAACTTAGCCTAAATTACATTTAGCCACATTTCTCTTTAGACCAGTGGTCAAAATATGAATTCTCTTGACTGTTTTTTTCTTATTGCCAACGAGCCAGCCGAGCGAAGACGCTCGGCTGGCGAGGCGGCAGAGAATAGTGCCGCGCGAAGAATGGCGTATGCGAAAAAATTCTCGATCGAGCTCTGAAAGTGTAACTGTAAGGTGTAAGATGTAACAATTTCTCAGTTTGAGCCAATTGCAAGGACGGAACTATTCGAGCTATTGTAGTTTTTAGCCAATCAGGAGGCGCGTTACATCTAGACTTGTCTCGTGGAATATCATTGTTTTCTTTGCTGTTGTGTTTATCCAACTGTGAACAATTTCATAGTCTCAGAACATATCGAACCAGCGTGTTTCCTCTCTCACTTTATCGAAATGAAAGTTCAATTGGGGAGCGTACCCTTTACAAAACTCTTCTTCTAATTCGAATATTCAGGAAAACTGTTAGACAAGAGCAAATCCAAGACACAAAAAATCGACATGAAAACGAACCAGCGTGTTCACCACGGAATTGAACGAGCGTGTTCATGAATCGAAACAGTGTATTCCTTCTCTGTTTACCTATATCGAACTGAAAGTTTCATCGGGCAGCTTTTTTGGAAAGATTGTGTTCACCAGTCGAACCACTAGAGCAAATCCAGTGTTGAAATCTAGCATATTGAACTGAAGGTTGAGTCGGCAGTGCTTCCGAACAGAACTGAACGAGCGTGTTTATCATAAAGTCGAATCCAGTGTTCAAAACACAAATCGGATCTGTTTTGCGACAGAATTAAACGAGTCGTGTTCATCAATCAAACTAGCGTGTTCACTTTCAGTTTGACTTTGCCCATCATATTGAACTGAAAGTTCGACCGAGCAGCGATACATTCCAATACTCTTGATATTCAGGGATTGCGTGACGAACGTTACCTGCCGGTAAACGCATTATAATTTTCTCTCTGTAATGTTTGCAACAGAAGAGAACCAAAAATCCGTTATGCTGTATTAATAAACCCCTTATTATAGCACAAATTATTCGCTCGTTGGCACTCTATCGATAGGTATACCTAGTATGTTAGTTTTATAAAAGTAGTAGTGCTTTTATGATGTATCATTCACCTATTTCAAATTTTAATTATTTTTCTTTCCATGACCTTTCCAAAAGTCACTCCAGTCGGAAAGTCTCTATAATATATAATATTTCTCTCCTCACTTTAACAGTGTATGCATTTTGTAACAATGAAATTAAAGGGGCTATGCCATGGTATATTTATGGACTGACTAAATTTTTATACTTGCAAAGTTACCTTCAAATCGGGGAACCCTTTGAATAAAAGTTTAGTGCAGTCAGAAAAATTGTAAAAATAAAAGTTAGAGCATAATTGTTATGATCAATACAGATTACAGAAGACAAGATTGAAACTTAGGCTACTGTTTTCAAGATGCATCATAGCTCCTTTAATTTTGGTTGACATTGGGAATTATACAGACTGATACTGTAGTTTATAAACAAGTCAACCAATTTGGCCCAGTTAGGAGGTCATAAAGATTAATTTTATGGCTTTTGATTCTAGTCCACAGGTCTGATGTTAATTCATGTGCACCGATGGTTAATGGTTAAAGGAGATGGCGATGAAAATGTTCATGATGCCTCATTTGAGGAAAGCGGGTTTAAAAGGTAAAAGATGGTATATCAGCATCCACTTCTTTATAAAGTTCCATTTTTATTGTACAGACCCCCATCCCCTTTTTAGTGCAGAATGCACTATTGGGATGGTTTGGGGGTTGACTTCCGCTAGGTGTTATGGTACTAAGGCAATAGGGTGTAAACTTGAATGTTTGTTTCATTTGAAAAAATCAAGATCATTCCTCTTCCATTTCCTCATCAGATATTTAACGTTCTATAATAATACTATTTATCTTTAGCAGCATTAAAAACCAAGCACATCTTCCGTGTGTTTAGGAGAAAACAAGGATTTTATTTTACATACCTTTGCAAGGAAAACAAAAGTATCATGTTACAAAGTTGTCGTGAAAAGCTAAATTATCATGTTTGCTGCTTCAACGTATTATTGAATTTAAAATGAACGAAAATCAATGAAAAACTCCAGAGTAAAATTTAGAGGCTTTCATGACAAACAGTAATTGTAAGTCATTTTCGGACCTTGAATGAAGATGCACACTTGAAACAAGCACTGACTGCTAGATAATGTCTTATCATGGTTTCTGTTTGTTCATATTCTGAAGGGGAATAAACAAACCAAGAGTGAACCAGTTAAAGGACCTGTGTGACTACTGTGACAGAGCTATCAATTGCACTCTGCACTATCTGAGATTGTCTCACTGGTTTGATTTCTGATGACACCCTGTTTGTATAGCAATCTCAAGAATTTTTTCATTTTTTTTTCAGGTTTTTAGAGGGAAACACTGAACAGGTGAGGTATTCTATTCAGTGAAGAATAAACTAAGAGTTTCAACAGTGATAAATCAATGAAACAACAAATAATCCAGTTGTAATGTATCAGCACTGACAAATTTGAAACAAACTTTGAAACAAACTTTGAAAGGTAGAATATGAGAATAAATACCGGTAATGATCAGCAAGTTTGCGAATTGATACACAGTTTTGAATATGTGTCATAGATGACTACAGTGTAATTTTCTGGTTCTTTTTCTCTTTCTATGTTAATATATGTCATTATTATTTTGATCAGGTGTATGAATGTGACATTTCCTTTCAGATTGTAGTGGTAGTGTTTGCTCTTGGCCTAGCAATTAGATACTTGTTAATGGACAATGAGGACAGAATTTATGATCATGTTGAGCACAAGCAAAAAACAATATCCCAAGATCGCAAAGCATTCATTACTGTGGGACTCACTGACCAAGTTGAAGGATCTGACCAAGCCTGTTCAAGCCAAGTGACAAATAGACAAGGAACTTCTGCTCTATTCCTAAAAAATACATGTGAAAAAAGAATGGCTTCAAAAAAGGTTACTAGAACAAGGTCTGATTTCAGTCGTCTGCCAAGAATAGAGTCAGTCGATGAGGCATTTGAAAAAGACTCCACTGATGTTGATGTGAAAACAAAGGTGTTAGATAGAAGAAGAACAGTAAGCGAAGGTGACTGTGCTAATGATTGCCAAATAAGTGATGATAATCAACATCCTCAAGAGCTTCCAAGAGTAGACAGCAGTCCACCAAGAATGGAACACAAAGAACGGAGCTTAGAAGAGTGCAAGCTGATTTTGAAGCAATCAGTATGTCGAATCTTACTTTTCTTATATAATATTGAATAGATGACATTGATAGATGTCTTTAAGATGTTTATAACCTGTAGATTTTAAAAAGCAAAAGATTATCAATAAAACAGTTTTAAAATTTATTGCGGCTCTGATGCATTACTTTGCAGGATGGAGTGTTTAGCTTGAACGATAAGGAAATACAGATGTTAGTTGAATCTAAAGCCATTCCTGGGCATCAGCTTGAAAAGGTTTTAAAAGATTCAGCAAGGGCTGTAAGGATCAGGTAAAAATATTCTTATCATTACTGGTACAATGTATGTCATGTCACCACCATCTGATAACATCTATGTTGCAGGTCAAAATGAAATTCAGGTTTAAGTGATATTCTTTTGTCTCTTAACCCTAATTATTCATGGATTATGAATAATTAGGGTTAGAAGACAAAGGAAATTGAGAACAAACTACGTTAAAATAATTTTAACCTGAATTTCATTTTGACCTGCAACATCTACATGTAGATTGGACGTAGACAAGTACCATACTTCAAAAGAAGTCCCCATTTTTATTATCTTTTTAAAGCATTGTCTCATTTTAGTTTCTCAACTTCTGATTTGTTTACCACATTACAACTCTAAATAAAGTTATCTTACCTTTCCTTAAGTTGTGCTGTTATTCCAATAAATCACTCCTCTTAAGCCCAAGTACATTTGTGTCTGAAATTACACTAACCCCTTGCAGTGATTGGTTTTAATTAGTGGAGATGTTTTGGAAAACCAAGGAACAATAAAAGCAAATAAAATTCTCAAAAAATAGTCATCTGATAAATTAAAGTAGAAAGTAGAAAGACGAAAGAGGGAGATGGAGATGCTATACTGTAGCTTTCAATGCTAAATGTGGCTAAATGTAATTTAGGCAAAGTTAACTTCAAAGCAATGCTCTCCTCGTGGAGGCAGAAAGCTTGTCCTGCAGCTCCAGCAACAGTCAGGACAATACATGATGCCTACACGCTGTCGTTGCTGTATGCGGGCGCCCAAAGCTTCAGGGCTTCCCAAGCTCTTCGCAGGGACACCTTGTGACCCTTACACGCAGCCTCGTGCTCACACGAATTACATTCGCAGCTGGTTCGCGGGCGCCCAAAGCTTGGGGTGGCCCAAGCTCTAGCAGGGGCACTTGGTGTCCCTTACACGCAGTCTGGTGCTTGCACGAGTCAGTTTCGCTAGCTGTCACGCTCGCTAGTTCGCAGTTTTCGCCCATCCCACCCGCCCGTGGGTTGGTTCCAGCTTTGTGTGGTTGGTAAGTATTCCACTGAGTCCTTCAGTGTGACGGTGCCTCTTGGTGGGTGGTGGCCGCTTCCGGGTTGCCATGGTTACCTCCTTCCTCGCTTAGCTTGGCCCGGCTCCACCAACCTTGAGACACCAGCGCCCACGCTCATCTATTGTTGATGAGTTTAATATACATGTTAACAGATGTATTTTTATTTTATTTTTCAGACGCAGTGTCATATCAAAGAAACTTCCAGCAGCTGCAGATTTGGTTGATCTCCCTTGTGATCACTATGATTACTCTGATGTAAGTACTGTCACCAGCTTACAAAATGTCCTGTTGGTTGTTTACAGCAGTAATAGAATTAACAGTTATATATTTTGACTAACTTTCATCTGTGCTGATATATATTTCAGGTTGTGGGAGCTTGTTGTGAAAATGTCATTGGTTACATGCCTGTTCCTGTGGGTGTTGCTGGACCTCTTTTGCTTAATGGAGAAAACTATCATGTTCCCATGGCAACCACAGAAGGATGTCTTGTAGCAAGTACTAATCGAGGATGCCGAGCTCTGCTGGTATATTTTTCTTCTTTAATTCCTTCTATGTTTAGGTAGAAAGTTCTTCATTCTACGTTTTGTCAGTAAAAGATATATTTTCAAGCCTAGTATCACTTTTTAACTGGACAGTATAAGGGAGGATTTGGGGCTGGTTGCATTCTAAGTAGATATAAATTCAGCTTACAGAAGGTTATAGGGTTGACACTCACATCTTGTACTCCAGTGAGCAGTCTTATTCCCGAGATTTACCTTTTTCATATGATACATGTACATGTGTTTTTGCAGCTGAGTGGTGGTGTAAGAAGCTCTGTGTTTGGTGATGGCATGACACGAGGACCTGTTGTAAGATTTCCTTCAGCATTACTTGCCAGGTAAATCTTCAACGCATATTGAGCACCCCGTTCATGGAAGAATTTTCAAATTTCATAGTGAGGTTATACAATCGAGTCACTCTGAAGTTCAAAATTTTACTTTCACAGTGATGTTAAAATGTGGTTAGAAGAGGAGAAAAATTTCATGGAAATGAAACAAGTGTTTGACAGTACAAGCAGGTTAGTCCAGCAATTAAAACTGAGAATATTTTCATATTCCAAGTAGCCACTATTCTCCAGGCAAAAGTCTATTCCATATGTAGTATTTCTTTTGACCAAAATGTCTTGCATTTTTTGTAGATTTGCAAGATTACAGTCTGTGAAAGGTGTGGTAGCTGGTCGCTTGTTATTCATCAGATTCGTAGCAACCACTGGTGATGCTATGGGCATGAACATGGTGTCGAAGGTAATAAAATTGTTTCAACTTGACTGGCATGGCAGATAATGGATATCTAAGTATTTAAGAACTATGTGATCAGTATCAAAATTTTTATTGGGATACTAAAAAAATATTGTTAATATAAGCAGACATCACAGGTGATAAAGATAAAAAGACCCATTATACTTAATATAACTAGCATTCAAAGAATGTGAAGCAATCAGTAATGGAGACTTTACATACCCTCTTCTTTTCACTTTCTTAATCCTCCCATGGGAAAAGGATCAGTTTCCTCTGAGTAAACTATTTTGAGCTAGTAGTCAGTGTATAGGAAAGTACTAAAGATTGATTTTATTGTTTTTTTTCCTTACAGGGAACAGAGAAAGCCCTGTCCTGCTTGCATGGTCACTTCCCTACTATGGAGGTGTTAAGTTTGAGTGGAAATGTTTGTACAGATAAAAAGGCAGCGGCGATAAACTGGATTGAAGGCAGAGGGAAGTCTGTTGTGTGTGAGGCTATTGTACCAGGACACATTGTGCACAAGGTGAATATGAATCATGTCAAGCTCGTGCCATAAATGTCATGCATGCTGCCCAGCAAACATCAAAGAGATAGGGTTCCTCAATCCGGCCATCCTGACAGGAATTTTCCCTCAATCCCGATGGTTTCTACAGGATAATCTCAATCCCGGTCTTATTTTCTGAGGTCCTTACCTCTACAGAAATGTTCCTTGAAGTCCAGATCCAGATTCCCTCACAACAAACCCAAGCACTGACTATTAAGCTTAGGTTCAATTAGTAGTATCTCTCTGCACTAAAACAATGATATCTTGTTCATTTGTTTTTCATGCAAAGTTTTAAATGGGTTGTGTCAGTGAATCAGTCATTTTTATGACCTTATAGCTCGGTTCTTTTCTTTTCTTTTCTTTTTTAATTTTCTGTTGTGCCTCCTTTGTTTGGCAACACCTGCCTTCCAGATCACTTCTATCTCTGAAAAACTTGTCAGGGATGATAGCAATCAAAGAAGAGCATTACAAGTATATATCACAATGTCCCACAATAAACTCAGGTCATTAATTACACATAACAGCAAGTAAGTCACTTCAAAGCGAGAAAGTGTAAAAAGAATATGGTCAAAAAACTGAGGAAAGCCTTTGGCTTTGGCTGATAATACTTTCCTCCCCCTTGACTATTCTGGATATCACACAAAACACCTTGTCCAATAAATATTGTTCAATTGTAACTTGAAGCTATATTTTGTCATTGTCAGGTATTGAAGACAACAGTGTTTGCGCTTACAGAACTCAATGTCAGCAAAAATCTTGTTGGTTCCGCCATGGCTGGAGCCATTGGAGGATTTAATGCTCATGCTGCTAACATAGTGACAGCAATATTCATAGCCACAGGCCAGGATCCTGCACAGTGTGTTTCTAGTGGCAACTGTATCACTTTATTAGAGCCTTGCGGACCTACTAAAGAAGACTTGTACATCAGGTAAAGGTTCAGAAAGCAAGGAAACAAACCAGATGTAAACAAGTGGGTTATTTTTAGCTGGGCTTGATTTCTACTGCTGTGTTCAAATGGTCTTCATTCATTCCATTTAGCCTTGTTTGTAGACATTCTTTTGGCTTGTCGCTGGTTGCTCCCCCACAAAGGGGAGGATTGAAGAGGGAACCAAAGGACTGTATAGGGGGCTACATTCTTTCTTCACACGAGGAAGGGTCATCCAAAGAAAAAAATTCAAGCCCAATATTTTAAAAAATACTA